>CM028914.1:18540965-19740965 GCA_016801845.1 Polydactylus sextarius
CTGTATTTTATTTATTTTATTTTTACATGAGGACCAGACTGGCTTTGTCAAACAGAGACAGACCTATGATAACATCAGGAAAACACTGCACACTGCAACACTGCACTTGGTCCGCAGTACGAAAGAAGCTGAATCTGTCAAATTCAGTAAGCAGGGCCACCAAAATAGCAAAGAACCCAGACTTTGTACCATCAGGATTTAATAAATGGGCCAACAAGGGGCTAATATATATTGATCATATATATAATATATATTGACCATAAAGTCAATTACACAACTTCAGAAAGAATTTAACTTACCAGTTCATGATTTTTAAAAATATCTACAGTTAAGAGATTACCTACAGAAACACCAGGAATTGGGGAAGATTTGTAGGACACCATCTAAACTAGAGGAAATACTGTGGTCATTCCCAGAAGAAGAGTCAAAAAAAGGAGTTATATCAAAAACTTATAAACTACTACAACAGGAATCTAAAGACAATAACATGGATATTAAAGGAAAATGGGAGCTGGAAGCAAATGTCATAATATCAGAGGTGGAATGGCAGGAAACATTCCAAAAGGGACATAAGCTAACTATTAGCCCACCATGGAGCGAATTTGAGTGGAAAGTGAAAATGCAGTACTTTAACACTCCAGTTATTATGTCAAAATACAGTAACACATCAGAACTGTGCTGGAGGGAATGCCGGGCGATAGGCGATTCTTCTCATATACTCTGGGACTGTCCAAAAATACAGGACATACTGGAAGAATGTCCAAAAGGAGGTCAAACATATTCTGGGTATTAATTTTCCTTTGGAACCAGCACTTTATATTTTGGGTATAATCCCTGACAATATGATGGATAAGAACTCAAAATCTTTACTGAGACTCCTGCTTCTGATAGCAAAACAGACAATAACAGTTTCCTGGTTAAAGCTACAACCTGTTTTAGCTGTTAGCTGAATAGACAGAATGCTCAGGAAGGAGTTGGAGATAGAACTCAACAGCTCAACCTTCTGGACAGACAGACAGTCAGTGTTAAAGTACATTAACAATGAGCACACAAGATTCTGTGCATTTGGAGCAAACAGGATCTCTGTTATAAGAGAGAATACAAATGTCTCACAGTGTGGATACATTGTGAATACAAATGTCTCACAGAGGAATGAAAGCAGACACCTTTGTGAAATGCAAGGAGTGAATCCATGGACCTTGTGGAAATCCTGTGGAAATCAGAGAGGGAGTGGCCACAGAGTCACAATCACTGTCACTTTCAGAGGATGACCTTGAGGTCAAAAGAAGCACAGCTGTATACAGTGCTGTGATCAAGACATATGACAATCCCATTTCAGTTAGTAAAATACTTTTCAAGCTGGAACAAGTTGAAGAGAACTGTTGTGTGGAACTTAAAGCTGAAGGCTCTTCTTGCACTTTAAGTGAATAGGAAAAAAGCACATACAGTGTGACAGCCACAGACACAGGGCCAAAACAGAATGCTGGAAGATGAGATGAAGGCCTTCAAGAAGGTATTTGGTGGACAATGTATTTCCATGGATGACCTGAAGAGGGCGGAGAAGGCCATTATTGTGTTCTGTCAACACCAAGGGTATCCGAAGGAATTGGTGAGGCTAAAAAATGCTGTATCTGGAAATGGACTGAGCCAAAAGAGCATCATCTACAATATAGATCCTGTGCCGTAGGATGGAGTTCTGTGGGTTGGAGGAAGACTGAACAGGGCAGCAATGCCTGAAGAGGCCAAGCATCCCATGATACTACCCAAATACCTTCACATCTCCACACTCATCCTTGGCACATTCATGAGCATCTTGGACATGCTGGAAGAAATTATGTGCCCTCTCAACTCAGAGAAAGATATTGGATCATTAATGTCAACTCTAAAGCTCACAAAGTCCTGTCAATGCTTAGTGTGTGCAGATGTGTGCAAGGAAAAAGAGAAGAACAGAAGATGGCAGACCTGCCAAAAGAGAGACTTGAAGCTGATCTTCCACCTTTCAGCAATGTGGGTGTTGATTACTTCAGGCCTTTTGAAACCAAAAGAGGGAGAAATCTCATCAAACGCTATGGCGTCGTATTCACCTGTATGTCAAGCTGTGCATCTGGAAATGGCACATATACACATATACATATACTGGATACTGACTCCTGCATCAGTGACCTCAGATGGTTCATCAGCAGGAGAGGTGAGAGAGAGACAGAGACAACAGGTCTCCTCAGATTTAATGATTTATCCAGCCTAGGGCTGGGTATCAATCAGAATTTCTCAATACGAGTACCAATATCAATACCGTCACTTAGTGGTTAGATAGTGGTTCCTGAACGATACTTTTTTCAATACCAATTTTATAATATCAGTTCTAACAAAAAGAAAATTACACATTACAGTACAAATCTTGAGTTTTATTTTTTAGCTTTGGTATTGCAGTGTTACAGAAAAAATAAAAAACAAATAATTTCCAATGCAAAAGCACAGTTATAAACAAGTGACAGGTCCATATCTAATGCTCACTGCTACCTTTTCACTTGGCAGAGAAAAATCAACACGTCTGCTTTCTCGTTGTTGCCATGGCGCTGCGTGAGCAGCAGCTAGTTTGTCAGCAGCGTATTATTTCTTACTTTTTTTTTAAAAACTCACTTACTCTTTTTCACTCAACTTTAAAAACTATTTTCAACTAAAACCATACTTTTTTATTACCGGGTTGGCTTCTTTTCTCATCATTTTTTTTTTTTCTGCCTGCTTTGTTTATGGACTATGTCATATAGCTGTTGAGCTGTTGCCCGATTTACACCTGTGCTGATGGCACTGAGCTGCTCAAGGATACGATACGACCCGACAAGGGATCCCAGATCCTGGAGGAAATAAGGAGGAGAAGGGCAAGTAGGGCCAGAGTAAATTGGTGTGAGAGGAAAAGATGGTACAGATCATTACTGTCTGTGATTATGGAGAATGTACGATCTCTCACAGGCAGCATGATCAGATCTTAATCACATGATTAACCTCTGCTGGGTAGCGAATCTTGACACCAAAAGACAAGGCATATTTTGATACTTGGTACTACCAAAGCATTTCAGTCGGTGCTATTGTGGCAAGGAGTGGTATTTCCTACAGTTTTTAATAAGGGAGGGAGATACACAAAACTAAGAAGGGGAGGAAACTTATTTAGGAACCGACAACACCACCAGGGGGCTTGCACCCCAGGATATGAAAAACAAAAATAAACCAATGTGATATAAACATATAAGGGCAAAGGTTCGAAACTTAGGAGGCAGAGACAGTAGAGTAAAAGGAAACAAATATTTTTATGGAAATAAGGTAAACGGATCAGGATCAAACACAAGGTAAATATGAGACAAAAATATTTTATTAATAGAGGTAATCTAGAAAATGATAGTTATAATAAAACTAGAAAATTAAACAGAAAACTAAAATAGGTGAGCTGGGTATCCGGTATGTGCCCCTTCCTACCAGCCCAGGGTGCAACACTACAAACAAAAAGAATCAGTCAGTTAAACACATGCACTATAAGGTGCACTAGTGCCTACTTGCATGCAACAGAGTGGGGTCCTCACCAGTGTCGAACCTCCCACCTGACGACTCCCAGGGTGCACGGGAAATCAACAAAAAAAGGGGGATGAAAAGAAACTTAACATAAAACATAAAAGCAAAAGAAATTAACAAAACCACAAAAAATCAAAATATCAACAAAGAAGCAAGAAACTGGCCAAAATATAGCAATATATATAATATGGCACTCAAAATAAACTAAAGAGTGCAAATCAGGCCCAAATAAAAGAAAAGCTGGTCCAAAAAGAAAGGAAAATAAACAAACAAAAAAAGAGGCAAACCTAACAAGGAGATTCACTACGTTATAAAAGAACCAGAGTTTGGTATCCAGTCGGTCTATCACTTCTGGTTATCATAATTCTAGGTGAACATGTAAAATAAAAATGTTTTAGTCATAAACCATTGAAGGTTCATAGAATTTTATATGTATTCTGTACCTTGAAAATATTCAGAGCCACAGTCTCAGTCACAGCACAAGTGTGTTACTTGTTTCAGTAACTGAACTTGTTGCTCTTTTAGAGACGAGTATTTGCCTTTGACAAACCAAATATTACCCTGTCCTAGATGTCAATTGAGAACTAGTTAACTGACTTTTTGATAGAAATATTACACAAAACAGAGAATGTAAAACATCCTGAAGGGAGATCTTTACGCAAGTCTCCACATTTTTCATGTGAAATCACTTGACAATATATGCAATGACCACATATCCAATTACAAGTAACCCTATGATGCTGTAAATGGAAGAAAATATTGCATTTGTGTAACCTTTGGAAAATTGTGTGTAGGCCTGTACTGATCACTTTTAATTTTAGCCGTGTTGATCATCACTTGGTCCAATCCACAGATTGGTAGATGCATATTGCTGTCAGGATTTAGTCCAAAGCACTGACTGACAAGCTTTAAATAGTATTTGGACTGTCGAGACACCACCATGGAGAACTGAAGCAAATAGTGAACTGTGTATATTTGTGTTTCTATATGTCTGATACACCAATTTTGAAACTATGGTGGGGCAACACAGTTTTCATCAATGTCTGAGAAACACTGTCTCCTCTGCTTTTTGTTAATTTGTGCAACGTTTGAACCGCTGTTTTCTAGTGAGTCACCGTGTTGCAGTCGCATCTCTCTAGGTCACTGGTGTGTGTGAGTGAGTAGTAGAAGCTTTAACTTGTTTGGGGAGGAGGTGTTTCACACCACCTGTTGGTTTCGATTCCTGGGTCTATAGACCCTGAATAAAAGATGACCTAACTTTTTCATTATATTATATATATATTATATATCTGTCTTATATTTGGGTCAATAGGGAGCCTAAGTCATGGCCCTTCCAGTGATCCATTGGGTCCTTAGATCAGAAAAAATATAAAAAAAAAAAAAATTATTTTCCGATCCACTTTGACTTGTACCATGAATCACACATATGCTGTATATTAACCTAAATGATAACTATTAGTGTGAGAAATTGTATTTAGAATGTTTTTGGTGATTGATTCTCAGTTTAATGTCTAATCACAGTTGTGGGGCAGGACAGGTCAGCGACCACATTTGTCTGTAGATTTATCATATCACCCTGTCGGCAATGAAACTGCAGGCAGCGCTGATAGAGTCACATATGGGCAGGAATGAGTCTGCCCCAAGCACTAGCTCACTGATTGGTCCACTACTCGACCACTACTACGTTAGACCTCACGTGACCATAACAACCATGGCGATGGTGCACTGCTTTGAACCTGCCATATCAAACTGAATTTTTTTTATTTGTCTTTGTCATTATAACGTGGCATCTTTGTCATTCATCAATAGCGCTACATATGCTAAATGTATTCAAAATAATCTCTGAAATGTAGGCCTTGCTTGCAGACATGTTTATATTATAGACCTGCTTAGCACAATTGTGTTACGACTTCAATCGAAATGCCAGCTGAGGAGTAAGCGCAGATTAATAATCAAGACAGTTCCCGTACTGTTAGACTTTTATGCTATATATATGAATGAATGAGGAAGATTCCCTCAGAGAAATTGAAGTATAATATATAGATAATATCAATCACAAACAATTATATATTTATTATTATTGTTATTATTACCACCATTAATAATATTATCATTTATAGTAATATTATCATTTATAATAATAATAATAATAATAATAATAATAATAATAATAATAATAATAATAATAATAATAATAATAATAATAATAATAATAATAATAATATTTTAAGCACACCCAAAGGGGCGTGGCTATCGATTAAGACATTGGACCCAGGGTCTGCCCCACTAATATGTATGTTCATGAGCTGCTACTGGGGTTAACTACAAGTTTACATTGATAAATAACAATGAAAAACTTAAAAAAGAGACAATACCGGGGCGCCACAGTCAGTGACGGATTGGGAGACTGGCATCTGCCCAAAGTCCAGACTACCAGCCGTTTCTGCACGCTGTGCCACCTGCGGCTTGGAGAAAAGGCAGCTGCAGTTAATAACTGTGGCTGTGTTTTATGGGGTAAAAAAAACATTCAGTTCAGGAAATCTCTCGAACCTCCCTATGGCCAGTCCAGCCCTGGCTGCAGGACCTTAAAAAATTAAATGCCTGTCTCATATAGATGCCTGTCATTTGGGAAAATAAATGCCTGGGCTGTTATTTGCAGCTTTATGGTAATATTTTAATGTATCTGTTGTGTAGCAAGAATATAGCCACAAGGAACCCTATGTTTAATATGAATCAATAAAAGCTTATGTTTACACTTTGGACCAGTGATGTGTCAGTTCAATAATAGATGCTACTCTGAAAATGTACTGCAGTTTAGGAACTCCCACCGTTTTAAAGTATTTGGCACCAGTATCGAATGAAAACCAGACAATACCGATATCAATCCTAAGGGTGGCAGATTACATTACTACTATTATGTTACTATTATGTATTACTAGCAGGAATCAGGCTCTCCACCGGTACATTGTTTTACTTGAGACAAACACACACCAGACAGATGTCATCTGTCCATCAGGTGTCAGAGTTTTATCTCACTGCAATTGAATTTACTGATAAAACAAACATCATAGGGCACCTCATTACATTCAGCAGCACATTGGATAACAAAGTGGGCTCAGATTAAAACAACAACTGTTCATTGAAAGTGCCAATTATTTTTTCTGATAGTTGGTGATAAAACTTTTATGAATCTATCTCTGACCTGCATGTAGTACCTTACCTGTCCCTGCTGTGAGAACAAGCCTGGCTGCACATGACTTTACATAACATCTTGAGCCTGATGAGTGACACACTCAAGCTGCCCAATATTCAGACCAGGCCATCAATGGTTACTCAAAGTTGAGTGGAGCTGATCCATGGGGGATAAAGCTCCAGATATTTTTCTTAGGTTGAATTAGCAGGAACAGCAGAACGAGATGGAGATGGAAGCAGAGGCAGAGAGTTGACTGTGTCTCCCAACAATTGATCTACTCCTGCTTAAAGAGTGTCAATCACATTTTCTCACTCCATCTCTCCCACAGCTCGCTGAAATCCTGTCCTGTGATTCATCTTCCTGACATGCAGCTGTTCTCATTTGACCTCTGACTGTCTCTGACTGAGCTTCTGTGACACTGATAGGAAGTTGGTTCTGATATACTTTTACAGGGAATAGCTCCAAGTAGCAAATACTAAGGCCAAACTACTACTGCTTGTCTACTTAAATACTACACATTTTATCTTACTATGATATCCTGTCAGCTTAACTGCTTGCCACTGAATTTGCAAATAAAGATTTTATATAGATTATTAAACATTTGATCAATTTGTAAAATACAATGCATCTTTAAATATTGAACTATCTAATAATCCAATGATATAAGGCACAAAGATATAAAACTCTGAAAGAAGACAGTTTTGTTCATTAAACATTAAACATTAAACCTTAAAAACAAAAAACAAACAAAAAATAAACAAAATAATCTTGAGATATATTTACATGAGTTTGGTTAATTCTACTAATTCTACAAGTCAGCAATCTGTCATAAAGGAGTTTTACTTTGTCAACAACTTTTCTTATTGAGGAAAATTATTTTTCTTATGACTAATAGTCCATAGAGGTTTGTACAAGTGAGCACCATCCATTCTGATGAATCAACCTGTTACTTTATGTTTTGAGTGTTGGAGCTCTATGCTTTTCTCTCTGTAGAACTCCAGCTGCTGCAGAGACCATGCAATATGGCACACAGAAGACCAGAGAAACACTCTCCTATTGCTGAGTTGCCACCTGAATCTGCTGAGCTTACCGGTTCTTTGCCACAAGATCGTAAATTTGATACTGCAGATACTCAGCTGAACATGAGAGAGGCGAAGAGAATCCTGCACCTGAGCGTGCAGCGGAAAATTCTAATGTTTTCAATCTATATGATGTTACTGCCAGTAGCTCACAGGCACAGATAAATTATACTATCTAAGAGTGTAGGATCAAGTCAACAGGTCAAGTTTTATGTGCTGTTTCAAACATTTTATTGCATTGATTATATCAGAAGAATGTGTGAGAGGGTGTAAAGTGCCCTTTGCCTAGGATGCCTTCCACTGGAGGTTTTCCAGGAACATCTCAGAACACACTATACGGTATATCTCATCCAGCCTGGGAATGCTGTAAGATCTCTTTTGACCTTCAGTTCAGTTCAGTCCAGTCCAGTTCAGTTCAGACCAATGTTCCCTCTAATTTTTCATGTATCTGGGCATACACACAAGTTCTCTGAGCAAACTGAGGACTACTGTGAGCAACATCAGATATGCACATATGCACATACTTTGCCATGTGATCGTGGATTTGTTGAACTGACAGCATTGATGCATTCATTTTGATGGCAAGTAAAATATTGTCAATGAGAACTTTAACTTGTTCAGGGTCCGATTTTGTTTTGTGTGACAGCTCGTTCCTTTTCTCTCGGTCTTTTGCGCTCTCCCGCAATAATGTACTAATCCCCTGTCCCATCTTGAGTCTTCGTACAGTTTTGACAGCTTTTAAATGACTTTTATGCTGAACGTGACGCTTGAGATAGTCCAGCTTCCATTCAATCCACATTTTTCCCTCTGAAAACTCACTTGCTACTTTGGCATCGCTGCATGTTTTGCAGAGTAGACCTTTCTCACTTGAAAAAGAAAAAATCTCACCCAATTTCACCGCTTTTTCTTCAATTTGCACATACTCCGACAACCATTCCATCTTAAAAGAACTGCATTTCTTTTTTACCGTAGCTTGGTGAGTGGATGTGTCGCTGCATGTTTGTTTCGCCATGATGCGGGGTTTGTATTAGCATCTATTAACCTGCTAGCTAACCTGCACGGCGCATATAGGCGGGGCCCAGACGCAAGCACCGTCAATGCCATGATTGGCTTTGTACCGTAAGTGAACTGTATCGTATCATTGGCTAGACACCTGTCACTCACTGAGTGAGAAACAAAAAACAATAATATTGGGCGAATTAATTAGATTAGATTAAGTCTAATATTAGATCTTAATTAATACGTTATGTTGATGTTGTTTCTGCGCTGGATAGATTTTCTTGTGCGCTGAGAATGTGCGGGCAGTGCGCGATTGCGCACGCGCGCAGCTTAGAGGGAACATTGGTTCAGACGTTTATTTACTTTGCTTGAGCCTCCTGCTGCTGCTGCAACCTGACTCTGCAGAAATGTCTGAAAACGGATGAATTAATGGACACATTTGGCCATTAGTTGACAGAAATGTTTCTAAGCTACATTAAAAAAAAGAAATAAAAGAAAGGACACTTCTTCATTAGCAACAAATTATATTTTTTTAAGAATTAGAAAATGCAATTGCTTGAGAAACAGCAGCACTGACCAAAGGTAATCCACAAATCATAATGGTCTATGTGTTGATGTGGGTGGAGTCTGAAAATGCAGGTGAGTCAAATTAAACAGAGGCAATGATAACACACAGAGAACACCACTGACCTACACATTAATACAAAAACTACTATTGTAATTTCTTCACTTTGAAAGTCCGGAGACTTTGACAAATACATTTGTTTGTCCTTTGTCTAAATAAGTGAAAAAGGACTAATTTGTGTCAGTTTTAAAAGTGCACTCTTTCCTGTATTTCTCCAGGAAGTCCAGAGCAGTTGGATTCAAATTCTTCAACAACATCATTATTATTATTATTGTTGTTGTTGTTGTTGTTATCATTATTATTATTATTATTGTAATATTAATTGTAATGATAATTTTGTTTTAACAACTACTTGTAAACATTTAGTCTCTATTGTCTCTTCCTGGTTTCCCTCTTTTCTTCCTCCTTCCCTCCCTTTTCTTTTGTCTCTTCTCTTTCTCTTTTCTCTGTTTTCATCTCACCCAGCCAGTCGAGGCAGATCAGACCATTCACTCTGAGTCTGGTTCTGCTGGAGGTTTCTTCCTGTTTCTTCCTGTTCCAGTTTTTCCTCTCCATTGTCGCCAAGCTTGCTCATTGTGGAAATGTTGGGTTTCTCTATGTAAAGTGCCTTGAAATAAATGTCTTTATGATCTAGCGCTATATAAATAAAACTGAATTGAAATTGAATTGTAATTTCTCCAGAACAGCAGGGGTCAGTTAACAGTTGTATCTATTTCTTGTCGTTCAGTGACTCAGAGTTCATAAACTGTAAGTCTTATTGATTAAGTTTTCACACTGTGTGAAACTGTATCTACAATTTCATCTGTAAATATTTAATGAGAAATACAAGAGCTAACCTGTGAGCTACGCTAAGATCTAACCCGCTCTCATACACACTCATTACAATTTCATTTTCTATTTTAATTTAAGAGAAGTTAATTTTGGATATATTATTTTCAAAACACAAATGAGAGAACATTCAGGCGTAAATAAGTAAATAATTGAAGAAATGGTGTGCCCACCCTCAGCCCACCCACCCTGTTTACACGCCACTGCTAACAGTTACAGGTGTTTCGACAGTGAACAATAATTGCAGTAATATTATTTTTTCGGTCTAATATTATTGTAATGTTAACCAGACTATTTGAAGTCACTATTATGTTATTGTTACAGTGAGCAAAGAGTAATGCATAGATAAACTTTCTTCTCTACAAAGTTGAGTGAAGCTGTCAAACTCACTGTAAATAAATGACATGTAACCGATCACGTGTGTGACGCTCAGTGGTGTTGTAAAGCGGACGGTGGTCGCAGCTCCTCTCTCTCTCTCAGTGGATGTGTCCACTAAGCTGCATGACAAGTGAACCAGCTGTATATATCAGCCTGGAGCCTGCAGCCGCTGTCTCAGTCGGACTCGCCGTCACCGTGCGGGAGGAATGGCAGGCTGGGGGGGCTTCTTCTTCTCTCTCCTCAACTACAAGACGGAGAAATATGTCATCGCCGAAAACAAGAGGATCGGAATATTATTCAGACTTTATCAACTGGCCGTGCTCGGATACATAATCGGGTGAGGTGCACAGCATGTCCCAATATTTTTCCCCCCACAGACATAGTTTAAAGTAACCTTTTAGAAAAGTGATTCACAAGTTAAAAATAGTTGAGCTTGTGGAGGGTTTTTACTTGTTAAAGTGGCAGTGCCATTTGGGTTAATGGATCAGTATTGCTTCTTAGAAATGGGTTTGTGTTGATGAATTCACTAATGTGTTAAACCATTGTAGACCCCACACCCTTCACTGTGGGATGTAAGGCCTAATGGTTTGACCTCACTTGTTTATAGAATATTAATATGAAGTTCAAATTGACAAGTTTAGCTGCTGCTGTGTGGCTGCTGCGGTGCTGGTTGTAAAATCATATTTGGATCTGTGGCATGCACAGTAGCACAGAGAAGGCTGCTCGTGTTCATATGCACCGAGTTTTATTTCCATACCACCTCCTTCCATGAGAGCTGTGGCATTTTTTTGATTTTTACTCATGCAATGCGGCTGAACCCTGTCTCACAGTGCATGCAAAACAGATTCAAAATAGTTCTCTCTTACAGCAGAGGAGCTGCATGAAATATTATGTGATGCAGTCTAGGATACATTTACACATTAACATTACTCCCTTCATCTGGCACATGCTGCTGGACACACTTAACGACAGTTCTAATGTGTGTGCTGTCATCCCAGACCACATGGTCACAAACAATCTGCTCAGCAGGGGGAGCAGAAATATTACACTGGTGTACTGCACTTACTTTTACATTAAAAATTTTTTTTAAAAAGTTTTAAGTTTGATGAATGTCTCAGGTGGGTGTTTGTGGTGAAGAAAGGATACCAGGAGAGAGAAGAGGCCATCCAGAGCTCAGTCATCACTAAACTTAAAGGTGTCACGCTGACCAACAGCTCTGAGTCGGGGCTTCACCTCTGGAGTGCAGAGGATTACGTCATACCCCCAAACGTGAGCATATCTATCTATATGTACATTTAAACCCACTTCAACATTTAAATAAAAGGCAGCACCAACTTTCAGAGTATCAGCATTGATGTTAGAGCTCTCCCCAATTACACCCCTGGCAGGAGAGATTATGAAGCTATTGAATGCCTGTCTTTGTGGAGATCGTTATTTTCATTATCTGCCCAAAGAGATTTAACAATATTGGACTTCTTGTTGAGCGTAATTTGTTTAACCTTTTTCTTCTGCGTCTTATTGTCTTGGACTTAATTTCATTCTGTAGGGCGAGCAGGTGTTCTTCATAGTTACAAATTACATAGAAACTCCCAATCAGAGACTGGGTTTCTGTGCTGAGGTGAGTATACACAGAAAGGAGAAGCTCATTAACAGATCATCATCATTTCTACACATATTCAGCAGCTTTTATTCTACCTCACAGAGTTTTAAGGTGCCAGGTGGAAGATGCCTAAGTGATGACGACTGCGTCGAGGGAGAGACTGTAATAGCTGGTCATGGTGAGGACCATAACTTCAACTTTAGGTTTACCTTTGCATCTACATTCAATTTTTTTCAGTTCAGTTTTATTTATATAGCGCCAGATCATAAAAACATTTATCTTAAGACAATGGAGAGGAAAAACTCTCCAACAGAAACCTCCAACAGAACCGGGCTCATAGTGGACGGTCATCTGCCTCGACCGTCTTACATGTCATCTACATGTCATCTACATGTCCACATTATTCTAAAAACTTTTCATCACCCACTTTTTATTTTTACTCTAACAGGTCAAATCACACATGATACCAGAAGTACTTCAGCATGTCTTATTTTGGAATAAAGTTTCCCCATGCTCCACCCAGCTAAGAGTCTTTTCTCTCTCTCTGTGACAGGAATCAAGACCGGCTTGTGTTTAAACAGCACTGGGACATGTGAGATCCACGCCTGGTGTCCTGTTGAATACAGCAAACGACCCACGTGAGAATCCATTCTCTCTTGCTTGCAGAACTTTGGAAATTAGCCACTTTGTGCCACTACATTCACACTCAGTCTGATCCCTCACAGGGACAAAGATATTTCACAGGTTCTATTTATTACTAATACAGCCTGTCAGCTCCACTTGTTTTATTTTTTTGTTTTTCACACAGCTGCCTGTCTCTTTCACTTCCAGGGAGCCTTTACTGAGCGAAGCAGAAAACTTCACCATCTACATTAAGAATTTCATCAGGTTTCCCAAGTTTGAATTCTCCAAGTAAGTGGTGCTGATTGCTGGTGTGTGTATGGATTCAAGGCATCAGGACACAAATCACTGAGAGAGCTGAGGGATATACGTGTTCCAGTGACTGCTTTAAATAGCTTTAGGGTGCAGAGAGCCTATTTATACCAGCCTGTGCATTGCACTCAGTGAGACAGTGAAACAGTCATCTGAGACGTCCTTGACAGCGGGCCTTGCTCTGGACAGGTGTCAGATCAGACGGGGCTAGCCCAGGGAGCTCTGCTGCTGTCGCCCTCTCTGCTCTGCTCTGTACAACCTATGCTAGAAAGGAAACAGATGCCATCAGTCATGATCTAATTCAAATTACAACCATCCCTCTTATATTTCCTAACTGATCTTGATATGCTTATTCTTAATGGAGACTGGCAAGTAATAGATATCCCTTTTGATAGGTGCTGATTGAAGTGCCTGGCATCGCAACACATTTAACAGTGTAACACATGCAGCTGCACTCTCTGTTCTCATGATAAGAGTTTGTAAAGGTGTGGTCTGTAATTATACATGACAAGGCTTACAGTTCAGTCAGAGTGTGTGTTGAGCCACGGTGTGAGGACTCTCCAAGGTTGAGCTGAAATGGTGTCCAAGATGAAGATCAAAAGGTCAAAGCCAAATGAGAAGTTGAGAGAATTCTGGGACTCTTGCTTGGCAGGATCAACTGTCTCTTACTCCCTTTCAATCTTCTCGGTGCCTCCGCTACCACAGGGTAGTTTTCATCTTTTAACTTAAATAGAGCTGGCCAAATCACGTGATCAACATGCAATGCATTATGGGAAGTAGCGGCCAACTACACATGACCTTGTATACCTGGCCATTAAGCGCTATTAAACTCAAACGATTGAAACTCAAATGATTGAAACTAAATCAGAAAACTACTGTCTGTAGAAATTTAATGTTTCAAGACATTCACCACACATCTCTCTCTCAGCACAAGCTTAACTTCACAGAACAACATTCTTTTTTAACACAAACACGTCATGAACGTGGTAAAATGGACCGTGAAAGTCTGGAACAACGTTCTGACACCTTCAATAAATGAATAAATAATCTGATTTATCAAAGCAAAGATATAATTGCGCTGATGGGAAAAGAAATGGTATTTTTTTATACGTATGTGCTTTACTGCTATATTGCTATACTGCTATACTGCTATACTGCTATACTGCTATACTGCTATACTGCTATAATGCTATACTGCTATACTGCTATAATGCTATACTGCTATAATGCTATAATGCTATACTGCTATACTGCTATAATGCTATAATGCTATACTGCTATACTGCTATACTGCTATAATGCTATACTGCTATAATGCTATAATGCTATACTGCTATACTGCTATAATGCTATAATGCTATACTGCTATACTGCTATACTGCTATACTGCTATACTGCTATACTGCTATACTGCTATACTGCTATAATGCTATACTGCTATACTGCTATACTGCTATAATGCTATACTGCTATATGCTATAATGCTATAATGCTATACTGCTATACTGCTATAATGCTATAATGCTATACTGCTATACTGCTATACTGCTATACTGCTATACTGCTATACTGCTAGTGCTACAAGAGTAGTGTAGCTCTGTTCCCCAGCCCCCCCCCAGTTGTGGCAGCTGCACTGGTTTTTAATGTTCCCACACCTGATAAATCCCACTTTAACCCCTGGTCACGCATAATACACATTTTTATTATTAGAATTGATGGTTTTATTTTTTCGCTTTGAGTTAGAAAAATGACCCTTTCAGTGTATGATATCAAAGATACATTGTGACAAATCTGACGTTCAGAACATGTCTTTCATGTCTTAACCACTCAGATCCAATGTTCTTGACACCAACAATGACAGTTATCTGAAAGGATGCTCGTACGACAAAGAGGATCATCCTTACTGCCCCATCTTCCGCCTTGGAGACCTGGTCAGTTGGGCTGGACATGACTTCCAGGACATGGCTGCAAAGGTACAAATGAGTGTAATGAGTGTAATACTATGTGTGGGAGTAATTTCAGTCACTGGCTTCCTCACAAGCCATAATTATAGCCAATTTATGGAAATCCATTTTAGCTAATGAACTGTCAAACAACATACATCATCTCATTATCATCATTATTATTATTGCTATTGCTGTTGCTGAATACATGTTTCTTTCCACCAGGGTGGGTCTGTTGGTATTCTTATTGAGTGGAACTGTGACTTGGATAAAGACTCCTCACAGTGTAATCCACAGTACAGCTTCACTCTCGTTTAGACATGAACTTGAACAACTCAGTCACATCAGGATACAACTTCAGGTTCGTCCTCTCATGCATTAAACAAGATTTTGTCAGCCCGTTGCCTGTCTAACTGGTTTTGTTTACAATTGTTTTCCAATGCTATAGATATGCCAGATACTATAAGGATCAAAATGGTGAAACCTATCGCACTTTGTATAAAGTGTATGGAATACGCTTCGATATAATGATCAATGGTCAGGTACTGTAGTGATATCAGCTCATCTTTCTTTCTCTCTTCTTTTTTCTTCTTTATATGATTCTACTATTGGATTTACAGTAAGTGTCTGTTATTGTTTTGCAGGCTGGGAAATTCAATATTGTTCCCACAATGATTTCTATTGGTTCGGGTGTTGCTCTGCTGGGCATAGTGAGTAATCTACTGAAATGTTAAACTGATATATTAGGTGGAAACAGTGACTCTCAGCAGCTGATAAAAATCCACTTCATATTTCTATTTTACTTTCTTTCAGGGAGCATTTGCATGTGATATGATTCTACTCTACATGATGAACACGAGTTCCTTCTACCGAGAAAGGAAGTTTGAAATCATCAACTTCAAGTGTGTTTTATTGTAAATAAATAAATAAATAATAAATAATCTATTTAAATCAATCAGTGGCACACCCCTCTCATTCTCTCATGTTGACAGGAGAGATCGGACCAAAGCCAAGGATGGAAAGCCAAGGAGATCCAGGAAACCAGCTGACGACAAAACGGCCGGCAACTCTGTCAAAAAGTCAGAGGAGCCTGAATCCGCTGAGGAAGCTTCTGCTGCTGCAGAGAGCCAGCCATCTGTGGAAAGACGGGGTCCCACCATTCCACGCAACACAGGACAAAGATACTCTGCTGTTCTCTCTGCTCAAACTGCAGAGCCAAGACCTCATATCACCTTTTCCCCACGCAGTTAAGTTTGCAAGACAGAGCAAGACGAATCGCGCGTGGTGGTTTCAGTTATGTTGCAGGAGGTGGAAGCAGAAGTTGGACTGATGTCCAGTTTTCACCTGCTCACACGACTGTTGGCATTCCACTAGCTTGAGTGACTCTTGCCTTGACTAAAAACATGTTGGTCCATTTAAATGTAGGCCAAGTGGGCCAAGGACACTGATGTAGAGATACACAGGAGGTTGGTTTTGAATGGCTGGGTCAGGAACCAAAGGTGGAATGTGGGAGATTACAACAGGTCCATTTGTGATATGCAAAATTACTGTAATTATGCTGGTGCAATTAGCAGAGTGACACAAAATTACTCATCTAACATTAGTAAACTTCAAGATATGCCAGTTGATGCTTTTCAAATGCAAAAATGTCAGTGTTTCATGTCATAAATTAAGTGCTTTCAGGTTTTTGTCAATCACACTAATTAAACTTAATTTTTAAATAAAATAATTATAAGATGAGCCTTATGTTGAAAAAAAAAATACAGCAATTCATTTAAATTAAAACAAATTATTTCTGAATCGGTTCACAAAAAACCTTTTAGATCTATTATTGATTTTTAAGGATTTTTTTAAAGCAACATGTTAAAAAATATCAACGGTCTTAATTGTTTGTTTCACAGCTGTGTAATAACAAAAATTTAAACTCTGTTTAACACCGCTTATGTGTTTCTCGGTCTGTCGAATTAACTGTGCTGATTGTGACTCTGAAATGTGCCATTCAATGGCTAAAACACGACAGCATTCACTTATGAAGCTGTGGATTTACAGTCATGTGTCCGTCTACTGTGAGTGGACAAGTTCACTGGTGATGTACAGGCTGTGCAAGTGCAAAGACTCCCTTTCCTATTTGTTGTTCCGTTTCTATTTATTGAATGTTCTTCATTGTTAAAACCAAATGTATGTTGTCATGTTTATTTCACATTCACAAGTGACACTGCCTGACAAACAATGTGAGGGTATACAATGATATATACAAACAACTTGCACAGTGTTATTTATTCAAATCAGTAAGCACATTTGTTAAAATATGACCATAGTATTGTACATGAAATGTAGGGCCACACCTTGTTAAAATGTAATGTTATCTACATTAAACTACAACCTAGGATATAATAACTAGCTCGTACCTGGAGCAGGAGTAACAGGATAAATAAGTTCAGTCACAGTTACAAGTGTGGCACAGGGTGACGAGGAGGGCAGTTTCTGCATATTGTTATTATTGACCTCCTATAACCTCCTATAAAGCAACAGCTCATAATGGAAAAATCAAAACTCAAAACTCAAAACTACCTACAAACAGCAGGGCAGACAATTTTATTGGTTTGTTATTAGGTTTAGACAGAGACAATTCAGGCGTATTTGTAGTAGGTCATTTTAGTACACATGCACCATTCCATAGAGGAAAGTCCAGAACAGGACGTAAGTAAAAAGACCTCCGACAAGGCCTCCAGTGAAGAGCAGCCGTCTTGATTTAAAGCATTTGTTCCACCGTCGTCCTGCCTTCAAAATGAGCAGCAGAGAGAGGAGAAAAGAGGCAAGGAAATAAAAAATGAAGCCATACAGTCCTGTCAGCCCCAGAATACCAGCTGTTGCTCCGGACAGAGCTGATACAGAGGTGCGGCAGTAGTCCAGCACAGCAGCGTTGCCTCTCACAGCCACTTCACTGATGAACTGAGGTCCCTCACGCTTGGCTACTACTCCTGCCATGTTGGCTCTGGTTGGCTATCACAGGAAACTTCTGCTGTAACGGGAAAGATTAAAACATGTTCACAGATTTCCAAATGTTAAATCTGCAACGTTGGTTCAGTGTACAATGACTTTAGATACAGAGAGAACAGGCCTGTATAAATGACATGACCAACCCAATAACCATGACAGTAACAACTGGCCAATGTATATAAATGTCATCAAATCAATGTGCAATTAATCCATCAGGTATTACTATTTAACAGTAAATAATGCATTTAAGTCAACCAGTTACATGCAAATTGATGCACGCACGTTAATGTAAGTAATAATATTAAAGTCATATTATTATTTACTTGTTACTATTTAGTGAATATTTCTGCGTTGTGGTATTGCTACCTACGGTTGTTAATACAATCTTAATGATTACTGGCAAACAAGGGAACTACTGTTTGAGCATTTTACAGATTGACATTCAACAGATTCATTATTAGAAAGAGGACATAGTTTGAAAGAGCGACAGAGGTATCGATATGTAAAAACATCGTTGATATGAGTGACAGACGGAAAGTAACGCTGTCAATTGGCTCTAATCGATGTTAGCTCAGCTACTGATCACAATGAAGCAGCCTGGCGATTGAGTACATTTATAGCTCTACAACGGTGATGAAAGCAAGTACATAAAACGCCAGACAAAACTGACACAGCTGTAGTCGTACATTTCTTTAATTAGACTAAAACAGTATGGTGCGTCTCTGTAGTTTAACTGCACATTAACTGCTTTCTTCGACAACTCTAGTAAAAGCTAATGCTAGCATGCTAACACCGTTAGCTCTGCGGGTGGCTCGCTGCTAACTGATGACAGCTTCTCACCGGAGATTAACGCAGGGACTCGTCGGCTCCTCTCGACGCGATTACACGAACATAATATGTAAAAGTAACTTCACAGACTCGCACAGTAGATTGTTTTAAAGGAATGTGATTCGGTAAAGCACGGAAACAGCACATTCATTCTCATCTGGATGACACTCCTCGACCAAAGTCGGCCATGCTCATTCGCAGTGCATCATGGGAGCTTGTAAATCATCAGACAGAAGGCGACGGTGTGGCGCGTTCTCTGCACGTCAAAGAGTAGGAAATCTTAAATTTATATTAGCCAAATAGCATTTTATATTCCATTGTTTTTCGCCAGACTGTAAAATGGGCTTGCACGTGTCCCACGTCTATGTCTCACATAATTAGGTGCTTCATCTCAGTGTGTTTTTTTTTTATTTATTTGTGATAACAGGATTAGAACGGGGCAACTGATGTAATTAACCCAATAATTGATCTCATCCTACAGGTGTGTCATGGCAGTGAGCCAGTGCACATTACTACAGCCCGGGGATTAGTCCAACAAGGCATTCATTGTATTGTTAGCTCCACTTGTGAAATATACACAGTGACAAGAGAAGTTAGAAATAAATTATACCAGTTGGAATAAAGTGGCCTTATATTAAATCAGGACTAGTTGTTGTTTTTTTTTTTTTTCTTAAGTCACTGGCACAAATAGTCACTATTAGAAATTATTTTTTCCGAGTTTTATTTCACTAATTACTTTTAGTAGTGGGATAAATCGTTTTGAAGCAAATACAACCAATTAATAGGAAAACGTCCTATTTCTTGCTGTCACCTGAACACATCAGCGTTGACTTTGCCCTCTCCTGATGATGCAGTTGCACGGTTGGGAGGACCGGGTCTCAGCGCGCACTGCTTTACGACAGTAGTAGTCATGTCTACCTATATCCTCGGTCTAGACGTGGGCACCACCTCTGTAAAAGCTGTTTTATTAGAAACTGACTCCAGAGCGGTGGCCGCAACTCAAACTTTGCCAACTACGTCTGATATACGCGACAACAGCGGGATAAAGGTGAGTTCAGGTGCCTGAGCAACTTTACTCTGCATTAACTCTGCTCTGAGTGTGTGTTGTTTTATTGTTACACAGGCTAAAGAGCAGGACACAGGTCAGATCATAGATGCTGTGAATCGGTGCATCGAGCTGCTGCCCAGAGACAAACTGCAGCATGTCAGCAGCATCGGGCTGTCTGGACAGATGCACGGGGTTTTATTCTGGAAAGCAAAGAGTGGTAAGGCCACTACCTTCCTGCATGCAGTGCTGCTATGACATTTCACAACAAAGTGTGTGGTAAACTGTCACAACGACTCTGTGATGCATGAGTAGTGCACGAGGCACTTGTATCCTCATTCATCAAGTTATTTCTGAGGGTGAAAAGCCACAGATGGATGTAGATAGATGCATTATCTTCACAGTAAGTAGAGATAGCCTACTGGGCTACAAAATACACACAGTGCAAATACATATAATACAGATGTGCATTTATGTTCAGTCTAGAGTAATGTGCATGCCAGAAATAACTGAGGAGGAACTTAAATAATCCCTGGAGAGAGCTGCCCTGTGTGATTGTCCTCTTCATGACAGAAGTTTTTTTTTTTTTTTTTTTTTTTTTTAATGTGCTGACAGTTAGTTTTATTTTCAGGTCATTTTAGTGAAATAATAATTGAATCGTGTTGTTCCTCTGATTGTAATGAGTTACACAGATCCTCAACTGAAAGAGCTAAGCTAAAACATGACACATCTGATATATCATTGGAGTTGTGATTTTTTTGTATTTAAAATAATAGAAAAACCAAGACCATTTCAGACATATTTAAGGCCAAACAGTACCTCATATTTTATCTTCTTTAAGTTTGTTTTGTAATATTTTGATTGGATATTATGTGATGTAAGTGTAAATCAACCACTGTCAGGTCATGTAACAGAGGGTGTGGACTACAGACAAGGTAACAGTATCTTCTAACATGTTGTTACATGGTTCTCAGTATCAACACATGTTAGACAGCTTTAATTCCACGTAAGAGTAGGAGACACAGTCCTATATAAAAGTTATAGGCATCCCACATCTTGTATTTTAGCAGTTCTGTAAAGACCGTACATATTTATCTCTCACTTTCTTTATGTAGATATAATAAGAAAAAACAGGAAATGTGTCCAAAGATTTTAAGAACACATAAAATGTACTAATGATTCTGGATTCAGACTCATCTAGATTTGTTGTCCCAGCAGTGCTTCAGTGACAAACAATAACTTTTACACATTTACTGCATATTATAAACTAGTAAATGCGCTAGTTTTTGAATGTCTTGATAACAGATCAGTCAATATAACACCAGTTCTGACCTGAATCTCATCCTGTTCTGTATCTCCAGACCAGAGGGAAACGAGTTAATTCACAGTTTAATTAGAAAACAGTTCAGATAATGTTTAACCAAACCACATGCTTCAGAAAAAACACCCATTAGTAATAGTCATGGGGATTTAGACAAAGCCTTTCAGGAGGAGAGCAGTGTTTCCAACTACTGAATTATGGTGGATTCCCTCTATAACACTGATGATTTCTTTTATCTTTTGCTTTTTGGAACTGGATTCAAGAAATGAGTAGATACTGAAACCAGGAACTTAATTTTAATGTTGCCCTCTGCTGGTTACCTTCAAAACTTCATTTTCAAATAACTTTACAACCACAGAAAATCTAATGCTGTTCTGTTTTTGTGTAAATAAATTCAGTTCAGACAGAAATTGCGTAAGGCTTGAAGTCTTCTCTAAAGTCTTATGAAGTCTTCTTCATGTCTCTCAGGTTGTAATTGGTCAAACAGAGACTTCTTCACTGCCAGAGACACCAGTCAGCTGATCACCTGGCAGGATGGGCGCTGCAGCAGCGACTTCCTGTCTTTGCTTCCAAAACCAGACTCACATCTCAGTGTAGCTACAGGGTTTGGTTGCGCAACAATCTTCTGGTACATGAAACACAGGTCAGAACACACTTAAAACAAATTCCACACTAGAGTCAGTTCCACCACTTGCCTTTGTGATGTGACTCAAAGATGTGTGGTGTCACTGCAGGCCCGAGTTCCTGGAGGACTTCACAGTTGCAGGTACCATCCAGGACTACGTGGTGTCTATGCTGTGTGGTTTGGACCGGTGTGTGATGACGCCTCAGAACGCAGCCAGCTGGGGTTTCTTCAACACTTCCTCCAACCAGTGGAATATAGACATGTGAGTAAATTGCTCAACTTACTGTTCATTAACAAGTTGATTTGTTGATTGAAGAACTAAATTAATAAAAAATTGTAAGTAATCACAAATTGATATAACAAGCTCTCTGTGTGATTGGATGTTTGTAGTCTGAAGAGTGCCGGCTTCCCTGTGACCCTGCTACCTCAGTGTGTACCATCTGGTGCCTTGGCGGGACAGACGTGCTCTGACTGGCATAGTATTCCTGCTGGGACACCAGTGGGGGCTGCTCTGGGAGACTTCCAGTGTTCTGTCTACTCCTGTATGAGTGCACGGACAGATGCAGGTGAAATGATGTCTCTCGGACCAGAATCACTTTTAATACACTGAAAACAATGTACTGTTAAAACTTAGTTTGTGTTTCCTCTTAATTTTCAGTTCTTAACATAAGCACCTCAGCCCAGCTGACCTTCGCCATGTCAGCTGACTTCAAACCTCCAGATTCTCCTCAGCCTGACTCCTCTATCTCCTACTTCCCCTACTTTGACTCCCTGTACCTGGCGGTGGCAGCATCACTCAATGGAGGAAATGTTATGGCCACTTTTGTGGAGACGCTCACAGCCTGGATGAAAGAGCTCGGTGTGTATTTTTTTTCACCATTTTATCTACACGTGGAACTGTATGTTACTGTTGCTGATATTCGCTTGGTCCAAAATACATTTGCCTCAGAAAGTATTGAGATCCACTTACTTTTTGACACCTAATTGTGTTCTAGGATATCCCTGGATTTGGGATGCTCACTCTAGTCTTCTCTACAGAACATCTGTCAGATTAGATAGAAAGTGCAAAGTACAATGTGCAAAAAAAACAAAACAAAAACAAAACCCCAAACAAACAAACAAAACAACAACAGCAATGAACAACAATAAACCTAATACCATATTGAATGGATCACTCCTATTTTTGTTTCACAGATATGTATTGTCACCAGAGGATAAATCCAGGTGGATATGTCCAAAGTCACTCTCCATCACTTCACAGTACAAAATGTACCATTTGCAATTTATTATCTATTCAAAAGTCTGGACTCTGAGTGTGTTTATTTACCTACGTCAAAAAAGTAGCATCTGTGGCTTCTGCTAATAATTCCACTGTGTGTTGAACTGGATTTTATAGACTCAGAAAATTACTGTTTGTTGGTATTGTAAACATTATGTTTTGTGATATCATTGCAGAATGATAATTAGTGTAGTCTCATGTTACTGCTCACTACTGAGTAAATCTGTGAGCAGTTCTGTGTGAACATGGTTTACACAGAACTGCTTACAGGTGATTTAAGACCTAACCATCAGGTCTAGTGATTGTCTGTCCCGTAGCACCACCATGTAGTTGACTTGGTTTTATTTATGAAGTTTTGTGAACATTTGGATGGATTGGTACAGACATTCATGATCCCCTCAGGATGAACACGGTGATCCTTTAAATCCTCATCTGGTGCCATCGTGGTAAGTGCTGTTTAGCAAATGCCAGCATGCTAACACACTAAATTAAAATCCTTAACATTGAGCATTTATGCATGAATGTTAACATTGTTGTGTGCATGTTAGCATGCTGACATTAGCATTCAGCTCCAAGCACTGCTGTGCCAAATTAAAACCTTACAGAGTTGCTAGCATGGTGTGACTCTTTTTCAATCCACAGATGCAGTGTTTTGTTGGTGCTTCAGCAGAATAATTGTACTTCATTGATGAGGTTGTTGTTCAAGAACTGACTCAGCTCAGACAGATGCAAAAAAAAAGACTGATCAGGGTACATTTAGATGATGAATGGCTGCGCTCCAAACCCTTGAGTCTTGTCAAAACTATAAAAAACTCGTCTTACAAAATGACTGAAACTGCATGACCTTTTTACATCCCAGCTGTATTTATAAAACTCAGCGTGATGAATGGTTTGGATACCAATAGCCCAGAGAGGGCAGTGTTCATTTTAGAGAAAAGTGAACGTGTTTCATTCAAATATGAACCTGCTGCTTCCTTCCTCTCACAGGCGTGGAGCTAAGTCCTACATGTATATATGAGAAGCTGATTGGCTGCGCACTGAACCAAGACACCAGTGACCTGAGGGTGAGTCCAACCATCCTGGGAGAGCGACACAACCCTCTCTGCCTCGGTCAGGTGACCAACATCTCTGCCTCCAGTCTTTCCCTGGGTCATGTGACCAGGGCGCTATGTCACGGGATCCTGGACAACATCACATCCATGATGCCTGTGGAGTGTCTGCAGCAGGCGGGCGTCAGCAGGATCGTGGGCAGTGGGAGCGCACTGGCTCGCAATGAGGTGCTAAGACAGGAAGTGGAGAGAGCGTTTCCACAGCCAGTGGTGTACGGCAAGAACGCAGACTCTGCTGTGGGCGTGGCCATGGTCCTCTGTGACCGACTCTGACTGAGACTCGTGATCCACAGGGGAATCCCGTCTGTTTACATGATTAATTGTCAATTTTGCACACTTCTGTATACTGTATCTAATGGTATGAATGATGCAAACTGAAAGTCACAACATATGTGTTTGCCAGGACAGGGATCAAACTGGGACTCAGTATGTGCCATGAAGTTGTGCAATATGTCAAATCAAAGGATATAAATTACAAAAAAAGATATAAATCTTCCAAGGATATAAATTACATTATATCACATTACATTAGTTATTGAGCAAATGCTTCTATTCAAAGTGACTTACAGTAAAGAACAACACTAAAGCTTTATTGCAGTAGGAGACATTAAGGAAATAAACAAGTGCTGGATCAATTCAATAAGGCAAAGTGGATGGAGTTCAAGTCAGAAGTGCTCCAGTGAAGACTAAGTGAGAATTGGAGAAGTTAGAGGAGTTAAGAGAGAGGATGTTCTCAGAATAGATGATTCTTTAATAGCTTCTTAAAGATAGAGAAAGGCTCCACTGCTCTGATAGCATTTGCTGTGATTGCATCCGATACCAAATGATTGACATTGGCTCACAGTGAGTGTAGCCACACATATGCCCTCAGACATTTAATTTCACTGCAACTGAACACTTCTCTGCAACAAACTAGTCATTTCAAGGTTCATTTTCTTATTTAGTAGTTTATTTTGCTTTTAAGCAACAAATCATTACAGTATCAGTTATTTCTGCCACTTTGGAAGAGCTAATCCTGCTCTGACAGCAGCCAAATATGCTGTTAAGAACTCTACATACTGCTGTCACTTAACTTTAAAGCACAACACAAATGTAGAAAACCATAGTGTAATATGCAACACATTTATAATCATTCCCTGCAGTTTGCTGAAAGGCATTAGTGTATATGAAGTTTATGAAACGTGTTAGCATCAAAGCAGAAAATGACCTTTTCCTCAGGTGCTGTTATATCATTCCTTCTGTCTTATTGTTTTTATATGGTTATAAGGTTAGTTTGTTTTCTTTGTATCTGATGATTTTTTTTTTTTTTTTGGCTGCATTGCACATGTACAGGAACTTGTACTAGAAATCAAATAGTGCTAGTCCTCAGCTCACTGTGAACTACTGAACATCAGTGACAACTGGTATCATCAAGCTGCTTTTCTGTGGAGATCATACTTACAGTCTAATCACCATGACTGAAGTATTATGAAAGTGACATAAGATTTTTGTGTTGTATCATTACATTGCAGTATCATTTATATAAAATGTAAGAATAATATCCAAATACTAAAAATAAGTAATGTAATAACAATGAGGTTACGATTAAGTGGAAATAACCTGGCATTTTTAGTATCTTTTATACTTTTAGTCTACAAACTATTATGAATTATGATTCCTTTTACACAGTTCAAAATACAGTTTTATGAGAGCAAAGACTGAAAGTACAGAGAGTCTTGAGGCTTGAAGAAAGGTAATCAATACCTGATGATAAGGTGTGTCTGAATAAAATGTTGTAATTTACTGAGCTAATGAAATGCCACACTTACTATGCTTTATATTTCTAATTATCACTGTATTGACTTTAAAATGATTTAATTCTCAGAAGTTGGCTTTTGTTATGTTGTGTTAATCTGAGCCGTAGTGAAGGAGTAAGAGTCTAGAAATGATCAGTGCATTAGCAGGAGTCTCCTGGGGAATGAATGAAAAGTTTTGAAAAGTAATATTAGTCTATTATAGACTAAAAAAGCCTAATTTCCACACCAGAGTAGACACATACTCTTTATGTCTCTGTGTAATCTGCCTTCCTCCTGTTATCTCATTTCAGTTACATTTTGTGAACATGGTTCAGTTGTGACGTATCCAAAGTTTTAAAACTGATCCATATAAATGCTTCTTATTGAGTCTAATTCAGTGATGATGACTGAATGTTTCCACTGATCTGACTGGTTTGAAACTCTTCAGTTTAATCTGCTTTGTAGCAAGTTCTCATTTATGTAGCGTTGGTTACCAAGGTAACCTGCCTTGGCTGCAAAATAAAGTGTGTCAGTGAGTCAGTGTCATGATGCCAGTTAGTCAGGCGCAGACAGAAGTAGCGGGGGATCCACAGAGACTTGTGGTACGGTCCTCAGGTCTGCACATATGTCTGAGAAGATCAGTCCTGCCACAACTTCCTTTTTATCTGTATGAACATTATAATAACTAACGCTGGTGCTGCAGCTGGTGAAGAAGGTGCTTGCTCAAGAGCTTCACAATACATTGATGCAGCAGCAGTGATTAAATGTTTAGTCGCCATCCCTGCTTAGTTTATCCCAGCACATTTACACTGACTGGTTTTATTTTCTTTATTTTTGGATCCTCTCACTGCTCAGACGTTGACAGTCTTTGGTTCAAGGAAAATAGTCGAATGATTACTGTGCCGTCTTTGTGGTTTTGTGATTTCAAGTGTTAATTCATTTTTCTGCTCTGAATTTCCTGCACACTGCTACTCACAGGGCTGATAAATGTGTTCAGCTTTTGTCAGTTTTCATGTTATTATCCTTTGTCATCTCTGTTTTCAAGCAGATCATGTTCATTTTTGTTAGAAGTTGCATGATTTTCTTGCTTTTGATGTTTGTTTTTTTTTTTTTTTTGCCACAACAGTCTGGTAAGAATCAAAAAGATCACACAGTTAATTGGAGACAAGACACTTTTGCTTCTGGTGATGACTCTGTGCACTATTCTTTCTAAAAATAAACACAGTTCTAACTGTGGAAAACACACAGAGTCAGTGTTCTCAGCATTGACATTGATCATTGTACTAATGCAGAATTTTGTTGAAACGATGGCAGACAATTTGAAGATATTTTTGTCAGTGATCCTGTCGTTTACACCTGCAGTGATGTGATAAAAGTAAAAATAAAGCTACGTTAATAAGTACTTCTTGTAATTATTTTGCCTGGTTAATATCTATGTCAATAAAGTTCAGTGTTTGACAGATTACTTTGTCTTTTACTAATTACTTTTACAGAATTATGTATTTGAATTCAGACAGTAAAGTATTTAAAATGCTTGAAATGCCAACACTAGCAGTTAGAATTAACTAGCACTAAGCTGACCATTAACACAGATTTTTATGTATGATGTTTTAATTATTGATGCAGCACTGTACCAACATTAAACATCTTACTATGTAAGAGCTTGGATGCTCTATCACACCATCAAAACAGGAACTAATCCTAAGAAAGGAAGCTTAACTGGTAGGCAGAAGCTGTGAAACCACACACTCAGTCACAGGACCACTGCTGAACACGAAACATACACACCCATCTCAGTGAAACTAAGAAGACGCTAATAAAGCACACAGGAAGCTGCAGTGACAATAAGGACTAAAAAAGGAGAGTAGCTTGACAATTATTCTATACCACTGCAAGCATCATTTCATCAAGGGTAAGTTTTTAGTTCTTGAAATTTTTAAATGTACATGAGGGTTTTTTTTTTTTCTTTTTAGAAAATACTGATCGTTTATTGTCAAGATAAGCATTGAAGTATTTAGATTTAGATGTTCTTGTGTATATGTACAGTGTTGCAAAAGTTGCAAAAGCTGTTGACAGAAAGCAAGACTGCTCTGATCTTCTCTGACAAGTCAACATCAACAAAACACATTTGTGTTCATGTCATGTGAAATACTGCTGTGTGTTTTTTTTCCTCATGCCTCAGCATGACCCAGGATGGTGTGGTCAATACAGCATCCTTTTAAGCACTCAGGGATCCAGTAATGTGCTCTAATATTCTCTTGGGTGGGTCACTTTATCTGCCCCTGCCTTGCTCATGTTATCTCATTTCAGTTACATTTAGCGAGCATCTTACGAGACGGAACAATAGGACCCACGGTGAGGGTTGTGCAGGGTGCTCTGCAGCAGGGTGCTGCTGTTATGTTTTTTTGAAGATTTGATCTTTATTCAAGGCAACAATAACTAAGAGGAAGAACTGTCTGTGGTGAGTCAAGTGACATGTTAGAGCTTGTTTTTTTTTCCAGTTTCAAGTGGTTACACTGCATCAAAATCCTCTTTGTCTGCATATATAGTTTTTTTTAGATTCTCGTGACATGTTACCTTGACTTCTTTTGTTTATGAGCTGTAATAAGGATGCAGAATAGATCATGTTACAAACAGAGGGAGATTTACATTTTGCTTTACATTTATGTATGTATGAATTTGCTTGTCTTACAATGTAAGCAGTTGTTTCATTTGTCCCTCAGACACTGATGCATTTAGATAATTGCTGTGAATACATGTTTCATTACGAAATAGGCTCAACTTCTCTGTTTTTCATCCTTTGTCCCATGTTGTGGTTAACGTAGTTATTTATATATTCTTGTGACGACCATGGAGTCTCAGTTGAGTCATTAATTCCTCATTTTCTGGATGAAAATAGGAAGAGGATTTCACAGAAGATGGAGGTTCCCTTTGTCCTTGACGTGTCTTCTTTAACATTTAATCATAATTTTGATAACATTTAATATCATTTCTTCGTGATCAGATGAACTTTGTGGTAATATTTTCCCTTCATTTATTCCGTGATTCTGTTTGTGGTCTTACATGAGATTCTTGGCTGTAAATGATTTGATTATTCTGCAAAATAGTGAGACCAGATCAAGTGCCGTGTGCACTACCGCCATGGAAATCATCTTCTAAATGAACTCCTTTGTTAGTCACTGGGGGTGAGAGACACCACCAACATCACATGTCTGAAAATATGTCTGTAGCTACGCTGGTCAGTGAGGTTATCTTCTGTCTTAAACAGGTTTTAGATCCTGCTAATGTAAATGTATAGTAACTAGTGTTAAAGCAGTAACACTAAACAGATTGTCCTGCTTTGTTTACCGCAGCAGCTGACACATTAGAACAAAGCAGTGTGTGTGTGTATGTGTGTGTGCGTGTGCGTGTGTAGCAGCACAGTTACCAGCAGTTCAGCCAAATTTTCACATTTGTCACATGTGTCATTTCACAAGCCAGATGATGTATTTTTAATTTTTCCATCTTTCTTTCCGTATTACTGGTCTACTGGAAGTTTTCTACACTAAATGAGTAGACATTAGATCTCACCACATATGTACCTTGGTTGTTTTCTGAACCATATACACCTGTGCCTCATTCACATAACAGACCCCTGAGGACAGAGAAAAACATGAAGAAGTCAGAGATGTTCGGCTTCTCCCTGGAGACAGACGACAGGACAGAGGAGGAGAGAAAGCGGCAAAACGCAGCATACAAGGATGCTTCAGGCCAGGAGGCCCCCAAGGCTCCTATGGACACTGATTTCCAGGAAGAAATGGAACCAACCAAACCTCAAATAAGATTTAATCTAAACTTTGACAAGTGAGCTTCTCCATGCAATGATAATATGGTCTCTCCCTTTTTACATTCATCATATTTCGGCTGCTGTGTCTTATCAAGCCCCACAGTGTTTATTAATGTTGAGTTTGGAGCTGCATGACCTAGTGACTCATGATTGTTTTGTAAATCTAAATTATATTTTGTTTGTAGAGGGATTCGAGGTGAGACGCAGGGCCCCAGTAAAAGAGACAGCAAGACATTCCCCATTGAGAGGCTGTTTGAAGCAGTGGCCAGCAGGGATGTCAGACAGCTGGACGGCTTGTACCAGTACCTGTACCAAAACATGAAGAAACTCTCTGACTCCTTGTGTGAGTGTTACAGCATCTGCACCAACCTTTAAGCTGCTGACCTGTGTGTTAACTCCCTGAATGTTTGGTTACACCTGCAGATCAGTCTTATGGTAAAACAGCGCTGATGAAAGCTCTGCTGCACCTCAAAGACGGCAAAAACGAAACTGTGGAATTATTGATTGACATTTCCGAGAAGCTGGGCGACATTAAAGAGTTTGTGAACGCAGCCTACACCAACAGCTATTACAAAGGTGCATTTTAACATAATGTTTTCTTGTGTGACCACAGTCTGTCTGTCTGTATATTCATCTGTCTAATGCTCTGCTGAAAGCAGAGACACAGTAAGGAGCAATGGGATATGAAAAAATGTTAACGATTTTCTTATCTAATATTGAATTGTAATTCATATGTGACAGGCCAGACAGCTCTCCATATAGCCATCGAGAGGAGGAGTCTTTCCTATGTGAGCCTACTGGTCAGTAAAGGAGCAGATGTTCATGCCAGAGCGTGTGGAAAATTCTTCCAGCCACATGACGGCCCACACTTTTATTTTGGTGAGTTCACCCACCTTTGGGTCACTTGTGGGCCATAGGTTTTTATATATAATTCCTTAGATATCTATTGTATTTTATTATTTTCATTTGGAGTTATTTTTCCTTTATTGTTTTATTGTTTTAATTATTGTTCATTTTATTTGATCTCATTTATTTATTTATTTTTTGATTGGTTTGAAAACATCTGATGAGTCTTTAGCACAAAAGTCTTTAGCACAAAAGACACACAGGCTGCGTTGATCAATACTGTAATGACTTAAATGGGAGCTCGGGGCTTTAGTATTGCACCTGAATAAGACCCAAGCATCGATTTTGTGTGAATTTTTAATTTCCTCTTGCTATTTTGGATTAGTAAGACCTCATAAGTATAAAAATTAAGGATCGTCTTCAAATAGGAAGTTGTTTTTCTTATGATATCCAGGTATTGGGACAATGGATTTATTTTATTGTATCACACTATAAAGTGTTAGAGTTTGAGGTGTTTATGCTCATGTCCTCTGGATCGCTGCACACAGTGACTGTCATAACGTCATGGCTCAATGTCACTGTCACAATCTTCATCATGTAGTTGTTCCCCCCCAGAGTCAACAACATCATCATCACAGTTGTCTGCTATTATTGCATCCAGCAGTCATCCTGCTTGACAGAGAAATAGTCCTTAGAGGGGTATAAAAAGAAGAATAAGAATAAAAAAAACACATCAATGTAACCTCATTTGTACCTCATGAATTAAAACTATCCAAATAATCCCAAGTTGTTTCCTCACTTGCTTGTTGCTTTTGCACAAATGTTTTATGACAAATTAAATTAAAATCATATTAGATAAAAATAAACAAGTTTTACTTTAATGTTTTATACATTTTCTGCTTTTATCTTAGTCTTGGCTGTAGAAGGAGTTTATGGAGGTGGTAGCCATCTTGTTTTTACATTAAGTGCATTGTCCTCTTGTAAACACTAGATGGTATAAAAAGTGTCTGTCAATGAGACAGGTCATGACAAGGTCATGAGCAACTGGATCGTCTTTTTAAAGCCTATGTTTCAGTTTATTTATCTCACATTTATTTGCATCCATGATGCAAAAGTTTACTGTGGATTTGTGATGCTGAAGTAGACATGTCAAATCTGGAGCTGATGATGACTGCTGATTTTGATTACAGGACATGATACTGTGTGTTAAAATTGTTGGTACATATTGTCTAGTAATACTGTTATCTGCTACAGTACCTTTAAATAAACTGTCAGTGTCCTGCTCATGTTACATGTCAAACATAAACAGTTGTTTGTTTTAAACAATTACACAGGTAAAAAGATTTGTTTAAATAGACCTCAGTCTTTGACATGTGTCCTTCTCTGTGTGGTCCTCAGGTGAGCTGCCTCTGTCTCTAGCAGCCTGCACCAATCAGCCAGACATGGTGGACTTCCTGTTGGACAACGAGTACCAGCGAGCAGATACAAAGCTGGCCGACTCTCAGGGAAACACGGTGCTGCACGCTCTGGTGGTGGTGGCCGACAATTCCAAGGACAACACAGAATTTATCACCAGCATGTACGACCGCATCCTCACCACCACTGCAAGACTGCACCCCAAGCTGAAGCTGGAAGACATCGAGAACCACAAGGGGCTAACACCTCTCAAAATGGCTGCCAAGACTGGCAAGATAGGGGTCAGTGAATCATGTCTAGATTAACACAACAAGCCTATAGGCTTAAATATAATTTGGGCCCTAAATTTGAGTTCTGTTAATTTAAATTTCTGGGGGATTACTAGGATGAAAATTAAAAAATTATGTTTCAAATTTTTACTTTATTGGTATTTCAGGAACTTAAATCATTAATTTAATTCATTAATTCATTCAATCATAAATCCATTAACCAAATTGTGAACTTGGACAAATGAAGTCATCTCTAAATGTTCTTATTTTCCAACAAATAACTTTAATTTCATTTGTCTGCAGCTTTTTAAACACATCCTGCAACGAAAATTTCATGATGGTCACAGTAAACATTTGTCCCGTAAATTCACTGAATGGGTTTACGGGCCCGTCCAAAGCTCCCTGTACGACCTGGCCTCCCTAGACTCGGCCCAGGACAACTCAGTTGTGGAGATACTGATCTACGGCAGTGACATTCCTGTGAGTCTCAGCATCTGGAGCCCAGTCAGAGCAGCTGCTGTTGTTACTTTTAAATCAAACGTCTCTTGCCTCCTGTTTCCTCACAGAACCGTCATGAGATGCTCCAGGAGGAGCCTCTGAGCCGACTGTTGGAGGAGAAGTGGAAGAAGTTTGCAGGTCGAATGTTTTTGCTCAATTTCCTGTTCTACCTCATATACTTGGCCATCTTCACTGTTGTGGCCTACAATAAAAAGAATGGAGCGGTGAGTTGGATGCTACAAACTGATGCATGTGACTGATCTACGTAGACATTCCTGATGTTGCTGATGTTTGTTTTTTGCGCCACAGCCGCCTTTTCCCATTGATCACACCACTACTGGTTACCTGTATGTCTCAGGACAGTTAGTGACACTTGTGGCAAACATCTACTTCTTTTTTATAGGGGTAAGTATATGCTTTTGTGTTTTAAATTAAAATCCAGCAGCTCTTATCACCATCTTGTGGAAATTACATTCCAATCATAAAACTGATCAAGAATCTTATCTAAATCCCCAGATAATTGACATGAAGAGGAAACGCCCAAAGCTGCAGACTTTGCTGATTGATGGATATTATGAGATTCTTTTGTAAGTAGTAAAGTTTTTTTCACAGATAGGGTCAAAATTCAAGATTGCATGTAGAATTTTTTTGTAAAGAAACAACAAAGCACATTGTGTACATTTTTAAGGTCTGTGTTGTCTTTTTCCAAAATATGTTAAATCCCTTATTGTTTACATCCATGTTTACTTGGAGGCTTTGTCTTCTTCTCTGCCTCTGTTGGTACTTTGCTATCGTTACTTGTGCTTTGCCGCCTCCTGCTGGTAATCAGTGCTAAAGTGTGAAACCTGCTCCAGGAATATTCAGTCATATTAGTCAGTTCTTTCATAAAACATTTACAATAAATAGAAATCGCTGCTATCAAATCTGTAAACTATATCATTCATTTGCTTTACAGACAAGCAAACATCTGATGGTGTGTAGGTCACATAACAAAACATTGAACCTTTTTAAGGAAGTGGCTTTTAAATAATTGTATAAAATGTATTTATTATTGTATTTATTAAATGTATTTAGTCAATATAATCTTTTTTTTACTGTGATGTGTCAAAATGTCTGTTAATTAGTTGTGGCCTGTTGCTGAGGGTGAATACCAACTTATGTGATCATGTGTTGTGTATTTTAACTATAAAGCTGTGCAGCATCACGGCCATTTGTCTGCTCTCTGTAGTTTTGTGCAAGGCCTCCTCTTCCTGGTATCAGCTGGCCTGTACGTGAGCAAGAGGCAGGAGTACCTCGGCTTCATGGTGTTGTGTCTCGCTCTGAGTTGGGTTAACATGCTCTACTACTCCCGGGGTTACCAACACATGGGCATCTACAGTGTCATGATACAGAAGGTAGTGCACACTGGCTGAATCACAGTGAACACCACTGTCAACACTCACATCGATGAAGCCACTCATGTCTTTTCTCTTTCATAGATGATCCTCAGTGATATCCTACGCTTCCTTTTTGTCTACATTGTCTTTCTCTTTGGGTTTTCGGCAGGTATCGTCATTTTTCCTCATTCAAAAAGAAAGTTACTTCCCAAAAATTACCTCCTATATCCAATAAAAAAGATGCTTTCAGATTAAAACATAGTCATCAATTATTTCATGAATGCATTTTTCTTCCTCCTGTCTCCTGTTCCAGCGGTGGTTTCATTGCTCATAGAGCCTGAAGAAAAGCCTGGCTCAACAAGGTTATTTACAACTGCCACCAACTCTAACTGTGTGAGACCCTCCTTCAAAAACATCTCCTACACCACAATGGAGCTCTTCAAGTTTACCATCGGCATGGGTGACATGGAGTTCACGCAAGAATACCAGTACAAGGAGGTTTTCTACTTCCTCCTTATTGGCTACATCATACTCACCTACATCCTGCTGCTCAACATGCTCATCGCCCTCATGAACCGCACCGTGGAGAAGATCACCATGGAGAGCGCCAGCATCTGGAAGCTGCAGGTGAGTTATCTGGAGGGTTCACTGGTCCTGTGGGTGTCTAATTATAACCACAGCTGTGGTTTGATGAGGTGCTGTGACTGTTGACAGAGGGCCATCACTATCCTGGACATGGAGAAAAGGCTGCCTGGCTGCCTGAAGAAGAGGTTTCGTTGTGGGGTGGAGAAAAAACTGAACACCGCTCTTGGTGAAGATCGCCGCTGGTGTTTCAGGTTTGCTTCTCTCAACTTAGATTTCAACTTATCAGTCACTAATGTTCTGAAAGGTTTAATTCTAAGACAACACTTCACACATAGATATTTTCACAATAAAAGTCCCTACCACCATTGCAGATGAATAGTGAAAGCATAACCACTGTGTGGCATAATTTGCACAGTTGAAGCATATTGGTCAGATTAGTTTTCATTGGCTTAAAGTGAGAAGATTTACAACCTTATGGATCTATGTCTTTGTAAACCAGTACATTTGCATGAATTAATGTTTAACTTCATGAGATTTGGCCATAAATACATTGTGTGGTCACAGTGACATTTCTAGACAATCTGAAAAGTCTGAGTCTGAATCTCATTGATTCACGTTTAAGTCTAAGAAAATGTTTCTTAGTGATCTAGTCCTGAGATATTACATTCAAGAGTGAGTGACTTTGAGTGATGTTCTTGAATGGCTGTTGCTGTAATGGAGGTATAAAAATATCAACAAGTAGGGGCGCCTGAACAGCCAAGTGGCTAAGGTGCACCACGTTGGCGTATATGCTGTGCAGTTGTTTGCCGGGTTGAGTCCCGACTGAATCGACCTTTCCTGTGTGTCCTTCCCCAACTCTCTTCCCTGCTTCCTGTCTCTCTACACTGTCCCTGATCAAAGGCAAAGAATGCCCCAAAAAATACTTTAAAAAATATCAGCAAGTAATCAAAACTAAACTGTGTAAAAATGATAATAATAATATTGATGTCGTCATCAATGCAGATATAAGCTGCTGCCAATTATCTCAAAATGACAGACACAGTAGAAAATTAATCACTTGTCCTGTTTAATTTAATACCTTAAACAAACAAACAAACAAAAACATCCTTTTGGTTAGTGCTAATTAGCTAAAGTAGGATTGCTAAAATGCTAAATTAATATGGAGAGCGCTTGAACTTTAAACAATATTAAATATCAATATCAAATATATTAAATATCGGCAAATTAGTATTGTCATTGTGAGCATGTTAGCATTGTTATTGTAAGCTTTTAGCACAAAACACCACTGTGCCAAACAACAGAGCTCCTGGTTTACTACCCAACATTGAGGAAGAGTTTTTTTTTTAAATTTTGATCTTTTAATCATTTAATCTTTTTATTTATTTATTTTTTTATTTTTTTTTTTTATAAAACACATCTTTGGTATTTTCTTTATTTCAGTTGTTATAAAGCTCTAATTGTGCATATTCCTGATTAAATCTGTATGTGTGCCCACAAATGTGAGTCATAATAGGTTTGTGTGAGGTTTCAGAAGGTTCTGTGTAAATTTCAGTTTCTGAATGTTATGTTATTGCACAGTTTCATCTCTTTTACAAATTACCTTGTCAAAGAGTAAGAACTGTTCAGCATTACAGGATGATCCCCCTGAGCAGCTAAAAAAAAAAAGAAAAACCAACAACCTTCAGCAGGTAATGACGATGAAGCAGGAGGGAAGATTTAGGCTTGTAGATTTAACAAAAGATGCAGGTGTGTGAGCAGGATCGATTGAAGCGCAGCGCAGTGTGCTTCACTAATTTGCCTTCTCTGACAGATGATTGATGTGTCACACAGCAGACAGTAATTGGAGCATGTGTCTCTTGGTGTCGTCTCAGAGTGGAGGAAGTCAACTGGAACAAATGGAACATCAACCTGGGCAAAATCAATGAGGAACCCGGCTGCTGGGATCGTGGACAACAGCTCTCCATAGACAGCCCGACCCGCAGACCAAACAGAGGTGCAGGAACATGGACACACACTTGAAGTTTATAGATTAGAAAAGAATTTTTGGGCATTTCTCTGTGGCAAGATAGTAGGTAGTCAACATCTAGTAACATTTCACCTTTTTTTCCACAGGGAGGAGCTGGAGAGGCTTTAGTCGTAGGTGGCAGACTCATCAGTCCACAGAGATGACTCCTCTCAGCAACACACCGGTCTGAGGAGACAACAGAGAGCAGCTCGGCCTGACTGACCTGAGCAACGAGCCCTTCAGACCAAGAGACAATTCAGTACTCAGTTTCAAGTCCCTAAGAAATTTAACTTTCAACTGGGTGAACTGCCTCTCTGACTGACACTTCAGTGTGTTGATTTTTAAATGTAATCTTTGAGACGGTATTTAACTGACATGAGCAGTGATGAAGAAGACACTGTAGATGTATATGTGATTGAAAAACTAGGATGTATAAACGTTGAATACTGCTTGAAAACCATGGTACCAATGTATCTGAAATACACTGATCAGTTAATCCAACACTTGTGAACCAGTTGTTTCTGCCACCACCTGAACAGGATGCACGTCCTCTCTGCAATAAGGCCGTAACCTGCCGCCACCTATGGCATCACTCAAAATCCTGCGTGGAGGAATACTGATCACCAAGGTGCTGATCCTGCCCCCCTCCCCTGCCGTGTGCCCTTTATACGAGGCCCATTTTCATCACAGCCAGACAAGCTAAATCTACTGCAGCCAGATAGTCCTGCGGATTTCACAGCTTGCTTTGTCTCCTCTTCTTCCTGTTTCTCTTTGGCGGAGGCAGGCTCGGGTAAATGGCACGAAAGAGCCGCAATTGGTGCAACAATCGCCACCTTCAACATCGGCTGTCGCAGTTACATATTACATGTGGTTCAGACGGGGCTTTTAAACAGTTTAGCCACTTGTTAGGCTGATTATGTAAGAAAGAGATGTGTGAATAGTAACACTGACCTCGACAGTCATGCAGAATAGGGAGCGGAGGAAAACTGCGGCTCAGTCACCTGTAAAATAATGTAGCAGATAATCCAAACTACAGCTAAGCCTCATTTCAAAGCATAAATTAGAACTTTATTTTATTATTACAATATTACAAAAAGAGTAGCACAACTCTCACGCTCTTGCCTCTTATCTGTCGTACAGAATGACACAAAAGAAAGGCTTATGGACCTTCTTCCATTTCACAGCAATAGTACAAGAAACAAAGGAGAAAATAAAATTTAAATAACAAGCAAATCAAGTATTATAAATAGTCACAACTGCAAACTGAAGCTTTGAAACTTGGAAATAAAAGTTACAGCTCTGTAACTACACATTGCTAAAATATATAATTACAAAATATTACTCCTTTTCTTGCTTTCCATAACAAAGAATCTCTAAGGAATTGTCTGTCTATTCAACAAAACTTCATTAAAAGAAAAAAGAAGACCAGAACAAAAGAAAAATGCTGTTTCTGTGTATCCTTGCCATCGTCTTTCTCCTTATTGTTTGGGGTTTTTATTAAAACCATGCTCATTTGCAAAGGAAAGTCCAAGGACCAAACACTTAAGGCTTTTTAAGGGCTGTTAGGGAGTTAGGTGAACAAAACATGGGCGTCATTGTGTTTATACACGCACACGCTCTTTCACACGTACACGCACACTCACCCTGAACTCTACCCACATCAGCAGGCGACATTCACACACAATCATTAAATTTTAAAGTTACAGTAGTCTAGTAGGTAAGCCAGTGTACAATAAAATAAACAATGCATTTGCTGTTTCACTTTAAACTTAAAAGTTCAGTTTTGTTTACCTCCATGTGATCTTGCAAGTGATCAATTTGGTCTTTTCAGGCAGACTTCACATCAGAATCAGTAGCAACTACACATCAAACTTAATCCACTTAAGTTCCTGCTGTCAGGATCAAAACTCTGGTGAGACTCGAAGTTAGATTCTACACATTAGTAACACTATTATTTATTCTACTCCAGAGTTTCGTCCTCATAACTAACCCAGCTCCTTCAATACCTGTGAAACAAATAAACTCCACATTCAAGTAATACATTTGTCATGGTAACAAAAAAGGAAAGAAAAAGAAAATGGCACATCTTCATAACAGTGTGTCCTTGTTAACCTGACTTTGGCCATTTTAAGGTACAAGAACTAAGCTTTCTTGACTTCTACTGCTCTTAACATTTTAAAATGTTGTTGCCAAACCTTCCTGGCATTGACAAAAGTCTTTTTTCTTTTTGAAACACCTGAATTCATCGCAGAATAGAGCATCATTTTTTTTTTTAAACAAATTTGCTCCCTGCTGGATCTTTACTATGTACAAACAACTTGGTTACATGCTTCCTTAACTGACTGACTGAGAGGAATCAATCTTGAACAGTCCTATTATACAAATAAATAACCACATTTAAAAAAGAATAAAACCTCTGTGTGGATGTGCATACCACAAGCTGTACTCTGTAGTCTCCAGTGTCTGATAGCTTTTGCATTGAAACATGATCATGGTTCTCTCTACAGTCCTTGTATGTTTGAGTCAAATCTTGAAGTTACGTTGAGTGAATGATTTGAGTGTTGACACCAAAAAGGAACCATTTTTCAGTGGGTGGTCTGTTTTTCTTCTTTCTTACATGCATAAGAAACTTTACCAATAGGTCTGAAGTTGAAATAACACATGATCTGGTAAGATCCAGGCACACAGATAGACAGATATGACGAAAGATATGAGGAAGAAGCAGGGAATCACACACAGTACAGACACACACACACACACACACACACACACACACACACACACACACACACACATGCACACACACGCACGCACACACACACATGAAAAAGTTCCCTAAAGTGCCATATAAATGCACTCATTAACAAAAATAAAAGTAGCAATTGATCACTTGCAAGATTTATTTAAAAAAAAGAACAAAAAAATACTGTTCTTCATTAAATATATTAATTTACCCTCTTTAACATTAGCGGTCATTTGTTTAAGTTATCAATTTAATTTTATATCAATTTAATTTTATTCACGTGTTTCCTTTCTTAAGACTAAACAAAGGGGTTTGATAACTGTTGTGTAGACAAGGCCATAGCTTATCTGTACCCTGGGTGCTGGATGAGAGCGGTTCTGCCATCTCCAACCTCTGGACCTACCCTGCTCAGAGTAGGCCTGTGCATCTTGCCCATCAACCCTAGATTCTGATCGCGGAAGTAGGGCGTCTGGAAGTCCCCACCCAAGTAATCTGCCGTTTGCATCAGAGTAGTCTGGGCAGTGGAGGAGGTGGAGGTGGAGCTCGCTCCTAGCCTGTAATGGGGAGCCCCAGGGGGCCCACAGTCTAGTGTGGTGCACCCCCCTGGGCCCGCACCATGGAATGGCATGGCTACGTCCTGAGACCCGGAGCTGTCACTGTTGGGTGTGGGTAGGATGCTGCTGTTCCAAATGTGGGATTGGAAGTAGTGACCATTAGTGTAGTGGGCCATGGGGCCGGGCATGCTGTTGTTGTTGTTGACGGGGGGAGAGGGGGTGGGCCTCTCTACAGGAGGTTTCAGTGTGTAAGGCTGACCCACACACACCTCTGTAGGGTAGCCCATGCCCTTAAAATGGAAGATGGGGTCCCTGGAAGGCTGCTTACAGAGGTGGGTCCCACCGTTCTGAATGTGGGGAACATGAGCCAACTGGTGCTGATTCCAAGAGCGCATCTTCTGCTGCTGGGTGTTATGTTGTATCTGCTGCTGCTGATTCTGTTGTTGATGCAGATGCTGCTGCAAGTGGTGCTGCTGCTTGAGATCAGCGTGGCTGGAAGGCAAGTGGTTCATAGCAGCCACGCTGGATGGAGGGTGAGCTCCCACCGGGGCCGTGGCTTTCTCTTGAGCGCCAATGATGCAGTTGGGTGGTGGGAAGCCGGGGGTGGCGGGGTTGCTGTGCATGGAGACCCTGGAGCAGGCGCTGATAAGCAGATTGCGACTGATGGGGCTGGGGTTGGCAATCTGGCCCTCGCACATGGAGGTGGCTCCTGCGCCTTGGGCTCGAGCTTGGCAGAACTGGTTGATCTGATGCACAATGGTGCTCAGGTCGGCCTGGCGGCCCTGGTGCAACCCGGCAGCCATTGAGAGTGGAATGGTTGAGGTAGAAACGGTAACATTAGGTGGTGCGTCGCCATCTGGCAGCTTCCTGCCCCCCTGCAGGCCGGGAGGCGGCTGCTGCTGGAGGTGCTGCTGCTGAAGCATGACAGTAGGGGGCCCCTGGGGATGGCCAAGGGCTGGGTGCTGAGACAGAGTCTGAAGTCTGGGTGGGCCCTGAGGGTGCTGGACCATGGGGGGAGGGTGTCTGAGGCTCTGGGTGTGACCCTGGTGCTGAGGGAGGGGCATCTGTAGAGTCTGAGGTGGGTCCTGTGGTTGGAGGGATAAGTTTTGCTGTGACCGGGGAAGGTTCGGCAGAGGTGGGTGGTGGTTTAAAGTGCTGGTCGAAGCCACTTGGTAGGGTCCAGAGGGATGGTTCATGATGACTTCAGGGTGCAAGCGAGCCCGGCTGCCGTCAAAATCTTTTAAGATGCCTTTAACCGTGGGCACCTTCACAATGGCGAGGAGGCCTGTCTTGGCACTGGCCTGAGACGAAGGGTAAGGGCTGTAGCGCTGGCCTGACGTATCCAGCCCGTTGACCGTACGGCGCACGTGGTTTCGTTGGGGGACCTTGACGCTGTTGGGGAAGATCTTGATGGTGAGAGGGTTGTTGGCAACCTTCTTAGCATATGCATCCAATTCTGCAGGGGTTGGAAATGGAGCGGATCTCATCCTTTGTGTGGTGTCCCCTGGGGAGGAGGACAGGACAGGTCAGAGGTAAGACAGACACAGAAAGGAAGAGGAGCCAGAGAAGGGGGGAAGAGGGACAATGAGTAAGATAATAATCCAGGTAGAAGTGTATATGCCACAAAAGAGCACATCAGTTGTAATCTGAGCATCTGAGAGGAACCTGATTTGAGCAGCGCTCTCATATTCCATACCTCTCTGTTTCTCCTCCTAAAACTCTCACAGCTCCATCTCATGAGGCCAAACAGAGACATTTCCAATCTCATTCTCAGCTGAACTACTTGAGCCAACACATCCCCAGTCTAAAATCCAATTTTGTGGTCGCGTCTGTGACTTTGAGGTCAGGAGCTTTTAGTGGCCTTAATTGACGTAGCATCCGGGCAAACAATAAGCATGCAGCTGAGGAGGGGGGGTTGGGGGCTGCGCTGCTTGCTACTGACTCACAAAATAAACAAAGAGTGAGCGAGGCAGCGATGGTCCCCTGTGGCTGCTTTGGGAAGAAGGAAAGAAAGAGATAGACGCAGAGAGCAGAGCTCCATGACAGCAGACAAGTAATCAGACACAGCAGCAGCGTCTCTGATCTGCGGGAACACCTCCCAGGCCTCAGCTCACAGACATTTGTTATACCTGCTAAGCACCATGGTTAAATTTAACAATGTCAGAGTGACGATGTGAACATGATTATGTGTTAGTGCGTGTGCGAGCGTGAGAGTGTATTTCATTCACAAGCTTGTTTAAAATGCAGGTGTCGGCTAATGTGTCAGTATCTTGAACACAATGTACCCGTTTTACAGTCTGAGTAGATGTGATTGTGTGTTTCATTTTAGTATTTCATTTTTAAGTGTGCTCGCCTGCACTTACTAAAAGTCAATATAATCGGTTTTAGAGAATGACAAGCTCGTCTCGTTGCTTTCCTCCAGCTCACTGTCCCAATCACCTCGTCCCCGACAAACTGACCTACTTACACCACAAATGTTGGACAGATGGACACAGATACAGGATCACTGAGCTACATTTAATTTACTTTTTCATTAGTTTTGAGAAGAGGTGTTTCCAGTTCAGGTAAAATAGATGTCATCGCTATGGCTATTTGTCTCCATTGTTGAGTGAGCAGTAACTTGAAATGTCTGAATTTTCTGGCAGAGGTCTGCAGCTTCATGCGGCCATAGCTGTCACGCTCAGCCTCACAGAAGGCGGACTGGGCTTGAGGGATGAGAGATGGAGCTGAACTGTGAGCACTGACACGGCGGCACCACGAGTTGTGCCAACTGGCTAATTAATTCCCGCTTTATTTGTGAACAGGAAACAATGGGCAGCGATGTGCGGGGCCGGTATGGGGCGGCACACGGGGCTGCTGTGACTAAGTGTTCAGCCTGCTGATGGCAGCCTCATTAATGCAGGGGTCTGGGCCAAGGAGCTGGAGCTCGACACCCGCCGCCACTGAGGCCTAATGTCTGTCGCTGAATAAATGCCAGGGTAAGCAAACACAGACAAATGAACACTTACACACGAGCACACAGACATGCTGAGGATGGACTCCACCTGTCAAACACAGGTGATGATTAATGACCTTGCTGAAAACGACGCTCACATTGTGACACAGGCAGTTTGATCCGAACAATTTTCCCACCCAGTTTTCACTGCATCAGTGGGTTATTTCTACTATATAACATATACCACTTTAAGCTATAAAACTTCAGAAAACAACTCTTTGATAAATTCAACTTGTTTGCCATCAGTATTCAAGATATATTTAGAGCTTGTAAGATTCTGGCACAGCCGCTGCAACTGTTGTGAAAAACCTCATGTCAGTGCAGCTCTAGAAAGGGTTCTGAGTAGGTGGGAAGAGCGTACCGTCAGCTGTTGCAATGAATAAAACATCTTTCATCATTTCATCGGAATAAGATCTACTGGATGAACCTGGGATTGTGGACAGCATGAATGAATTTTAAACAACACAGTAACTTTAGATTTAACGTCAACCTTCAGAGTTGAGCTCTGTGGCCGAAAAACTGATCTGAGACCTCAGGTAACAACATACTGAGCCAATTCATACGCACACACAAAACTTATTAATACAAACAGTATCACTTAAACTTGAATATGTTTTTATCGTCATAATTTGGGGTCAGGTAATATTTACAGTATTTTAATTCAGTATTATCATGTTCATGATAGATGTGTGAGTGCAAAGACAGAGATGATATGAACGATTAATGTAAATGTGTGTTTAGTCTTATGTTCTTATTTAGGGAAATTAAACAATGTGCTATTTTAAAGAGAGAGAGAGAGAAAATGGCCTCCACTTAAATGAAGTCAGAGAAGGAGCAGCAAGGCTGTGACTGGGAACAGTGTTATTTCTTTGCCACTGGCACTTGTATAATGAGTTTTGTACTTAAGTTGTAAGACCAAGGCAAATAGCAAAGAAGCAACGTCTACATCTGGAAACTGACCAATCCATTAAATTGGAAAAAGGATTATACATTGTTACCAAAGCGTAGACAGGCATTTTTTTTCTGGAGGAGGGGGGGAAAGGGGGGTGGAGCAAATAGGAAAAAAAGAGTTAACAGAACATCTGTAAAATGTGTAACAAAACTGGTAAATTATTGTTTAGAGGAGTTTCTCCTGACAGTGGATAAAATCAACCTCTTGCTGTTTACAGCTGTTTAAAGGTCCCTGGCAGCTGTTGATTATGTGTTCTAGTAAGCAAGTGTAGCTTATTAGCATTTCAACCTTAACCTCAAACCTGGATTAGTTGAAGAGCTTAAAGCATCGAGGGAGGGTTAATGAGGATATGAGTGAAGTTTGTAGGCGGCTGCTGGTGGCTGCAAACATATCATCTCTCAGATCTCCAGCTAAGCATGTTCCCAGGGAGGGAAGTAGGGGAAAGAGGCCAGTCTGGCCATGTGTTAATTACCCCGCTGATATCTAGCTAGCTAAAACGCAAGTGCACAGTCAGCAGGCAGTAATTAGGATTTCTTTTATTCAAACTACTGTTTTCATTGAACAAGGTTTAAGCAGCAGGGGGCAGGGGCTCATGCTGCTGTAAACTGCAATTTTCCACACAAGAGCAGGAAATTAGGTCTCTTACATGAAGAAACCTCCTTACATTTTTGCAGACTTTTGAACAGAGCATCCCATGCTGATAGATCAACATTGCAAGACCTCTGAAAAATGAAAAATATTATGAGGAGAGGAAGAAAAGACGGCTGCTTCTCATCTCAGTCGGGACTGAGATGTGAAAATTTGCCAAGTGGTCCAGCTGTACTCACTGTTTGTTCTGTGAGGACCCAGGGCCGCTTCCTGGTACTTGAGTCATCCTGCCTGGAGGATGAGCCATTTTCTTTGTGACCCAGCGTCTCTTAGCGTACCTGATCTACTCCTCTGACAGCCTTTACATTTCACAGCCATCGTCTGTTCATAGTCACTCCCTAGTGATAAATAGAGCAGCTGCTCTGGCCTTGCCTCTGACAGCAACCTGCGAGCTCATAACTTTAAATGACTCTGCTACGCACAGATTCACCCGCAGGACAGAAGGCGATGTGGAGTTCTTAGAAAATAGAGGGAGGGGAAAGTGTCAAAAGACAAGATTCTGTAACGCTAGACTTAGCATTAGAGTGCAGTGTAGCTGAAAGGATAGAGTTCAAGGATAAATGAATGGGAACACAAATCGAAGCTAATTATGTAAACTCTCCATCTATCCAGCATGTTTTTGTGCAGGAACTAGAGAGTACAGAGTATTGAATAAAGATTTCAAGTGACAACTAGTCTATGATGTTCACCTAAAAGCAGTCAGGCACATCTCATATAGAGTCAAACTGTCCAATTATCTTGGGTGCTGGGTAAACGATGAGGCTCTGGAGAGACAATGAGTCCCGTGGACAGCCAGGAGTGAGATAGCAGAGTTACTTGAGGCTTGGTTCTCGCTGTGTGGCAGCGTACGGGGAACGACCGCCTCAAAACGTGACAGCTGCACAACCCACAGACATTCAGGAGGTGATCTACAGGGGCTGGATAGTGAGTGTACAGATTTTTTTCTGTTCGATTTTTCCTGAGGTACTTTGATAAAAATGAAGAGCAGATGAAAAGGAAAAGCATTATAAAAAAAAATGACAGGGAGAATAAAAAACAGACTGAAATTACGCTTCAAGTAACGGCCGAGCAGCGGGATGCACGCTCCATCACCAAAATGGATTACAGTGTTGGGCAGAAAAACAAATTGAACTCCAGTTGCGCCCCGTGCTCTGATGTGTCTTAGTGTGTCACATAAAGGAAGAGCACAGAAACAGTCTAGCTGATGGCTGCACCATGTCACAAGCCTCGCTGAGTGAAGCAACAGACGCTGGCACTTAACAGACTCCCTCACGCTCACTGATCTCCTGGGGGTTGGCTGATTACAGTGATTCTGAAATTACAGTCTTGATGAGCTGGAGCATTTTACAAAAAAAGAATTGCTGCAGAAATGGGTCAGGCTGGAGCTGAATTTCTACTCCGAGAGAAAAAGGCAGGAGGAAAAGGAGACGGAGACTTTTATGATCGAACAAACAAATCCGACTGACTGGATGGACAATAATCAATGTCTGGGAAGTGATTGATCTTTGGGGGTGCAGCTAGAAAGCTTGTCATTACAATATGTAAGTATCATCATTTCAACCAAATATACCTGTCAACAGAAAATATATGAATACATGACTGAAACTGAAAGGATGGAATAATGATTCACACTTTTAAAAACTGTCACTGTCAATTTAAATGTGTTTAGGCTGAAAAGACAACAGGTACAACAGAAAGACAACAATACTGACTTATATTTACCATTCCCATTAATCAAACTGTCATGCATTAATGTCCTCCAGAGCCAATTAGTCTCAGCTCTCCTCAGTTACTGATTGCTGACTTCGACTCTCCAGTCGTGCTGCCGCCCTTCAGGTCTTGAAGAGTCCAACTTTGTCAGCAATTGAGTTGTAAAATTTAAAACACATTGAATGAACTGGGCCAACTCCGACTAGTCTGCCGTTAAACCACGGCAGCAGATTGCATCTTAAACTCACTCACATTACAAGATCATCAGGACAAAAACCACTCAGCTGCAATCTGTCTGCGAGTCTGATGGTAAACGACTCCTCCTGATGGTGCAAAGTGACCGAGATGGTCAGATCCAACACACGAGAGAAGCAGCAGTGTCGTAGTAAGCACACACACTCTCGCGGCAGACACATCTTTAGAGGCGATGAGGGAGGGAGGGGAGGGGAGGGAGCTAGTTCACTGTTCATCAGCAAATTAATGGCGCAGTTCATCCTAATTTCCCTTGAAGACAGATCTATGGTCCTGAAGCACAAAAATATTCTCTCTCACAGAGCTGCACAAGAGAACCAGGCCAGGGCTGGCATGGGGATCTGACGTGGGGCGGGCAGCAGGACTGTAACAGCTTGCTTTATTGTGTGGGATGGTGGTGGTAGTTTACAGTGTGTGTGTGTGTGTGTGTGTGTGTGTGTGTGTGTTGAGATCAGTACTTACATTTCTGAAGTCCAGTGTTCATCTGCGTGTGGGGGAGAAGCTGGAGGGGGAGGTCACCTGGCCCCGGGAGACAGGCCAGCATTTCACACAGACACTAATGCAACATGGGACACACACTTCTCCTCACACTGCAGGGAGAGAGAGAGAGAGACAGAGAGAGAGGGGGAGGTTGGGGTGGGGTCAGTAGTCGGACATAACTGCGAGGCAGCACATGGTGCGTGGCGATACAGAGGCTGGGTCCAGACTAATAGAACTCTGAGGCCGATCCCCAGAGGCACAGGGCTGAGGGAGACATAGTTACCTTTCAATTAGAAACTGATTCACACCTGGAGCATCAGGTAGGGTGACATTTGATGCCAATAACAACTTCAATTAAACATCAAACAGCTGAAGTAAAACGGGCAGACTGGGCCTGAGGGGCTGGCAGCTTTAAATCGACTCAGTCCCTCCTCCTCCTCGCCCTGCATGTTACTCAGCTAGTTGGACCCTGCTACCTGCGCTTTACCTCTCGGTCTCCAACAGACCATGGCGGAGGAAATTAATGACTCCTGTACACTCGAAAAGAACACACTCAAGATGCCCGGAGCTGACAAGTTAGTCTCTGATCGATTCTGCAGTCCTCTAGTCCTCAAAGAGGCCTTTATTTTTGGGGACATTAAACAATGGAGCCGGCTCAGGATGTGGTGAGAAGAAATGAATAAACAGAGCTACAGCTCCAATAAATGCCTGCCACTTTGTGCAATAACCTGATGTAATAGAGAGGGAGAAAGCGTTAGCCATGCTTCACTTGGCTTACTGCTGTATTCAAAACACCACAGATGCTTGCTTAATCAGCACTGAAGAACAGTCAGGGAGCAAATTAAGTCTACAGAGTCCGTGTCGTCCCCTTTTGCTGCGTGGCATCAGAAGAGGGCGGCAAGTGTGTGCAGACAAACAGCATCTATGAGAGAGGCAATTACCCACAAAACAACCTTGGCATGCCTGTCTGCCGCAGGGTGATGGCTTAAAAGTGTCTTCCCCCCTGCAGGGAGAAGAGACAAGTGGAGGAAAGAGTGACAAAGCGAGGGAGAAAGGTGGAAAGAGAGAAAGACGGGTGGCAGGTTTGGGGTGGTGGGGTGCCTGAACTTGCTTTAAAAAGCAGGAGCTCAAAAAGGTCAGGATGACAGCTCATTTAAATCCTCCCAGCGAGAGGAGAAAAAACAAGCCTTAATGAAGCTGCCAGTTCTACACAGATACCTGAGAGCGTTGCACCTTGGGGTGCTGCAGGGGCAGGACGGCGGGGGGGGGGTTGAGATTAGGGGAGACTGTTGAGTGGTGGAGCTGCAGTCTTGAGACAGATCTGAGGGGTTTTGATGGGGGGTTGTTTTCTGCGTCACCCTCTCCACTGCCCAGCCTCCCACTCCTCTCATCCCTCTCCCTTTCCCCTGCTTTCTGATTTACAGCCTGGACCGCCATATGGCAGCAATCCCTGCCCTCGATTCAGCGTGTCACCATGCATTAACTTTAATTGGCCTGATATGTTATTCTTTTCCCTCGGCCTTGGAAGGATTTTAGGTACATAGCGCCTTGATGTCAGCAGGCAAGATTTCCAGCCCTTTCTCATTTATCAGGGTGCCAAGATTTCACACAAAGATAACAGCAATCTCTTTGACAACAGGCAGGTTTTGGGTGGAGGGAAACTAAATATCAAATACAACAGTGTCTTTGCTTTGAGTTTCAAAAGGTGGCAGGAGAATGAAATGATGCCGGTGGTAGTGGTGGTGGGGGGGCACGACACCCTAAAACACCAATGTAACACTAACTGTCAGTTCATTTGTTATAAGAACAAACATCAACACACTACAGGCAAAAAACAGCCAACAGGCCACCAGCCCACCCCCTTCCTGCCTCCCCACAGAGCCCCTGAATGTCAGAAAACTGTGCAGTGGGGAGTGTAGCGGCAAAGGTCAGCCTATGGTAATGCCCCAGCTGACACTCTGCTTTACAGCAGAGAGCAGGAGCAGATGAAGCTCGACACACAGAAGCCTGACATCTACCCACTTGCTTATCAGCACCACAGCCACAGCGACTTCAAATATACATCACACGCCAAACACTGGCACTTTCTACAAAGAGAAAACACCCCCACACAGGCTTTTTTTCCCCAACACATTACACTATTTGTATCAGGAGCAGGAGGACTGCACCTGACAGAGTCTGAGTCTAGACAGGGGCTGAGTTCACTAAAGTTGGAGGTGCCTCGTTTCGCTGCTGGCTTCTGCTGACTTTTAATTAACCTCGACCACCATGCAGAGGGTTTATGTCCGGTCTGGACGTGGGTTTGACCCTTCATTCATCCATACATCCATGCAAGTAGGTGTCTACCCCAAATGGCTTAGAAGCCTTTGTGATACAGAGACACAGCCCCTCCTGTCCAGAGTGGAAACAAAGTTGAGTCTGTGGAGGCCCAGCCGAGCCAGCTGGGCAGGCTTGTGAAGCAGGGATCGGCTTGGTGGAGTTTAGCCAGGCGTCTCACACTATCAGCCCCATGCAGACAGACACCACGGGGTTCTCAGAGCATTAGGGGGGCCCCGTGACTCGGCAAGTCTCCACCAGCTACTTATAGAACCGTAATAAAAGTGTGAGAATAACTATGCGGCTTTCATTATAGACATATAAAGGCAAGCAGACAAAGCAGGACTTGAGCAAGTGATGCACATGGCTTGTGTCATGTGTCAAATTGCTCCCATAAAAGCTGACCTATATTTTCTTTTCATTCCTCAGTGGGGAAGGAGAAAAAGAAAGTAAAAAAATTTGCAAAGAAGAGAAGCGAGGAAGGACCAGGAGAGATGGAAGCCATTTAGGAAATTAGACCAGCTGACTGCGTTTGTGTTGGATGCTTTGATCAGAATCCCCTCCATCACCTATGATCCATAATTGTTGGAAATTTGGGAGCAGCGTCAGGCTAACTGCAAAGGAAATCATCTATTAAAATATCTTCAAGCGGTAATTCATGAGGAAAAGTAAAGATTGTGCTAGAAACTAAAATAAGTTCATTGGAAGGAGTGGCGAACAACAATATCGGTGGAGGGAAAAAAAAAAGAATAAAAAAAAAAAACAAGGTGAGAAAGTATGTTTGCTCGTTGGTTGAATATTAGCAGCTTTTCTATACCAATTAAAAGCAAAAGCAATTAGGAGAACCAAGTCACAATGTTGTACATGGCTTGTGCCAACGGCTGAAGGAGAGGAGAGTGGAGGAGAAAGCAGGCTGCTGTTATTTTAATTGCATGTTTACCCCCAGGTTATAGGTCTGAAATAGAGCCAAGAAAAAATGTTGCAGTGGAAATTCAATGCAACTTCTCTGTGTTGATTCTCTCAGGGACAGAGAGAGTGAAATTACTTTTCTTTGCAAGCAGAGTCTCTGAATGGGGAGGTAAAGAAAGAAAAGGAGCAGGAAGAAGAGAACAGCTTTTTACCCTTGAATACCAAGCCAGAGCATTCTGTCAAAAGAAAGGGAAAAAGCCTTGGCTCTTGAGCATGTTAAAAAAGAAATAACGCTTTTGTACGACCTTCATTAGCCCATCAGGCTTTACCAACAACAGAGGTAGAAATTTCTGCTGCTAGCAGAGGGACAGAAGCATGTTAGGATATGACAGGTTGGTTCACAAACTCACACAATGGATCCTGATGATTCCAGCACATCCCGAGGCGTTCGGGAGAGGCCGTTTGCTTTTTCAGTCGCCAGCGACGCCCTCCCCCGTCAACCCGGCGCATTATCTCACACCAAAAGAGAAAGGGCGAGGGAGCAGGAGATGGCCATGATAGTGAGCAATGATGAGCTGAAAACTGAAGAAACGATATCCAATCCAACCCAGATCCAACTCACACACAAACTGAGCGTCTGTAAAATAGCGTTTTCCAAGTTGCGAGACACAGTGTGTCAGGGATAAAACTGTCAAACAAGGAAACTGCTGCAGTATTGTGGGAGAGAGGAAGACAGCTACTTGAAACTACTCTTCTTTAGAGGGAGGGAGCGGTCTGCAAAAGAACTGGGAGGCTGCATGAGCACTCAGTAACTAACTGATGAAAAAGTGACAGTTCCCTAAGGTGAGATGGTTGATATGGAGCGAAGAGAGAGAGAGAGCATGCCCCTCGAATAATGCATAGTCCACAGCTGGATCGGATAAATCTTTGCAAACTTGTCAGATACGGAACGTTGGCTTCACAACGAGAACACAGCCTCTTAGAGGAGCTGTGTACCATGAAAGTAAGAAAAGGAAGGAGGCTTTGAAAGTATGAAGCCTGCTCTTATCAGAATGACCTCATTCCCTCTCTCTTGTCTTTACATCAGTGGTTTGGAGCCTGTGGCCTGGCCTCTTGGATGACGTCCACGGCTGCCAACACTGGAGAAGATGACAGTAATGGTGGTGAGATGAGAGGATGAGAAGATATCAGGCAGTGAGTGTCCTGGCCTGGTCTGGCCCAGCTATCTCTGCCAGAGCTATGTCATAGTCATTACCCGTCCACCGCGTCAGCACTGCAAGGACAGCCAGCGAAGGTCCATTCTTCAACCTGGGGTCAGTTTCACTAACAGCCACTTAAGCCCACTTGGCTTCCTAAAGAGTCCTACAAATGTGGAAGGTAGAGCTAAGTGTGCTCAGTCATGTCAAGCCTGGCCAAGGTCAGGCGGGCAGACAGAAAGTGCTGGCAGCGCCGCACGCGTGGCGTCATGAATGCCAAAATGCCGAGGTCCCTGGCTGTGCCGTTTGACAGACATGTTTACACCTGATAGAAAATGCAGTGTGGACGGGCTGCCAAAACAGAGGGGATCCAAAGTGAGGGGTGCCAGCCTAGTTATTTATTTATCTGCTGAATATCCATCCAGAGTGCAGCCAGGAGCTGGGCACGCCTCAGTGAGGAAAAAGCCAGCCTATTCTCAGACATGACAGTCTTAAACCACTTGAGGGAGGAGAAAAAAAAGATCTGACATGTAGTGAAACAAAAAAGAAAAAAAAAAATGCAAAGCTCTCATGATGCAGCTAAAGACTCTAGATTTGATTTACTCGCATTCTTGGTACATCTTACTCTAATTAATGATTAACACATGAAATGAATCACATTAATCAGAGGCTGCTCTGAAATCATCCATGACAATGTGCAGAGGCTGAGGCTGTTCTTCCTCAGCACTGGATAATCCACATGGAAGCAAATGTTAACAGAATAAAGAAACCGCAGTTGTGATAGGAAAACTATAACTCAACTAAATGTTAATGTTAAAACTAACATTCAAAAGTGGAGCAGGTTTACCAAGTTTGCCCTCTTAGTTGAGTATGTTAGCTAATATTTAGAAGAGCTGAGGATGATGGGAATTTCATTCCATTTTTAACCAACACGTGTGACTTTTCACCTAAATCTGTTGCAAAAGGAGAGAATTGTTTGTATATGTCATATGGGAGACAAACTATGCAGTATGTCCTGAAACATTTCAGTAGATAAGTTAAGACTTATGACTTAAAACTCTTAACTGCCGGGAGACGCTGGGATATAAAGTCAAGGTATCACCAAAATTACTATGATCAACTTCATGCACATAAAAGCAGCTGGTCACCACTTCAGACCAAAGGACAGACACTGTTATCCCTCTAACCTCGCTCCACTAGCTTGGTGTTTTTGATAAAGCAGATGACAACAGTCAAGAATCAGTAAGAAGCACAGGGATACACACAAGCAGCAGAGAAAAGATTTTGTATCTTCTGGAGAAACTTGAGCCTCCTCTGAGATTGGACTCATACATATGAGATCAACACTGCTCCTTTCATCTCCTCAATGGTGCCACCACATCTGTGTTATCTTCATATATCCCCATATCACACCAGACAACAATGTGCTGAGTCACATGCTGCTGTGTCAAATGCCAGACTCTGGGGTTTGGTACAGGACTAGGATGGTAAGATTAGAACAACACAGACGCACTAAACCACCATAAACCCACTATCTCTGTGTGTGTTAGTATGTGCTTTGATGATGAGAGTCATCAGACTGCAGGCAGCTGGTTTTTCAAGTTGGTTGCTTGTGTGAATGTTTACTTATAAATAACAAAATTGTGGGATAGGCAGGATGAAGAAACCTGAACAACATATGAGTCCATGCTGCTTTATTCTATAGGAAAAAATAGCCTTGTAATTCTGACAACACACATTCCTTGACTCCTACAAAATAACTCTTCCAAAAATACAATTAGCCAACTACTGTACCCATAATTCCCTTCAGGCCTAAAACTGGACTCAGTCGCCCATCACATGTTTAAAAGTAGACTTCTGAGCCCTTTCTAATTATTTGACTGTAAGTCAGCCAGGCCTTCTGCCTGGTTAGTGGGAAATAACTCAATGTGCTGAGAGCTAAAGCGCGGCAGCATTGTTCCAGCTGGCGGAAAAAGGGGAAATGAAGATGGAGTGGTTTGATTTCATTTGTTAGCAGGTGCATCCATTTTGTGTTCCTCCCCACACCCACCTCACCGCTCTCAGTCAAAGCGCTTATCAGAAATTGGACACCCCAGTGACAAATTGAGCCTGCGATTAAAGGGAGAAAGAGGAAAGCTTTGTTAAGTGCTGCTGATTGGGATCCCAGGCTACCCTAACACACCAGAGGGGTGTGTGTGTGTGTCTGTCTGTGTGTGTGTGTGTGTGTGTGTGTGTGTGTGTGTGTGTGTGTGTGTGTGTGCGCATCATGCATGTATGTAGAGAGCCAACAGTAGAGCTGACACCACCACCACCACCACCTCGTCTCCCATTTTCCCCTCTCTCCAGGTGTTCCCACAGCTTACATTTCTGCTCCGAGTACTCAGCAAACAAAACCAAATCAATGCAGCTGTCCCCTGTCTCACCATTTCTCTCTAACACACACGTACGTATATACTGTATATATGTATATGTACACAGACACACACAGCATATGTATAGGCAACAACAAGAGCAACTGCTGCAAGAATAATGACTTCCACCAGCGCTGTCTTATTGACATATACACAGTGTGTGTAACAAAGAAAAATGTTAAGTCTCTCTGTGTTTGTCCCACCCAGACCTATATCAGTGACCCAGCATTAACCAGCCCTGGCCTGTTTGCGAGCGCCGCTGGGCTGATTTAAGGGGGGTCAGAGCAGTTCTGCTAGGCAGAAATGTGCAAGCGCTGACTCTCACAAATCATCCTAAAAGGGCTTAACGCACAAAACCAGCTTCCAGTGTTGCACAGGCCTGCTGCGAGAGATTTATCCACAGTGCCATTATACTAACTGCCCTCTCTCCCATATGAGCAGTATACCAACACACATACACATGTAAAGAAAAAAAATTAATTAGACTTATGCCTGGTCCAATTCAGCAGGAGAATTCACTCCAACAATTAAATCTTTTAAATCTTTTTTAAACATTGCTGATATTTTATGGTTAGTCTTATTTAATGCTGCCATGTTGTGCAGCCATCACACATTATTGGTCTGGAAGCTTTAATATTTTAACTGTGACTTGTGACGTAGTAAAAGTGTAAGCAGTGTCTACATCTGTAATAATAATAATAAGTCAGAGCCACTCAATTATGTATGAACACTGGCCTCAGACCGTCATCGTTAACTCTGCTATTTTATATAAAGTTTCATTTCTTATTGTTAGTTTATAAAGGTCCTGTGACAGGCCTTTAATGCAGGACAAAGAGAAAGCTCTCACTGAGACTCTATTGAAATATATTGGCTCAGTTAGTGAGAGTGGATTATTGAGATGCATGTCCAGGGATATGATGCACAGAACTGGTGAAAATATTCTGCTGCATCAAGAAGTGCAGCCATAAAAGTTAAAAACAAATCCCCACATACCAACCCCAAACCCTGCTGTATATGTGTTCAATAAAAGCTCATCTGTCTACATCCTGTGACTGTGGAAGGTTGGTAAGGTCAGCCGCCTCCATGGCAGCTCTGACATTCAGTCTGGCCTCGAGCGAGACCAAAAGAGTCCCCTTCGCACCTACAGACCAACCGAGGAATAAAAGAGATCTTTCTCCATCGGACAGGGTTGTGTGAGATTTGTTCTTTTTGCCCCTGGCGACACACAAGACATTTGTGGTCTCTTCTTCATCTCCTGTGTACATGTGAGCACCTCTCCACCCCCAGCTCTTTCCCCAGCAGACACTGGCTCGGGGCAACGGGCAGCCAGCCGGTGACTCTGTGGAGAGCCAGGCAAACACAGGCCTGGCGTGGCAAACATCTCACGTCCGTGTCTGCATGGGAACATCTGGCCCTCCCAGGCTCACAGGGCCCTCCGTCTGTCTGCCTGTCTGACTGTGAGCCTACACACAATGTTGGTGTGTACTGGTGTTGTCATGGCACCAGAATCTTTACTCCTACACAGGTACCGCTTTAATATACAAAAACGATGGCTACAATACCAAAGCAAACAAGCTAAATGTCACATAACAAGCACGGCGCTTTCGGATGATTATTAAATTACTGATTTGACAGTTTTGTTTGCATCTTTAGCACAGGAGCGGTGATATTTTAGGATGTCAAACAGCACAGACGTCTTAAATCCATAAGCTAATTTTGCCCCTGAACCCAGCTTTGTCAACGGAGTTTAGGTGGATTAAAATATCAGTAGTGGATTTCTCTTTGTCTAGATATTGAATCTCAATATTTTTGGTTTGGCTGTGTTGGTTAATATTTTCCTTATATATGGAACGTTGGCTTATATATTTCTTCAATTAAAACAATTTCTTTTTCCATTTTTCCAACACACACAAAAACTTATATATATATATATATATATATATATATATATTCTCCAACCATAACTGTGGTTTACATCTACAGTACAATTCTGTACTGGCTACTGCAGATCTAAACTGATTAAAGAATCAATACTAAAATTAATCTTTAACAAACAACACTATTGTGTCTAGTGTGTTAGTCTGTGTGTGTGCAGACCTGAATGCATAAAGCTTAAATCAAAATATTCAATCTCTTTTTCTAGTCTGTACCACTGAGATAGAGTCATATGAGTAATAGAGTTAGCCCAGCTGATAAAAACTCCTTTTCCTATCGCTCGCTTTCTCTCTCGCTTTCTTGCATCATGCCTGCTCATACAGATCTCCAGCGGCCGTCCAATGATTCAAGACTGATGAGGCATGCTCAAAGGTCTATGCCACTGAACACCGCATTAATGCACCCAGCAGCAAATTTTTTGCCATCGACCCCTGTTCCCTTCAATAAGGACAGAGCTATCAATCAGGCCTAGATAGCCGACACCAGACATGGGCTGATGAAGTAGGGGACTTTGGAGCTAATGACAAATGGATCTCTCAGATATGGTCCACAATATACTATGACAGTCTGCCGAGAACACTTGACCTTTCAACAAAATCCTGAAACACTTTTTGCAAACACTATACGATGCAAAAATGGAGAATATGCAAACTGCTGTTGCGGTTAAGAAAGTGTGGTTATTGTGTGAGAACTCCTGGGTCCAGCTCAGAGCCTCAGCCCTGTCACTCTCAGAGCAGCTTCGGACCGGCCCGGCCCTGCTCTTTTTTCACACCAAAGCTCTGGGAGTGACCTTCAGCAGTCCTGCTAGTCCTGCTAATTGGGGTCTCTACAGAGCACAGCAATCCACCACCACCCCCCCACACTGCACTGTAGGAGGGACTGTGGGGCAGAGGGAGCGAGAGACAGCAGGGGCTCATGTTAACTGCTTAGTGGCAAAAAAAAAGTGAAACCTGGGCTTCGAGATGCACAATTAAACTTTGACTGCGCTGAGAAAAAGAGGAAGATAAATGAAACCGTTATAATGTGGAGGCTGAATAGATAATGCACTAAAATAAAAGTGACCAAAGGACATTCTTTTGATAACAAATTATACGACAGACTCTTCATAACTCTATGAAGTTGTCTAAATTGGACTCATCATTTAATTTAGATACTATGAGACTATGTTAGTGTGGTGAAGTGGTTTTAAACATATCTTCTAACAAGCAGCGCTACAAAATTTGATTAGTCTCTTTTAATTCAAATTGCTTATTTTTTCTCTTAAATGACTGAATGATTATTGTTATTATTGTCATTAGAAAGTCTTACATATTGTGGATACATGAATTTGGGTTTGTCTGTGATAAACACCAGGCTTTGTTGACACAAGGGTTCAAGGGTAGTAAACAGAAATAACTGTTACAGCTATAAAACAGTAGCAGAACATACCGGAAAACTATAGAGAACAAATAGATGTAAACTTCATAGTGGCGACTAGAAAATCATATTATCTTAGTGATGAGCAAACAGCTGGTAAATTAAAACGCTGAAAAAACACGAGGGAATTTAAAAGGGAACGTGGGTCGAGTGGGTCAGTTTTATCTGTGGGCCGACAGGGTCAGTGCTCTGCTCTCAGGAACATGGAGGGGACGATGACACAGGTAATTTAGAGCAGGCTCAGGCTGGTTGCAGCTGTGCACTGGGCCTGCCAACACGACACATCATCATATCAGGGCCACTTCCTATCAGTGCGATCAGCACTCGGTCATAAAAGGGGAAGAAAATGCACAGGAAGTCATCCTGTAAAAACAAGATACTGAGAACTTTAATGTTGGGAAAGAGTCACTGAGCTGGTTTTTCAGAATGTGTTGAATGTAAAAGACATTTTTTTCTGAAAGAATTTACAGACCTGGCATTGATTTTAAAGTAGACTTGTGACAGATCTAGTGAATGAGACTTTGAGTCCGGGTGGCCATGAATAGAAGGGTCTACATTTAATTTGCTAATCCATCATTCCAATTGTACTTAATAACAAAAGGGAGAGGAGAGTGGTGGGGCATTCAGAGGCAATGGAGCATGCTGAGGGGTGCGTGCGTGGTTCTCCATAGTGCCAGAGAGGCCGTGGCCCTTGGCCCTAAAAGCCCAGCGAGCACTGGAGAGAATGGGCTCTGATGAGCTCAATATAGGCAAGACTAATCCCTCCATGTCTAAAGAATTGTTTAACTATGTTTGACTGATTAACCCAAACCCCTCGATTCCACTTACAATCTATTTGTTCAATCAAGTCTCCTGCACTCATCATGCTGCAGTGTGTGGGTGGTAATGGTGGTGAGACAGCGAAAGATAAAGAGAAAGAATGAGAGTGAGAGACACAGAGAGAGAAACAATAGGGCCAACAAAACAATCCATTCGGAGGAAGAATACAGAAGTCAAAAGGACAGCTTTTTTGTTCTACTTGCAATTCTCCAAATGCACATAGCACATGAGTTCCTGCGAACCAGCTGTTGCTAACATTCAAAGGTCAGAGAACTCTTACCTTGAGAGATTTCAAGTAAAAAGTCTGCAGTGGCGTGTCAGCAAACTGCTCTGGCATATTGGTTTTTACCAGTTCATGGGAAATGGAAATTTAAAGGCACTCTCCCCTGCGTGGAAAAGAGGTTGCCAGGAAGATTAACCCAGCTTCCTTTTATAGCCTCTGACAAGAGGTTAAATCACACATTACACTGCCTGAAATGTCTCCTAGTAATTAGATCAAGAATATTACTCTCTCTTCTTCTCCTTGCAGACTGCAGCTGATCAAAGCCTAATGATGGTGTCAGTGCCATAGGCAGTGCTGGCTGGGTAAATCTCCCCATCGGGATAGCAATCTGTCAGGGCCGCAAGCCCTGCTAAACAGCACAGGACATGAGTACAATGGTGCTTGACACAAAGTAGACTAAATGAACCACATCTTTTACCAACAAACTATCCATCAGCAGTGGGCCATTAAAATTCACAGTAATGATTAAACATCTCTTTGTTTTGGGTTCAGGACTGCGTGTTTATATGTACACAGGCAGCAGAGATGTATAAGGTGAGAGAGATGTTGATGACATTTGCGAGTTTCACCCCAATAACAGTGAAACCCACCACCAGCGTATCTGCTGTCCTGTCTGTGCCAGGGCACATCCAGGCAGCACCTGGTCCCACGACGGGACGAGGGGGTTATTGGCTATTAATTACAGAAAGACGACACGCAGAGCAGGCAAACCCCTCGCAATACGACTCTGGGACGTGAGATGCACAGCAAGACGAATGTTTCTCTGTCACACAGCAACATGACCTGCCTCAGGACTCTTAACACACGAGTACTCTCAAGTATGGCTTTCAAAGGGTGGCCCACCCTTCTTCCTCTGTCCCCACCCCGGCTCGCTCTCTATCTCAATCACATTCTGCGGATGTTACACTACTTCAGGGGATATTTTCTGACTAATGCGAAAATGGTTGTGCGGTAGCATGATAAAAGTTGACATTTTCCTTTTCTAATTCAATGCTTCCTTTGTAAACAACCTCGCCTTTTTACATATGCACACGAACACACATGCGTGCACACCCGCACACACACACACACACACACACACACACACACACACACACACACACACACACAGGCTGCGAACACATCACACATAATGGTCAATTTCACTATTTGCTCTTGAACTCAATGGCCGCAAACAAAAGGGGGAAATGGCAGGATATATGCCAATCATTTATCGTTGAAAGATGTCTGACAAAAGAGGCCTTAAAAACCTGACAGCTTTTCTTTTCCCCCCAGCACAACCGGCTCCTGAAAAAGGGGCCCCAAACAACGGTCTCCGGCGAGAGGTCTGACCTCAATTTTAACCCCATACAGGTGGCTCAGCGCTAACACAGGAAGCAGGAGAGCTATTCACAGGATGCACGGAAGAAAACATTCTCAACCAAAGACCTGCTCTCAGAGATCATTTAAACAGGCACAAAGACAGCTCAATGCCAGTTAAGTGTATTTTAATGTGCTGAAAAGCAAATCTCCTTGAACGCATTAATGGTAAAGACTCATTCTCAGCGTGGACTAAAAGCATCTGGTGAAGAGGGTTTTGAGAGCAACGGTGTAGTGTAACCACGTAGCAACAATGTATTAAACCATGAAGGCTGCTGTCAGAAATTTAACAAAAGTGGTTCAAAGTTTAACAAGCAAGTTTGAAACCTCCTAATGTACAAGAAAAAAAAAAGACACGCATCAATTGTGCAACTGACAGACTTCATAATAAAAATCTTGCCAAGATCATCTCAACACACAGAAACAGTCATGTCAAGTGTGGTTGTCTGGAATAATGCGACTCTGGTCTGACTGTTGCTCAGTTGAGCCCAACTACAGAGTTGAACTATGAACTGTGATTACAGCCAACATCCCCCCGCAGAGCGACAACTGCATTTCTGCACATTCCAGGAAACGCAGCCAGCTGAAGACAGCAAATACACCCGAGAGGAGGAGACATAAACAACGTAAGCTAGTTTGAGAGCTGCACCGATGTTTACTGTCTCACTAAGTGCATTTCATCCCCTCTGCTTTCACAGCAGTAGCGGTATTTCAGCATGCAGTACAGAGGGGCTGCTGATGCCACAGGTCTGTGTACAGAGGGCTCAATCACAGGCTGGAGAGACTGTTTGGACAATGTAGGTGTCAGACACACTGCCTGTCTGGAATAACGATTCAGTTCAGCTTCTACAAGGCACCCTCTGGTTTCCTTATAGTGGAGGTTCAATATAAAAAAACACTAAGTTGACTGGTAGCTGGTATGCAACTGTTGAAAACCTACAAAAAATTTCTGCCTTGTTTGACTTAGACCATCCCTATCAGAGAGAAAGGTCTGCGTTTGCTTCAAACAGGCAGTGAATGACATGCCAGAGATTAGCCTCTGAAGGTCACAGTCTTAGCCCATCCTTTCAACCGCTTTTCACAACACAACCCTGGGCCCTTTTGAACAACAGGAAGAATGTCATCTGGTTACTTTTCAAGGCACGGAGATACCATTCACTGTGGCCAACAATGGCTGCAAACAGGACCAGAGGGTTAGAAGGTTATAAAGGGCCCCATTCTATGTGCACTCGCTCTCCGGTACACTGGACGTGCACAGAGAAAACACACCCACACACTGAGGCCTGGAGAAGTGGTGCAACCCATGATGAACTGAGCAGGGTCATGGCAAAGTGGCTTGCACTGAACACTCACCTCAGCAGTTCTCGGCTCAGTCTCCATCCCTTTTCAGCACAGCTCTTACCAACCAGACCGTCACATACGTTCACTGCTTTGTCACTAGGGAGAAGAAAAGTGCATGGTATCCTAAACTCCATCCTTCAGGTTACTTACTGTCTTGGCATGTAAATAATAAGATGTGATTTTAAATATTTAAAGTACATGAATGTCCTTGTATTCTTATTGCAAGAGATAATTTGGCTCACAGGCAAAAATGAGGAATTGCAGCCGCATAAAATGAATGAAATTCTGGGAAACAAGCACTTTAATATAAAAGTGCCCAGTGTTCAATGACAAGACTTCATCAAAACTGATCTACTATTATTCAGGATGTAAAGCTTGTCCCTAAAAGGCCCTCAAACTACAGCCAGAGCTGAAATCCTTCACCAATTTCGTCTCTAATGAACCCTCTGAAATATTAAAAATAAAGCCCAATTAGCCGACAGCATTTTACATCTCCTCCCTCTCTAATCCTCTGGTAGCTTAGCCTTATCTAATGTCTGCGCCAACTATGACACTTTGAGTTCACTCTCTATCCCCACCACTTGATAGCCCACACAGCTTTATTGGAGCTTTGTTGTGGCATTCTTTCTGACCCCGCAGACTGGGTCAGACTCTGAGCCTCTCTGGTGGTGGCTAATGATGCCCTGGTATGTACAGTTGGCATGGACGTTGGAAAACTGCTGCAATAACTGCGGACATGCTAATGGCATCTATTAGGATTACTTAAGAGTGATATGGGACTCGCCTGGCAACCTCTCATTACTGAGGGCTTGGTATTGGGGGTGGAGATCTGTCTGTGGAAGGTCAGTGATCCGACTGAGACGGCCTTATCTTGTGTCATAAACAGATAACAGTATCTGTCTTGCTCTTCTGCCGTTCCTGTGAGATGGAGGTGGATAAACTACCCTGCTGTCTCCAGTGCCTCCAACAAGCCTGATCAGACAGATGCAGTCCTAAACCCAGCCCTGCTTCTCCTGCTGCTGCTATTGCTGCAGTTTTTGCCCCAAATGTCACTGCGAGCCATACATTTTTCCCTGATTGCCCTCAAGCTGAAGACACAACAATTTCAGTGAGCCCTTTGGTGCTGGTGTTTGTACCATCAGGTTGCAGTACTCCCTGGCTTAAGGCCTTGGGTTTGCTGATTACGCAAACTACCCAGCATGAGTAGGGCTTTCTTACCCTAATTGGACCTGCCGGCAAACATGCAAATCCATGCAAAACAAAAAAGAGAAAGCCTCAAAGAACACAAAAATATAGCAAACAAAGACACAAAGTGTTTCATCAAATCAGGCCTATTGCCTGTAGTTATTTGGCACAACATCAAACAACCCATGTGAACCAAGCTAAATACCATGTAACAGCTGACCCACAGCCTGAGCCCTGCAGGTCAGTCCCTTGTTCTCAGAGGTATCCAGAAGTCGCCCATGATGTCCTAAACACCTGATCTGGATGTATCATGTGGCTGCAGCTCTTTACTCCCGGCCTGACCTGCGTTTGACCCTCACACTGTGTCTCCTGACTTTGCCCATTCACACAAAGGCTACCAAACATCTGCTCCCTGTCTGTAACCAGACTCATACAGCTGAGAAGGCATCGGATGGCCACACAGACACTGTCTCCAAATGGTGGGCGGCTGAGTGGGTGAGTTTGGGCTGACAGCTGCACTGGTGACTCGAGGACTGAAAGGTGAAGTCAGTTGGCAGATCATCGGTACCTGGGAAATCTCTGTCCTGCTGTCCAGGCCGGGGTGGGAGGGGAGTAAACCCTTTTAGTAAACAGATGATATTCAACAAATGCCGCTCATCGAAAACTACCCGAGTGAGGGAAATAAAAATCTGCTGTGCACATAAACTTCCCAGACAACACCTGCAAGAGATTTAACATACACAGCCGCCCACTGGAATATGAAAGGTACAAATGTATTGCATTGGGGAGTGTGCACGATTACACATTTCCAATTCAAGTATCGTCTCTAAAATGCTACATCAAATGACTGGCTTTGAATAAACCAAAATGAGCATCAGCCAAGTGGCTCGTTCCAGCACAAAAAAATCATTGCATGAAAAATTGGTGGTTAGTTGAGCCATTTCACAGTCAACAATCACAGAATCAGGACTCTTACTAATCAGTGTATTTTAATGACCTTCCTGAGAATCCCAACAACAGCTGAAACATAAAAGCTACTCAAGTTCTCTGGTTCACTCTTTGTACCTTGTGATCTGTTATTCATAGTCTTGCTCTGAAGTCTCTAAGAAATAAAGCAGAGCTTTGATGTTATCCTCTTATTACTGCAGTCTGAAACAAGCCTAATGTTGGAAATCAGAACATTTGCCTGTCATGTGTCGAACCCTCTGAAACGAAAAACATCGGGGAGTCAGTTTAAGGTGCTCAGAGTGATCAATTATTTTGTTCTGTGAAACCAACCATCAATCACTAATCGGTACTTCGCCTTTTGCTCACAAGAGGAAAGTTTAATAGAGTAAAATTAGTACCTAGAAAACTGTGGGTGTGTACATTACATTCATTGTACTCTTCTACTTTAAAGCTTCCACTCATGAAAGCCTGACATGCGTGTATTTTCTCTACAATTTGTTTTTTTTTTCTCTGCATAGTTTGACTCAGTCTACAGCGAAGATGTTACACAAGTATTTCAGATGAAATTACCCTTTTCTGTCCACAACGTAAAACAATATGTTCTAATACATTTGTCAATGGTTGACTGAGAAAAAACAAACAAACAAACAAAAAACAAGGCAAAGCTGCTTCCTTGTCAGGTTGCGATGACAGGTCAAAGAGTCAGCACATGACTCATGGGCAGAGGAGGAGAGAAACTTTGAAAAGCTGCTCACAGATCTAATTAACACATGCATTCAAGTGGTATTTCAATTTGGTGAAACATTGTAATTTTCTACAATACTGACCAGCGTGACATGAACAAATGAACCAGGTGCTGCTGACATTTGGGCTAATCTGTTGCCTTCATAAGTGAGAGCAAACACACACGTCTTCTCTAAGACTAAAGCAGAGGCGAGCCCGTATTCATGAGCGCACACTGAAATTCAATAACGAATGCACATACATCAAACTTTTACTTTAATCACCAGGCTTTAAGCTATGCAAAATCTATACACAGAGCGCGCTGTAAGAAGTTATTAGTCTTTGCATAACAATATCTCACAGTATCTGCGGAGCATCTTACTTTCATTCTTCTAGGTATCTGTCAGATTGCTGTCATTAGAGGCAAACTGCATTTTGCAGATGGAGAGAGGCCTTACAGTCATTTGTTTCTAAGACCTAATTAATCTTCATTGTGCTGGGAAACATAGCACCCCAATGCAAAAAGAGTTCCTTCTATGCGATAATTGCAGAGAGTCTAGGGGCCTGAGTTTCCCAGACAACACGGTCTGAAATTTAATTATCTGCTCTTTGGAAAATGTAGGGGAAGAAAGCTACATTGCAAAACTGCACTTTTGGGTGAGTAATGCCAGGCTCTTGTTTGAGTAAGCACAGGATATCATCCAGCACATCCTCCCTGCTGACATAAACTAAACAGCCTCACCTTCGTTATAGTAAAGAAAGTTTAATGGCTCTCTACAGTTTTTTCTTCTTCTTTTTTTTTTAAGAAAATGTCATGCAGATATAGACAGATCGTGCATATCTTATTACATAAATACCCGACGACAACATTTGACAGTTTTATCACCTTACCATGTGCAGAGTAAAAACACGATCACTTCCATAGTCCAGTCAGCCACAGAAGCGCTGTTTAACTGCGATGTGTCTGTTTTTCTATTAAATCATATCCGTCAAGCTCCATGTCATTACAGACCGGCTACAACAATAAAGGCAAAGCCAACACGGACAGACTGTGGCAGCGTTAACATTCCGCCGTGTTAAGATCAGACTCGAAGGGGGAGAAACATCGATAGGATCCCATTAGTTAAGTGCGCCCTCAGGATACCCGAAATTTGATCAGAGATAGACCTTTTCCTTCCAGACACGAACCATTAGACGTTATGGCAAATAAGAGAAAGAGGGAAAAAAAACAGAAGAAGCTGCTCTCTCCTCGTTTGAAACTACTCCTCCTCCACCTCCTCGGTGGTCGGGGTTGTGCGGCAGGATCAGGATGAGCTCGGTGACGTCAACCTTTTGTTATCACCTTTAACACTTGCCTTTGCAGGTGGAAACACTTTCCCCCGTGTGTCGTGATATTAAAGAGGCGCTGTTTGCACACACAAAGCATCTGTATCAGACGCTTTAAGACACACGGACGCTAAATGTGGACATATGCGAGCACGTCCTGATGAGTAACATCGGATACTAGCAGACAGAGACAACTTAGTGACAGCCACACCATAGTTTGAAAGCCAGGAATAGCATAAAGATAGCCACACTCCCACTTACTCACTCACATCCACATCCCGACTCTGGCAATTTCTCAAGAGAGCACTGCAATAATGAAGATATAATCATGATGATGATGATTTGGCAGACAAACACAGCCACACATAATCCTCTCTGGTTGTTGTTACACCGCAAAAAAAAAAAAAAAAAAAACTACAAGCGGACCAGCTCAGCTCAACACAAACCCAGTTTCATCAGTTAATACCAGTTTTTAGAGACAACACAAGGCTTCGTCAGAGAGTAGATAAAAATTTCAGTGTTTGTGTGGAGCCGTGCAGACTGACAGCAGACACACAGACAGTACAGGGGAGCAGTGTAGTAGCTGTAAAGCTGCATGTTGCCAGTGTGCCAGCTGACTGCCCAGGCTGCTGGCTAGCTAACCTAGCAGCCAGTCTGAAACATACACAGTCCCATTGTTGCCTTCTCAACCTTTCCTGACATTTATGCCACAATTTGAGAAGATGTCACACAGTATCGGGCGACAGGCGTGTTAGTAAGACACAACTACTTACTCTCCGTTTACCTCTGCGAAAGGCATCGTTTAGTACGTCGCCATGGTTTAAAACGGACAGATTTTCTCCCGTTGCCCTGCGCTGCCGAATCACTGCTGCTGCTGTCTGCGGCAGCAACTTTCGGCGCATGCGCAGTACCAGGGACAGCTCCAGACTGCGCTGTGCGCTGCGCAGAACAGACGAGGGGTTTAAAGGTACAGTCAGAGAGGGATTTAATTGGACGATTTAATGTTTGTACGAGGGTGGGAGTTGAAATTAGTGAAATAACCCAAAATACACGTCGATATTTTATCATATAGCACATTGTATAACATTAAACTGCATGTAAAGCTTTTGTTTGGCTGTTCTCTATTGTCTGTTACCAGAGCTTGTTAACAAACTGTAGGAAAAGCTACAGTTTCATTTTATATGTGAAACAACAATAATATTTTATGCAGTTTGATGTCTTAATTGGATTTGCATGTAATATAACCAGGGGTGAAAACCAACCCTAAGGACATAAACAAACTCAGTCATAAACACTGTTTAAATAAACAACTTAATCTACTTAAATTGGCTTCAGACTTGCACTTGCATGCATTTCATAAGGAAATCTTTACTTTACCATTCTTCACTACATTTATGTAACAGTTGTAGTTACTTTAGGAAATTAAGATTTGTTTAAAATTGGTGGACACATCAACTCCAACATGTCCAGACAGGATAAAACTACAAAGCTACATAATAATAATAATAATAATAATAATAATAATAATACCACGGTTCAATAAGGGTCTTTGACATATCTACCCTTCTGCATATTTATTTTGGAGTCTAGTTAAGGATTAATGGATTATATACAGTTTATTGATCAGTGACCTACCCCAATAACATTAAGAGCAGTATGATGTTTGCATACCACAACTTGAAGCCTAAATTGTTTAGATCACCTGCACGCTGTGTCGTCACAGGGTGAGATGGTGATACAGTAAACAAAGTTCCTTTCAGTTTAGTTGTATCATGGAGATGGCAACAGGTTTTTGGTTGGTAGGAATTAAAACTGTCACTCTATCTGTTTGGCTGGATAACATTCAGGTTATGTATTAGTAATATGGGTGAGCAGGATGAATGTGGAAAAAAGTCATAGCTTCAGGATGGACTGTCACCATACCCATGGCACACGCTCAATTTATCATATAATAATGATAATCATTATTTCTTGTATCAGCATCTTCAGTTTACCTCACGGAAATACAGCTTGTTCATGCATTTTATTTGCCCGAATGTAATATTCATTTGCTACACTGGCACAAGAGTTGCCTTGAGTTGTATTACTCTTGGATTTTGTGTCATTGAGCTCGTCACATATTGTATTATGCATCTTGCTGGGAAAATGAAACCTAGCGAGAAGACTCCACGGTCAATAGTGTCACATGCTTTGTGATTTGATGAAAGGTTCTATTTGTGCAGCCTGATGTGTATAGCTCCCTAATCAAAGACTTATATTTCTGTGACAACTAAAATAAATTACTCCATTACAATCGCCCACCTGCCCTCTACACAGTATTGATACCATTTTATTACCAGAGAGAGACAGATGGACAACACTGAAGACAGTGGCCAGTTATGGGAATGCTTGAGAATGTGTGTTTCTGGCCATGTAATGTCAGAACCAGCACAAAAGCAATCAAAAAAGATTATTAGAGAGAAAATTACACATGTTCAACTCCACAAACATTTCTGAAATGCAGCAGTGTGGAGAATAACTCAGTGGCCTGGGTTCCAGTACGGACCAGGCCTATTACAATACTCCAGCCAATTTAAGCCTGCAAGCTTCACTTCCCTCATCAGCAAGTGAAAGAGGGGAGAATTTGGTCTGAAAGCCCAATCACACACAGTGCTCTGAGTTCAGCAGGTGGGGAAGTAGCAGCAGCAGGCTCCATCAGGCAATAATACAAAGTTAATGATGCAGAATGGTGTCTTTCTCCATACCAAAGAAGACGTCAATACAGGATGTTTAAGAACGCTGTTCCTAATTACGCTTTTTAAATTCACCACTGACGTGATTGATGATTTCAAAGGGAGGCATTATTGATCCACTTCACAGACAAGTCCCATCGATTGCAAGTCTAGAATGAATAAAAGTTTTTTTCCCCCTTTATCTCCCCCACTGAGAGAGAGATTGTACAATCAGAGCATTGGTGTGACCTATATGGGTAGTTTGGGAGCTAAATCACCTCTTTTAAAAAGCAGTCTGAACAAGAACACAGAGAGAAGGGATTGCTGTGTCGAGGGACCTTGGGGGACCTTCAGGGCATCACATAACAGTAAAATCTCTCTGCTCTCTCATTTATCAGATGTGGAAATTCATCCATCCATTCATTAATCTGTGGGATCAGATAACCGATCTGCTTTGGGAGTTCTGAGCATGAAAAAGTTAAGGAGCGTCTGTTTTGTCGACAGTCAGCCAGCTGTGCAGCATCACGCCTCTCACTGCAATCAGCAGTGATGGAGTGATGGATGCTCTGACGCACTGACAGATTGTTTTTCCCTACCTCTGCTCCCTGTTGACATGCCCCATGGCTCGTGCTTCTTATTCCATGAAGTTTGTTATTCCTTATAAGCAGCAAGGTCTTCTTATTAGTGGAGAAGCTGCCAGTTATTGCATGTCTAACCTCAGGTAGTGACGGAGAGAGGTTTCAAGAGCAAAAAACTCTGGTTCAGCTGCAGAAAAGTTCTGCATATTCAGGGAGATTTGACCTATTCACTATCAATACAGCACGCTCTGTTTGAATTACAGAAAACAAGAATTGATTAGGAATCAGCAGCACGCTGAATTGCAGCACATGGAGAGAGGTTTTCCATAACACTGGGCTGAATCTCATTGGCAAGTGTACTTCAAATGGCAAAGTGGGCTACAGCTTATGATTAAATGGTCTGCAGGCGAAACCTTTTTGTCTTTTTTAGAGAGAGAGAGAGCTCTTTTTGAAGGCCAAAGTTAATGCAGTCATAGAAAGAACTCTGATACACTCCCACGTGAAATGGCCACGTGAGGAAAGCCCGGAGGGAGAAAAGGCCTTGAATGAATTTGAGAGGGAGAGGGGAGAGATAGAGAGAAAGAGAGAGTGGGAGGGAGGCACATAGAGAGAAAGTTCAAACATTACTGATCCTCAAATATCCTTTTGGTTTCTGGTTCAATTGGAATTCGGCAGTAAGTGTCTGCTAAAAGCTCCATTTTTGTTGCCCTTCCATTGCTGCTGAGCTTTTAGAGTTAGATGATGACAGATTGCAAGCTACCTGATATCCTTCATCATCCTCCCCAGTGGAGGTGTTTGTTCCGCCCCGAGCAAGTCCTGGAGGACTAACAAACAGCTGGTGCATTTGATGGACTATGGGGAGACATCTGCTCAGCCTGGCTCCACCATACAGAATGAAAACAACGTGTTACAGTAATCAATCAATATGCAAACGGTGTCCTTTTAGTCTGCTGATTAACCTTATACTTCAGAGTTATCAAGTCATTATAGAAGCTTGTCACTGTAAATTTGTACGAAGGAGTTATAGGCTGTGTATGAGGGAAAGCAGTGTTTTCCTCAGGTTGGCAGATTGCTTTAAGCATGAATGCTCGAAACATCCTCAACAGCATTGTCACAACTGTGCTTCAAGCACCCCCGGGGATAAGCTCTGTTGTGTGTACTCAAGGGACAAGAGGGAAAGAAGAAGTCTGCACAGTGCAATCTGATTTGTGGTTATAGGCGCACCATCCCTCACAAAGTAATCTGGAGAATATCACCCGAGCCAAAAGATCCTTTGAGCGTTGTCATCCATTTTAAACTGCGAGTTGCTCATGTCGGCAGATGTGTGTGTGCATTGTGATGAGCTGATTTGGAATTGCCGTTGGCTGACTTTAGCCTCTGATTATCTTACCTGCTGTAGACAGGTGACTCCCAAAGAGTGGCCCTGGGAGTCTTGAGGGAGTTACAAAGAGTTTGCTGCAAAATGATGCGTGGCTGCTGCTTAATTTAGTTATTTATTTTACAGATGAATATACCTGTAAATGTAAATTAACCCTGTCAGTAGTTTTGACAAAAATGGCATCACGCCCTGTAGTGCAGCTTTTTCCACTTGAATGATTTCTTCTCTGTGTTTACTTTAGTTCCTCTAAATTGGATTATGTGCAATCTCATTCTTTAGCTCTTACGTTATTTCTTCTCTCTTGTGTGTCCATTTTGTGGTCTCTTAGACCCTGATGTGCCATTTTAGATATAGGGACTGAAGCTTAATCAGTTGGTTCCCTCTCTAGGTTGGAGTTTTGAGTAAATACAAACAAAGTAAACGTAAACAGCCAGAGTCAGGAGATGTCAGACAAAATACTGGATCTCTTTTTACAAAACTCCTTTCAATGTGGGTCTGTAGTCAAATGGGTGGGGGGTGTGGGTGTATCATAAACAGCGAGGCCCCTGATCTTAATCTGATGTGAGTTTAAACACCTGCTGTTTTCAGCAGGTGTTAGCAGGGAGGCAAATGATCATTTGACGGGTCTGCCGCTAGGTGGCGGTGTCGCCTCCATCTAATCCTCACTGAGGACGCTCTTTAAAGCGGAAATCATGCGTCGTCGGTCAAAGCAACATGGTTTCACCCTGTAGGCAATGTGAACGTAAACAGGCTGGATATTTTCTCAAACGATAAATATTTTGTCAGCGGCTGAAATACAACAGGAGTCTTTCTTAAAGAGTAATGTCTCTCAGAGTCTGTGCTCGGTTTCTCAGAGACACCGTCGTCTTCTCCAGACGAGTCGTCGCGTCTCCTCGACCAGAAAGTGCGTCATGGTTTCTCAAAGCGGGTCAGTGACAGACAGATTTTATTTGTGTTTATCTAAAAATCAAACGAACAGCTTTGCCAGAAAAGCAAGGCACTGACACAAAATAAGGAAACCGGTGACCTTCAGCTGGAGTGACGAATCAAATCAAGGCCTCTCTGCTCCAGTGACGCAACAACAACACAACCAGTGTTATTACTGGTTTTAATTTAGTCCAGTAACACCTGTGTTCACTGAGACGGCGTGTGTGTGCGCGTAGTGATAATTGAGGCATAGCTAGAATAAATGTCAGATAAAATAACAAGAGACAATAGTTGTTACATCAGTGACTTCCCTGTATGTACAGCTGTAACACCAGCCACCCACCAGGATAATCACAAGACATTCATTTATGTAATACTTAACTTATGAATTGTAAAATCCCACCCATGCACATCTTTTACTTGCTGTTCAGTATAGGATCAAGATATTTATCAAGATATATATTAATCTACTGAGGCCTCCAGGTCACATATACCAAGAAGGTAAAATAGGAGACATCTTATATCCAGCAGCTAGTCTGTTTAAATGAACTCTGTTTAAATATTCATATATTCTGTATTTTTCAATGATGTTGAAGGACTAGATGTAATTTGAAGATTTTTTTTAAAACATGTCTGCAGGGGATCTTTAAATATTTAGCTCGTTCATATACCAGGCAACCTGGATGGATTCAAGTTGGTAATCTGTGCTACAGGCCTGCTCCTGTTTGAGTTGGTGCTCAGTCATTTGTTCATGGTGGATTTATTTGTGTAGTATCCTTTTGCACAACTAATTAAAAAACATCTATAAATAGTAAAACTCTTCATTACAATTTTGAGTCCAAAAATGTGTCTTTACGTTACTTGCGTCGCCGAACCAACAGCCAAAACCTCAATGATTCTTAAGTTTGATGTCATTTAGCATACTATACAACAGATTAACATCCAAGTAAGCATAATCAGTTACCTTGCAGCCCTGCTGGCAGTGAAGTGATGGATGTGTTGGTGTCTTTACAGGAAACGTGGCCTGCAGCAGAGGAAGGAGGAATGGATTTATCTTCACTCCTGCTTGTTTTATTACATCAGAGGCGTTTCTCAACAGGCTGATGAAAGGCAAAGCAGAGGAGGCAGACGGCAGCTTTTATCGCCTCCCGTCCTCAGTTCCACCACACAGCGGTAACCAGACCACTGCTTTAGAGATTTATGTCCTGAAACTCATCTGATCATTGTGGCCCAACCTTTTTCCAAATACTGCTGATGTCATCCTTCCAGCAATCTCATGTCCCACTTCCTGTTTTTTCAGCTGTCATATTCACTTTTAGTGTCTGTCTAATGATTAAATGAGCTTGTTATTTCTCAGATGAACAGATATCTTTGTTACTGAGACATCCAGACCAGCCTGAAAATGCCAAAGTTTTGAAAGTGGCTATAATAGGTGCTCCAAACGCTGGGAAGTCCACGCTGTCCAACCAGCTCCTCGGCACAAAGGTTTCTGTCCTAACTTTCTCTTTTTATCCTCACAATCCTCCACATTATATAATACATCTGTCTCACTGACAACAAATGATACTCACTTCTCATCTCTTAAAGGTATTTGCTGTATCCAAGAAAGTACACACCACACGGACACGCTCCCTGGCTGTCCTAACAGAGGATGATACACAAATAGTAAGAACTTTTTATGTCTTTTGACAACTTTTAATACCTTTCAAAAGTCAAATGTTTAGATAATCACACGTATGTATGTATTATTATTATTATTATTATTATTTACAGATTTTACTGGACACCCCTGGTCTCACCACTAAATCAAAGGTTAAAAGGTGCGGGTGCTTGTCTTTTTTTGGTGTCATTCAAATTCTTTAGTCTCCCTACGCTGTTATCCTACAGTGTAACACATGAATGAATCGTCTGTTTCCATAGACACCAGCTGGAGAAGTCTTTACTAGTGGATCCCTGGAACTCAGTCAAAGAAGCTGACCTAGGTATCGTACGCATTTACTCTGAGACATTTATTAATACTCGTTCGGGTAGTTTTGTGTCATAGATGAAATATTGAGAGTGGAGTATCATACCTAGCTTCAGTGACTTATATTTGCATATTTTTTCAGTGGTGGTGGTTGTGGATGTGTCGGACAAATGGGCATGCAACAGACTTGACTTTCAGGTGCTCATGTGTCTCGGTCAGCACCCAGACACCCCAGCAGTCCTGGTCCTCAATAAGGTAATATACATACACACACATACATATAAATATATATGTATAAGAATCTGTTCAAAATGTTTTATTAAAACTGAACGTAAAGAATAAGGACACTATGCAATGTAACAAATCCCATCAAAATAACCAAACCAACAATATGAAGCCTAAAATCTTTAGAAACAGGTCTCTCACACACACACACACACACATAGGTTTCATCTCTAAGAACAGCTGTAGTTTGTAGAAAGCAGTGTAGCTTTCATCAAGTCTGACTTAAATAGAATGAAATGGTACATTTTTTTGGAATTACTTACAGACACAGATTCATACAGTGAACATTTCATGCTTTAGGAAGTATTTACAGCAGCAGAATGATGGTGAATGTGGGACTGAGTGTTTTGTAACAATAGAGCTCAGAGGGACAGAGCAGTAAGATATGCAGGACAAGGCTTTGATCACTCTGGCAATATTTCCCTGGTTTCGGTCTTTTTCAGGGATTTCATGACAATGAGAAGTGACAAAGTTCCTTTGAACGTGTTCCACTTCAAAGAAATGCATTGATGTGTCTTATAGAGGTCTGGACTAATGCTCCTCTCTTTAAGGTGGACCTGGTGAAGGCTAAGGATAAGCTGCTGCATGTCACAGCAGAGCTGACATGTGGAGTGGTGAATGGACGCAGAATGCGGGTCAGGCCAGTGATAAAGCCTCCATGGGCTGAAAAGAGGCCAGAGAGCCATTCAGAGTCATCACTTGATGAGGACATCGCGTGGCCCGAGGGCAGCATTGAGCCAAACTCTGTGCTGAACAAAGAACAGCTGATGGCACTGAGGAGCCAGCAGGGCTGGCCTCACTTCAAAGATGTCTTCATGCTGTCCTCTGTGAACAGAGAGGATGTGGAGACACTTAAGGTACACATTAGATTACAGTAATAATAAGAAAAACTGTCATTCTGTCATTATACCTTGAAATATCTAATCTAATGAAACCAGAACAGAAACTGGATACTTGACCCATATCACAGCAAAACCAAATCACACTAACATGAAATGAAACTCGCAAACAAGGAGCTTTGCAACCACTTTACATATAAACATCAGGCTTATTTTGATGTAAATTAATCTTGTTTTTATTGTGTTTGTTGTTTGTCCCATCTTTGTAGAACTACTTTATGATTGCTGCCAAGCCAGGATCATGGCAGTACCACAGTGAGGTCCTGACGGACCAGACGCCAGAGGAAGTCTGCACCAACATCATCAGAGAGAAGCTGCTGGAGCATCTGCCCCTGGAAGTTCCTTATTCCCTGACACAGGTGAGTAATGAAGTGGTGCTGCTGGGGTACACTACATCACACGTGACAATAAGCTGACAGCCACCTGACAACGCCTATTACATCTCACTGCTCTGAATCTGTGGCCTGTTTCAAACCTTTCATATGCTCCATCACTAACTGCTGACATGTGCTGTGATGCAGCTGCTGCACCCAAACTCCAGCTGCTTCACTTCTGCTTTTCATATGCACCTTAAAGCCGTGTTGTTGTGGGAGTATTTCTGCTGCACAGATATAGAATCACAAAAACAAGTCACACTGTATTGTAGTTAATTCTTAGTGTCTGTACCAGACTAATAATACAAATGCAAATATTTCACGTTTTAGATGCTATACTCACACTGTACTGGCTTTTGAGATGTGTTAATGTTCAGATGTTGTTGTTTTTAGTACATCGAGCTGTGGCAGGAAGGAGAAAATGGCGGGTTGAATATTTCAGTGAAACTTTATGCCAAGAAAGACACTCACATGGTAAGTTCTGCCTGCATGTTTACATTTTTACTACCTATGTATTGGATATTTCCACAGACAGCCTTTTAAAGAAGGTTAGTTTACTGGTCATTTTATATTCATTTATTTTTTTATGTTTCTAAATTCAACCATATCTATGGTTTTAGTCTTTTATGTGACATCTGTTGTAACACTGTATTTTATTGTGATGAGGGTGAATTTCATGTCATGTCCAAAACTATTAGAAAGAAGATGAATTCATTACATGACAAATATTAGGTCCCACATGGTCCTTTTCACACACTAATCAGCTGTAGTGTGAATGAAGCTCAAACACTGTTAAACTAATTCAAGAGTCTGAGCAGTGGAAGTAAAGTAACATCTGAAGTCTCTCTTCCAGCCTCTGATATTTATTTGTTGCCCCTTAAATGCTTGAGATTCCCTTTTTCTTCGTGCTTTAACGTGTAAATATTTGAGCAGCTTTTCTAAACCATACATATTTCATGACAAAGGATATTTGAAGTTACATCTGCGCCACTGAATGGTTTCAAAGCCGGTGACCTCCAAGACGAAGTGACTCAGACCAATATCATTCACAGACAAGGGAAGAACAAAAAATACAATACATGTTCTGGATTTCAAAAGAAATTATTGAGTAAAGAAACTATTTTATGAATACTATGTGGTACATACTTCAGTTTTTTTTTTTTTTTTTTTTTGACTGACTCAATAATGACAGACCTTGATCAACTCAGTACGAACTATTAGAAGGAGACAAGTTTCAAACATTCTAAAGATATTTAATCAAATAGTTTAATGAGGAAAATACATAAACATTTCACTTTAGATGTAGTTTGAATGAACACTTGACTATGAAACCCTCGAATGTGCTGTATGCTGGTGTTTATGTCCTCAAAGACATTTTTAACTGTAAACTAAAATCTTTAAAAACTTATGGCCGTGTCTATTCACTGCATCTTGGTGTTGATGTCTGTAGAAGATGGTGATCGGCAGAGCTGGTCAGATGGTGGCACGGATCGCCCAAGAGGCAGGAGAGGACCTGAGCCGCATCTACCTGAAGGACGTGAAGCTCAAGCTCTCAGTCAAGCAGAGGAATTAAAGAGGATTGAAGGACTTTAAAAGTGAAATCCTGGAGAGATGAAGAGGTGGAGACAGATCCTGAAGGCTTCTGAAGCATTTACTGTATACGCAGTCCCAGGCCCCACCGCTGAACGGAAAACAAACTGTATTTAAAAGTTTGATGTTTGCATCAGCAGCTTGTAAAAGTAAAAGATGTTTATCTACATAAATTTTCTTCAAGTAGTCACTATATCTCTGGAAAATGTGATAAAATGGTTGTTGTAGAATAAAATTTTATAAAATATATTTTTTTTTAGATTTTATGGAGGTCACTTTGTGCTGCAGTAGATAACTGACTGTAGAGAGATGACAGGAAATGCAGGGACACTGAAATGTGATGGATCTCAGTGCAGAAAACATGTTGATCAAAGCATCTCACACTTTCTGCAAAGTGCAATGAATTATAACATTTATTTAGCACCGGTGTATTTTAGGAAACAAACATGACACAGACTCTCATCAAATGGATGTTTTGACAGTGTGTTTATGGCTGGGCATGTTTGGCGAGCTGTGAAAAGGCCGATGGTTTATCTTTGGCTCTCAGAGCTTTTTACTTGGCGAGAGCCTCGTGCAAACACGGACTGTAGATAAACTGAAGTGGGACCTGCACAGTCATGTTCACTCTGATGTCCCTGATGTACCATCCACGCCTGTTCCCCGCACTCCCACATCACTTTAGCCTTCGCCTCTGCCTTTGAAGTGTGGCCATTCATCCCTCAGACTACCACTTTTTGTTCTGCTCCTTCTTCCCTTTTTCTCCCTGCCCCCCTCTCCCTCCCTTTGCTTTTTTGGCTCTTATAAAGCCCAGCTCTGCCCCCGAGGGCCGAATTGTCTCCCTAATGGATGGCAAAATGGAGCACTAACCTGATGCTAAAATGGGTCAGATAATGGTGATTAGATTCATTCCTGCTGTCTGTGAGTTAACTCGACAGTTACTCTATCCGGGGCATCTTGATGAATAACCAGCCAGTGGCCTAAAGCAAGGGCAATAGGAGGGAGGGAGAGGCCTTGAATGTCTCACAGAAGCTGTGTCAACCCCTCAAGCTCTTTCTGCAATAGCTGCTTCCCAGTGATTAGACAAGCCGGCTGCGCAGCAGAGATCACCATTTAGACAAGCCAACTGCTGCTTGAAAATATTATAGCTGATATATGTCAGCCTGCTAATTAACAGAATCCTTCAAACACAAGACATTTTTACAGCTGACACCCGACTACAGATGTGTTTTCACCAAAAATAAGGAGAGGTACCCGTTTGTTTGGAGGCAGGAAATTTATTTAACATGAACCCACAAGTACATCTAAAAATGGGATTAAAAGTTGTCCTTCAGACACTCATGAATAACACAACAGTCATACGCGTTTCCTTTTGTCCGTCCTGCTGCTCCAGATGACATTGAGCGAGGGCCATGGAACCCTTACCATTACTAAAACTCAGTAATGGTAACGGTTTGACGGCCCTCCTCTACAGTGTGCGCGCAGCCTGTGGTCAGTTGAGGCCTGAACACGTGCTGATAGTGCCAGAGCGGGAATGAAACCCTGGATAGTACATCATCTATACTGTAGTGTCTCTTTAATAAACTTACAGTATAAGATGATATCCTGTCCAGGGCACAAGAGATAATTGTTGAGCAGAGAAGTGTTGGAATCTGCAAGAAGAACGGAGACAGTTCATTATGATGCAAACGAAGGAGATCAATAAATTAAAAATACATGGTAATAATGTACCATGTAAAAATGATATTTAATTAACTTGACATGTTAAATATTGAAAATACTTAATTAAAGTGAACTGTTAAACAAGAGCCTCTATTACTCACTCACCTTTCATGCAATGTTGCATCTTTCATGACTCCAACACTTCTCTAAACAACCTGTTCATATGCTAAAGCTGCTACGTGTCCACTTCAGGTTCACCGTCTCCTTAACTGCCCCACGGGCTGGAGTCCAACACTTAAATGCCCCTGGCTCATTAGCATATTGTGATGACATCTGGGCTGGACCAGACAGCACGGGTTGAACTTTTTCTTATCTGGTTCTGACCTGACTGTCTCTCTCTAGTGATGGTCCGCACCCTTATTACACCCAGCACAGATACTCCACATGAATCCAATTTTTATTTTCACAGCGTATACAGCAAACTGTTTATTATTTATTCAATAAAAACCAAACCAGTGGGCAGAAGTAAGAACCTGTACAGACACAGCGTCTTTGAGTAAAAGTATTAATGGATATCATAGAATAAAGTTCATTCCTTCGCCATTTTCACTAGTTTACGACATCATTTTTACAGCAAAGCTGATTTTTAACAGCAGCTATATCAGTATTATTGTCCATTAAAAAAAAAAAAGCTCCGAGCTTTATCTCACAGTTTCGTAGTAAATCGAATGTTCACCATCTCTTAAGTCTTTTAAATCTCATAGGCCTTTGGATTTATGCATCCTGGTTTCATGGATTGGAATTTAATACCGTGATATGTCAGCTGATGACATGTTATCTGACTTATTAAATTCTGTGGATTTCTTTTTCATATGCTGAGATAGATTTCAGGATATGGACTGGTGCTTTTTTTTATTAAATATGTCACATGTGCACACTCAGACTGCAGATCAAATTATAGCTGGACTGTAGTAGAGCACAGTCACCTGATGGTTCATTTACATCTCTGAATAACAGATTGTTATACTCAGGGAATGAAGCTCGTTAGAAATCATCGACTTAAAATCTCAAAAAAAAAAAAAAATTAAAAAAATTGCTGCAGAAGCTTGTGAAGTGAAGTGGTAATGGAAAAAGGTCAGAGTCATGCAGTGCTGGACTCGCACAATAAAACACAGGTGTAGTGACTTCTCTGATGAATGCATATGCTCCAACAGCAGGTCATTAACACACACATCTCAGGAATAATCACACATTCAGTTACCACCACACCACTATTTTAAGGTCAAGTTCATTTATCACAGTTGCATATGTGTAAAAGATGGATGTTCAGTTCAAATGTCTTATGTTTATGGATTCTATATATGAACCGTGACATATTCTTTAGGAGGGTCTGGGTTAGGTGGGACATGGTCACAGTTGCTATGGTAACACACTCCCTGATTAGGGTGTGGGAGCTGGTTCTGGGTGTGAGAGGTCCTCCTGTAGGGCCAGATAAAGATGGAGGTAGGACTATCAGGGTGGTTTGGTTTCCCTCCAATTCTTTATCTGCAGCAGAAATGCTTCTGCCTTTTCTACAAATTTCCATTTGCGCCCAAAGATAAGTTTTTTTTTCCTTCTTTAGTGCTCGCAGGGAGGACACTCTCAGCGCGCAACAAGCCAGTTTTATCACAAGCGATCAGGGGAACTTGTTGGGGGTCGATTAAACTGTTTGCAGTTAGAGAATCCTAACGCAGTGACGTCATGCTGAGCCCCCTCATCCCCCCAATTCTCTACCACGTGCTCCCAGTTTTTTTCCAGCCTTAACCTCCGATTCTCACCTCTAAACCTCACCAGCTCAGAGCAAACACAACACGAGAAATATATTTATATAAGCAGAATAATTAAGAGACATTGTGCTCATCCTCTGAGGTGATATAAGCTTTAAACAAATGAGCGAGAATTTCATTTCCTCTCTCCTACTTCCTGCTTTTTTCCTAATCCTCGTGACATCAGGTCAGGGTAGTCGATGCCACCGTTTCAGAAGTAAGAAACATCTGGTCGGGGGTAATTTAAGCCACATCATTTATTTTTATTAGGAGGCAGACTGAGAGCTGTGGGAAGGCCACAAACATGGCTGCACTTGAATTTGGTTTAACTGGCACAACACGTCTCTGAAGGTTGAGCACGTGTTTGCCAGGATGTTAATGACTCTGGAACATTAGCAACGTGGCAACTAAATTATTGCACTAATCTCACATTTATTCTTCTTATTAATGAGGAAAAAAAAACCAATCATGCATTAAACTGTATCATATCCCTACATCTTAGGAGGATGAACGCTGGTGGAATATAGTCAAGTCCAAGTTTGAGGGATTTGTACTTAAAATTTACATTTAACCCTTTAAAGTCTGACACATCAAATAATAGCCAGAAAACAGTAAAAATTAGTTTATTAAACCCTCTAATATTAAATGCTGTATCATTTTATATATTTTTTAAATTTATTTATTTGCATAATTTAATACTATTATTTACTATTATTATACTATACTATACTATACTATTATTATTATCATTTTTATTAATAATAATAATAATAATAATATATTTGATACATGCTGATAAGATAGAGGTCTCAGAAACTCATGTTGCAACAATGATACAGTTGGCTATAAAGGGTTAATATTAATTATATTTCTGCTCTACCTTTCAGTGGAAAATATAAATAAACATATGAAATAAAACACATAGAAGTCACGTTAAAAGACAAAGCTCATCACAGTAAACATTATGCAGCAGTATAACACAACATACAACTCAAAGAGCATTAAAGAAAATCTATGATGCTCCTAATGTTTCCTGGGTTTTATCTCTGTCATGGTTGTTGTTATTATTTATTAACAACCGTGGTATAGGAGTCTAATGCTGCTGTGTCTGTCTTCTCAGTCAGTGTTTGTGAGATGATGCTGACTGCCCTCCTCAGGTTGAAAGTTAAATATTATAGTAAATAGAGTCCATAAGTACCTGAGTCATACAGATCAGACCAGATCTGATGTAACACTTGTATAGAGACATTAGTTTGTGTGGGTTCAGCTTGTGACACTATTAAAAAGCAATAATTTCTGGTGTAATTTTATTGCGCACAGATGTTAGGAAATGTCTCCTATACCAGCTTCATATTTAATGACTCAGTGATGACAGGCCCAACATGTTCAGTTTAGTCCTCTGTGGATTCATTAAGAGACTGCTACAGTCTGATTAAATTATATCAGAAGTGCTTGTGTTTTTTCATACATAAGTGCAACTTCAAAATGTATTAAGCCATGTTTGTTTCACCAGCGGCCGACCTCTGACCTCTGATAATGAGGACACACACCCTGGTGGAGGCCACTGACCAGAGGACACATCTGCTCCTGGTGACCCACAGCGTTTTATCTCTGCCGTCACATGGTGAGAGTGTGCAGCTCTGTCACGCTACAAAGAGAAATGGCTGCGCACTAAAGAACACAATGTCGAGTCCCTAATGATGTAAAAACATCAACGTCATTCTCTGATTTATCAAATATTTAGAAAGAGATATTGTGTTTGATGTCATGTTTGATTTGGATCGTCATTTCTTTTCTATTTTTTCTTTTGAACAACTTTAATTGTAATAATTTAAAATGAAAAAAATCATTTATTTTACATAAAGAGTAAACATTTCTCCTAATGGAGACATTGAAATCCTCTAACAAACACAAACACTGTGAGGCCAAGAGGAGGTGGTATAGAATTTATTATAGGGCGGCACACAACATAGAATGTGAAACACATGCTTAAAATGCCATGCTGGATTAGCTTTACAATGAAACGCCACAAGATGAACCACAATATGACCTTAATGAAGAGTACAGATTATTTGCATGATAGACAATAGACAGATCCACAGTTAAAGGTGAAGGTCTGTAATGTTTGGTCTTATGGAGAAACAGGAAGTTGTCCTAATTCTGATCAGACACCGTAAAATCAAGACAATGTTTTTTGGCACGTGGTATAATAGCCAAAAACAATGAATGATTTGATGAATTATTATTATTTTATGAGGTCCAGATTCTACATAAAAAGCTGTTAAATGTGGTTTTGCTACATTTCTATATATCATCTAACTACATGCATGTCTGTTCCCTTATACATTTGCATCATGTCATAAAGTACATAAGCAAAAAAGCAGAATAAAACGTAAAGTTGAATACTACACATATAAATTTCACATATTCTAAAAGTCAGTCTCTGTCCTAAAGTAAATTTGTGATAGAACATCTCATATTTCCACAAGTATTGATTGATACAGTCATTAAACAGCACATAAAGTATAAATGACCTCCACGTTTTTTAACAAAGGCACTGTGTATAGAAACAAAACCTGCTTTTTAAGAAAAGGAGCTTAGCAAAATATATAGGCTTTGCAAAATTTTGCTAGAAACTGTTGCAGCAATCAGGTGTGTGAAGGTGAAGAAGAAGGTCTTACAGGTTTGTCTCGCTCCCACAGCCAGACCACAGTGAGGCGCTGCCAGGCTGCAGTGAATTATCACCCTGTGAGCACGGGCAGTGTTTGAATGATAATGTGAGATATTGGTTTGGTTCATACCAATTATTGACTATAAAATACTAGTTATATTAACTATACTATTTCAAATTATGGTACAGAAACTGGATATTAATATTTTGGTATTTGAAAAAAAGCCAGGCAGTGCTTTCACCAACTTTTACAGGGTAAAAACTTGGCAGAGGAACGTGGTTGAATTTGGAGTCAAATGAAAGATTTGTTTTAAAAAGACCAAACAAGCTGCGAGCCTTGAGTTTATTTCACAGAAAATAATAAAATAGCATGGTTATTAGTTTATAATGGCTGCTAACAAAAATTAATAAAAATAAAACAAAAATATTTATGGTCACAGACTATGAAAAGTGGTTAACTAACATTCAAAAAGTCTTTTTACCCGGCACAATATGTAAAAATAAAAGAGGAGTAAAACTATCTATAGTAAGCAAGTTGGATTCTGCAGCAAAACAACAGAGGCTGAAATTAAAATATGAAGCTTTCATTTGTAAAAGGCAGCAACAAAAGGCTCATTGACTTACTATATATCTAAATCCTGCTGAGACTCTGCCATCTAGAGGTTGAAGGTCACTACTGGTTGCACACCACCACTGATGATGTAACATGAAACACTGTGTTGATCACTGGCTGTCATCTCGCTTTCAAACATTAAATAATTGTGAAAAACTATGAGCAGAAATTAAACCAACCTGATCAGACAGAAAACAGATCATACTTCACTTTGGATTATTTGTTACAGTAGGTGAAGTCTCTCTACCAACTGCATCATCCACATAACATTTATCAAACTAAAAGACGCCCCGAGCTGAACAACCTCATCACATGCTTATTTTTTAAACTTTTGAATAAAACTAACTTTTAAATTCCTGCTTCATCATCACTGGATGACTGGGTGTGGTCAGACGTGCAGCACAGTGGCAACCTTCGAACCCACAGGTCAGAGGTCACTTTTCCTGCCATAAAAAGTTTAGTGTGGGGTTACTCTCTAAAGTTACAAAATATGTACGCAATATGCAAAAGTTGGCATTTCAAGCACACTTGAAAACGAGCACACACATGAGAGTAGGAGAGCTACCTTCATCTCAGGAAGTGGAAAGCGCGACAGGAGTACCAAAACAAATTAAAGCTCAGATCCTGATCGTCTACCATGCGCTACTTGAGGTAATACGGAAATGTTCGGTAGGTCTGGCAGGCGTCCAGGGTCTGTATTAAGGCTAACCTTCTCTACGTATGGCTTTGTGTTAAACAATTTGCTTAGCGTTTACATCTGCCTGCATGTCCATAGACGACAAGAGTGAAGGTTTAACACTAGTGTTAGTATTAGCAGATGTTATGTGAACAGAGAACAGTATTTAGACATTATTCATCTATAACACAGCAATATACTCTAACATTAACCCCAAATAAAGCCAAACCACTGTCCTAAGGTTTGGGCACTTGAGTGGTGAACAGGCACTGCACGAGAATGAGAAAACAGGTAACATGACAATATACCACGAGGTAAGGATTATCATACAAATGATTCAAAAATCAGATACTGTAATCTGCTGTAAATCTTACAATCACAGTGGGTGAGAATATGGTGAACCTAGAGTGTAACAGCCATTTGGTAATCAAGTTCTCTGAGTTACAGATAAGTCGATAATCTATAATAAACAGTTTAAAAAGAAAAGAGGAAACAAGAGTGAACTATTTCACACAGTGCTCAGTCTTCACTGACTTCACTGACTGGGCTACGTGCATCACCGTTTAATGAAGAGGCAGGAGCTGGCACACTTAATCTCCCAAAGGTAATACGTGTCATAACAGCTGACTGGGCAGTTGAGCGCTCCACATTCAGGCAGAAACTTAAAGAGCTATGGAGCTACACAATATTCGTATTTGTCCATAATATTTTGGACATTTTCCAGCAACTACTACCGAAGACTGCTGGGTTTTTCCTTCTGTTGATGATATGATATGAACACGCCACATTTAAAGACAGCTGATGCTGACTACTGTCTCTCAGAAATGCCCAACTCTGCTTTGGATGATTTGTAGGGCTGAACAGGACTGCAGTATATAATCCTGGCTAACTAGTGCAGTACGATCAAAATCAATGTGTCGAAAAACAAGAAATAAAAACAAAAGTGGATACATACAGTCTGGTCCTTTAGTAACAAGGCCCCAGATTTTTTTCCTATGGAAAATTAAAGACCTCTTTTGAAAAGAAAAAAAGATAATAAAAAATAAAAACCTCTTTGTTGGTGTCAAGTATTTCTGGTCAAAGACAGTTGCATATGGGGTCAGAGGCTGAAAAAAACGTTTTCATGCTTGAGGCAGATATAAGTCGAAGGTTTCAGAGCAACGAGTCTCTGGCCTGATTCATTACACGGCTGCTTGGCACTGAGCACCGGTCATCTTCTGGAGCAGAGGGATCTGTGGGATCAGAGGACGGAAGGATTAGCTGGTTTTAACGGAGAGTAATGAACATAAAGGCCTCGTGCACAGAACTGTCACACGTTACATCGCTCTGTCACAGCATTTTACAATTTGAAAGGAAATATGAAATATTACATGAAATGTAATTTTCATTTAATTGATAAATATTAGATTAAAACGTTTAAAAGCTTAGGAGGAGGTTTTTAGAACATGTTCATGTTTTGATTTCCCTACTTATCTTTAAGTCTGTCGGGAGAGTTCTGCAGACTTCTGCGCCCTCTAATGGCCAATCACAGCCGCACTTAGAGATGTATCTGGACTTGTCAGTATGTGCACGTGTTGACTAAATGTTGCATCTATCAATTATGTCCTTCACATTATGCAAAACTAAAAATACATTAACATATAATCACCTCCAAAAGCAAACTTACAGTAAAATAAAACTGAAATGATTGAGCGATTTCACTTTTAAAAGAAAACTATCATACTTTTGCTCTCAAATGTGGGTTGTGAAATTCTACATGTAACTTCCCAGGCTGCTCCTACACTGTTCTAAATTCCTGTGTTGTTACCGGAGAGTCCCTGGAGACGTGAATGATAAACCAACAGTGTGGAGGCTGCAGTCAGGCGAGATGGTGGGTGTTTGTGCTCTGTTAAGTGCCCTGAGGTCAGTCATTGTGATAAGGTTTTTAATTTCTAGTGAATACATGCATCAACCACAGTATTATGAGGCTGCTTTGCATTCTATTATTTTATTTTCTGCTCCAGAAGTTCAAACACTCAGATTGTTCAGTAATTACAAACAAATAAACAGCAGCGTCAGTATGAGGATTAAGCTTTGGGGTCTGGTGAGATGTAGTTTATCTCTTGTGGAGAACGGTACCAGTCTTACCTTAGTGAGATCGACCCCAGTGAGGGCGTTGACAGAAACAGGAAGTTCAGCTAAGAGACGGTTCACCTCTCCAGTCACACGGCTGTTTTCTCCACTCAGGATGACGATCTCGTTGGTCCTGGACAGCGGTGCAGCCACCTTACTGGCAATCTGATGAAACACAGAGAATGTTTGTTATTTTACCGATAAAATCATCCTCTACAACATACACACATGTGACAAGACTGGATATAAATACATATTGTACCATTTTTTCTGTTCCATTTTTCAGTAGAGAAAAAAAAACAAAAATTCTTGTTCTTTTTTTCTCTCTGTTATATTTAACATTTTACTAGTCACCTATCTCTGGTTGACTGTAGCTCTTACCAGTGTGTAAACAAACACTATGTAAAGACATCGTAGGGGTTAAATTACCCTGTAGCATGTGTAAGGTGGGAGTGTTGGTTCATTTGAATGACATACATAGGAAACACGAGGAAATGCATACTTTAGAATCTCTGACAATGGCAGATCATTTCTCATCCCGTGGGACTTTTTGTTTACAGATGACATGACAGGGGAGACAGCTGCAGTATCTGGTGCTGTTGATTCATAACTGACTGAGTGATGAGTAGTTTGTTCATATTGGACTATAAAAATCAATATTGGCTTCTGAAAAGTAAACAAAACTTCTCATTTTAATTAGACCAACTATAGAACAGGCTGTTTGAACAAGAAACACATAGAGGAGACACAATAAACTAAAACTCCCAAATGTTGGAGACCGTTTTAAGACCAGTGGTATAACTGTATACTACAGACCTTGGGCAGAGCTTCGAGGACCAGAGCGGTCTTAGCAGCCTCTCCGTACTGCTGGTAGGCTTCAGCTTTCAGCCTCATCTTTTCGGCCTCTGCCTTTCCCACAGCTTCAATGGAGGCAGCCTCTGCTTCACCGATACAACGGATCTTCTCGGCCTCTGCCTGCGCCGTCAGCACCGTCTTCATCCTGGAGTGGAGTTAGACAAGCATCAATCTGATGGTTAGCAGGCAAGTCAATTGCTGTATATATGTATGTTTAGGTCTATTGTTAGCAATTACATGTGCAGAAAGGTCTTTGTCTTTGGAATTAACAGTTAGCAAGATTTCCTCCAATTTCACATTATCCTTCTGATATTAGTGATGTTCAGGCAGTGATGATCTCGCTGCCAAATTTGCATCACAGTCATTTAATTTGAACAGACACTAAACACAGAGACACCATCATGCGCTATTACTGTAATGAAACATATTGCCTCCGCACCAGAAAAAGAATATAAGTCAGTATCACTTTATGCAGCTGAGATGATGATGTAGCTCATATCGGTGGAGCCATCTGTGCCCCTTCGGCTGCTCAATGACAAATGACTCCACCTCCACAGGGTTAAGCACATTTTTCCCTCTTAGTGTCACACATGACAGCATCATCTCACCATGTCTCAACCCAAACATTTAGTAACTTAATCAGATAAATGAGCCATAATCTTTATCAGGTTAGACTGAAATGCTGTTTGACACTGTGGTCATAATATAACACAAGACACTAGGAGAAATACACTATGATAAATTAGACAGATCGACATAATAATAATTTATGTGTCATAACTACAAGAAAATGTTTTCCTATAATCATAAACTTTTCATGTTGATACCGATTTGTTTTGTTTTTTTTCTTCTACAAGTTTTCATAAAAATGAATTATCATAATTTCCCACTGAGACAAGAAAGAGTAAAAGTACAATGACAGTGGAGGATGTTCTGTGGTGTGTAGTTAGTTGGATGTGCACTCACTTCTGTCCCTCTGCCAGCTGCTGCATCTTGTAGGCTTCAGCCTCTGCAGGTCTCTTCACGGTGGCGATGAGCTCCTTGTCAGTACGGTCGATCTCCTTCTCCTCAATAGTGATTTGCTTCTTCCTCTGCACCACCTCGATCTCTATCTCCTCCAGACGGATCTTCTGCTGCTCTTTGGCCGCCTGCAGCTCATATGCCAGCTGGGCCTCTGCTTTCTATAAAAGGAAAGAGCTTTTATTAATACTTTACTTTCACATTTGATTGTGAAAGATATATTCAGGCTTAACAAAAGTACCTTTGTGTTCACTTCCTGGTTGAAGGAAGCTTTCTGCATTTCCAGCTCTCGTTTGGAGTCGGCCATTTTTGTGTCAGCTAAAAACTTCACATCCATCATTTCTTTCTTGCACTCAGCTTCCTGTAAAACACAGTGTGCAGGTCATGAAGGGAGATGGATTAGAAGGATGTTTTTTAATTGCTGGTATATATGGTTTCATTTCTTCTTAAAGCTTCTCTTACCCTGATGCCGGCATCTTTCTCTGCCTCTGCCACTCCGATGTCTGCATCCCGCTGTACCGCAGCTGTCTGAGTTTTGCCCAGTGAGCTCAGGTACTCCACTTTATCATATACATCCTGTTAGAATGAATACATGTGAATATATTAAGTGATCCAATTTGACCTTATATTTCAATGACAGAATGACACAGTCTCCATGTTTCTCTGGCTCATACCTTGATGGTGAAGCTGAGGATCTCGATACCCATGCGACCTACGTCAGGTGCTGCCACCTCTCGCACCAGGGAGGCAAATTTGTCTCGGTCTTGGTAAATCTGCTCAACAGTCAAGGTGCCTAAAACATGGGAACAGTGGTTAATGTCTCCTGATCCAAACCGTTTCTTCTACAGTTATTGTGATTTAACAGGTTTCACTACAACTGTGCAGTTCAACTAACGGTGGCCAAAAAGGTAAAATGAGCAACTGAGGTAACCGTCTCCTTTGTGCCTCTTTGCCATTGTTCAGGTGACCCTTTGATCATTTTGAGCTTACGACATTCACAGAAAAATGGAGACAGCTTCCCTGAGATGCTTCAAATGGAAAACACAAAAACAAACAAACAAACAAGGCGTGAAGCTACCCACCAAGGATGGCGCGAAGGTGACCCTCGAGGGTCTGCAGGATGACACTTTTGATCTCCATGACAGACTTCCCCAGGAACTGTTCACAGGCATAACCCAGCAGTTCCTTCTCTGTCATCACCTTCACCTGGTACCAGTAGGGACAAAGATCATCAGCTGAACACACATACACAAACACAGGCACAGCAAGCACAAATACAGGCATACACAGGTGTGGCACATGTCAAAACTTGACATACACAAGCTTTTGTTGTATCTTCCAACAATCATCTTCATCATTACATCATCAGAAAATGGCTGCAAGTCATAAAAGTATAGTAAACTAGTGTAACATAAGGGGAAATCAACACACAGAAACAATTAAAGGATTTTTTAAAAGTCTGCAATGCATCAGTGATATACATGCATAAACTCTGTGTTGGTTTGAGGTACAATACACAGCAGGAAGGCTGCAGGGATGATTACTGTAATAGTCACCTTGTATACAGTCACATGCCTGATTAATTTAGAACTATATAGAAAAGACTGACACAGTGTAGACCATATAGCCCAATGAATCACCAATTCATTCAAAACCTACTTTTAAGGACCATTTTAAGATGATGATTTTTTCATCTCGTCTCAATCATCATGGTGTAATGGCTGTAGCCACATAATAAACAGTAAATGGAGTGTAAATGACAGTAGCCTTGAAACCACGATCAGTAAACAGATTAGATGCTTTGCTTAATGCAAGGACACATCTATGTTCAAGTGACAATTACATTTACATTAAAATAAATAAAATATGACATCTACGCTGATTCTGGTAAATGCAGTGCCAGTCACAACACAGAAGTCTATTTCTTTTAAAAAGATAAAAACATCAAACACAATTAGTTAAATTTGAAGGAATTAAAGGGGAAAATCAGAGGAATCATTTACATTAAAATAAAACAGAAATTAAATCAATGGCAATGACCTGAGGGTTACAAGATACATATGAGGGCAATCATTAACAGTACAACAGCTCACTCAGACAGCTACAAAATCATAAATATGGGGACAGAAGGTTTTGGGTGAAGTACTCCACTGGAGCTGTAAGAAGAGAGAGAGTGAGCTGGGTCCTTAGGCGAGAGGTCTGCACATGGGGTTTGCAACATGCACTCACACCAGGGTTGAGGGCAAGACAATGTCAGGGAAGATGAACATCATTCCAGAGAAACATGTCTGAAAACACAAAAGGCCACAACCCAGCCACACAACCACACACTAGCCAGCTCAAACAGACAGCAGGGGGAGCCGTGCCATGGCTGAGGCCCCTATAAGGACTTGTGTGAACCAGTAGTTTCTTGCCCTTCACTCCCGACCTACGCCAGCCCCCCCACCTCAATCCCCAACTCATGACACCACCCTTCTTCCTGCCTCCTTAAAGAATGTAATAGAAAAAACAATAGCAGCATTTCCTGTCAAGTATTTATTACAAAGGCCATTGAGTGTGATAGATGTGTTGTATAATTTAACGTTTGTTTAAGTGAAAATGACCACTAAAGTTAGTGTGACCAAACTGACTCAAATAATGAAACAACAACCTAGATTAATATTCTGATCAGATCCTCCTTTAAACTGATCCAGCTGGAGACTTCAATTGAGTCTAAACATTTGTGTCTCTTAAATTGAAGGAGGACACATAACTCCTGTTGCCATGGAGGACACACACACAATAGCTGCGGCTTAGGCTGGGCCAATCAAACAGTGGCACGACGAGCCTGTGTGTGAAATGAACTGTGTGAGTGAGGGGCTGTTCAGCTCCAAACAGTAGGCTCATTGTCAGCATGCATGTAGAAAACACAGGAGAGGAATACTGGCATGTCTGTGGCCAAACTACAGAACTGATAGAGCCATCACTGCTTAAATGCAAAAAGAAAAAAATCATGCAGATACAAAAATATCAACAGGATATACTCTGAAATGGAAAAAAATAGTAGGAAATTATTTAGTATATATAATCAAAGAGAAAATCCACCATTTAAAAAACGGCACTTCCACTGTACAAGTTGTCTCAAAAGCCGCGAATGACTGAGCCTGTTTTGACTTGCTTGACATTTTTATTAACTATCAGATACGTCCTCCTGTATCAGAAACAGAAAGAAGAAAACACAAGCAGCCCAAAGGGACCAATCATGGTTCTTCCATCCTCCTGGATGTCCCTGTAATGTCCCTGTAACCGTCAGGTTGGCATTTCCACCTTCACTTCTTATTACAGGAAGCCCAGCTCATCTATGTTGAGGCATTTTCCTGGTTGCTCTGCAGAGACTAATGCACAGGTATGACTCCTGCTGAAGGCAGCTGCAGTCTGATTTAGTTTTTGACCCAGGTCATGAGAGCACATGCTTTATATCTTATTTATGTTTGAGCTTTACTCTTGTAATTATTTTTTCACTCTTGTATTTAAGTTTGCCTGTAAATACCTATTACTAATATCTTCATTTTCACACTGAAATAAACAACAAAGACATTCATGTAAAAACATGTAAATAAAGAATATCAACGCCCTGTGTTGCTGCAAACGTTTTGTCTACCGATATGTGGTGAATTTTATTTTAAGATGGATTTTCTCTTCAGCATTTCAAATTGTCAACCTCAATAGATTTCATTTTGACACTGATCCGGTCTGAACAACCAAACAGCAGACGCAAAAGAAAAACAACACAAATAAATAAAAAAAAGACACTAAGATGCACTTCAGGCTCTACATAGAAACCTTTCTGCTGAGTTCACTGAAAGACTGAAAATAACACTGTGTCAACAAAATGACAGAGACAACACAGGTGTGGGTGTGCTGATGCATGCAGCAGTGACACAATGCAACATGAACCAGGAAGTCCAGGTCGACATAGAATACCAACCGAATTGTGGCTCAATGAGTGAATGATTAGGTCGTGCGTGTCTTTTTTGACACAGTGCTATTATCAGGCTGCAGCTTGGTCAGATATGTTCAACAATGTGCTTCCTGCCCAGGTATTAGCATAAACCATGCAAACAACAATTTAAAAATCTGTGTGTATATCATATCCACATGTCTCTCAACCAGAAACACAGGTGTAAATCTTAATTTGAGTCCTCTATGTCAGAGGTACCACCTGTGCTGTGATTATGGGTTAATGCCAGAGAACAGTAGGGTGAGCGGGTGTGTGGGTTAGTGGTGTCTGAACTGGCATTCCCAGAAAGTGTGGTGATTTACCTGAGCCACCCCAGTGACAGTAATAGCTACACCCTCCGCTGTCTCTACATCCTCACACTTGGGCTGCAGGGTCATAATCTCAAGCGTTATCCTGTGAAGAATGTGGAAAAATATAAAACAAAAATTGACATGTTCGGAGGGAAAGCAAATGAAGGGAGGGGCCAGAACACAAGGAAAAAAACAGGACAAAGTGACAAACCATTCACCCAAGGACTCCAGATCACTAACAACGGAGCAAAATGAAATGCTGTCCATATTACAAACCTTGTCAGATTCAGGTTTTTGTAAAAGTTGTTTTCAAATGTTGCTTAAATTTAATAAAGCAAAATGGCATTGGTTCATAAAATCCTTTTTTAGTAATTTTTATAGCATTCATTTAGTGACCCCGTTGCCAAAGATGACTCAAGAGTTCAGCTTTATGGCGAAGTCCAAGTTAGTGACAGCTGACTGCCTCCTTGTGACTGCAGAGGAAAGAAGCAATGAAGATGAGAAAAACAAACACAGAAAACGTTAGCATGTTAGTTGAACCATTTTACGGAGTCGTCCTTCGGTCTCGATCATCAGCCACTGCTCTGCTTTTTGTTAGGGTCTTTTGAAATGCATTACCTGAGCCACCCCTGTCACATCCAGGGGAACACCCTCCGAGGTTTCGATATTCTCACAGCGACAGAGGATGGTCATAACCTCCAGAGACATTCTACGCAGGCAGGCAGGCAGCAGGAATAGCAGAGGCAAAACAGTAAGTTGGACAACAGCTGTTAGGAACGTCAGTCACCAAGGTCGAGAGGAAGAAGGAAGAGAGAGGGGGTAAAAGACACAACCTGGCCTCTTGGTTTGCTGGTCTTGGCCATGAAAGCTTAGTCATATATATACGTGCGTCTGGTGGCACAACAAAGCTACTCTGTCCCTGCACATTTAATTTAAGTGGGACAAAGAGCAAGATCCATGTGTTAAAAACACAAGTCAGTGTTGACAGGATTCTTTATTCCTGTGACTCTTCAAGATAACGTGTGTGTAGCAATCACATAGGAATTTCCTTTATAAACTATCATATCCTCAGCTTCAGTGCGAGTCTGGTTTGGTTGTAAAGCTGAACAAACAGCCAGAGTTGTTTCTTTATAATGACTTGTGATGTGATGTCGCTGCCATCTTTGTCAAAGATATGGGCAGTTGACTGCAGCAACACTTACAAACTCCGCCTCCTTCTTCTTTCCAGAAGCACTGGATCAATGAGTCACAGGCCTGGACATTAACATGATTACTGCAGCTCGAGTGGGAAGCCACACTCGCTCCACAGGTTTTTATAATGCTGCCCACCTACTGGCTTTAATGGACACGGCTCTTTTAGCTCAAATGGTCAATACCACAAAGAGGAGCAGTAGCATCTGTCCTCATACGAGAAAGCCTGTTGACTAAACTGCACCTCTCAAAAATGTCAAATAAAAATAATCGAGAGAGGATTCCAGCGACATCTTGTCTCTAAGCGGGGGTTGATAAATCCAGACATCCATCAGCTTTATTTTGTTGCTGAGGTCTACCATTACATTTCCTAGCAACTAAAGACAGAGAGCAGCACTTAATGGGAAATGGGTAACCTGATGGAGACACACCAGGGCTGAGACGAGGTGAAATCAATACTGACATTGACAGAGCAAAGCAGGTTAGCAAAGTAGAAACAGAGAGGCAGGCAAACACCACATAACACTTGATTTAAAATAAGGAGATTCAAAGACGACAAATATTACTACAGTTATATGTTTCATAGTTAGTTTTCAACAGCTTCATATTACACTTCAGCCAATTAAAAGTCAGTAAAAGTAAATGCATTTAGATTAGTTTGGATTAAGTTTTGATAAAGTTTAAATTCACACATGTATGCAAATGTCTCATAAAAAGCTGGTCACGGGACAGTTCAGAGTCTCAACACATTCACTGCAAACAAAAGCAGCAAAATCAGATACTTTTTACAGCGACGTGGGCAGAGCAGGTTGCTTAATGCTTCACAGGGAGTTAAAGGTCGAACAAATGTAAAACATAAACCTGTCACTGTCACAGGTTCTTGTGGATCAGATTTTATGAAGACCAAGTTTAAGATCTTGTTATCTGGTTTACCAGATCAAATGCAGCTTGTATTTTTTTTTTTTATCCTTTGTTAGCATTTTTCTAGCTTCTGTGGTTCAACACACTGCAAAATGAACACTTATTTTCTGGAAGATCTATATTGATATTTTGTTCATAACTTTCCTCTGACCTCGCTGTTATTTATTTTTCCACTGTTTTCACAGATGCCGGCTTGGTGGAGCTGCATGTAAAATTAGCAGAGAGCCATGAACTACTTTGTTTACACATCTGTTAAACATTAGTTTTTAATGTTGACATTATTTGTCTCAATTCACCATAACTTGTTTAATCTTCGATGGGCTGTATAAGGATAGGAAAAAGAGAACAACCACGTCTCTTCTTAATGAATGTTTTCAAGATATCTGCAAAGCCAAACTCAAATCATTCATATCAAAAAAAACTAAATGGGCATAAATAATAGAAGTTGCAAAATACTATTTAATTTCTCAGTGAACAAATCCCATGAAAACACCCAAACCAACAATGCAACAAGGCTGCACTTCCTCCCTTTCCCTTTGTTTGTATTACTTGGCAAAAAGCCATCCATTTCCACTGAAGGTCTTATCTTTGAGAATAGATCCAAAATGTATACTTTAAATTTTAGGGCTCAGTATTTCCTTTTCAAGCATCATATTGGTCAAACATCATACATGCCATTTGTTATGAACTGTTTTCAGCTGACGATCAATATGCAGTTCCTGCATCAGTTTACAGCAGCAGGACAGTGTATATGTAACTGACCCAAAATAAAATGTTGTCCATGTTCAGCATGATGGGGAAACATGGTGCAATAGTGTGATAGAACAACATGTGTATCATGTTTTGGTGACACAGACACTTCTGGATCAATTCACTGTTGGCTTGTTCTTTTCATTAGGATTGTTGACAATGAGAAGAAACAGAACATAACTAGAGAGTAGTATCGAGAGAGAGAGAGAGAGAGAGAGAGAGGGAGAGAGAGAGAGAGAGAGAGAGAGAGAGAGAGACAGAGAGAGAGAGAGGGAGGAGAGAGAGAGAGAGCGTGTATGTAGTTGATATCCTGTCAGATAGCCTGAGGCTGGTGTTCTAAAAAAAAATCGACATTAGCCTAAACGGAACTGCTGAACTCAATAAAATACGATTTCAAACTAAATCTTGTTGAAAATGTATGTATAGATGGTAAAAGTCAACAAAGTCAAGGAAAAATCAGGAATTCACTGCAAAAATGTTTTAATCTCCTCTAATCTCACTAGTGCAAATGTGATTTAGGGATATATTATATTATTTTGAAATGTTTTGCATATTGTGGTAAAAGCATAAATCTATGTGCATTATGTAGATGACACACCTGCAGGATGAAAGACTCAGTTGCTGAGCGGTGGAGACTAGGGCTTGTGGTAAGCTGGTTGTGTGCACCTGCAGATACCCTGTTCTTCCTGACTTGAGTATGTGATCACAGTGTCATCCGAGACTCTGTAGCTCTACAGGACTTTGAGCATTTTCTCTGGTTTGGAGCCAGAGCAGACATGACTTACCTCTGGACATCAGAGATGAGCCACCAGGCCCAGGACCAGCCTCCCACAACATACGTCTTCTCATCGGAGCCACAACAGCCACCTGTGGAGCAGCACAGATCAAATGGACGTCACATGGCTGCAGTCAAAGTAGCAAGAAACTGTGACAGCAATAGTGATAGTCAAAACTACACTAAAGCCGGATAGAGGAGGCTACATGCAAGTAAATTCATTCAACAGCTCAGTGGAAGGAATACCTGTATAATAATATAGATACTAATAAGTACACTAAAAAAGTACACTGTCATGTAACTAGCTGTTGTGTCGAAACATTTTCTCAAGGTAGTTTCAAAGTGATCACGTACTGTTCAAGCACCGAAAAACAAGAACCACGAATGTTTCAACCACTGTTTCCACAGTGTTTGCTCCTGTGTGGTTACCAAAGATGCTCTAAAATAAAGATGACGCCCAACAAGTTTCACCCAATGTATGAAATGGTGCATGTTTTCTGTCCCGTAAATACATACAGCACGATGTCTGCTATCTTTGTATGTGTTATTAACCCAGAGCAAAATCAATTTCCGCTGCAGTGAAACCGGACCAGAACCAATCAAGAAAGGAGACATGACTGTGAGGCAGATCTCGTGAGAGTGTTGCTCAGACTAATTTACTTCTGATATGAGCGTCTGAAAAAAAAAGCCATTTTGATGTCTGAGTGCTTGCAGGATATCTGGTTTCTGGAAAACAGCTTCAACTTGTACTTCAGTGACAACGGAGGTGAAAGAATCTGTCGAAATGTGTGTTAATGTTCACTTCTCTCGTTGAAGTGAATAGACCAATGGGGCAGGAGAGAAAGTAAATAAAGGAAATGCTTCTTGTGTGTTTCATCTCCTCTCTGAACTCCCACAGGTGTCACACTAGGTAATAGTTTATCTCTGCTTTTCAGCATCACTTTTAATCCCTTGATTAGATGTTACCTCTCTGTGACTCACTCACAGAGGTAGGGTATTGTGATTAACTCACATCACCAAAACTGTATTTTTTTTCAGTCAAATCAAACAGAGGAGAGGCCTAACGCTTGTGTGTTCAAAACATAAATGTTAAATCTGTCTTGATCTGCTCTGATCTAAATGTTCCTTTCAAATTGGAACATGAGATTTGAAGCACCGTTATCCAAACACATACATCACATTAAACTCTTCAGACCGATTTCATAGAAGCAACTTGAACAACCAGTTTTCCCCCCTGAACAATAGAGAGAGCCTATCTGTCCGTCATTATGTGTGCAATTTAGTCCGTTTTCAGTCACGGCCCTTCCGGTTGTCCTAACTGGGTCCTTTGATCGAATTAAAATGAAGGACAGTGAAAGGAGAGAGAAAAAATATTTTCCAATCAACTTTGACTTCTACCCTGAATCACACATATGCCATATCTTGATTTAAATGATAACTATTAGTGTGAGTAAATTATAACTATTAGTGTGAGTCAAGGCCATATTTGTTGTGTAATTGTTCATTTGCCTGCTTCTGAGAATACGTAACTGGTTAGACTACAAACCAAATAGTTCGTGTAGGTGACGTGATGTCACAAAATTTTCACTGAAATATTTCCTCTCTCTTCTTGGCTGAAGAGAAAATAAGGAGGTGATAAAACTCACCAGGTGGGATATTTTCCTAGGTTAGCTTAGCTAGCTGTTAGCTAACGTTAGCTGTCAGAGTTTGATGGTGATGCAAATTTTGCGACACAAGCGTTGTAGTCCGCTACGTGGTCTCACACAAAACCTAAAATAACATTTGCTGCATGTCCCAAAACAGTCCTCTCTCCATGTCAAAACCATAAAACGGGACCATAAAATTATTTTTATCTCTTCACTGTCTCTTGTTCATAATTTTTTTGAGCATAGGACCCATTAACGGAAAGTTAATGGGCGTGTCTCAGGCTCCCTACACACATTGTTTTTAATTTTCCCGTGAGGACTTACAGAACAAAACAGACTCATCTGATTTCAATCTATCCTGGGCCTGTGCCAGTGCCTTCCCACTGCAGTTTGAAAGTAAATGTTAGATCTTTCTAGATGAGATACAAGTTAGGTTTTGCAACACACATCAGTCCTATTGAGTGGCCTTAGTCTGATAGTTTAATCTCGAGTGTTTAGTGTGACATTCCCAGCTGTCACATGTTAACTGACAGAGGAGGGGGGAGGGGGTGTGCTATCTTTACTAACACACACACCAACAGTCGAACATTAAAGCTGGTTGTACTGACCCACAACACTGATGATTCAACAGTATCCCCATCAACAGGTTTGTTATTTAAAAAACAATCCTTTTGCTACCTCACACTCTCACACACTTTTCTAATCATATAAATGATGTACTTTCTCGGTGAGACGGGACAATTTCCCACAGGAAACACTAGCATTGTGACACGCAAACCAGTAAAAAACCTATTGAGTCAGTCTGCCAAGCACATCCTTTGTGTTGCTACATTTCCCTTTTTCTTGTGTGTAATTGTAATTATACTGTCTTAAAAAAATCAACTGTTTGATTCTTGCCATTTGTCTTCTTGAGTCCTTCTACTAGAGACTGACTGACAAGAGCAGAATGTCTGATTGACTGTGAAAATATTTTTTTAAGTTCAGATTCAGTTGAGGAACGAGGGTGAGACAGGTCTATTCATATTCATTCATCCATCTCTCGTGCCATAAGTGCCACAGCCAGATAAAGTAGGATGAGGACCTATAGAAATACTCAGAGCAACGCACCATTTTAGCTCCAGTTTACCACTGGCATTTCTGAGATTCCTGACTGCATTTACTCCATGTTGTGTGTGTGTGTGTGTGTGTGTGTATATGTGTGTGGAGGGAGGGGAGTTATACAAGCTGAAGAAAATCTCCACATTTAGTTTTCTTAATGCTCAATTTAGTTCTTGAAGAGTAACTTTGCTCACAACACTCAAAAGGTGGTGTTATTTTATACTTTTAACCATTAAAGGAAATTCTGTTATGGTACCAAACTTCCTCAAAACTTAGACATAGAATAACTTTCACAATGTGGGATGAAATCGGCCTTGGGTTCAACACGTGCAACTCTGCTCTCAATTTACCCTCTGCTATGTGGTGACTGATATCCCCTTAAAAATTAGTCCACAATGGAAAATCCCCAAACTGTTTCTGGTTTTTCTTGGTTACTCTTGAATAGAGAGGAATATGACCCATCAGATTATATCAGAGGTGTACTAGAAACTGTTATAACACTTAACGACCAGGCCTACATTATTTTTTTTTAAATGTGGCAAGGTTTTTTTTTTTGATGCAAGCTAAAGGCCAGGTATTACTAAAATTGGTCTGTTAGTGATTAATATCAGGTCAATGGAGAATGTAGCAACATGACAAGTAGCGTTGTGTTGATTTCACAACCATTTGAAAAAATGAATGACTCACTGTTTAGAATAAGTGTTTTAAGATAGACCTAAAATATATTGAAAACAATGTTGATTTAAACAAAAAATCAGACGCCTGAGGAACCAAAGCTTTGGTACAAAGGAAGGGTGGCCTCTCAGTTTTCATAAGGGCCCCGAGATTAAGAAAGGCCCTGGTTGTCCACCCAGCCTGGATCCACCAGCCTGGATCAGCGGCTCGCCTCAAATTTAATTTACTTAGCTGTAACATTATTCCTGCTGCAGCAGAGGGCCGCCATATCCTCCCAACACCGTCACAGATGGATAGAAAATAAACCCTCTCTCTCTGTTTATATTTTAACCCAGTCTTCACTGCGTTTAAAATCCCAGAAACGCTTAAATGATGGTTGCTTTATTACAATAATATGAAAGTGTAGCAGCAGTTTTCTAACCAAACATTACACTTTAAAAACAGACGTGGGACCAAACCTGACCCAGTGCCAACCACAAAAATGTGACGATAACACTCACACACGCGATGTAAACCGACATCAAACACAGAAAGCATGTGTGTTTATAATGAAAACACTACAGAGATACGAGTAAAAAATACATAAACGCGGACGTAATGTTGAGCATTTGACATCTTGAGACACGGACATTTAAAGAAGCATTTGAAACGAGGTAGTTTGCGTGTTTTTCTCCTTCGGGTGTGGGGGTGGACCCGGTCACGATGGAAGCGCCTGAAAATAACTAATTGGCTACACCTGTGTTGTATGCTAACGGATTCGGGTTTTTTTTAATAAATGTGGGGGTGTGTGGTCATTATTTCCCGGGTTTTTGCCGCCATGGAGACAGACCGGAGCTGGAACACATCGTGTAAAAAACGTTTACGTTACCTGAAACTACAAGGGCCTCGTTTGGTCCAACGGTGTGACAGTTTCCCATTTTACTCAGAGCAAAACTCACGTATCCAAACCTTCGGGGAGCATACACGTTAAATTTGGCTTAAAAACAAAAATTCCTTTCTCGTCACCAAACTCTCTGTAATTTTCTCCACAACAATTGTAGCGTGATCCACGCCCCTACAGTGTCTTTTTGTTTTTTTCAAAATGGAGTGAAGGGACGGGAGCGTCGGTCCGCCATATTGACACTAACAACTTCCGCTTTAGACTTTCAACATAAAAGTCGTCAAAGGTTTTAGTAACCTTTTGATTTTAATTTGAAAATTACTTTGCAAACTTTCGCCCTTGTTTTTCTATAATTTGACTTGACTCATGTGACACCCCTCCTCCACTCGCTGTCCCTCCCCGACAACTCAGGATACCGTTTCATTTACAAGAAAAAAAAGGCGTGGTTGTTTAAATGTCTTCTCACGCAAACTGCCCAGGAAACAATCACAGTGATTTTCCTGACAGAGCCACGTGTTTGTGACAGCCACACACTGTGTATGCTCTTTGGAAGTATTAACAGACTCTGATATCTGCGATACAATTATGAGATCAGTCGGCTGCATTTCTAAAACCTCAGAGCAGTTGTCTCTGTATGCAGATGTGAACCAGCTGTTAGACTGAAGCATGGCTAATCATGGTAGGCTGCAAAGACTCATAAAGCCACTTTGAAGAAGCTTCTATAAATCTCACAATACCTGGTAATTTCTCATTTATAGATCCTGCAGAACATTTCAGGTCTGCCTGTGCAGCACTGGAGATTTATTTTATTATTCTGCAAGATCAGGAACTTCACAATAATATATGAGCCCATTGAAGCCGATGGTTATAAAAACAAGGGCTCACGTGGCATCACAATATGAAAACTTCTTTAATTTGACATACTCTCAGAGTGTAAAACCAAGGTGTGGTGTTTACAACAGAGTTACACAGTTTTAAGTCACAGACATCATTGTGCTGTGCAGGATTCCTCTGCCCGCTGGTGCACACACTATCCAGCAGACACAAACCACAAAAGTGCCAAGATGTGCAGACTGTATGCATGAACAGAACCTCACCAGTTTAAGGAATATAACAGGTTTAGCTTTTCTCCTAATTTCACAGATGCTAAGATCAATCTGGCTCTTTAAACTCAATAAACAGAATATGTGGCATGAACATGATTGGGTACATGGTTTACTGGAAATGGCCTGCAGCTGCTGGGAAACTGATAACCTGGTATTCTCCACAACTACCTAAAGACCAGCTCATCTCTGCTGTTGCAGGGGTCAGTTTGAGGTTTGTGTCATTTGAAAATGGATACAAGTTACAAGTTTATCACACTCAGTTTTTCTCACAGTGTCTGATGTCTCCCTTATCCCACGACCCCATCGCTTTACTTCCAATCCTCTGCCTATCCGCCATCACAGACATCTCTCTGCACCTCTGTCGATTCCTTCCTCCAGCAGGGTTGACTCTGGAAACCGGAGGCGTGTGTATTGTCTTATGATGTTCACCACTACATCCCCTTTCTGCAGACTTCTCCTTTCTTACATTTCCTCTTTAACCCGCATCCCATGTGGATGCTTTATACCACTTCCTTTCATGCAGCACGTTAAATCTATCTTCTCCCACAAATCCTAGTGTTGTATGTATGTTGATCAACATACATGACATGTCAACGCTAGGATTACAGTTGTCAGCAGAAAACACAGTCCTGTGTAAATGTTATAGGTAGCCCACATGTTTTGTTTTAGCAGTGCTGTACCACACATATTTATCTCTCTCTTTATACAGATATAATAAGAAAATGGTCTTTAAAGCACTGCTAAAACAAAATATGTGGGGATGACAATAACTTTTACACAGTACTGTATGTCCAATATTCAGTCAGTTGACTTGACCGCCTACAAACATTTGTGCTGTAAGATGTTTGTAAAGTGTGAGACATTTATTTTGATTTTGTATACTTAATGTTTATTTACATATTATATATGTATGTATAACATATTATACATAATGTTTATTTCCCAATTTATTCAAGAAGTCACCATGATAAAATGTTGCTCCCTCATGACTATGGGACAGTAAAGAAATCAAACAAATATATCCAACCGGGATGTAAGTCAGATGTGTTGCAAACAAGGAAACCACTGTGTATGAAGCTGGTGGGTGGTTCTGGTTCTTGTTTTTCTTCAAAGTTACACATTACAAAAGTCATTATCTGTATTTCTTCTTGTAAAAACTATTATCTTTACAGGAATGTCATTAGCTTGACCATGATAACCCCCATTTGAAGTCTCTGTTACAGCACATGTTGACAACAACGTGCAATTTTTTTACACTTGTGTGTTATATTGCACATATTAAAAAATTTCCTGGTTATAGAGGAGTCTACAGGAAGTCTGAATGATAACATGTAATAAAGATAATTTGATAACTGACTCCTGATCAGTTTCCTTGCCTCTTGATTTTATAAATACTAATAGTTGAACATATAAACTCATCATTTTTTATATATATATATATATATATATATATATATATATATAGCTTTGTCATCCAGCCTGTTTACTTTAGAGTTTACTTTAATTTTTTTTTTTTTTTTTTTTTTTTGTTGAATGATACAGATTGTTATCTGGATTATGAATAATTATGTTGAAATGATGTTTTGTGAACTGATACAAAACTTTTCCTTTGTGAACTTGAACTCCACCGCACGTTGGAGTGCTTCTGCTAAGCTAATCATTAAAGATAATAAAAAGGACGGTTATATCACCCAGAGGCGCTTAAATTCCAGCTGACTTTTCCATGGATTTTGGGTCCAGGCGAGCACACAGGGAACAGGCATGGACCAGCAAATCAGCAGACCAACATGGAGCAGGCAGATAGAGTTCACTCTGGCAGGTATCGGCTGCGCTGTGGGCCTAGGCAACGTTTGGAGGTTCCCCTACTTGTGCTATAGGAGTGGAGGAGGTGAGGAAACACAAACCAGAACTGTTATTACAGACCACTCTTTGTACGTATTGTTCTTATATACATGAGTCAGAACTGAGGTTAGGCGGGATACTATTATGTAAAGTATCCATGCAAAGGTTATTGTAATGTGCCGTTAGTGAGACCTAGTTCAAACACTTTTGTTTGTGTGGAAAACTGTTCAAAGTGTATAATTTTGATCTCTAAACTTTTCATGATTTCTTCATGGTTTTAATATGATAAAATGTACAGTTACAAATGACCTAAATGGAGCAGGATGACTTTTATAGAAGCTAAAGATCAGAGGACACACCAAAAGGAAAAAAAAAAAAAATCTATCTAGGACAACCATAACCTACTTTACCAGGAAAATGTGTGTGACTTACTTTCACTTCCTGTCAGGTGCCTTTCTGGTGCCATACCTGCTTATGCTGGTGGTGTTGGGGATCCCCCTGCTCTACATGGAGCTGACTGTGGGTCAGTACATGAGGAGAGGGCCCGTCCATGCTCTGGCCAAAGTCTGCCCACTGTTAAAAGGTACAATGTGGCTTGAATGAATGTTTCCTGTCCCGAAAAGGAGCCCAGACTCAAACATGGACACTTCTTTGACTGTAAAAAAAAAACAACAACAAATAAACATTATTTTGACAATATTCTTGTCTATCCTCAGGAGTGGGCATGGCATCAGTGGCAATCTCCTTCATCATGTGCACCTACTACAATGTTGTCATTACCTGGGCTCTTTATTATCTCTTCAGTTCCTTCCAGGCACCGCTACCCTGGAAGAACTGTAACAACACCTGGAACACACCCAACTGTACCAGTCATGCCACCAACAGCAGCTACACCTCCACAGCTAGCCAGGAGTTCTTCAAGTACGTGTCACTGTGTGGGGGAAACCAGTGCTGCTCTCAGGATTATGAAAGCAAAGCAGAAAATGGCTGTAATTATACAACTCAAACTCTGCTGTGTCATAGTGAAAAAACGTATACACAATCCAGTAGATTAAACAGAAACATCTTATCAGAGTCATATGAGGGATTTCAGCTTAAATGGAGGTTTGTGATAAGACTTCAGATAAATTATATTGAGGCAGAGTGGGAAATGTTACATCATGTCTGACCTTTTACTGCATTGATGGGCCAATGTAAAATGTGATGAATAAAACGGGAGGGCTTGAGATGACATGTTTAGACAGTGTAGTGATACCTCACGTTTTCACATAGGGTTACTTATTAACTGCTTCAACTGCAGTTGGTTGATGAATATGTGAATGAAATGTAAGTTTAGACTAAAACTATTTAAGTTCACAGAAATGCTTATTTGGTTGGCAGTTACATTATTACAATTGACACATTCAGCTACGTGCACACACGTGATTTATGGTGTACACACTCTGTTCTTTGGACTGTGGAGCATTACCACTGATCTGTTATGTCAGCAAGAGAAAACCTGTATTTTTCTGTGATCCACTGCACTAGTAAACCATCTACATGCACTATAGTAGCTCGGTTAGACTGTGAAGCTCTCTGGTGAGAGATTGACTTTGCTACATAGATTCATGTTGGTTCATGTCTGAAGAGGTTTTTCGATTTTCATCAGTTGTGTTGAAATGAATGTAATAATTAGCCAGAGGGTGGTGTGACAGTGAAGGTGTTGGGCAGCCTATAATATAAAAGGTCAATTATGTTGTGATTGATGAACGTCTCTAGAGATGAGTGTACATAGTTTATTTGTTTGGAGATGAGCAGAAAGGTCAGCATGCCTTTAAGGGAGCGAGATTTTATGATTGGTGTGTTGTGTGGAAAATTAACTACAATTGAACAGTATAAATGGCAGTGGCTGTCGGCAATGTTGTGTTCCAGTTGATTTTGGTTGGTATTAATAATTAAATCCTAATATTACCTGTTGAACTTGTTGATGGTGCAACATGAAAAGTCAGGGAACATTTCAACAAAGGCCAAGATTACCTGCAATGAATCTCTGAGAATCTGCACCAGTCTCATAGATTTTGACTGGATGAGTGAAAGCTATGACTTGCCAGTGGTGCTAAATAAAAAGTCAGAGGAAGTTCACCATAATCATCTTCTGGCTGTCATACATTTCCAAACCAAATTCTAAGCCAACCCGTCAATACAATAATGGCATCAGGGATCATAAGCAATCATCACAGAAATCCATCTAAATGTTGAAACTATCTATATATGTTGATGCACTATTTGCATCCACTTAGCACAGAGACATTATTAAACACCAAATATAAAGTAGAATCTGTATATAACATCAGAAAACAAGATGGACTAGAAAAATTAAGAGGCCCCAAATGGAAACCCCAACCCCAAGGCCCCAAACGGATTAACTCTGAAGTGTGTTGTCTCAGTTTTGAGCTGAGAGTTGTACGTCAAAGTTAATGTCATTGTACAGAGTTAATAACTTCTACTTTGTCTCTTTTTGGCTTCTTTGCAGATATAAGATGCTGCAGCAGACCAGTGGGGTGGAGGAGGCAGGAGTGATGCGCTGGGAACTTTTCCTCATCCTCATCCTGGCCTGGATCCTCATTTATTTTTGCATCTTCAAGGGTGTGAAATCAACAGGCAAGGTGAGAGAATGTAGAGGGAAACTGAGATGGAGGCAAGGAGAAAGAGCGATGGATGGAGAATAAACCACCTAATTTGTTTCTGTGTGTAGGTGGTGTACTTCACAGCTCTGTTCCCGTATGTTATACTGATTGCCCTGCTCATCAATAATGCGCAGCTTCCTGGGGCATTAGATGGAATAACTTTCTTCATTGTGCCAGAATGGGACAAGCTGCGCTCAGTGGAGGTAAGAAAGAAAACAGAGGACTCCAGGAGCCGGAAATAAATAAGTCCTAAGTGGTACTGGCAGTAATTAGCTGTGATCAGTCATTTTGGATGAACATCTGTCTGTGCTGCAGGTGTGGGTGAACGCTGCAGCTCAGATCTTCAACTCCATCGGGATTGGTTTTGGCTCCCTCTTGGCCATGTCCAGCTACAACTCCTTCAACAACAATGTTCTGAAGTAATAAGACAGGAAGCCTCATCCAATCATTTCCCCCCCTTTGGCAATAGCAAAAGTAATCTTCTGGGCAGAAAGAAAGTGATATAATGAGCATCTTGTCACCCTGCAGGGACACTCTGACTATAGCCATCATCAACTCCCTCACCAGTATCCTGGCAGGTTTCGTCATTTTCTCTGCCCTCGGGTACATGTCTCATCTACAGGGCATTCCTGTTGGGAATCTGGCTGTCGATGGTAAGAAAACCTCACATTACACTGATTAAATTCCAGTGATGTGATTCAGTTCTTCGATATTACCTGAATAGAAAGATAATGAATAATTCAAATAAACATAAGTGCAGTTAAAACATTAAATGGGACACATTGATGGGAATGAATTCTCTACATGTTTTTCAGTTATACATTGACAACTTGTGTCTCTAGGTCCAGGACTGGTTTATATTGTTTACCCACAAGCCTTTGCCAACATGCCAGTGGCTCAGCTCTGGGCTGTGATGTTCTTCTTCATGCTACTTTGCCTCGGACTGGACAGTGAGGTAGTTAAATGGGAAATTGTGGAGAAACAAATAAGATACTCTAAAAACTTCTCATAAGAGCTGTAGTATAATTCTGGACTTTCTCCCTCTTTTTTGTCAGTTTGCTATGGTTGAAGTGATGGTGACCAGTCTCCTGGATGAATTCTACCAACAACTGATTACATTTTTTAAGCGTAAGGAACTGTTTGTTCTGGCTGTTTGTGGCATGGCCTGTCTTCTCGGGATCCCATGTGTGATGCAGGTACAGACTCTGACTCTGATGTGCTGGATGACTTTTAGCCAAATTATGACCAAACTATAAACATCTCACATTTAAAGTATTTTGTGTGTGTGTGTGTGTGTGTGTGTGTGTGTGTGTGTGTGCAGGTGGGAATATACGTTTTCCAGCTGATGGACCATTACACTGCCATAGTGTCCATCATGTTTCTTGCGTTCTTTGAGGTTATAGCCATTTGTTGGAGTTATGGTGAGTAAAACATGCTCAGGAATATTCATCTTTTTGAGGCCACTTAATGTGATGATACAAAGTTTAAAGCCACTGCTGCTGTAAAAGTATGTTTCCACTTGCAGGTGTGAAGCGACTTTCAGACAACCTGGAAGAGATGACTGGAAAAAGAGCAAATATCTTCTTCAGAATCTGCTGGTTAATTGTTGCTCCTGTGCTCATCACTGTAAGTCAGCAGACTTGTTTTAACATCAGCATGATTCAAATCAAAGTTTTTCTCTTTAAAGTGAAACTAAGAAATGTTTCTTTCTGCAGGTTATCCTCATTTTCTCCATCATCCAATTCAAACCAGCCCGCTATGGCGACTACGTCTTCCCTCCCTGGGCTCAGGGTGTTGGGTGGGTCATTGCCTTGGCCTCCATCATCTGGATCCCCTTAGGCGCGATTCACACATTGTGGGTGCTTCCTGGCTCACTCATGCAGGTGACCTACATTTGTTTTCTTGGCTTTTTCTTCGAGTCATTGCACGTAATACTAAATGTTACATTCCTATAAATTTGAGCTGTGTGTTAATATTATTGATACATTTCTCCAACAGAAACTGAAGCTGTCAGTCACACCATATGGGATGGATGAAATATCAAAGATGCCATATTATGAGAGGGGAGGGTATCCAGCCATAAGTATCATCAGCTCCAACACCAGTCTACCTGAAAAGGCTCTAGCTCAGACAAACTTCTGATACCTCTGTGCTTTGCACAACCACTACATCCAACTTGTCACAAGTAGTGGCAGATTTCTAGAAAAATCAGGTTAATCAGGAATTGTTTGCCATTATTGCTATTTTTAAAATCTGAAACATAAGTAAGCTACAAAAATTATTCACACGACTGTGACAACATGCTGTTGCATGTCTGCCATGTGGGTGATTTTAAAGTTTTTTTTTATAAGGCTGTGAATTTAATTCGTGTCAAATTTTGTTGAACTTCTGCTACTTTGTTTGTTTTTAATGTGGTAAGATTTTTTGAACAGACATGTTTAGAGTCAGTTGCTGTTGTTGTTGCGTGCCTCTTCAGCATCTGGCCAGCATTACCTCTGCTGTGAGCTCCAGATGACAGAGGAGTGGCTCTCAGGACTAAACATGCACACTCTACTTTGCTAATGGTGCCATCTTTTGGCCATGTATGTTGATGCAGTCATGAATGTTGACAAATCTGTTCAGGTATTTCACTTATATTTGGCTGTTACATTTTAGCTTCATAAAATAAAGCTAAAATGGCAAAAAAAAAAAAAAAAAAAAAAAAAACATGCTGCTATTTAACATTCCCAGTTCATTTAGGTGAACGTTTGTACTGGACCACTTCCCTTAATAAAGCACTGAACTAATTAACAGTAACAACTTTTTTATTAGGTCAAATGCAAGAGGGCACTGCTGATAAAGAATAATGCAATGCTGGTGGGTACATGGGTCATGCAGCTGTCATGCCATATGGTGTAATAAAACATATCACAAAGTCCACCGCTTGTATCCATTTTCTGCACTAAGAACTTGTCTAGTGAACAACAAAAACATGACTCACTTCTGGGCAATAGTTTTTATTTATTCATTTAATGAGAAATTTCCATGGAAAGATACACATATCTAGGGTATGCACGTGCACAGAGTTAATTTCCTCCCTACATAAGTTGCTAGTGTTTCCTTCTTATAACTCCCCACAAAAGAATCAAAAGTGCAGAGGAACTGAAATCACTCAGGCAAAAAAGGTGGATTATAGAAACCCATGTCCTCAACAGACAACGGCATCTCACTTTTATAATTTTCCGGATTCCTTATATGGGGCTGATAACTGGATGAATCCAGTTGAGAGTAAGTGAAAGTGTTTATGAAAACATATGGGTGAGTACAAGAGGCAGGATGGAGAGACTGTAGATCGTTAGTGACAGTGATGGGATGGTACTGTTTATGGTTAGTGAGTACGAGACCACATCGATCTATGATCAGAAGTTAAAATATTTATAAAAAAAAAATTATAAACAGCAATTACTCTTTCCATTTAATTTCAAAAAGATATGTCATATGACCTACAAAAACAAAACAGAAAAAAAACATGTGCAATCAATGGCATACTCTTCCCTCTGAAGTGATGGTCGTGCAGATGACCACATAGCACAGCAGCAACACTCTCCTTTGTTATTTGTTCCTACTGTAGACAGGTGTTGGCCCAGTTCACGACAGGGCTCAACGATTCACAAACACCAGGTTGCTGCATTCAGTAGGATTTTTGTAGTGGTTTACAAAGTCCACGCCCTTCCTTTCCCTGCACAGCCTCCTTAAGGCTCCAGCCCTTCTTGACCACATCCCTGCAGATCCATAACAGCTGTAGTTAATTGTGTTTTATCCCCCACCCCCCTCCCTTGCCCAGCAGAGGTCGCTAAGGAGTCACCATGGCTGCTGTCTGACTGCTCCTCCTGCAGCTTCCCGTCTGAGCGCTATGACACCTGCTCTACTGGCCTCATCTGCACATCTCCAATCTGGCAACAGAAAAGAACAAAGGAGATCAATAGAGAGACCAAACAGTCTGTGTCATGGTAGAGAAGGGAGAAAGAGAGAGAGATATACCTGGACATGAGGAGGGGCACTGAGGACAAATGTGACTGCACTGGCTATGTCTTCTGCTTTCAAACACTGAAAATAAGAAAAAATATAAGCTTGTTATTGATGGAACAGTGCTCAGGTTATTTTGACATTGTTAAATACATCTGCTGACTCTTACTTTCATACTCTCATACACTGCGGCTGCTTTCTCTGGATCACTGTTGTGGTGCCGGAAAGCAAACTCAGTCTCCACTATTCCAGGAGATATACACTGCAGAGGAGAAGGAATGCATTAGAAATGTGTACTTTACTGTTGTGTACATTAATTCATATATGGATCAGTGTGTTACTGTCACGCTCTAGTGCTGACGACTGTGTATTACCGTGGCTCTGATGTGGGTGTTTGCCTCTCGAAGCTCTTGTCGTATCCCCTCAGTCAGAGCAGTCACAGCGTATTTAGTAGCACAGTAGAAATGCTCATCAGCACTTGGCACCACTCGGTGTCCGCCCATACTGTGGAAGAAGAGATAGAGATGTATAAGCCAGAACCTGCAGTGTAGCTTAAACTTTATTCAAACCCAAAATTAAGTAATATATCTAATCCTTAGTGTCAGTTTGCTCACTTTAACAGCTACAAATTCATAATAAATCAGTCATCAATATAATGTCAGTGAAAGAAGTTGATATCACTTGTTCCTTACAGTTTCTCCTTGTTCACCAGGGGACAAAAATCACCATACACAAAGTTGCCAAGGTATTTTGTGATAAATCGATGCATTTCCTGCAAGATTTTGAGGATATTACCTGTTAATATTGATGATGTGGCCGTCATCCACATTCCTCTCCTTCATTGATTTGTATGCCTCACGGGTGCAGATAGACAAAGCTAAGACATTCACCTGCAGGGGAGACGAAGACAGTAACTTCAGTCATTGTATGTTTCTGTCAATCTTTTGCAGAGCTACACTGTTTTTTTTTGTTATTAAAACAAACATAAGTAACAGTTAAGCTGATGCTCTCTGGTCCAGTAGTGTATTAAAACCATTTCAACCTGCTGTTCCTGACAAGGTCTCTAATCTGCTCCTATAGTGATGCTTGTAGACAGCAGGTTAAAACCAACATGGAGGCAAGATAGGGACGTGACCAGACAAGGTCAGGGTACAGATTAAACACAGGCTAAAAATACTCTGCTGTACACATTCATGTGGGCTGTCATGACAACAGATGGACAAGCATTACGAATGCAGCACTCTGTAGGCAGAGACTTTAAAGCAGGGGGTCCTCAGTGGTCAAAAGCTCAATGAATCAGAATGTAAAGTCCAAACAAGAGAAATAGTGCTGGCTTTCATTAGTGGGCCTCTGCTGTGCCAGGGCTTCTTCTCAGAGCCACTGAAGCTGCCTCTGTGAGGGGAGGGGATCACAATCGGGATGGGTGTGTGTGTGTGTGTGTGTTTCAGCTCCTCCCCCTGCTTCTCTGTTTGAGCAGAGCAACCATAAAATCAATACAACATATATGTAAGGGAATAGCTCTACCCATCGCAATTTAAAATTATAAGTTTCCTCGCAGCTTGTTTCTGCCTGAGCATTAATATCTGTGTCTGTGATCCACCCACGTCGATCATGTTCCTCCAGCCCTCCGTCTTTCCGCTGAGCAACGGCTCATTGTGGGCCAGTCCGGCATTGTTGATGCACACGTCCACACCCTTGTGCAGCGTCTTTATTGCTGAAAACATGGACAGGATCTCCTCCTCATTGGACAGGTCACACTTGTAAGGGATCAGTGTGCCGCTGTAGCCTGCACTCTGACACTCAGCTGCCAGCTTCTGAAAAACACAAATCAGACCACATTAAATCACCTCTGTACAACAGCTGATAAGAAAAATACAGAAAACATGATTTCATGTCTGTTTTCATGTCTTATAAAGCAATGATCAGAACTGAGACACTGTTAAGTGAGAGCTACAAATGATTAACCTGCAGTGCCATAATTGAGACGGCATCCCGCCCTGCACCCTACCGACTCCAATGCTGAGAGCAGCGAGAACGAGGAGCCATAAAATCAACTCCACATCAGTATAAAACCAGAGTCAGCACCAGCTTCCCAAAGCCATTACAGCCCAATTATGTTGTTGTTTTCCTGATAATAAAAACATTGATGCTGCTTTTAGTTGTAAGTGAAATTTCACTTTCTAGACAGCTTACTGTCTCTAGAGACAGTAAGCTGTGAGATGCCTCTGCCTCAGCTGGGCTGAGCCTGCGGCTACGCTCCAACCAGGTCAGCTGGTTGTCCACCACTGTGGGGTTTGATACAAACTGACACAGACCCCCCACCCCCCTCTGTTAAGCACAGCTGCACCAGTCACCTGATGTCTCATTGTGGGTGCCAGTGGGACAGGAGGGACGTGGGCGATGAGGGCGGAGCCGGTGGCAGACAGAGATGATGCTCACCGCTGTGAAACTCTGCCCGTCTGGGTTTATGTGAGGCCAAGAGGATTTAATGTTTAGGAGTTCTAAAGGAAATACTGACCCTATAAACCTTTAACATCTTACAAAAGCTACTGCAGCTAATGATAATGACTACATCTGGCATATGTGTTGGGCTTAAACTTTGAGATGTATTCAGGTATTTTTAGCACAAATACTCCGAATATGCCCTCATGATTGGATTATAAACTGGTTACTTAACTCTAATAGTTACATAAGGATGATGATGTTATCATTGTGTGTTTTAGGCTGTTTTGGTCAAGTTTCATCCATCCTACCGACACTTGGATGATGCAGAACTACACTTTGGGACACAAGCGCCAATGTTTATGAATTATAGATTGAAACAAATAAAAGCAAACATAAATCTTGCTTTTAGTTTTAGTCCAGGATTCATCAGTGTGTTGTCGTCTCTACCACACAAGAGGAGATCCATCAGAGCGCTGGCAGAGTTGCAAACTGCTGCACAGTATGCAATGATATCATGCCCCAACTCAGAACAGCCATGTGACATGTTGATTGTGACCATGACTATGTAAACACACCACTACTTAAGTCAGCTAAATATAAAAATGGTCAAGATTTGTGTGTACTTCTGAAATTAACAAGTTCATACACTGATGATATCGACCTGGAGTCTGTAACTACTGTGACGTCTATAGTGTGCATGTTACTGTTAACCAGACACAGGTTATACAGCAGCTCCTTAAGAAACTCAGTATATTTGTGACGCCTACTTTTTATAACCAGCATGAAATTGGACAAAAGGATCACTTTGGCTTCTTCTAACAAAACATGTAAAGGAGTGAACACACCCATCTCACACTTTGAGTGTGCAGGTTCCCTGCCCATCCTCTAAGCTCTTTAACTGGGATTATCCACAGAGAAGGCATTACCTGGATAAAGCTGTGAAAATACTAAAATACTGAAAACACCTGTCTTGTAAAGACCAAAACAAACTCTTTTCACCATGTTGCAGATGATGAAGATGAAACTACCTTTTGTCAGTTCCCGTGCTGTGAAGATGTGATTATGGTCCTGTTCAGCTGCAGTAATGTCTTTAACGTCAAGTATCTGAGCTGCATTTAGACCGTGGCTCTTAAATTCACACTTGCCTGAATCCCTGGAGGGAAAGGTCTTTCAGACAAGAAGGAGAAAGCAGACTGCCTAGTGGAGAGGCTCTTCTTCTCTCCTTTATTCAGAATGGAAGTTAACGTAAAGGGGAAGTCAGGCCCCGTCTTTTGTTAGAGGAGGAGAATTATTTGCGTTACTTAAACTGAAGTGTGAGCAGTAGAGCGAACAGCAGGCTGTGATCTTTGTCCAGCAACAGGAAGTTTCAGGCTGTGAATGTGTGTGTGTGTGTGTGTGTGTGTGTGTGTGTGTGTGTGTGTGTGTGTGTGGGGGGGGGGCACCAACTGTACTGCTGCGGTCTGTCCCAGCCCTCATACTGGCCGTGCCTACAGATCTGGCATCACAGCACATTGTCCCACAGATAAGCAACCAACCTGAAAAGTGCAGCAGCAGCAGCACAACATGGTTGACAAATGCAGTTTACACACTGTTCATTCATCAACGTTCAAACTGACGGACCGAACGGATATATCCTCAGGTTTGGGCAAGTTTACCATCACAGCAAGAAGGTGGAGTGAATGAATCTGGAAAAACACTGCTGATGTTTGAACTCAAACACATCCCTTCATCAGTGCATTTCTAAGACTGCGATGGTGTGTAAAGTGTCTTATACAGCCTGGAAGTCTCTTATATCTGAGGCAAAACAAACACAGACACTAGATACTTATAAGTTCTGCCAGTCCTGTCAGACTCGTTACTGCCCTGGTCCAAGCGAATATGTTCAGGACTGAATTTTCTTTCCCAGTCTGTGTAACCTCCACCATTAAAAACAATACGTACACAAGTCATTTCCTAAGTATTGCACTTATTTTCCATTTTTTTTGTTCCTCTAACCTCTCTCTTTCATGCACTGACATTAGAGTAAATTGCTGCCGTATATTGCTGGTCTTAATGTCACTACCGGTCTCTTCTCTGCAGTCCCAATCAATCCCATTTAAAACCATACACTGGTCTGGTGGCAACAGGAGTGTAGACTGCCCCTTCTCTTTCACCTGATGATCAAAGCTCAAGTTGGCATTATCTGTTAGATTTACAATATTGTTGATTGACTATAAAAGTCTAGTTTGATCTGACCCACCTTCATTGTTTCCCGCTCACAGTGCCAAAGCTGTGTAGCAATACTGAGTTTTCTTTTCAGCGTACACAGACCAGACAGCTAGTGGACCGTGAGGAGATAGTCACTGAATTTGACAATAAGTGTAGTGGATTAGAATCGCTCACTGCACCTTTAAAGAGCTAGAAAATGAGAGCAAGAGGACCACAAACCATTTCTGACTGGCACACTCACACAGCAGCGCTGCTAAATGAACCATGTGGAAATGCAAAACAAAAAATGAGGCAAGGTATGCTTGAGGGCAAAGTGTACTGTCGGTGCATGGGACACACCCGAATCGATCAAATACCACATGAAAATACAATAAACTACACTGGGCACAAATAAAGACATTATGGGAGTATTTTTCTGTCAACGCAACAAATTATTTCTGCAGAACTTTTGTACTAATTATATTTCTCAGACAATATTTACAAAAAAAGAAGTGTTTTATGCTCACAAAACTATTTTCATATCAGCTGTATTATCAGTATCACTTTCATGTGGTCTCATGTGGCTGTGAAAGACAGTGCGCATGCACGCACACACACACAGACCTCTGTAACTCAAATAAAAATCACAGTTTGCAAATACCCACACAGTCTTGATAAGAACAAAACTAAAAGATAAAAACTCTTAAAAAAAAAAAAAACTCACAAGACAAATAATGTAAAGACTTTACCACCTGTTCTAACATGCTGCAGTAATGGGTGTGCGTTCAGCACTCTCACACAGACTTTTAGATTTGTACATGCCCACACAGTTACATTCATGGCCTGTAACCCCTGCGGGGGGCTGTTATATAAGGTCTACAATGCAAGCGACATCATTGTCTCGCACCATATTCATCAATCATTCACCCACTCACGTGGAACTGGTGTAAATGGGCCAGTAAAGCAATTTGCAGCAGGGGAAAGAGATAAAAATAAAATTGTTAAAGTGCTGAAGGTGGACCAGCTTCAGAGAGGTGAGGCAGATCAATAGCACACTGCAACAGCCATGAGCTGAGACAGCTGAGAAAGTATATTTGTCTCAGGTTGGCTCTTGAGCACACGCAGACAAAATAGCGCTTGTGTTTAAGTGAACCATGCTTCCTCTTATTCTCTGTAAAGACTGGTGGATGGTTAAAAAAATGAAAAGATGTAATGCGGCTATAATTCAGACAGAAACACGTCTCCTCTGCATCCTTCCTGTCCTGTCTCAAAACTACCTGTGACACAAAAACTATTTTGCCTGTCATGTTGCATTTTCATCCTCATTACCAACACTGTTGTGCAGTGATCACAAAAAAAGTGTGCAGGGAGGGAGGAGGAGGAGGAGGGGGAGGGAAGGTTGGCAGCTAGAAAGTGAAACAGAAGGAAAGAGAGAGGGAGAGAAAACAAAACCTGAAGCATACTGCATTAAAACCAATCGAAATGCATTGAGATTTCACAGAGATCAGCTCTGCGTGAGGAAAACAGCAGCAACTACAGCTTCAAGGAAATCTCTGCCCAATACATGAACTCATATACGTCTAATTTAGTGTCATTATAATGTCACCACAGAGGAGGAGAAATTGAGTGTGTAGCCACCGTGAATGTAAGACATAAAAATAAACTTCAAAAGGTTTCGCCTTAGCACAATCACAGTGAGTGTGGGGTCAAAGGTCACAGTAGGCTGTATAATAGGATTGCAGCAGGGTAGAGGAGATGGTTGCACGATTATCTCTTCCTGCTGCACTGAGACTGCCACTAAAAGGTCTAAAGGTTGAGCAGCGCCGGTTTTACAGCCCTTTCCTCAGGATAGCCTAATCAAGACGGTGAGATAAGAAAAATAATTACTCTCTTTGTCAGTAACTACATTCATTGACAGACTTTGGCTCCTCTGGGAAGTTCCAGTCACTGAATGACTAACAGACAGAACATTGATATAATGTCATGAGTATCAGCCCTGAATAAAAATAACTTCCAATCACGGTGGTGGGAAATGAGGCAACTGTAACAACTTTACAATTATACAAAGATATGGAAAGTGATGTTTGATGTAGGTATGTGACTGTAAATGAAAAGGCTTTTATAGTGCGTAGAGACTAAGGTCAGAGCTGTCAGCCAGGTGTTGTGTAACAGACCGGTGTAACCAGTGTGGTTGGATGTGATTCTCACAAACAATGTGAAAAAAACCAGTGAGAGGCAGAAGCGGATTTTTATTCTAAATAAAGAAAGAAAAACAGCACAAGGATGACATTTCTCCAAACTTTAACACCAGATTAACTTCAGAGAGAAGCCTTTATTCAGAAATTCATATGAGCATCAGATGATAAAAATGGCTCCATTTCTGTTTGCAGTTGAAACAAACTGAGGGGTGAAGCTTCCTCCATCATGTCATGTGTTTTCTCTGCACCTGATGCGGGCTGTCGGTACAATGACTCTTCTCTAGTCACTGGAGCCTGAGGGTGGCCCTGATGCTGGCGACGTGCCACATTATCACGAAGTGATGATACTAAGGTTATGATTACTGGAGCCCTGAATACACTACACACACACACACACACACACACACACACACACACACACACACACACACACACACACACACACACACACACACACACACACACACACACACACACACACACACACACACACACACACACACACACACACACACACACACACACACACACACACACACACACACACACACACACACACACACACACACACACACACACACACACACACACACACACACACACACACACACACACACACACACACACACACACACACACACACACACACACACACACACACACACACACACACACACACACACACACACACACACACACACACACACACACACACACACACACACACACACACACACACACACCAGAGACATTGTTGATCTGACATCATCCACCATGAAAACCTTTCAAAGTGGGACAGCCTGGTCTGGGACTATTCAGCAGCATGTGAATTTAGAGTAGCCATTAAATGTTTCCAATATCAGACAAACACTCAGTAACAAAATCCAATTTGGCTGCTGTTGAAGCCAAAAACAATCTCATTTGCATTCTTTCTTGAAAGCACTGAACTTGTTGAACTCAAGTCGTCTTTGATTTTGTGTTGTAGATTCATTCTGTACTACAAAGATACGCTCACATTAACTGATGTTCCTGAGGGGTGCACCACGAAGCAAACTCAAGATCAACAGCCTTTGTTGGTGCGAGCGGCTTGACAAACCCTAAACTTGCAACCAAAGATAACAGCAATCACAAAGCTGGTTATCTTTGTTAACCCGGGCTCTTTTCTCTAGGCTCTGTGAATAGTCCCATAAAATGGGGCGTTTGGTTCTTATGATGGGACATTATGAAGTGTTTAACAAAGTTATCACGGAAAAAAGAAATACTGTTGCTGCAAATAAAACATGAGAATCCAATGTAATCTGCTGAGTTAATGCATTTAACTTACCATTAATTTAATTTACCACTCAGTTCACTCTTAGAGCCTGCTGTTTATTTCTAATGTGAAGCTGCACATTCAGAATCTTAACTGTAGTAAACTTGATGCTGCAGATTTACATATTAAAGTCAGAGACTGTGTTATAATGAAGCATAAATTGAAATGGCCGAGGCTTTAGGTTAAATCTGATTTGATCTAGGTTGACTGGATGTTATATGTGATAAATATCAACAGACCAATACACCTGCTCTGGCAGCATGAGTTAGCATGGTGATGTAGTCAGGTTAAAAGGGAGACACCTGGCTTTAGGCTCAACATGCCTTACTAACACTAATCTGGCTCCAACGCACAGTCCTCTGATCTATATCTGCATGTTTCACTGCTTCCACGTGATTGACTATTTGGGATTGAATAGCTGCACAGAAAAGTGCTCTGTAAATGTATATTGAATTACTAGGACTGGCCTGGTGCTACAGTTGCACTTACACAACATTTTCACTCCCTTGAACATCAGCCTTCCTCATTAAAAAACACATAGAATATCACATATCATACACACAGAGAGAAGAGCTTTCCAGTAAGCCTTCAACAAGACAGGACAGGACAGGAAGCACCCCACCTATCATAGCGGGAGGCCCAGCGAGGGAACGTCAATGCCATTAAATCTTACACCTTGAAAGTTGAGCAGAGAGAGGACAGCACAGTGGTGGTGCAGGGGAACGGCTCACAGGGGTCACTGAGCTGTCCAGACCAATCAGACTGTTCACTGTCTGACACAGGTGATCTAGGATAATAATTAAAAACACTTCTGACCTAAAAGTGTGAATATATGGAGAAAACTGACAAACGTAACTTCTTTGAGTGCAACTTTGTGATTTATATGAAGCCATGTTGAATTAATTAGAGCACTGGAGTAATATAGGCTGGAGAAAACCTTTTGGCTAATGAGTAATGGTGTAAAGGGGGTTTATTTTCATTAGAGTTTGAGTAGAAACTAGAGTCAGAAGTAATGAATGACTGGTTCTTTTAGGGGGAGTCAATCCATCAGTCTCCTACTTATTTTACCTTTTTACCATAAGAGTGATGAGTCAAAAGTCAGAGGCAGGAAACTGCTGCTGGGGCTTTTTGTTATGGAGCCTATCTGAGATGGGAGGATTGTACTTCTTCAGATGGTGGAAAAGGTTTGCTGTGTTTCCCATCAGCACAGGTCTCCTGCATACTCTGCATCAGATATCACTGCCTTTATCAAGTTTTAGAAATATGAACCATTTCAAATCACTAATGCTGTGTCACGTTTCTTCAGCCCAATTTCATCAACATTTCTTTTTTTTTTTTTTTTAAGATATTTTTGGCCCTTTTGCCTTTATTGACAGTACAGTGAAAATGGACAGGAAAGTGGGGAGAAGAGTAGGGGTGTGCCCTAGCCACTTTTAAATTGTTTCAACAGTGTTTAACCCTTACTTTGGCCTCACACCTGGTTGCCATGTCAGCCTGTTGATGTTACCACTTATCAGCTTCATCTCTACACACCCGTGTGTCACTGATACCCTCACAACAACAACCTGGGCGACTACTTTAAGGGCTTATTAATACCTGTGGATGTGCTGTCATTTGTTGTGTTGTTGTGAATGTTGCCTCTCTTGGGGGCAGAATCCATGGATACGTGATGGATTATTAGCTAGGTATCTAAGTCTTTGTCAGCTCACAGCTCAGCAGTGGAAAACGTGCAGTCAGTGGAAAAGTTTTCTGCATGGCTGAGAAGAAAGCTCACGAGTTGAAGAAGCCACGAGGTAACTCAATGAGTTCAGCAGAAAATTGTCATGGGAAATAAAATGTCAGCTGTGCAGGTGAAGACAGCAGTGTTGTGATAAAGCCAATGACGAGCGACGCAGCAAAAGACACTTACAACGTAGTGACACTAGATGCTGTATTGACTGGACGTGAGCTAGATTGGATTCGGCAGTGAGGTAATGGGTTTGGGAAATGTTTAAACAACCATCTTACTGCACATTTTCACATTAAACACTTCACTAACTAAAATATATAAATAAGACTCAGGGCAAAACCTAAAGAGAGAGATAGAAACAGAGTGAAACAGAGGGTGAAATGAAGAGAGTAAAGCTGCCTGACCTGACCCACTTCAAATCTTCTCTGGACTAAAATCTATTGACTGTGAATAGTCGAGTTGTCCAGACACAAGCTACAGGAGGCGGCTGGGACGGCTTCAGATTCACAGACATGCAGAGACACTGAACTGACTTTTGTTGTGTCGCCTCAGCGTTTAAAGCACGACTGAGCGTCTTTTAGCTCCTTCACAACAGGCACCAAATCAAAGCTGGTCAGCCAAGGTCTGAAATTACCCTTCTGGCTCACCTGCCAAGAGCTTAGAGTTTTATTTTAGGGTTTACTCCACTCAAATAAAAGATGCTTAGGCTAGATTAAAAAGAAAAAAAAAAGTGTAGAGGACTCCGTTTGTGCAGAGTTGCATTAACAGGCAGTCAGTCGTCAATCTGTCAGATGAAAGTGCACTGCAGTGTGAGTTGGTCAGCAGCAACAAAGTCTTTTAAGAGGCAGAAACTTAATATGAGCAGAGAGTTCAAAAGACATTATCTAAAAGATGTTGCCAGCTGTGAGTGATGAGCGAGCCACACCGATTTATCATTTGGTAGATACAACTTCAAAAACTGCAGACAGCCTCATACAGCATCACTCAATCATCTCTCTGCCACTTCTTCCCTGCTGCTCTTTAAGGGTGGACACAATAATCTGACACAGATTATATTCTCTGGGCGTCTTTCATGCTGAAACTCCACTTAATCTCTTGCAAACACAAACTCTGTGTACCAATCTCAAATGTAAAAAAACAAAAATCATATTTGCTAAATTTATCGCTTATCTAACTCTAGCATCTCTCTAAAATTGCACCAGTTGAAACTTTGATTTTGACAGGCGCCTCGACTGTGTGAAGCATCAGAAAATGTCACTTTCCCTTGATCACTGGACTTTATATACAAACAGTTATTACCCAGAAAGAAGTGCTCTTTTATGCATTTAGCCTGGATTAAAACAAATGTGACTACACGCTGTTTAAAGCACTGAATCATAATATAAACACAGACCCTTTACAGCATAACCATTGTCAATAAATAACTTAATTAGCCAATGAACAGATACTATGGGACAGATAACTGGGACTGTGGTCTCTGCTTCTGGCCCCGATTACAAAAACGTTCGATGATTTGAGATCAATTGTTGTGAAGTGAGTGAAGAATCGTGTTTTGATGCTTCTGCACACACAGTGAAAACTTTCCAGATGCATAGGCGACCATTCAAGTTGATTGATTATGTGACAAACATCCCAACCTCTGCCTCTCCTTCCCCAGAGCAACTGCAGTAGTGACACTAATCTCCTCTGCACCAGCCCTGCTCTGCTTATGAGAGATACATTTTATTACAGAGTACCACGCTTCATTTGCGAAATCAAGTTTAGGAAATAAGCATAAAATTACTTTGTGGTAAGGGCCCGTACTAATATAGAACGTCCCAATCAAACAAGTCAGACAAATAGTAGTTTAAAATAGAATATTCTGTTTTTATCATTAGAGCTATAATGATTATAGAGATGACTTCATATTCCCATAACTGTGTAGGCCTATTTACTACTGCATCATATTGTGCAACGTAAGCAGAAACCTCAAACCCATAGATGTGGGCCATATGGGCCAGAGCACATTAGAGGGCAAAATAAAAAAAGCTGTGTTCAGTCAGAAACTCTGTGTCCTGTTCCTCCTCTGAGTCAGATGTGAGCTCAGACTTAATCCCTCTGATATGTCAGCAATCTCACAAACAACATGCATACAGGTTTGTCTGGATGCTTCTTCTGTTTGATGGAGTTCTTGCTCACATCACTCAGCGCAGACACTGAGGTGCTCGGTTGTACGACGCCGTCCAGCCCTCAGAGGATACATCTAAATGTTTAGTAACCTCAAAGAATACATTGTGTGAACTGAGAAGAGCTTTTTCTTCCAGCTAAATGAAAGCTTCTTCTTCCTCTTCGTTTTGGAGGGTTTTCACGAGAGTTAATGAGAAGCTGTGTCGCTGCTTCTTGGACGCGGCTCTGTCGTCTCCATTCCTGCACTGAGTCCATGGTGACCACACGTCTCCCCCTGGCTTGCTGCTCCCCCACTGCCTACTACACACTCTCACTGACAACAAAACAATACTGCTGCCACAACTCTCCACTCCTCTCTCCCCAGGTTTTGTTTATGCAGAAAACCTGAGACCGAAAACATTTGAATGAATACGAGATGACAATATCGCTGTTGGAAAAACTAACAATAAAAGCTTCATTTTCACCCTCGAGTGAAGAAATAAACTGAAGTGAACTGAGGGGAAGTTTAAAACAATTACTTAGTGATGGACAATTGCATCCTCTGCTAACAGCCTGCCAGGTTTGGCACAACTGCAGCAAGAACCTAGTTTACATGGTGTAGAAAATACAATACTGTCTTTGTCTACCTTTAACATCTCCCTGAGGTCTTGTGTAAGCAATGAAATCTGTCACCAACATGAAGAGACAGATCCTGTCACTCAACACACTAATATATAACCATAGTTTAGTCATAGACATAATAATCTAAACTGTGAAAACTATAATTAAATATAGCCATGTTGCTCTGGCTGTTTTGTAGAAAATGTGAAGCTATATAAAGATTTTAAATGTTATGACCTTGTTTTGGTCTTTCACAAGTCACAGACAGTGGCTGAAATGAGCTGTGCAGTTAACTATTGACATGAGGGACCATGTGACCTGAGTATGAATGGAGGGAGGTTATCTGTTGAGCAATTCACACTCACTGGATGCATTGTATGCATAGGTGTGTGTGTGTGTGTGTGTAGTCAAGGTGGGAAAAATGCCAGCATGTTAAGGAGCCACTGCATGTCAAGACCCCACTGAAGAAATATGTTATTTTGAAACAACACACACGCCTGTTTGGTATTTCATACCTTCATGATACCATCATCAGCAGAGTTCCTCGAGCTGACATTGCTCTCATTCTCTTGTCAAGTTTTGTCATGTTATTGTTGCAACTGTGTCACTGCAAACTGTAAACGGTGCAGCAGTAGACACAGACAGAACAGCTGTAGTTGTGTAAGAGTTAAAAAAAACAAGCCATTGATTAATTGTTTGATCGATTATTCGCTAGCAATAAAAATAACTGAGTGTTTCAACATGAAAATGAGCCACTGGGTAAAACACTGGCACATTTACAGCGACTGCAATTAATGTGTATTGTTCTTATGAATAAATAAACAGGAAACAGAACAGATCAACCAGCTGTTTCAGAGTCAAAGAGTCAAGAAATGTCAGGTGTCAGGTTCTCTACTGTGAGGACTTGATACGTTTTGGTCCAATATATAAGCAAACTGATATAATATCACATTTAAAGACATTAAACATTCTCGGATGTTGGATTAAAAAGAAACACAGCTCTTAATTGAATTAACAACCTTCATACTGGTTGAATTAGCACAGTTGCCACAGGGATTAATCTGTTTAATGAACAATGGCGAATGACATTGGGTTAGTCGTTAGGCTGTAAATATCATTAGGTGACATATTACAGTTCACCATCTAAACGTTTAAATAAGACTTTGCATGTTGTCAATCTGCTCTATTAAAACACATCAGTTGTTTAAAAGATGACCTGTTCTGCACTCATTCTGTAGGTGCTGTAGGCAAGAACAACTGTGGAGTGAGATGAGAAAGGCTTAATTATTGGCTGATGAGATAAGGGAGGGGCAGTGCCTTATGGCTTATGGTTAGACAACAGTTAGCAGGGTGGGGCCACTGACATCTGCCCTGGAGGAAGACACAGGTTATACTCCAGACACTGTCAGAGTGTCACAAAAGCTGCATCTAGTTACTCAAACATTTACCTTCGTAATCAGACCATTTTTAGTCACAGTCATAAGTTCATAAGTGTTGCATGCAGCTCAAACTTAATTACCTCTGGCACCAATTACCGTCAGTCAAAATGAGAGCAGAACTTAAATAACGGCAGGACTTGTCTTTTCTTATCACAGTGAGTGTATTACGAGCTCTCTGAGACACAGCTAATGGAGCGATGCCCTCAAAAAATGTGATGTGTGTATCAGACCATGTTTGTCCCAGTTTTCACCAGAAATTAATATTGACAAAGGAATTGTTGGATGGAAAAAATGACGTTTAATTAGTGTAGGGGTGGAACAGGTTTTATGTGGTGATTTGTGGGGGTTGGGGTGTTAATTGATTTAAGAAGATATCTACATGGTTACATGAGGCAGAAGTTTAAGACATCTTTCTGAGGAAGGTGACTGAAGGTGACTCTCTCAAAAACCGCACAAGTGTCCACTGTTTAACTTGACTACCTGCACAGATTTACTACCTGGATTAAAACAGTTGTGGACAGGATGATCTAATGTTTAGTGAGCTACACAGCTGTCAGCTGCTAACAGGTTCCTGTGTCTTTCACCACTCACTGGATCCCTGACAGATCTGACTCTGAACCAAAAGACAGTGTTTTTGTTTTTCCCCCAGCAAAGATTAATAGCACAGATTATTGCAGATTAGGGGTGTGTGGGACATGCAGGAGGCAGGAGCCTCATTTGGTGGGTGGAACTGTGTGTCATCCATCACACACCTTCTCAGGTTCAATAACAAACCTCAAGTATTCATATAGGAAGTTGGCAGCATTAGTTACACCACTTATTGTGCTACTGTTAGTTTATTTGCTTAATATAGTTGTTAGATGTAATATTAAAGACGTGTCATCCTTGCTAGTTAGTAAGACTAAATGAGGCCCGTGTTCTTTTAATAAACAGGTTTATTCATGTAGCATCATGACCGACCTGTTAATTGTAACAAGGTCTAACTTCTCGTCTGCAGGTTGCAGCTGAAGTTGAAGCTAACGTTAGCTAGCGGTGAACGTTAGTTAGCTAGTTTGTTGTTAGCTTCTCCTGTGTCGGACCGCACTAACTCACAGCTGTTAATGACATTAAATTAAATCACCCACCTCGATTTTATCGACATTCCTGGCACAGCCGACTACCCTCATGCCCTGCTGGACCAGTGCCCGGGCTGTAGCCGCTCCAATGCCCACCGAGGCTCCGGTCACCAGGGCCACTCTGCCTTTCCACCGCTCCATCTCCACCGCACTGTCTACACCGGCACCGGGACACCGAACAACGGCCGCTGAGCTGCACGTCCGTCCGCGGAGTTTACACCGTCTCACTTACACGGCTCTGAGTATTTGACACGATATGTTGAAATGTTAGGATGTGGCAGCTTCAGCCTCCTGTCTCAGCCTGTGCAGCATCCAGGACAGCAGCGAATAGAGAGGGTGAGCCCGGATCCATGCGCTTCCCTGGATGAAATATAAAGAGCTCCGGAGAGAGTAAATGTTTGGTTCACATCACCTCCCACTTTCTTTTTTGAGCCCTCGAGCCCGAAATGTTTCTCAGCGCGTGGTTACCTACCGCCACCTACTGGATGAAGGTAAAACAACACCCCGAGTGTTAACGCGCGTGGCCTTCAGGTACTCTCTGTAAACAAAGCATTTTGTTGGGAAACGTTACAACAAAACACACGTAAACAAACAGTGCTAGTTTTGACACCAATCAAGGTATTATCTCTAAACACCAGTTCTCACGGATGTTCTTCACTAAAAAAGACCAGCAACATGACACGCAACATGCACTTTAGAGTAAAAAGTGATAAAGTTCAGAGTAGGGTTAAAAAACACCACTATCAGAGACACTGTGGATATCTAAGTTATGTTTAACACATTTCTGGCTGGAGTTCAACAGATCAATAATATCCATTGATCAACGGTTCACTGGATATTATTCTCTTCATAACTATGGTCATTTCCAATAGTTGTGAAGAGAATAATATCTTCACAGTAACCACAGTAGGTACTGTACATCTGTTAATTTGTCCCATGAGGACTTACATTTATTAAAGGATCATAAAGTATATGTATTTACCATAAATGACACAAGAAAAGAGATTAAAGAGTCAGGTATATATATGGCACATAATCATAAGACTTAACTACCTAGTTATTTTGAATTAAACTGTTTCAAATTAACAGATTTCCCTCCCAGGCATCCAGTTTACTGGTCAAGGGCTAAAATTAGTTGCCCATTGTGATACATTTCAAAGGAAATATTCACTGCTGGTGGTTCTCAACTAGGACCAGTTTACTACTTCTTCACGTTGTGCAGTTGGTGAATGGATACAGGTTAAGATTTAAACATCAAGATCTTCTCAGATAAAAACATGAATGAACTCTCAATAGACCAATAAAAAAGAACAAACATATAATGCATACTAATAAATATTCTTTATTTAGTAAATTTTGCACATTGCGCTCTTAACATCACACCCAAATCCTTATTACAAATGGATGTTTATTCTCTGTAAAATCTTTATATTTAGAATTTCTGTACACATTTAATGGTACAACCTTTATCACTACACTGAAGTGTCACCAAGAGAGATAACAAATAGAAAAAAAAAACATGAAATAAGACTCCTAAAATTATTCCTAACATCACAGCTTGCAAAGCTTGATTACAGATTCCACTGTGCTCTTACCCAACAACCCTACAGAAGGACCAACAACAAATAGCTAGGCTTGGTCAAAGAGAACAATTACAGGTGAGAAAGTGGCCAAGAAATGAGCTGGAAAAGTGTGTTGGTGTACAAGTGCAAAAAGAGAGAGAGAGAGAGAGAGATGACCAACAGAAAGTAAGAATTACATTTACTTTAAAGGAGAAATGACCGAACAAGACACCAAATTGGAGTCAGATTTTTATCTTTTCTAAACATGTTGCAGCAGTGGTCATGAGTGTTTTTCCCGGGGGGGTGTCATTAGTGCAGTTAGTTGACACTGGTGGTGGCAAACCACTTTCCACAGACAGGCTTATTCCGCTCGGTGGCGCGGCAGTAGTTGGTGAACTTCTCCTTCAGGAGCTGTCTGTACTGGTGGCGGTTGTTGTAGAAGGATTGGTTTCTTTCTAGAAAAGACTGAATTTCATCCTGTGTAAGACAGTTCTCTTCATCCGAGCTCACTTCTGTATCGTCCTGCTTTAAGAAAACAACATGAGAACATGTGGTTAGGTAAGTGCTACACTTCAACAGCAGGTGTCCGCTGCGACAGACTTCTATTTCTAATCATTTTAAATGATGTTTCTCACTGACCAGAAGTGCCACAAGACTTATGTTTGCCTCTGGAGGCCTGGAGTGAAGGCTGAGGTTCTTTTGATGTACTGTCCATGGTAGTAGTGCAATGCTGGTAAATGTGTCACCACATAAGGAGGAGAAGATTTCTTTGGTTCGGCAACTGTGTGACATTGGTGGACTGTGTCCTGTTGTGTTTCCATCTGACATACAACCATCACCTTTCTGTCCCTGTGGAAATGTACATACTAGAATTGGTACACAGCTCAGTGAATTCTGCATGATGCATGTGAAAGTTTAAGCTTGCTCTCTCACCTGATCGTTGCATAAACTCTTGCCCTTCCTTTTCTTTTTTTTACTCTTGCATTGAGCGTTTTCCTCAGAGTGTTGCCAGCAGTCGACACAACTGTCTATTACGTCCTCCTCCTTCTCTCCAGCACAGTGATGGACATTCTGGTCGTCTCCTTTAGAGGGGAAACAAAATAACGGTAAGAAAATTAACTAAACTACTCTGTTTGTTTAAAAGATTGTATCCTAAGCATCTGATGGCCGACCTGCTTCGTCATGGTTGCAGATTCCTTCAGAGCAGGCGATGTCAGAGCCTTCTCGTGATCCCGTCTCACTGCCCTCCATGCTTGAAGAGTAGCCGCAGTCGCTGCCGTTGCTGTGCGGGGACAGATCTGGAGAAATGTGCAAACATTCATTTTCTTTTCAGGGCCATTCTTTGTCTTTACAAAGGTGGGTTGGATATTTTTGCATCTTTACCTGGTTTGGTGTTGTCTGGACAGCTACAGGAAGTGGCTCCGTTGGCGCCGATGCTCTCCTCAAACCTGGCTTCCTCCTCCTCATCGTTGCTGCCACAAACCTTGCAACTTCCCTCTACTGACTCGAGAGAACCCTGCAACACATCAAATGGGTCAGAGTGAAACACAGGCGAACAGACCTGTAGCTGCAGAAGAACACAGACGTCTTATGCAACATGCAAAGAGAGCTTTGTGTCCCAGACTCTCACATAGCGGATTACCTCATCCAGATTTTTGTCCTTGTCCTCAGCCTCCTGTTCAGTTATGTCAAAGCCACACTTGTTTTTGCGTCGATTTTTTCGCTTTTGCCTTTTTTTCTCCTGTTTCAGCTCTTTGGCCCTCTCCTCCTCAGACAGCTCCTCCACAAACTGCTCCAGCCGACTGATCCCCTGCATCTTCTCTACTGCCATCTAGGAGGATGAGAATAAAGCATTTATTATTGTGATGAATCGGTTTGAAATCAAACCAAACAAACATCGGTTGAGAAGCTGGGTACCTCAAAACTTTTACGTAGTGCATCGATTCCCAAATGGAACAATATCTGCCAGGTCTGCTCCTCTGCTCGTAGTTTCTGCCAGATCCTGTGCAGCCGCTCGTAGAGGTGAATCCCCAGACAAGTCAGGACCTCCTCTTGTGCAATGTCTATGGTCTTGGCGTGTCGCTCTCTGCGTCTTTAAAACAAAACAAAAAAAATAAATAAAAATAAAAAGATTTACCCAGTGTATAAATACATTGCAAGGAAATGTTCAACAGTGAATTTGATGTGTGTGACAGCCACTATATAACGCTTTACTTACTCGTAGCCTCCTGCAAACTCAGGCTCAGCCCGGCCAAGTAAGTGCGCGATGAAGTCTGTTTCACAGCACACGTGGATGTGGCGCTCGTGAGGGCAACAGCATAATCCTTCATACAAAGCAGCACAGTAGCCCTGCTCTTTACTGCAGTCCAACTCCCCCACTAGGATGTTGTATGCCCTCAATACTTTATTCTTACAGTCGGTGCAAAATCTGTGGACAACAAAGTACAAATTCCAGTTCCTTTTAAACTTCTAACAAAAGCATTGTAAAAAAGAAATAAAGTCTATGACGATCATATGTTACCTGTGTTTACGCAAGTATGTCTCCAGCGTCTCAAGGAGACAGGCGTTATCAAAGACGACCACCTCATCACGGCACTCCTGAGACATCAGCTCCCACACGTCCATCCAGCTTCCCCTGTAAGCAAACATGGCATTGGTACCACAAGGCACAGAGATTATCTCTTATACCTGCACCGACTGTTTGGAAATAAAGATGTATCCATAACAATGACACACTTCAATCTGATGTAGTGAAACTGTTGTATACTCACAACACACACAGACACAGAGTAACGTGACCTTAGCCACTTGGCCATCCAGGTGTCCCTTTTAGGTGAATCTAATAACGATATTCACTCTTTTTTTTGTTTGGGTTTGATCTTCTCACCAAAGAAAAATATTTCATTCTTTTTGTGCTAAATAATCCTCTGTGTTTATGACACTTAAACAAAGTCAGCATGTTTGACAGATGCTGTCTATTCACAGTGAGTACAATCCGTCTTAAAAGCATGGTATTGTTGCTTTATGTCATAAACACGGCATAAGAATTTCTAACAAAGAATTATCCAAATATTATGGCATACGTGATATGTGATGGATTACACTACAATTATCAGTTTTAGAGGGATTAACATCGCTCCAGCTATTTTGTTGCCACATTTGAATCCAGCCTAAACAATTCACCCATGAAAGGATTTCAACATTTACAAACCAACACAAGATAAGAATCTACAAAACATTAGAGTAAGTGGGGATTTTATCTGTTAGTGGTGGAAAACACGATTAATATAGATTGATAAATACATCTTCCCTGCCTCCCGATTAGCTAGATTTAAAGTTTCTATATCTTTGAACTATAAATTGTCAAATTCACCATGTTACACAATTGTTAGTCAAAACCATAACTCTGCTCAAAGGCTGCACGCATCAGCGAGCTTCAATAACAATGAGACAGCTCCCAAAACAGCCTCAAACACCACATATTGGTTCTGTCTAATGTTACACTTGTCAGCAATAAAACTAACCAATGTTTAAAGCTGAAGTTTTTGTTTGTGTATATAAGAACTATCCTGGGGAAAAAAACCAACAACAAATAGTACAGAGTGATGACTTGCATATAACAGAGACATCCTGATGGTTAGAGAAGAAGCTAAACTGTCTATTCTGAATTGTGCCAATCTCCACTGGGACAGAGAAATAAGATGCTACATTTGTTGTCTCCTAGTACGATTTGAAACACCTGCTACTCTGTTTCATTGTGGTTTGACAGAAGATAAATTAAACATTCTGGTTCTACCTGCTGGGTGGAGTTACTGTTCCACTTCCCAAATGCAGCCTCTAAAAACAATTTGATGATGGAAAACCGATAAAAAACAAAACAAAACAAAAACAGGTATTACTCACCCCAAAGGTTTTGGTTTATGTGTGTCTAAGGAGTGTAACTGGCATCGCTTGTTCTTTTTACTTTTTGGAATGGCATCGATCATGTCATTCAACTTTGACCTGTTAAAAAAAAAAAAAAACACACAAAAGAATAAAATTCCAATATTGTTATCAAGAGTTAATATATAACTACACAATCAACTTTGCATTTCAACAAGAAAAGTGTCCGTGATAAGATACATACACTGGTGTTCATTTATTTAGATGTTGTATCTAAATCTTAAAAGACTCATCTTTAAAAAAAAAAAAACTCATTTGAACAACAACCCAACATTTAAAGTCTATTAAGAAGAAAGCAGAATCAGTGTTGCACAAAATCATAGTTTCATATTATTTCAATTATTTCAAAAAGCATTTCTTGTTGATAACATGTCTGAGTTTTGTTTCTCTGTTTTCTTACTAACAACTATTTTTCTACTCATTAAAAGTCAATTGACTTTACTTAAACTTTTTTGTGAAAATCAAAGAAACATTTCTCTACAACTTACCCGTGGACATAGAAGAGGGTGTAAAGCTTCTTTACATCTGCTAAACAGGCCTTGGTGACAGAGAGCATGCCCGTAGGTTTCACTGTGAGGGGCTCCAGCGCTGGGTTGCCTGATTCCACCAAATGTGAGAAAAGGCGCTCCACACTTCGTCTGCAGCCAACACATGGCACCAGCTGAGATAATGCACTGTAGACCTCTCTGGACGTCACCATCAGGGCGATATTCAGGTCTTGTTGCTTTAACTTGGAGTGATACTAAAAGACAAGGAATCATAGGTTTGTCACCACTTGCTCATAAGTGACCAGAAGACAAACTATGCACTTTTTCACTATGTTTATATTATATATATACACAGTAGATATAAAATTATAACCACTCACCTCAGAAAACTGTTTCCAATGAGAAGTGTTTATTTCGTGGCCGTCAACATCCATGACACTGTCAGAAAATTCCATCACCATCTGACGACATGACATGAGACAACAATTAATATTCATCAGTGTCTGTGTATGACTTTAATTACTGAGCATGTGTATATTGTATGTGTATGTAGTATAGTACATGCCATAATTAAATCCATAGCCATTCTCATTATACTCACTGTACATGACCTTAATATTCCATGAAACATCATTAGTATTACAATGTCGTATCAGCACCACTTCTCTGTGTTAAGAAAGTCAAGCTGGGTGAAGACCTTTTGACAGCTTATATATAGTGTTTCGTCTCTCGTCTTTACACAGTGATATAAATATGATATATCTCACTGGTCTAAGCCTCACGTTATTTTTTGTTTGTGCATCAAAGTGAACAAAACTTATAAAATGTTTGTCCATCTAACAGAATGGGACTTCAAACTTGCTGGTTGATAACTAATCCTTTACAGCTGGACATCAGGTGTTAGGGAGCTGATATGGAGAGCCAACATTGAGCTGGAAGAAGGTTTTGGTTTATTTTACCACTACACACCTGTGATCTTAACAGTCTCTGTTCTCCTTGTGTTAGGACATACGGGAAAGCTTGCTTACCGTGAGAGTATCATCAATATAAAGGGGAATCTGTCTGGCGAGAAAGGGGTAATCCTCTTCCCCTTCCCTGCAGATCGCTACCAGACGTGCCATGATTTCTTCCAGTTTCGGTTGTGGTGCAGCTCGCCTGCAGGTGACACACAAAAGACCGACTGACCACATCTGATATGAGCATAGGTCAGGCTACACCGAGCTAATGCTAATCGAGTACAGGTCTTTAGGAGGTTAGCTACACCATCACATTGTCATTACAGTAAAGCCTAAATTTCCCGAAGCACCTGTCACTAAAACATGAAACAAAATGTCACTCATTTACGATCTAATTTAGCGCCACTAACAGTGCTGCAGCACATATAGATTTGTCTTGACCCAGATTTAACCGGCTAAGTTAGCAGAGCAACCTGGTATAGCAAAACTCGTATGAGGGATGGGTGTGACGGTTTTACTATATAAAATATACCCGAATGGGTTTTGCCTTAGGTTATTTACTGTATTAGAACTGGTTATATAACGTTAATTGAATATGTGTTGATAAAATAAAACAGCAACCAGCTACTAGCCAGTCCAGGTTAGCCTGCTAGCTAACTGCATTTACCACTACGGTCTTACAAATTGAGGAAACCGGTGAGTGTATTCTTTGCGCAATATTCTCAAAGCTTTCATATACACTGAGGTTTCTACCGTGTTCATGAGTAGCAGACATGTTGTATTAGTGATATAATTTGTCTACGCCAGCAAACTTGGCTAAGTTACTAGTTAGCGTAGCTATCATGTAGCGCTAACGCTAGCAAGCTAGAATACGGCTAATATAAAGTTAAAGTAGGTGACTGGCCACTTACCGACTGTCACTTTCAACAGCGTCTCTAACTAACGCTTAACAGGTTTATCATCCGCGGCCACCTTGACTAAACAAAGAGATGTCTATTTAAATAACTATTGGTACATACCCGCTTCTAAAAGTTCCCCTTTAAAAGAAAATAAACAAGTGCGACAGTGAGCGAAGCTGCTACGGTGGCGGAATCTTCATGACTGATTTGACCTTTGCCCCCCGACGTAGTAGCTGACGTTATATTACGTGTGGCCTCGAGGGGGCGCATTTAGGCTTTACGTGACATGGAGAAAACCTTCATTCATTACTTGTTTGTATAACAAACCTTTTATAAATCCACTTTGATATGGTAACTGATTAATTAAAGTTTCTACTACTTAAACTCTACATATTATTTCATATAAAGTGTTGTTGTATTTTAATCTTAGCTCTTATTTTTAGGTGATGGTTAAATGTAAAGACTTCAATGAGTGTTGCTATTTCAAGGATTGTAGTTGCTGCAATTTTGTGTGAGAATAAGAACGAAAAGAAAATGTAATCCTGGCTCTAAGAAAAGAATAAGCTGGGAATTAATGAACAAGAATTAAGAGAAAAAACAGTAGTTTGATACATGTGTAGAGATAAAGAGGAGATCCAGTATAAATAAACTGATTAAAATACATTAATGTAATGCCTTATTTGGCAGTGATGATACTTCTTAAAACATTAAAAAAGCAAATTAATTGAGAATAAGCCCAAAGAATGTATTTATTTACAAACACACACATGCACAATAGTATCCAGTATTACAAATTATCTTCTTATAATATCAAACTTTACCAAAATTTCACTGTAATTCCACAGATGTGTAAAATGTATATCACAGAGCAATTCATGAACATGTAAAACAGTAAAACACAGACTGAAAATGAGCTGCTACAGCTCAGCGTGTCCACTACTGAGTTGACCAGTCCTGTCATGACATTTGCAAGTAAGAAGAATAACAACTGATTCCTGCTGACAGCTTGAATGAGGCAGAATCTGTCTATCTCACCAGTTTTCTTGTCAGGGATTGAGTCTGATTGTTTTTTATCCAGATTCCACGATGACGGTACAGAGTGACAGCCAGATGTTCTTTTAGAAAAGAGCAAAATCAAATCCGCTAAACCGATGCAGGAAATAAAAAACAAAGACTGAGCAACGCTCCAGAGGCAGAAAGGTAGATTAGATAAGCGGCGAGACACAGGCTCCACCAGTGTCTCACAGGTGTACAAGGCAGTATACAGCACAAAACTACAAAAGAGGAGGTTTAACAGGGCTTTGAGCCACTCTCTGACACCAGATCTTGGCTGCATCACATAAAGTCCCACTTGAACCCCTGCCATGTAGATGGCTACATACCCCACGACAGAGAATATGCCCTCCTTGTTAGCATGCAGAAAATCCTTCTCTCTGTCATTGTTGTGTATAATGAACGCCTTCAGCCCTGATGTCTCCAGAATGAACTGATACAGCCCACTGAGCATAAGAGAATAGACCCACGAATGACTTGCTGGTAAAACAGCCAAAATTACAGATGTCACAACTCTGACGATGGCTAATGTGAAGAAGAAATTCCAGTGGACGCCGTATTCTGTCACATGCTCATGGTATTCGGTCATTTTGACGCTCACCAGCCTTCCCAAACCAAGAACAACCAGAGGCCAGACAGACACAAACTGCTTTATGATGTGATTCATCTTGGATCCTGAGATGTTCTTTCTTCGTGCCTCTGGACAGACGAGGGCGTTTGCAAAGACGTATGCCCCAACACCAAAGTCCATAACTCCCGTCCCATAGGTTTCTGTTTTAGCATACCTTCTTGGGAAGACACTAAAGTCTACAGCAAGTATGCTGATGGCTGTTTTCACATTTACAAACACTCTGAACATGGTCACAAAGGGAACCTGGTTGAACTGAACATGACTCTGAAGGAAGGTACTGACAGAGGTTTTTGGGTGACTGCTGGTGTGACAGATGTAACAAAACAAACAAGCAGAGACTAAAGTTAAACTCATAACAACCTGGAGTAAAATGCTGCTCAGGACGGTGCATGACACGACGAGGGGAAGAATGAGCACAGTGAAGTCAAAGAGCAGGTGAGAAACAAGTGGAAGTGGCAGTGGAAGAGTCCCTTTAGCCTGGTGACAGAGGATCAGAATCAGCCCTCTGTTGAGGATGCATACTGGTGAGAGAAATATGCCCACTGCCACCTCATGAAGACCGGTCCCATTGAGATTACTAACAAATGCTTCCTTCAGGTCCTTCTGAGACATGGCCTGCAAAGAGTAAGTCATTATTAACACTGATAGACAGAATTTAGAAACAATCTGAACATACAGTTGAGACATTATGACAACGGCCACAGCTAAACATTCAGGGTTACTCAGAGTTGTAGACTCAAATCAAATCAAACCACATCTCGACGTTTTATAAAATAGTTAATTTGTCTAGCTACGAATACTCACCACTGCTTTATCGCTACAGGCGTCGGAAATACAGGTTCACAAGAGACCTGTTTTACAACATACACTGAGCCAAACCCAAGCTGACACTGTTCAACACTCAGCCATGATGTTAACATGAGCGCCTCTGCGCTTATTTCCGTATACAGCCCCGTGATGCGTTCAGGAAAGCTCGGATTTCTGGCTACTTCCGCTCTGACCGGGAAATGAGTTTATAACGTGTGGGGTTAAAATTGTTCTGGAAAAAAAGTGATATTAGTACATGACGCAAGTATATCATTAAGAGATTTAGTTTAGTATCTATTTTAAGCAATAAATCGAATCCGGGTTACCATGATTGTCTGAGTCATTACTTTTATATACAAAATTAGACAGAAAAAATAAAGATAAATAAAATGTAATTTCAAGTTATGTAGCAATAGAAAAAAATAAGCAATAAAAGCCACAATGTTGTAAATATATGAGTCATATAAATGCGGTCATTAGTGGTGGACAGCTGGATCCGTGGAGCATCGGGAGGAGGAGGGCGGGAATAACCGTGTGGTTTGGGGAGTAAAGGAGGCAGACAACAGGCAGCCGGGACGTTGTCCTTGAGGAATTTCTGACGGTAGTGGAAAATGTGGAGATTCGGGACTGAAGAGTAGGATAACCACAACTCGTCTTAATTTAGAGTTTAGACATAGTTTTTACACAAAGTTTTTTTTAACATAGACACGAGGGTAACGGTCAAATCAATGAGCTCCGTCAACCGCCGACGTGCCGCTGGAGCAGGACTCGGACATGGAGGAGGCTCGGTAAGTTAGGACGCGGCATGGTCCCGTTCATAGTTTCGCAATTGCTGGTTTTCTGTCTTGATTAGTTTTATATTTAAAAGTTAACGACATGTTTAACCTCACCTGTAGCACATTCACCAATGTGTCCCGCTTCTCTGTTTTGATTGGTCGGTTTGTTTTCAAACGCTTTGAATAAACTCATACCTGTGACCGAATAACAGAAACCTAACCTAAAGTCAAATCCGCCAGATGTAAATAGTCCCCACTGCAAATCACCAAACTCAATAAAAACAATTGCCGATGTTTTCCACCGAAATCAGGATCATGAATGGAAAACTTTCAAACAGTTATGGGTCTCTGTAACTCTTGACAGCAGCTGTTGGTGTAAATTTCAGCTTGTAGACAGTTTACACACAGTGCTGTAACAGTTTGTGTCTGTCAGTGAATCAGAATATTTAGATAATTACTTATAATTATATGATAGTTGTCACTTTGTCATTGTTCATGATAAGATTCTCAAAACTGTCAGATATTTGACTGTAGTTTGGTCTGAGAACAACAGTCAAGGGCGAGGACTACATGTTTATCTACCTATTTATGATGTATTATAAATATATGGAACATATACTAGCAATCTTTATTCTTGAGCCTCTCATTTCTTTGAAGAGTTGTAGTATAACAAACTGATAACACTTTGTAGTGTTAATTTTGTTTACCTAGATGCAATATGTACTCAGGATTCATGTGAGGGTAATAAATCCATGTCATCGACACTGTTTACAAGGTTTACAATGGCCTCACAGAATGATAGGATGTAGGTTACCTGCTATAGGATTAAATCTGTCAGCTCAACTATTGTACGTCAGACAGTTGACAGCCCTCAGACAAGCTGCATGTCTAGTCAGCGTGATCCTGGCAGGATAAAGTAAAGTCTCAGGTGTCTTTGACTAAATGAATCACACTGACCAGTAAGAAGCTCTGGAAACATATAGAGCAGGTACCTGTATAAGACTGTGGGCTGTTTTATGGACGCATCGAATGGTCAACATTTTAATGCAAGAACACAGAAAGACTTTTTTTCATTGAACTACTGTGAGTCCGGAGCAAGGATAGCACCTTTATTTTGAAAATACTACTTTTGCCAAGAACATCAAGCTGCTGCAGACTCTCACGTTCACACCTGATGTCATGAGGATATCAGAAGAGGTTTGTCTGGTTTCTGTAAAGACATGTTTGTGTTTCAAATATTTGCAGATTTTTCAATACACATGAAACTTGATTCCTTTTCTTTCAGACTTTTATTAAATCGTGTTGACCTTTCAAAAAAATGTCAGTATTGTTTGTGTTAATTTTAAGTAACATGTCCTTTGTGTACATTTTCCTCACACAACATAGGTGAAAGGATTTGTCCACAAAGATCACTCTCCTCCCCCGTGTCTCAATGATTCGCTGGAGGGAGACGTCCGGGCTTTTCTCACCGATGAAGACCAACTCCACACTTATGACGACCTCACTAAAGTCAACCCTGTGACCCCCACAACAGGTAAACAGTGAACATAAAGTCTATAAAGTCATTTTAAGTCTTCATGTTATAAACATTAGGTAGTTTTGATCATTGTTCTGTCCACTCGATTATTGTGATATTTACATCTGTACCTCTGTGCGTCAGTGTGTGCTAATAACAGTTAGTGTTTGATTTGTTGCATAAACATTATCGTTATTTACTAGCGTGATACAGTGTTTTCCAGCTTATGTCACCTTGGACAGCAGCATTAACTGCGTATTATTTACCCACATCAAGATACAGTCAGCAGGGTTGATTAAAAAAAAAATACATGAAAGATTGCGTATATCACTTCAGTGACACAAGAAAAAACACAATTTACTTAACTTCCAGACATGTATCTCCCTTAAACAGTGAATGTAAATATGAGGCACAGTATTTCAGATGTGAAGGTCACTGTGACGGCACACAACAGGTTTTTGGCCATAACTCACAAATTTAAGTTTTTATTACCTGCAGGTACATTTTGTAAGAAAAGATAAGTGTTTGTTGTTTATATTCTGGAAAGATTACAGTTTAATTTTAAGATTTTTTTTTTTTTATTTTACCAATTATGCTGTGTCTCTTCTATGGATCATGTTATTTTACATAGTCAAATAATGTTATTATAGGTAACCATATCTTCTATCTATCTGCCATTTTAATGCTGCTGTTCTTAGGAGTCTGTTTATTCCAGTTAATGTCTAATGATATTTAATGTTTCTTTGTGGCAGTGGTGAAATGCTTGCAGGCCAGGTACAGCGTGAGGGTGTTTTACACCCATGCTGGCTGCACCTTGGTGGCTCTTAACCCCTTCCAGCCAATCCCAGACCTGTACTCTCTGGATGTGATGAAGGAGTATCACTGTGCTCCTCAGCCTCAGGTATTTACAACATGACAGCAGCCTCTCACCGTGATTCAACTAACTTGTGCACTGTATACTTCTTTAAAAAATGACCAAATTGCAGGTAGTGGGTGTGAGTGTGTCAACAAGTCAGCAGCAATGGCTTTCATTCAGTCAACAGTATGTTTAATGTTTAACAAATTTGCAGAGTTTTAAATTGCACCAAAAAAAAAAAAAACATTCTTGTTTTATAGTCTCCTAAACCACCACTTCAGACATAAACTCTTCATTTCCTCATGGGTTTCTTTTTTGTCAAGAACAGCTTCAAAGTCAAACTCATTAAACTCTGGAAACTCTGCAAGGCGCTGACTGCTGTCCCTGCGGCATCTTAATCAGTCTGGATATTCTTGTCGACAGGAGTTCAAACCACATATCTTTATTGTGGCGGAAGAAGCGTACAGGAATGTTCAGGGTCAGTTGGAGCCAGTGAACCAGTCTCTGGTGGTCAGCGGTGAGAGCGGTGCAGGAAAGGTAAAACAACACGAAGTGTAAACACGACATACTGAGTCTGTCGGCTCCACAATGTCACTTTATTTACCCTTTTCATTGCAGCATTCAACTGGGATTTGCCAATTTACAGTATAAGCTGATTAGGACTTGTGTATAAACTGTCTTGTGTGATTCATGGCTTGTAAGTCAGTACTGTATATGTGTCAGCAAAATGGGTTTTATTTATTTTATCTATTTTTTTTTTTTTTTTTTGTAATTTGCCTAGTTGAGGATTTTATAGGCAGTTAAGATCTTTTCACATGTTGGCACTTCACTTACTGATGTAAAAGCAATATTGTAAGTTTAATATAATTTAGAAAAAAATCCTGCAACTCACAGGAAGTGTTTCACGTATTATTCTTTGTAAACTGAGCTGCTTAGGGCACTGTTAGTAGGCCAAATAAACAATTAGCTTTTGGCCACAATAAGATCTGATTGCATCGAATGATTTATTTACATTTCATAGATTTATTATTAATTAGTTGGTTAATGGAAAAATAAGGATAATCAGTGAGAAAGGTCGTCTGGTAATAACTATGTTTGACAGTTTATCTGTTAGGACACGTGAGGACAAGTGGAATTTACCCAAACACAACAAGAACAACGGAGATAGTATTGATTTGTTGATCCAATAGGAAATTCATTGTGAATATGTAAGGTATAATGCCCGAAAGGTGTCTATTATCAGAAATTAATGGACAATGTTGAGGTGTGAACCAAGCAACCTCCTCTTCGCGTCACACAGTTGCTTCTGCGGATAATTTGAGTATAAATCATCTATAAATTACTTAATTTAAACGCATATATAAATTAAGTTAATGAGACACTAAATGTTCCATCCTCTTCTATAATTTTAAACTAACGATCAGGGATAAACATAGTCGAGAGATGAACTGAAAAGGAATCTAGTTGCTCGCTGCCGGTCTAAATGTGCATAATCTCTGTAATTTTGGTCTCAAGATCAGTGGAAAATGGAAATCTTGTTGAGTTAATCTAATGATTATTTTTGACAGATTGAGGCCTGACTCTATTTTAATGAATGGTCTGTTCCTTTACAGACATGGACGTCACGTTGCCTGATGAAATACTACGCCACTGTGGCGGCCTCCTCCTCAGTGGTGAAGAGTCAGGACACAGTGGAGAGGATAGAGAGAAGAGTACTGGACTCCAACCCCATCATGGAAGCTTTTGGTGAGACAACAGATTGTTGGCATCTTGTTAATGAGAAAATAGCTACAGTAGACAGTCACTTATAAACTCTGTGCTGCTCATTAGGAAATGCCTGCACATTACGGAACAACAACAGCAGCCGCTTCGGAAAGTACATCCAGCTCCAGTTAGACAGGTACCTGCTGTACTTCCTTCATCATCATAAGAAAGACTATCAGCCATATGACACCAGCTCACGGTATCAAAATCAACAATATGACAAGTTATTAAATTTGTTCATGTTGTTGTTACGAAGGTGTCAGCATTTAGTTGGAGCATCTGTGCAAACATATCTGCTGGAGAAGACCAGAGTCGCCTGCCAACCGGCTAGAGAGAGGAACTTCCACATCTTTTACCAGGTGAATGAACAAACCTGCAGTAAAGATCATGTTATATGTTATAAAAAAATAATAACAAAACCAACAAACAAACAAATAAAATACATGAATATAGATAAAAACTGTGAGTGTATTTTTTCCAGATGATGAAAGGGGGCACTGATGAGCAGAGGAAGGAGTGGATGATGCCATGTGACCAACGTTTTCAGTGGCTGCCAAATGCTGAAAAAACAGTTGAAGGTAGCACTTTGACATTTATTCATATGCAGTTTTAATTAATTTTTAACTGATTTTTGACAAGTAGTTGCTGTTCTTTAATGTTTTTAGAGGATTGTTTTCAAGAGACCGTTGAGGCAATGGTTCATCTGGGCATTAATGCAGAAAGACAGAAACAAATATTCAGGGTAAGATGATGATCTTTCACTTTCAGTCCAGTTTTATGTACATTTTGTTTTCGATTATTTTCATTTGTCTGGAACTGTAGGTTTTGATTTCTCTGTTTATTGTAATTCCTCACAGATATTAGCAGGGATTCTGCAGCTGGGGAATCTGAATTTCTCTTCTTCAACAGATGAATCACAACCTTGTAATGTAGAAGAAGAGTCTAAAGGTATTGGATCTGATTTAGTTTGAGATGTTTAATCAGCTCTTAATAGTAACATACAGAGTGCATACAATCTCCGTTATTTAAACATTTGAGGTTATAAACTCAAAGATCAGACTGGTAAAGATCTTTGATAGATCTAATACAGGTTGTACTTTTATGTTGCTTTTGTCTCTGATGTTAAATATCAACAATCATATTGAGAACAAACATGAAGTGTCCAGTGTTTCTCTCCTGCCTGTGTCTCAGACTTCCTGCAGAGGGCTGCTGAGCTGCTGGGCGTCCCTGCTGAGGAGCTTCAGAAGTGTTTAAGAGTGAGGACTCTGAGGGCGGGGAAGCAGAGCGTGCACAAACCCTGTTCCCAGGCAGAGTGCAGCATGAGGAGGGACTGTCTGGCCAAGGTCATCTACGCCCAGTAAGAATTTGATCATCAAAAAATGCAGCAGTCTGTCAGACTGTGATATTGTGACAACAGCTGGTTCTGCAGGAGTTTGATTTGTCTTGTGATTTAGACCCTGTTGTTCCCACCAAACACTCAAATATGAAACCATCATTTGTTTCTGTTTACAATAAACACAAAATTATATCCCTTTTTTTCTAATAGATTATTTGAATGGCTGGTTACATTTATCAACAACAGTGTGTGTGCAGACAAGTCAACATGGTGCAACTTCATAGGTTGGACTATTAATATTATTATTATTATTATTTTTGACTACATTCAACACAAACCTCCAGTTTGTTTTCTTAAATTAACAGTCACCTCCTCTCCAATCTCCAGGAGTCCTAGATGTGTACGGGTTTGAGTGTTTCCAGATCAATAACCTGGAGCAGCTGTGCATCAACTACGCCAATGAGAAACTGCAGCAGCACTTTGTGGCTCATTATCTCAGAGCTCAGCAGGTAGTGATAACGTCGGTCAGTTTTCTGTTTCCATGCAGGGAAATCTCAGCAGAATTATCGATTCTGTGATGACAATCTGCTTGACATGTTGACCTCCAGGCTTCGGCGGTCACGAGGCTTCTTCTGTCTTCATGAAATGTCTTATCGAAGTTGTGGCACTAGTAGTGTGTAATGTGAAATTGATTGATTTTATACCTTATGTTCATCTCTGTTCCCCCAGGAGGAATATGTGTCAGAGGGGTTGCAGTGGTCCTTTGTCAGATACCAAGACAATCAGAGCTGTCTGGATCTTATTGAGGGGAGCCCAGTCAGTGTGTTTTCACTTCTTAATGAGGTATACTGCTCATTTCCTTGTCATTTATTTATCTTGTATAAACATTATTCCCCCAGATATTTTATGCTTTTGTTTGCATATGTAATTACTTATTTGTTAATGTGTTTCACAGGGATTTAATATTGGCTTTACATTGAAAATCTATAGTAAGTACATGTAATACAGCTTTTTATATTCCTCATCTATAGGAGAGTCGTCTGAATCGAGCCTCAGACGCCAAGACACTCAGGTATCGTTTGGAGAAAGAGCTCTCTGATAACGTCAACATCAGCTGGGACAAGTTCAGTAAAGTGCCACACTTCACTGTGGCCCACTACGCTGGCAAAGTCAACTACCAGATTGAAGGCATGGTGGAAAAAAACAAAGTAAGAAAAGCTTTTAAGCTGCTTTCAGAGAAGTTGAACACACTGAGTCATTAACTCACCCTCTACTGGATTTTGTGTTTTAGGACCCAGTGCCACCAGAGCTCATCAGCCTGCTTCAAAAGTCTGATAACTGTCTGCTTCACCAAATAGTCACTGACAAGGAAACTGAGAAATTGACAAGCAAAGGGCTCAATAAAGTCACTGTGGTCTCTAAATTCAAGGTTGGAAACAGCTAAAACCTTTATCACCATAGTTATATTTACTGAGACTATAAAGAGTTTCTCCTGAGAGGAATATCTTCTGTTCTGCTCTGATGATGTTGATGTCCGGTTGCAGAACTCTCTGGAGAATCTGATGAGGATCCTCCACACCACAACTCCTCATTACACCCGCTGCATCAAACCAAACCCAGACTGTATGCCCCTGACCTTCAAAAAGGAGGAGGTAGAGCCCTATTTTCCATCTGTACCACAGTGACAACAATGACAGTCAGTGTTTTTTTTTTTTTTTTCACACAAGGGAAAAAGGTTTTCACAGATATTTCCTATGTGCTCTTAGGTTATCCTGCAGCTGGAGGCCTGTGGTATTGTGGAGACCATACACATCAGTGCTGCTGGGTTTCCAATAAGGTGAATTACTGTAATATTTAATCTTATCATATTATTTTCTCTCACTTGGTTTTTGTTGACTTGATATTTCCTTGTGTGCAGAATTCCTTTCGAAGGCTTCATGCAGCGTTATGGACTGATTGGAAAATATTCAAAGTTCAAGTCAGAGAGTCTTTGCATTGGTAAGAGAAGTTAATAGCTATGTCCTTTTATGGTCAATTCTGGCTGCTGAATGTGGACAAAGATTGATTTTATTTCCTCTCTTTAGGTCTGCTGGTTTATTCTACTTTTCCTTCATTATTCCTCTTAGTCTATTTGACCCTCAGTTCTCTACTCTACTTGGGACTTTTCAATTTGGTTTATAAAACTGGACTTTCTAACACAATTTACAACTCCTTATGAACTGTGAAGGTAAATGCATGTACCTCTGATTGATCGGTTCTTACTGTTGCTTCATGCTTTTCATTTCCATAATCGTTCTTCATTGAACTTAGGTGTCTTAACCCACAATGTTGAAACACACACTTTTATTTAACTCTTTGCATCTCTCTTCTCTCTGTCCTTACATGCACTTGCATGTTATCATATGTGATAAATATTGAATCCACTGTACTAATATCAGAGTGTGTGGAGGCTGCGCTGTTGATTCTGATTCATAAAAACACTTCCCTCACCAACTGACAAGCTGTCAGACTGAGTCTCCAGATGGTTTGAGTGCTGTTTGTGCCACTGAAGAATTACGTCTCTAGTGCTTCACTCTGTCTAATTCATATCTGCTTCTCTTTCTCAGATTTGGAGGCTGATAACAACGTTGGTCTTCGGCGAGAAGTGGAGAATCTTCTCAGGGTGGTGTTACAGCACCAAGCGTTAGACCTCTCACACTATCTTGACAGTGAAAATGACAATTCAGGGGTGCACTGTGGAAGGACTAAAGTTTTCCTCACCCACACAATGGTCAGTCATTTAAGCACAGAGACATTCTCACAGACAATATGAAGCTTTTGTGGGAACTGGTTTTTGAATTGACTTCAGAATTACAGGAATTTCTTTCTCAATCTGGTGATTTTGTTTTCACTTTAAATGTTAGATTACTGATCAGGACTGTGAAGCAAGTTGGCACTCTTTTTTTTTGGCAGCACTGACATGTCTGGCCTATGTCTCACAGCTAGATTTGCTGGAGGATCAGAGAAAGAAGATTCTGTCTCAGTGCGCCTTCACCATTCAGTGCTGCTGGCTGAGGTATCAGCAACGCAGACTCCACGCCCGTCGAAAAGCAGCCACGCTGATCCAAGCAGGTAAACTCTTAATACCCTGACCAGGTACCGCTGAGCTGTGTGGCCCTACTGCCACAGTTTTGAGTCTGCTGGCTTTGACCTGACTGACTGACCAGCAGGAGGCAGCTTGCAGACTGAGACACTGTTCATCCCTTTGAGCAGCAACAGAAGCCGCCACATGCTCATCTCATTAACGGTTAATGACAGATGTTCCTTTTATTCATCCTCCTGAATGTGACGAACTGTGCACAAATTAATCTTTTCATGCGTTTTCTACCCCCTGCAGCAGTGCGCTCCTGGCTGGTCAGGAAACAGGTCCAGAGATGGAACAGAGCGGCTACAGTCATTCAGGACACCTGGAGGAAGTGGAGGGTGAGAATTTGAGACAACAAACATCTGAACTTCCTCTTGAAGTACAGTTGTGAGTAATATGTAAGTCATTGTTTGATTTTCATGGCAGGCTCTACTGAAGTACTTGGCTGAAGCAGAACTTGATGATGCAAAGGACCTCGCGGAAGAAGAACCACCAACACTGAACACAATCGTCAGGGAACGAGGCTCGGTGCAGCTCTCCACGATCCAAGAGCCCGTCACCGTGCGCGGGTGGCCCATGGGCCTGGCTCTGGCCTCAGCTCCGTCCATCACCATGTCTCTGACAGCCACCGGCTTCCAGAAAATGATGTCTATCATGGCCTCACTCAACCTGCCCTCCAGGAGAGGGGAGTACAAGGTGGAAACCAACCAGTACACTCGGGGGCTCGCCTCTATACGGGCTCAGCCCAAGGTAAGGACGCATCTGCTCGAGTTCTGTAAAATCTTCTGCAAAGTTTTTGTCAGTTGGAGGATTTTTATGATGAACGTTACTTTTCGCAGGGATCTGTTAAGGTGCATTATCAGCGGTCTCCACTTCTCTACGCTGACAGGCAGCCTGACCTGAAGAGTGACGTGACGGGGTTCAATGAGATCCTACTGGAGAAAACTTTGTAAAAGTTCCCTCTTTTCCGGAACTTAACATTATTATCAAAAATCATCATGTAATGTTTTAAGACTTAGAAATCATTTGAAATTTAAAATCTAGGTCTGGCCCCTGGAGAAACACTGCCCGCTGCCACGTCTTTGAGACACGTCCTACATTATGAAAACAATGAATGGGGTGTGGATTGTGAATACAAGGATAACACTAACCGGAAAAGGAAAAACATTATGTATTTTGAAAACGTGTCTTGCACCTTTAAGAAAAGAGCAGTGCAGGAATTTGTCTCATTGTTGCGTCTCTGTTGCTCAAAGTATTGGGCCTTTTACAAGTGCCTTTAAATCTACACTCAAAACAAATGGGCTATTAGTAAAAGTATTTATTTAAAATTGATTATGTATGTATGATGTCATAGATGTATTTTTATGTGGTGATTCAGCTGCACATATTAATGGCAGATGTTCATATCCTGCATTTATTTTAAGGTTGGTTGTGGTTGGTTCGGAGGAAATATGGAAACTAAGCAAGTATTGCACATGTAAAGCACGTATTGCACATTCAAACCACATACCTGCTCATTTACTGCAGCGGACAAACAAAACACTAACAAGCGAACACATCACTGATGTGACAAACCCAGGTGTATTCATTCTGCTGCTGTGTTTAGTATAGGCTCTTTTTAAAATGCACATCAGCCAAATGTTTGACTAAAGAACTTTTTATGTTGGTTTGTATCAACTGCAGAAAGCAAAGCTGTCTAACATACCAAAGTCTGTGTACACTACAGCGTTTTGTGTGAGAAAAAACATTTATTATTATTGCCGTTGAGTTTTATATATTCACATTTTTCTTTTTGCTACAGTGATGTTTATCCTGCTAGCGTATATTCCAACACATCACCCACAGGTTCAGCACTTTTGATTTCCGATTTCATTTGATCACTGAATTATCTACTGTTTGTTTTTTTTTTTTACTTTGCTGCTGATTCATGTAAATGTGTCAGGATCTACATGTTTTGTGGAATATGTTTGTTGTCAGGGGTACCAAGGGATCCATGGACCACAACTTGAATTTTGTCAATATTTAAATGATTTTTGCTGAAATAAATGTCAGTGTTATAAAAATGTTCCTTGTTACTAAAACCTAGCTCTTCATATATTGTGAGTCTGCCATCAATCACTTTCATCTAGACTAGGAATGAGTTAACGTTTATTTAAAGGCTTTGTACTATACATATATAACAAGGTTCAACATACAAGGCAAACTGTCCTATTCTAAGACATTATGTATAAAAAAGAAATGAACTTTCCCTCTGCAGAAATATCAAAATTATGCACAATACTACAAATCATCATCGTCATCAGATGCTAATGTGTTAGCTTCATTTTCTACAATTTTTAAGCACTGATCTGAAAACTCGACAAACAGAGGCTCCTGCATCGCAGCCTTCATGGCAGCGTCTTTGTTGTCTGCGCTGTCGACTGAACACAGTAACTGTCTCAGATGAGGGTTGCACAGAAGATGTCTTAGCTCTTTGGACTGACCTGCAGAGGAAATGAGAAAACACGTTAGCCACATTCAATGTGTTTAAAAATGAATGTGGTCGTTTGACATTTGATGGCCCTGTCGATAGCAAGTGAAAAGTAACATTAGATTCATACCTAACAGCTGGAGTCTCTGCAGAGGCACTTTGTCAATGACATCATCTTCATGCAGAAGATCCTCAACAGTCCAGGGCTCTGCAAAGAAAGAGTAAAGCAAAGTTTTAAGCGGCATGTATTTTTTTCACCACTTATGGTGGTAAAAAACGTATGCACTCTCTACCTCAGTGTAATGCAGACAAGTGTTACAGATTACCACAATAGCATGTGGTGGCTATCTCTGTCTCTGCAGTAATTCAAAGGTCACATATCAGAATGAATATGGTAAATCTCATTAGATGAACTGAAAAGCACCCAGCACTGTTTGCCTCCTCCACCCACAGTTCTTGAGACACAGTGATGACGAGAGAAATGACACCATACCTGTGTTGATACCCTCCTTGGCTCCAGCATCAGTGGGTGGGGGCTGTTCAACAGGGAGGCATGTGTCTGTGCAGAGGTCAAACCAGATGAATGATGGAAAGTATTTTTTCTCTGAGTATGTCAAAGCTAAACATCACAAGAATAGCGAACTGAGATCAAACTTACCTTTATGCCGCTTGTAACAGCCAAGTGAACAACTACAGGAAGAAAAACACCTGGATTACTTTTTAAAAAAATAATGACACTTGTAATACAAACTGATGTCAGTAATGTATGCATATGTTTAATTACTATGGTTAGAGGACTTGATCTATTAGTACATTTGATGCGATTACATAATATGTTGTCTCCTTTCATTCAATGGGGAGCCTAAGTCACGACCATCTACTTCCAGTCCACGGGTCCTCTGATTATAAAAATCATGAACAAGAGTCATTGGAGAGATAAAAGATATTTTCTGGTCCCGTTTGAAATGTACCATGGTTTTCACAAATGATGTTTGTGAATTTTAAATATAATTTTTGACATGGAGAGAGGACTGTTTTGTGACAGGCAGCAAAAGTTATTTTAGGTTTTGTGTGAGACCATGTAGCGGACTACAACGCTCGTCTCACAAAATTTGCGTCACCACACACTCTGACAGCTAAAGTTAGGTTAACAGCTAGCTACGCTCACCTAGGAAAATATCTGACCTGGTGAGTTTCATCACCTACTCGGTCTCTCTTCAGCCGGGAAGAGAAGAAGAGAGGGGGAAGAAATTCAGTGAAAAGTTAGCGAGGAGAAATTGTGACGTGACGTCGCCTACGCGACTATTTGGTTTGTAGTCGAACCAGTTTGTATTTTCAGAAGCAGATAAATAAACGATTACACCACAAACATAGTCTTGACTCACACTAATAGTTATCATTTAAATCAAGGTACAACATATGTGCGATCCATGGTATAAGTCAAAGTGGATCGGAAAATAATTTTGATCTCTCTGTTCACTGTAATGTATTTATTTTTTCGATCCTAGACCCAGTGGGTCCACTGGAAGGGTCGTGATTAGGCTCCTATAGTGGGCTGACTGGCCTTTAATATCAAATCGCAAACCGATTTGACCCTCGTGGGTTGCCGTCGCATGTGGCTGTAATGTCCAAGTTTGTTTTCACGTGGAACTTTAATTATAATATTTTAAAACAGTAGCATTATCTAAAAACATACACCTATATTATCTTAATATACTGGGAAAGGAAACAGTGTATTTTCATGTCACAGAAACCAATGCCACGTTTTACAAACGTGTGTTAGAGAGCTGTAACGTAATTATGTCAGCCTAACGTCGACGTGTTTATATTTTCTTTCATTTTATGTCCTGTAAACTTACTCGTCTAATTATCAGAAGTACAACAACCATCTTCCATATTATGAGCCTCTCTTCTCAAGTGACTGCATGTGTCGCTAGACAAGAGCACGTAGCCAAACAAATGTGAAGCTAACTAAAGACTAGTTGGCTTGTAAACAGAAAGCTGACGTTACTTACTATCTTATTTTGCAGACTGGACATCTGTATTTTGGTGCTTGCTCGCTGCAGACGCTGCATATCTGCATCTTGGCTGGTTGAAGCAAATAAACCACGGATAAATTTGACAATTTGTTACTGTTAGCTGATGGTTACACATGTGTAAAGATCAGGAAACGATGAAGTGATATCAATTCCGGTAGAACAGTCGCTCCTTCAAAATAAAAGCTGTTAAATTTACTTATTGTTCAGATAGTTCAACGTTGTCGAACTCAAACTCTGGTGAGTGGATGTATCCTTTTCATGCAGTGTTTATTACATTACATGGTAGTTACTGCAGTCCCATTTCTATAACCTCCAGGTATATTTTGTTTTGTATATAGTTATCACTGCTATTAAAAAAGCACACTGTTAGATTTGCAGTATTTTTCAACAATTAACATGAGTGCTAAAAGTAAAAACTACCATGTAATGTTAAGATGCCAATAATATACAAAAAATAAAAATAAAAATCTATGCTGCAGGACATGTCCTTGGGAAAGAAATATTCTCTGGCCTGGTGTCTGAGTCTGCTGCCACTCCTTAGAGATACCAAAAGTAAACACCTCCCATTGCTCCAGAGAAAACACTGACACAGAAAGAGGGAAAAGAGAACAGGAAGAGAGTAGGCCCTGCTTTAACAGACTATTACACAAGCTGGGAATTGTTTTTATTCAACAATGAGAAACACATAATAATGACTCAAGATGGTTTAGTTTATTTCCACATTTATTGAATTAAAATTCAGTATAATATTCAATATGTTCAGCATCCACAAAATGTACTACATGTATCCATATACATATATATTTATCAAGCACACACTACTGACCTATATAACTCAACACAAACTATTCTTGCACAGCTGTAACTTGAGAGTAGCAGGTCTTGTTACAGGGTGAAGTGTGGAATGGAGGGCTGTCTCGTGACAGATTACTGGGCATGTTCCAGCTGTCACAGCACTCCACTCACTGGGGCAGGAGAGGCAGACACTTATCACAATTGGTCATAGTCAACATCGAAAAATCCAACTCTTGTCCAGATCTGTGCAGAAAACACAATGAAAAAGGTCAATGGTCATCAGCACAAAGCACACCATGCAGCTGAAGGTCATTTTCATAAATCAATACATTTGCAGGTCATTGTCTAAAATACTGACTTTGTGAAAATGTTAGAAAAAATCGAAACGTGCCCATAACAATTATCTTTCAGAACCTATGTTGATAGGTCTCACCAGCCTGCTTGCTTTAACTAACAATCCAAGTCCAAACATAGTCATTTTACGAGGGTAAACATGTAAAAACAGCTCAGGCACATTCAGTGGGAGTGAACTGTCACTGAGCTGCAGGAACTCGTTTATGGAAATGACTGGTTGTTGTTGTTTTTGTCTCCACAAGGGGTTTATGATCGGATTCGCTGAAGGTTTTTAACAGTAAAATAACACTGTTTTCTGATTTTAAAGAACCACTAATACCTGTAAACGCCGAGAGAAGACATCAAGACGAAGAGCTCTTGGTTCTCCTCCGTTTCATTTCGCTGTTGTGATATTTCTCCGCTATCTTCCTCTCGTGTCCTGCGGGGCAATGGCGGTTTGTGTTCATCTCGATCTCTCTCTTGGATCTCCCTTTGCCTCTGGCGTGGCACGAGTATTCCAGCAGGTTGTAATAGTCATATTGATCGTAATGCGCTTCCTCGAAAGAAACAAATCTTTCCATGTCTGTCGCCATTTGGAGACGAGAGTGTTGCTGCTTTTCACTAGACGAGCTTCGGACAAAGAGTAAACAGATGATGTCACCCTGTGTTTATATACATGTAGTCACGTGACTGTGGCTGTGCAACCACAAGCTCGTGAAAAAAGAAAAACACACTACACACACACACCAATGTTTTCATAGATAAATCGTGTTTTTATTTGGAAATATTGCAGTTCATAAGTTGTTTAACGTCATTTCTGTTTTTACTTGTCTTTGCGTGTTTATTCACTGTATTCTTGTGCATAGTTTATATTTATTATATGTAAATCTAAATTCCATTCATATTTACAGTATATGTGATTACTACGATAATTTTTCTTGCGTGTTTGCATACTTGAGCACTAAAGCTAATTCCCTTTTCTTTTTTTTTTTTTTTTGCATTTCTTTCGCATTTTATGAAATTAAATTTTACAAAGATGATATAAAGAGTTAGTGTTGAAAACAGAATTTGTAATTTTGTAAATAAATTATTAGGTGAAATGTATTAGGCATATTATCCAATGAAGTTACAGTAATAATTTACATTATACATAGTGAGACTTCTGCTCTTATTGGTATTTATATTATTATTATTATAATTAAAACATTTGAAGATGTTAATATAAACCACCAAAATTACACCCAACATTAAGGGAGCTAAGGGAGCATTTAGACACAGTGTGGTGCTAGACACACATACATTACTCGGGAATAGTGCATTTATTTTGTGTATTGTATTTTGTGAGGGGAGTGTTTCCGCATTGAGCGCTGTGCTCCTCGTTGCTGTACCGCGCTGTTCCTGCTCAGCCCCGCCCCTCACCGAGTCGCACGTCCTGACGCTTTTCCACGTCGCTGCTCTGTCTCACAGGCGAACTCGCTGCGTATGTATGCGTGTCTCCAGCTAGGCCAGAGAGTGATGGCGGCGCCCGTCCTGAGAGTGTCCACCCCTCGGTGGGAAAGAATAGCTAGGCTCCTCGTTTGCCTGTTGGGCATATTATTGTCTCTATATGCTTTTCACGTCGAGAGGGAAAAAGCTCGGGATCCGAGTTATACGGCGATGTGCGACGTCAGCAGCTCCATCAGCTGTTCAAAAGTGTTCAGCTCAAGGTAATTTGAATTCAGCAAAGAGCGCCTACAGTGGCGCTCAATGAAGCTGGTTGCTATTGTGGCAATCTGGGAAGGGCTGCGCGGTCTAAACTGTCAAATGCACTTAGCTAACATCTGGCTGCTTCCCGCTATCGCTAATGCTAACTACAAACCACAACTACTGACAAACTGGGAGTTAAATGTTGCTTTAATGGCCCGTTTGAAATAAGTTAACTGTTAGCTTATCATTTAATAAAATCATTTGCTATCCAGTTAGCCCGACGAAGCTAACTTTGCTAACCGCTAGCTACCGAAGCCCATTTTATACTTCGAGCCGGTTAGCATCGTTAAATCATAATTTGATGAGTAGCTAATAGCTCATTTTAACTGGCTGTGTGGTGGCTCTTTGTGCGCGTGGGAACAGCACATCTGTAACATCATGTTAAGCACTGAAGTTGACGTTATCTCGCCCAGACTAACGTTATTGTTGTGTGTTGTTGCTGCTGCCGGGTGATGCCATTCATTCCGCTGACCAGTCTGAGGTGTCTGGAGGTTAGCTGGTTTAATGTTATTAGTTTTGGGTAACTTGAGTTTTAAACCCAATGACTAGCGCTCTCTCGATCTGTCACGCTGTTGTCATTAGCTGTCGTGCTAATGTCACCAGGCAGCTATCGGCAGGTCCAAGGGGTTAAACCCTACACCCTCGCTACCTAAAGGGACAGTGCTCATACTGTAGCTGCTCCAGAGGTCAGTGGAGGGAAGTGTAACAGTGTTGGCCACCTGAAAGTCTCAGTGTTCACATCACACAGTAGTACCAGTCAGATAAGAAATACCAGTTCTACAGATTGGATTTACCGACGATGGGCTAATAGCTAGAGCAGATTTATTCGCAAATAAACCGTCTATTAAAACAACAATAGTTCTTTAGTGTAACAGCTGAATGCATGAAACTATTAATAAATCAAGTAAATCCAATCCCTTTAATCTTACTGAATGAAAGACTTTCCTGGCCTTTAACACATACTGGCAGCGTTACTGGAATGCAACCTGTCTAGGACTTATAGCATATTTGTTAAATGAGTTGGTGAAGGCTGTTTCAGTGGGAGGGGCAGTCTTCACATTGTCACTTAAAATCAGCTTCAAATCATGAGCTGGGAGCATTTTAATGGGACTCGATGTCAAAATTTTCTTCCAGCATGTTGATGTCTGTAACCACAAAGGGCTGGAGTTCAGTTGATTACCCAGTGAATAGTAATGCTGTTAACTGTATTTGTTTTGTATAATGATTTGCCTTTTATGAACATGTCTCCTCAAATTCTTATCTGTTTAAGATACCTTAAAACCATGTTAGACCATGTTTTAAGATAAAACCTTAAAACAGTGATCTGAATGTCCGCTGTAGTGAAATAAACTGAAAGCCTGAATTCATTATTTATTGCACATAAGATTAATACACTCCCATAAAGTGGTAAATTAAATTATATTGCAACACCTATTGCACACTAAGAGATAGTGTTACAAGCCTTTTTTTTTTTTTTTTTTTTTGAAAAAAGTAATTTTATTTTATGGCAACAAACCTGCATGGATACAATATCATTATTCCCACATATATTTTATAGAAATTCAAATATAAGTTGACTGTGATCTCTCTTGCTTAAGACAACAACTGGACATGTTGTGATGACTGAGAAGAAATAAAACAAAGGTTATTGAACCAGCCTCTTATCTTAGCTGCACTCCTGCTTAAGCAAGACGTGAAAAACTTTAAACATTCACACTGAATTAAATCCAATGTTCACTAAAGCAGAATAAGGAAATAGTAAGTAGTTTCACATAAACACATATGTAAGTAGATCGGTGTATATTCATTTCAGGTAGCTCTACTAGTCGTTTATGCTGAAACTCTAGAACTTTCTCATTGATTAATTAGATGTTGGGTGTTCCTGTCATATGGCAGGAGCAACCAGGTTAGTTGGACCACATTCACTGTTTCAGACATGTTATGACTTGTTATCCAGAATGCTTGCTCTAGATTTTGTATAGAGCAGAGGCGATTTTAATATATATATATATATATATATATATATATATATATTCTTTGAATGATATCTGTCAGCACCTGCAAACTGATGTTAACATTTGTCACAAATCTAACCTCATCAAATTGATGATAAACAGTTTTACAGCAGCATCACATATTTGAATTTTAGATCTTGTGACATGCATCAGGTTGAAAGACATTGGTGAACAGGTGCAGACGAGAAAATACTTAGCCTGGTGTCAATTTTTACAAACACAAACTTTTATTCTTATTATTCTTATTTATATTCTTATTTATTTTGTAGCATTTGTTTGGAATATAATGATAATTTAGTGACTTATCAGTTTATCCACTAGAACATAGTAGAGCTGCAGCATCTTTACGTTAATACGTTTGTCAGTTGATTGACAGAAAGTTACTGTACACAAACCCCACCAAGCTGGTATTTTAACTTCCTGGAAAACAAAGATGGGAATAGTCTGTATTCCTGACATAGTTTGTAATGAAGTTGCTTTGTTTTTTTTAGGTGGGGTCGAGGATTTGGACTCTTGGGCTCAATTTTTGGAAATGACAGTGCACTCAACCAACCCAACAGTGTCTATGGGATTGTCTTTTATGCCTTTCAGCTCCTACTAGGTAAGATGTGACTTCATTCTGACTAATGTGTTGCAAATTCATGAGACAAATTTCCGAGTTTGTGTACTAGCACCATCCATACTAAAGCAACAATATTTTAAATATTTTGGACTTGGTTGCTATAGCTTCAGGTTTAGTGGCTTTATTTGTTTAAGTTTGATGCCTAATAAAGCCGCATTCACCCCTGTTACAAGTCATAATAAATATTTTTCCTCATGTGTCATGTCCTGTAACTTTAAGGTCCTTCCCCCTTTGGCACAGTCACTCCTCCCCTCCTTACAGTGATGGTGTTGCTGACTCAGTCATGCTGGTGTGACATGTATGCCTGCTGAGTGGCCTGTAGACTTGCCTGGCCACCTGGTGTTGGCACAGAACAAGAGGTCCTTTTAGCCACAGTGGTTACCACTCATTTGAGTGACACAATAGCAGCCCAGTTAAGCCAAACGGCCACACTGGGTCAAGATTTCCATATTAATGTCAAGACCACTCAGTTTCAGAGCCTGGATTATTCTCATAGTCTCAGACTGTCCAGTATTTGTGAGTGGACACAACTCTGACATCTGCATAACCAAGACGGCAAGTTGTGACCAGGGCCATTGTACACTTTGAGACAAAAAAAGATTTACATCCACGTAATAATAACGGAATGCTATAATTCAGCCTTTGTCCATAGTTGTGTACCAAGACATTTTATGCTGCTCATACATAGTTAGTCATAGTTAAGTTTGTTTTTGAATAATCCAACAAATTAAATAACTGTAGTACTTCATCACATATTTCCTTATGTAATATGTTGTCATACACCCCACGCCAGAAAAAGACTTCTACATTAATTTTGAATAAAGTATTCAAAATCTCACTGGAATAAAAGTACAAGTATTAGTAAAAAAATACTTAAAGAACCAAAAGAAGAGTGAGCACATTTCAAAAGAGTACATATCATTAGGAACAGGTATTGATGCATTAATGTATTTATGTATGTTTACTGCTGCTGGGTCATTAAATATGTATCTCGAATATTCAAAGTCAAAATAACATAAGTTAAAATATAATGCAGTAAGTTAACAGTACAGTATTTGCCCTTTGTAGCTTAATGTGTATTCGTGCTTCAGTGTCAGTAGTCTGTGGTTCAACCATGTGAAGGAATACCACAAACTGCTTATTTGTATATTTTGCCACTAAGAGAAACCAAGATCTTGCTTTTGCAGTTTAGGTATAGAACAGACAACAGCTATATAATAATAGGACCGTCGTTTATATCGAACGCTGCATAAATCTGATACACAAAACACAGGTACACAAATTAATTTTTGCAGCAAAAGAGAATCATCTGTTCAAATACCACAAGTGGAAGTGCTGAGCAAAGTGAGCCTTACAACTATGACTGCACCTCATGTGACAACAGAATAGTATGACCAGTCTGTTCGGTGTTTGAGCTGAATGTCACGAGGAGGTTGATCATATAAATAGAGAACTGTCTGAGGCTGAAAGCCCTGAGACAAGAGCAGACTCATCAGGTTGCATGTGTGTTGCAAGGTTGTTTCTTTTCTACAGTCACTTGCCTAAGTCTTAGTTTTTGTCTCTCGCTGCAGGAATGACTGTCAGTGCAATGGCCGCCCTAATTCTCATGACGACATCCATCTTGTCGGTGGTGGGTTCGCTCTACCTGGGCTACATCCTCTACTTTGTCCTAAAGGACTTCTGCGTCATCTGCGTTACCACATATGCGCTGAACTTCATTCTCTTTATTCTCAACTACAAGCGACTGGTTTACTTGAATGAGGCCTGGAAGCAGCAGCTCCAAGCTAAGCAGGACTAAGCTGTCAAGAACGGCAAGAGAAATACGACAAACAAACAACACAAAAAAAAAAAAAAAGAAAAAAAGAAATGTGACCTCTGAACATTTGACTTGCCACCAGGAGACCTTGCTTCCAAACAATGTTTATTCTGCTGTGTGTTCAAAAAAAAATGAAGAAATTTAACTTAAATGTTGGGCCTGACATCTCAATGTTGATTGCAAACACGGAAGGATTTGTAAGTGAAAGATGTTATACTTTTAATTTCTTTTACCTTGTTTAACATTGTTCTCACTTAAGGAGGGGGTTGCGTGTGTGTGTGTGTGTTTGTGTGTGTGTGTGCGTGTGTGTTTGTGTGTGTGTGTGTATGAGAGAGAGAGAGTGGGGGGGGGGCACAACAATCCAAGCTAGCAGAGGCAGAGGGCAAAGATACAGAACCATAGAGAACAACTCTGTTTTGAACAAAAAAGGGTCAGCAAAACGAAGAAGGAAAAAAACAGGGATTACTTGAAATGGTTAGAAAGGTCCTAGTACTGCACAGCAGATCTGCACTAAAAGTTGGAACCAAAAAATTGGTCCCAAAATTAGAAAAAACACTTATTAAGGTTGTTGTGCAGTTTGCAGATTAAGGTTCTATGGCAGGGTGGGGGGATAAAACAGTTAACATTTATACTGAATAGTTTTTTTTTTTCATGTTTACACTTTGTAGAACATTTCTTTTTGATGAGGACCACTAAAATAAAAATGGGACAATGTGAGATATTGTGTGTAGATCAGTCAGATTGTTTGTTTTGCAATTCTGTATATAGCTGCTGAGCAATATTCCAGGCTAGATCGTGATTTAGTATTGACACAAACCTATAAGGAAAAAAAAAAACAACCAACCTGCGAAACAGGAGAAAACATCAGTAAATCTGGAATAAAAAGTGATCAAGGTCACAGTGAGGTGGATGAGTCTGAAGATGTGCTTGGGGCATCTTCTGTCCTGTAATCCTGGTCAGGCATGCAGTTCAAGGTCATGTGGATTTCTTTGTTGTAAGTGGTTGCTGTCTCATCTGAAGCCACCGACACAAGTCTTTTAAACAGAGCTATAGATTCTTTTCACCAAGTTTGCATAAAGGCACCCTCACCCATTTTTTTCTTTCTCTCTTTTTTTCTTCTATTTTTTTTTTTTTTTGGTTTCATTATTGTGTAAAAAGCATTCCTGACCACAATGCAAGTGGGACCCATAAAGACTTACGTGCCTAAAGGAGTGTTATGGTGAATAACCTTTCTTTCTTTTTTTTTTTTTTTTTTTGAACCGATTTGGGTGGGGGTAAGGTAAGGGCAGGTAATGTCATGTTAACACCAGTTTTGCTCGTTTTATTGTCACAGGTCCAAGGCTTTATTTTTCTGATCACAGTTTTGTAAATTACGATACCAGTGAAGTGTTTCTCCCTCCCTGATAGTCTCATGAGGTAGCAAAGGCTGCTACACTGTGATTGTCTGCTCAAGAGTAGAGTGGCCTGGTGGCAGAAGCATCTCTAATCTTTCAGTTTTGGTTGCTTTAATGTTCATCTGGCTTTTGTTCACCGTCCAGGCCTGTATACATTTGATGTCAATTGAACAGTAACAGTGATCTTGCCAAGCTGAGTTACAGTTCATTTGCAGGATGTGAACAAAACTTTGAAAATGTAATTCTTTTTTGACATGAACGGCAGAAGTGCAACAAGGTGGAGGATTCTGTAAGAAAATAAAACGGTATGTTAAGCCATATGTGGAGTTTTGCTCCAGAAGGAAAGACATCCAGACTGCTGATGGTTCCCTGTCACACTGAAGCTTTTTGTTAAGTGCTCGGTCTAACATAGCAAGGTTTGTACAGAGAGGGATCACAGTGCAGGAAAAGGAAGCACAGCTTGTTGTGACTTTGCTGGAAATCCACAGTATTGTCACGTCAGTGACAGAGTCGGACCGTCGTCTCTTTTCCATCCAGAACCCACTGATTAAAGTATCCTACTTGACAGATGCATGGTACACTATCTCCTGGCTTTAAGTATATGTTGGCCATTGGACAATCTTACACACTGTCAAAGATCTATAACAGTCGTAGTAATAACTGTAAAAACGTGATTCATCTGTGGTGTTAAACCAGCTTGTTAATAGTCTCCATCACTGCTAGTCTCTCTCTAGTCCCCTTCATGTTTTAATAGAATACACGTTCTCCTAGACACTTGTTTTATAGAGTGAAGGTTGTTAATGTATCGATGATGGCAACAGTCAGGAAAGTAATTTCAGTGACGTGCTTCCTGTGGTAACGTGAAGTCATCAGTTATGTATGAAAGGTGAAATCTAGATCATTGCTTTTTTTTTTTTTTTTTGCCCCAGAAACTGTTTTCTGTTTGTGCATATTGTGACACTTTTTTAACTTGCAATCTAAACGCTGCTTGACATCACTGTTGACCATTTTCCCAAAGTATAACGTGTTAAATTTCCTGAAATAGATTTCCCAGTATCTCAGGCACATAGTGGTTTTCATTCAGGTCACCATGGGTTGCTATAAACTTCACACTTCCATCTTTACACCTTTATGGAAAAAATAATTTCTAGAGATTATTGGGGATATATATATCGGTAGTATTCCCAGAGATCTGTGCATAGACTTAATGTGCAAAATCAGTGCAATTCCCCTTTAAAGCAAATTTCATATCTTTGCAACTTGATCTTGATGCCATAGAGAAGACAGTGTGAAGCAGTGGCTGCCTCGGGGAGAAACTCATTCAAAAACCGTGATTTGCTTTGGAAATTGGTCACGTGTTGTGTTAAGTTGACAGGATTGGTAGTAAAGTGTCATTAACATGCAGAAACTGGTACAGTAAACAAACTGGTCCTCCATTTAATGAGTTAAATGTTTCATCATCAATTGTTCAAGTCATTTTTAAGATCTTCCTTATACAGTATTGCCTGGTCGGGCTTACATCAGGTTCTTTTTAAAAAAATCTAAACTCAGAATGAGATTTCACAACCACAACACTGTTTTGTCTTTGTCCATATTTGGGGAAAGCCTGCGCACTCACATATAAGACAAGTCTCCTATGGATTCACTCGCACAAGTCAAAGTTTTTCTTTCATGTAGAGAAGACAAACTGACATTACTAGTTTTTTTTTTTTTTTTTTTTTTGCAATAACTTTGGGTCCTGAGTAAAGACCATGGAGCTGACAAGTGTGCATTAGGCAGCCTATCATTCAGCCTGTCATTATGTTAATGGTCCCAGTCATATGCAAACCCATTATACTAGATATGTGCAGTTACTTTAAAGAAATAGGGAAGAAATTTGGATGTCAACTGTTTGAAATCTTTGCTGGAAAAAGGATCAGTGTTGTGTGATTGATTGATTGATTGTCAAAAAGGTCAAAACGTAGATACTGCATTCTCATGAATATTCACTTAGGCCCTGAGGTATAACTGCCATGTTAGTTGCATCACCAATGCCAACAAAAGTGCCTTCTGTTTGATCACTAGGCCTTGAGCCAAAGACGAGCAACAGTAATAGCCTTGTAAAGCGAAGAATGGTAACTGTAACAGGCACTTCTGCTTGCCTTCCTTAAGATGTAATCTGATAAATTGGTAATTCCCAAAGATCTAAGATCCAGTGTCAGTGCAAAAATCCATTCAAAATTGCCAGACAAAATGCCCTGTCAAATCAATGGCCGTTCCTTTTTTTTCCTTCCTAAACTCCACTATATAATTATCATCTTTATTTTGTCTAGCTAGGACATGTTTGTTAGCTAAGAATACACTCTGTTAAACTTCATGATTGTAATGTTCTTTTTTCATCATTAATTATGCCCTTTAGCTGTATAGACTGTTAACATTCTGGGTTATTTTAGTAAAAAAAAAAAACAACAAAAAAAACGAGGGGTTGGAGGGCTAGGAATCCATGTCAGCATAAAATGTTTATTAAATTTCTTTGTGGAGGAAAACTTATCTGGGTTTGCTTCTGTATTGCCAAATATGTTTTAAAATGCTGTATTTTATTACATGGAAAAGTGTTACACGAATGGTAGGAGGGTACGGAAAAAAGTAATCTGTTTAAATCCAGCTTAAGGGAAAACTGTGGAAAAGGTTGACATAAGTACGTTTTTAATTGTGTCATTGTCATGTGGAAACGATCTACCATTAAAACATTCCCTCTGAAACCACCTGTCATTTTAAGTTTTTGACTTAAGTAAAGGTGACCTAACCGAAGGGGGGGTTTACCTAAATTTAATAACTGTTAACATGACAATAAATCAAGTTTTTCAATACGATCAGAAAACAATAGATGCCTCTGAGCACCAAAACAGGTTTTACTATAACTTTTCATACTGGCCTCTTTCCATGCAAAAATAAATACCAAAGAGTTTACCTAGAGATAAACTGAGGCTTCAGTAGTTTCAGTTGACAAATGAAGTGGATACCTACAAACTTTACAGTCTAAATTCCCCCATTACTATCAGTTTCTGTCCCTCAGTCGCAGTTCAGAAAGTAAACTACCTAAGAAATCTCAAAAGGGGATTTTTACACTGAACGGGACCAGATTGATGAAAATACCAGAGAAAATAGACCAGGTTTACTGTTGTTCTGAGGCATATTTGTGTGATAATGTCGCTGTTTTATTAGATTTTTTCTTTATAACTTAAAAAAAAAATCCCTTAAACCCACACAAATCAAAATTTTACGTCAAATAAAGTTCACATGCTCTAATAGGAATTTCTGACACGTTCATGGTCGACACAAAGCACCAAATGATCTCAGTGTCTACAAGTATCAGTCAGGAGAAGGATACAAAAGACTGTACGACTTTAGATAAACTATGGAGCACAGTGAAGACAGTCATCAGCAATGACATTCCTCACAAAAGAAAGTCACTTCAACGTTGATAAAGACATGAAGAAAACTGGTCAGGTGAGCTGCTAAGACACTGACAGCAACATCAAAGGAGCTACTGGAATTCCTTAAAGTTGTGTTCTACATGTTGCTCTTCTACCAGTTGTGTTCTACATGTGATGAAAAAACCCTGTGTTCTTCACATACCTAGGTTGTGGGGGAGGGTGACAAGTCCCCTACCTCAGGTCATAAATTTACATCGACACAAGAACGAAAAAGACTGAAATTAAAAGTGCTTGAACTTAGTGATACTTTGTAAGAATGTGCACACTTGTGCAAAGAGGTTGCATAAAAGATTTCAGTTTCTTTAGACTTTATATCCACTCTAGTGGCTCATTTGTTATTAGCAAAGAATTATGTATGAAACACTGAGGTAGTATGAGTGACCGTCATTAAGAACAAATATTTAAGGTAGGTCTCTTGTGTTTGGCTGAAAGAGAAATTCAACCCATCAATGCAATTATGTAACATAATCATTGTGTAAACAGCAATTACAGCTGCATCAACCCCTAATTTGCATATATGATGGAGAAGCATCAAAAAGGCTTTTTATACATTTTATCATGACAAATAAAAAGTTTCATAAAACACACAGACTCTGTGTGTTTTAAAAGGAAAAGCAAACAAGGCGATATGTTTATTATTCATACAGCTGTAAAACAAAGGTCAGTGACTTAATTAATCACAAGCAATGATTATCAGTGGTGACTGCAGTCACGCCACCATCAACAATCACACACGTCACTTCAGCCTCTAGGTTAAATGTTATACTGGGTTGAGTAAGTTCAGAAAAGGTTCAATGACAGACATGTGGGGAAACGTAAAGCTTCAAGTCAGATGAGTGCTGAAAATGTTAGGAATCATAAATTCTAAAAATTATTAAAAAATAATTGGTAAAAAATATTTTTACCAAAAGTGTTTTTTCTGTTGATTTTCAATTATAAAAAATAAAGAATATTTCTGATTAAATTCAGCATTGTGATTCACATGAATATTACACATTCAAACAAACTTCCAGTACAGGTATAATGTCAACCCCTTGACACCCTAACTTACTTAGAGTTTCCTGAAACACACAGAAAGATAAAATAGAGAAGATAATGTGGTAATGTCTTTACAGTGTTGTTGTAATGTTATGTCCTTTGTCAACCTGGTACAACATCATATCATCAGGGGACAGGACAAAAGGTCAGAGCTAATCACTGACGTAGGAGGATTTAGATTGGTTTGTGACCTGACCTTTTTATGACAGCAACTGAAACACACCACCTCAGCATATCCTGTATGTGTTCTGTACTCTTATGTGCTTAAGTAAATTTCTGACTAAATTCTACCAGCTCACATGGGATGGAGCCTGTCCCGTCCTGGGCTCTGTGTCAGAGAGAGCAGGGGTACTTGGACCAAGGTGGTAGTCTGCCTGTCTCATTTGCCAGGCTCCAGTATCTCTCCTTAAGGACGAAGGCTCCCGCTTTGGGCTGCCTCTGCCTGGTGAAAATACCCTTCTTGTTCCCCACCACACGAGTGATTCCTGCAGACACAGACACGAGATGGATCGATAAAAATCTTGTCACAGGACAGGACACAGAAACAGAGCAGCCTTTTTAATGCCTTTTAGTGCCTTTTAAATGCCAAATACAGGGAAGATGACTCTGTGTATGAAAGTGTGAGTCGTAGGATGTGGGCAAAAATTGCTCTGTCACGAGGAAGTTGTGATTTGTCCGTCCAGGTGGGAAACCCAGAAAGTTGGCAAGAAACACACCTCTGCGCCACCACAGTTCCACCTCCTGTGGGGCGTCCTCAACCCATGTAGGGCTTAAACAAAACAGCATCTGAGGTACTGATCTTTGTAATATAATGAATAATAATTCAATATTTTATATTATTCTAAATGTAACAGCAATTTAATATGCATGATAGCTGTTATTATTACAGGAAATAATGAAAACCTTATGGAATAAACAGTACTGGAACCTGGTTATTAATATTTCTGTATGATTCAAACATCAGGTTTCTGTTTATCTGTGCAGGAGTGTCTGACTCCTCCACATCCCACAGTCTCGTGTGTCTACTGAGCTGCAGGCATCATCAGTATGACACTTTCAATTACACAATTATGATCCAATATCTATAGCAGTTCTATTTTTACCACTTCATTAAAATAAGTAAACATATTTAGACACCTCTGCATCAAGAACATGCAAAGTATTGTACAAATGGACTGAGTGCTCATACAATATGTCACAGCCAGCAGGTTTATGATGATGTAACTATCAGCCCCACAACAGCGTCCATCTACAGAGAGTCCCTCTCTTTATCAGGGGGTTAGGTGCAGGGTGTGCAGTGCTTTGTTTTTTCTTAACAATGTAATGTGTATTGTATAAACTAGGAGGAATGACAGCAGTTCTGGTTCTACAGGTTGTTGTCGTCTGCGGCTTCAGTACCTTGTGCAGTCATGAAATCAGCAAAGTTCCAGATGAGTTCACCAATGACGTACTGCTTCCTCTTCTGGTCGAACACGCTGTGGTAGCTCTGCAGAACGACCTTCTGGTACTCCTCAGTAAACATCATGGGTGGATCCTAGAGAGTGAAGAAAGAAAACTGCTTCAAAAGTTCACAAAACCAGATTACTGAATACAAATATAAGTGCTGGTGAAATAATTGAAGGTGTGTGTGTTTGTGAATCCTCACACTGTGAAGGCCCGCCACTGCATCTGCTCCATATTCACTCTGGATGATGGGTTTCTGGTATTTTCCATACCAGTTCTCAAACTGAGTGTTGAGCTGAATGGGTATAACCTGCAAATAGCCTGGATCATGGTACCAGGAGAAGTAACTGTTTACACAGATTACATCCACAAAGGGAGCCTAGGGACAAGATATAGGACAATAAATGACAAGAATCCCAACAAAAATCAAAACACAAGACATTCTCTTGCACCAATTACTTCATGTGCAATTGTTGGATGACACTGTGTCTTCACCTTTTACACAATTTTAAAATTGTGTCTTCACTGATTTTTGACAGAGAGCAGCAGTAGTAACTCACAGCTGCAAACTAATCAGTACGTTGAAGGTACAAACATCACCCTAAACCATATTGCTCACAGCACAGGAATGTGAAAAATCCTCAGGCATGTCAGCTGTCAGCGTCTCAGAATTTAAACAGGAAAAACTTTGAAAGAGAAATTCTTGAATATGACACTCATATTTTTTAATTAGGAAGTTTACCTGGTTCACTACAGGTTATGTTAATGTTAAACATTCAGTCAAGTTTCATGATGTGACTTGCAGCACTGAGAGGCACAAAGGCTGTTTTCCCACAAGTAGCTTGTTTATGTAGTTTCTCATAAATATTATTTAAAACGTATGACTACGACTTATCTTGTACAGAAAATGGATGGATTTTTTTAAAGGCCTTGAAAACATATTCTATACATCAATTATTATAGTTTTTAAACAAATGTTACATTTGTTGATTATGATATGCTGTGAATGCTGTGAAAGCATTTGGGTTTGAATGAATGAATGAATGAATGAATGAATAGTCAGGACTGAGACTGTCTTGATGAGCAGGGACGGTGATGCCAGACGACGTTCCTTTGAGGAGCACAGTGGTTGAGGAGAGAATAAGCCTGTGTGACTGAGTTCACAATGATGTCTGGTGACCCAGAAGTCACTCTGTAGGCAGCACGAATTTGACTCAGGCAGCCGCGAGTAGCTGCAGGGACATTAGTGCTTATGGGCTGATCAAAGATCAGACACGCTGCTGCGTTGTGGACCATCTGTAGGGGTTTCACTGTGTGTAGGGAGGCCCATCAGAGGGGCCTTGCAGTTGTCAAAGTGAGAGATAACCACGGACTGAACTGAGAGTTTGGTCTGAGTCATGTAAGGACTTTGGATCACGTAGAGCTGGATTCATGTCTACAACACTACAGAAAGTTACAAACTTTTCAGTATGTATTAATTTTAGTCTTCAATTAAAGAAATAAAAGTTTTAGAAGAAGGAGAAGATCCTGAACCCCTAACGCCTTCCCTCGTTGTATGTGTGTGGCAGTGTTGCATGAATGTGTATTTGACTAGTAGTGTGAAAGATTTTGACGAGTTATAAAAAAAACTTTAAATGTATCAAATTATAAACATGACAACCGGTGTGGTGTGCAGGTTTTCACACTTGCTGATACCATTAGTGACAATATAAAAAACTCACCCCTTTGTCTCTAGCATAGTTAGAGTTGGTGATGTAAGTGACCGGTCTAGTCGGGTCCAGTGCTTTGGTATGTTTTATTAAAGTCCTGTAAGAAACACAAATGTGGTTAAATTGCAAAATGTGGCATGGGGGCGTTTCTCTCCACACATACCACACTGTTCTATTCAATGCAATCTTTACTTAATGTGAAGCAGTTTGGCAGGTCGAGTATTTGCCCTTTTTGTTTCCTTGAAGCCCGAGGCTCTTACTTAACTCCAGCTGTATATGTTCAAGGCGGCTTTATGACTTCTCTCAGTGCATTCCTTGAATCAGAGTAAAGGGACAGGCTGTAGACAAATGCTTTATTTATTGTTACAGTTTGTGACTTCCAGGGTGTCCCGGTGGCTCAGGTCTTCATCTCTGTCACTTTGTATGTGAATAATTGTGTCATTTGTGGATGTCTTCATTACAGGACTAAACATATTGTTTTAAAAAATTATCAACACTCACTTGAAATAAAATTCAGCAGGGGGCATCTCCGAAGCGGGCTCATTAGCTACTGACCACATCACCACAGAGGGATGGTTCTTGTCCCGACGCACAAGCTCATCCATGACTTCCAGGTGATGGATGAGGGAGGCGTTTCCAAAACTACGACTACAAGCACAAGGCACAAAAAAGAAAGCACACTCACACTGAGCTGACAGACAAACAAACCAAATTCATCCATCATTACGGCGTACACACCAGCCCACAAGTCAAAGCTACAGCTCCTTGACATGTGTGAGTACGAACAATGACAACTCACCTGACATCTGTTGTGTTGGTTTTCTTTTTTTTTTTCTTCGGTGGGAGGATTTTAGAATTTTTATGTGATCGTATCCTGTATGATTTCCTGACTCTGAGCCTAAAAGGACAGGTTGACATTTTTTTCCAAGTCTGTTTTGAAATGAAACCAGCTTGTTCACTGTGGGAACTGTTGGGGACTCTGTAAGATACTTTGATATTAACTATTCTCTGTTTTTATCCAAAATCAAATGCCCATGTGCATGTTGGCAAATTTTAATAATCTTCCCATCCATGTTAAATGCAAAGAGATCTCTTCTCAACATAAATTCAATAGAAGAGCCTTGGACTTGTTTCATTCAGCAATGTAACATTACAGATAATGACAGGAACAATCAGACAGAGTGAGTCACACCGAGTTGGTGTCTGAGGAAATATCTAGTGTTCAGTTGACTGCGTTACATAGCAGAAAGATGTGATCTGTCTTTTAAATATTCACTTGTCCAAACTTGGCCACAAAAGCACATTCATGTATCTTAACACAAGTAAATACCAAAACTATGAGTCTAGCAACACATTGGCAGCTCTGTGAAGCTGCGCCTGGGTACAACACTGCTTTGAGTGAAATGCTAATGCTAACATGGTAATGTGTGGATGTTTAGCAGGTGTAATAATAAGCATGATCATCATCTTAGCTTAGTTTTGGTAGCAAAATATAGCTTAGGCTGATGGGATTGTTTACTCACAGTTTGTCAGGTATTTGCTCATACATCAAAGCAAAGCTGAAGTTTTGACCTGATGATGGCGCTAAATGATTCTTGATAGGGACACGATGGTGTGTACCATATGTCATGATGATAAAACATCTGATATATGCTGATATCAGCAGGAATGTGAAGATGTGAATAAACGGTTATTGTGTCCAGAGTCACCCATGTTTGTTTAAAGTAAATGGAAGTTAATTAATCTTAACTGAATAAACTTTCATTATCACACTGAGATGGAAACTGTTCTGTAAGTGGGTGTTCTCAGTCTGCAACTTGTCCAGAATCAGTCAACATGACTTGTAACAGTTGTCAGACTTTCCTCATATAAACATGGTAAAGTGTTTAGATATAGATTATCTAAGACTAACAAGTAAACTGAACCATCAAACACAGTCTGTGACTCACATGTCTTTGATGCCCACCCCCGGGCACTCGTCTATCACTACGATGCCGTGGCGATCACACATCTGCAGGATCTCCTCGGCGTAGGGGTAGTGGCTGGTGCGAAATGAATTGGCCCCCAACCACTTCAATAAGTTAAAGTCCTTGACAATCAAGGGCCAGTCAAAGCCTTTACCTCGAATCTAAAGCACAAGATTAACAGAAGAAGGGAGGATTAGATGACTGAACTTAATTTACTTTCTTATCATGTTTATCGGACAGTGTTTGAATTTGCTAACCAGGTGAAAAGAATCAGAATCTGAATCAGAATCTGAATTATTTGTCATTGTGCAGGGTACAACGATATTAAAAGCTTGGCCTCAAAGTGCAACAATAACAATAAAACACTTGCTGCTTCAGCAAAGCTTTTGCTTCCCTCTAGTGGTACTCACATCAGAGTCCTCATGTTTGTTGACTCCATGGAAATAGAAAGGCTTGTTGTTGATGAGGAACTGGGTGCTGGTAACGTTAACAGTGCGGATGCCGACTGGTAGAGTATACACATCTTCATATGTTGATCTATCATCGGCTGCCATCATACGGACCTGGATGGCGACGTGACCAAATGACGAATTTCAAAGACATTTACTTCTCGATTACTCTGCTAAATCCATTTCTCTGCAGATACTGATTAGAAAACTTTGGGATAATAAAAGAACTAGTCATTTCAGTACAGTTCATTTAACAACCTCAAATTGGTGAAAAAAAACAGCAACTGTGATAAACTGTAGAGAGCTGGAGCAAGGACCTGCAGTGTGTTGGTACTGTTGGTTATTTTACTAAAACAGTGTTCACTAACACCTCCAGATGTTCACTGTTTTAGTGAACATCTGGAGTGGTACAACTACACCAAAGTAAGTTTATAGATAACACTAAAAGAGTAAAGTTATCAAGTTGCTGTCCAAATTGTCCCTAATCTGCCCCACAGGCTGGATGGAGATACTGCTCTGTCCTGTTTTACCACTTTCTCTATCACTGGATTTCAGATCATTTGTTGCAATAAAAATGAGAGTAAATTATTTACGATCAAAAGTCATATAAACTCATCATGACTTGACCATGTTTTAATGGTGTGTAACAGAAACTAATGATATATCCAATATAAATGTATGTATTAAATCTTCACATGTATGAATGGGATCTGTGGTAATAGAGCTGTTAATTCTAGTAAAACCATGGTGGTAATTGCATATTACTGTACAGATTTATATGTTGGAGGATGTAGTCTTGTGGTACTTCCTGGTGCTACATTAAAAATCTAAAACTTTGGGCAAAAACTTTGACATAAACACATCTTACCTCCAAAGAGTAAAGATAAGCTGGATTCTCATGCATCAAGTACGGCCACCACAGTTTGACATCTGTCACTTTGAGAACTCCAGACTGATCGCTGGAGGAGGCAACACAGTGTCCATCTTTGTCCATCAGTGTGACCTTCAGATTGGCTGTGGTTACACCTCGGACTGATATTTGGTATTTGACTAAACCTAAAACACAAAAAAACATCAATGTCTAATACACACAGACATAAACTATTAAGAAACTTAAATACATGATCACTGTGGTTTCACTGTAAGTTAGTTTCATTCATTTACCAGTGTTATCCAAGAAGTCGGTCACCACGGTGATGTCATCCACATACGCCTTGGGAGTTGTATACATTAACACAGGGCGATGTATCCCGGCGTAGTTGAAGAAATCAAAGTAGATGTTTTGCACAAAAAAACCTTCAGGATACCTGTCGAACAATGACAACTTTTTAATCTCCATGAAATATTACATCACAGGTATAAAAGGCATAAAGAGATCTGACCTGGTGATTTGATTTTTAAAATAAATGATTTTCATTAAAAAAAACAAAACAAGTAATGCTTAAGTCTGATTGATTTTTTTGAAATTTCACAAGAATCATTAATATAGTTTTCTGATTGATTGATTGATTGATTGATTGAATGAGGAAATAATTGGTAGTTACAGTCTTACAACACTGTTTAAATCTGAAAAATAAAAACATTAAACTGTTATTTCTCCAAAATCTGCAAAAAGATATCAAAATATAAAATAGAAATGTTTTTTAAGTTAAAGATCAGGACCTGTTTAAAATCTGTCACAGGTTATACATCACATAAATGTTAAACATGACACAGATCATCCAACCAAACACACTAATGAATTTAAGCTTTTGTATCAGGTCAGTGTTTTAATCAAAACTGAATAAAACCAAGTTACATGGAGCGGTCGTTCAAGTGCTGGATGGCTCCTGGTGGAAGAGTCACCAGAGACAAGGTGTTGTTGACAGCGATGGTGATCCTGCACGGAGCAGTTGGGTCCTTGCGGATCAAGTCGCCTATCTCAGCCTCAAAAGGAAGATGGCCTCCGTTATGCTCAGTCACTTTCACCCCGTTTACCCACTGCAAAGATGCAAAGAGTGACAGTGAAGAAGGTTGATCACATTAAATCAGTTGCTGGTATGAAGCGATTGATTGCATGCTGTCTAAAAACAAAGATAGCTTATGAATTATGGCACATTAAATCTGCTGACTTTTATTATTCCAACTCTGACTAAGACTCACCACCACCGAATAATAGTGAGCGCTTCCCACTCTGAGAACCACTCTTGTTCCTTCGTCTGCGACCCAACGAGCAGGAACCACCACCTCTCGCTCATACCACACCCAGCCAATGAAGTCTCTCAGTGAGCGGTCCTGGGTGACGTCATTGTAGCTGGCAGGGACTGGCATGTCGATCACTGGACCGGTCTATGGAAAAAAAATATGATCAACAGACGATTCTGGATATTTTTTTCTTGGCTTAATGGAACTGCTGTATTCAGAACTGAGACTGTAGTGACCAAGATGATCAGAATTATAAATATTTTGATAATAACTGGGAAGAAAGTAGTTTTCTTGACAGTTGCACCAAGCAAAAATATAAATATAAATCAGAGAAATAAAAACTAAATAGAAGTGTGTGCATTATATGTGCCTAGAATGTGTACAAATATTTAAATGTACATAAAGATCGATACATTGATTCATTGATTAACAATCCAAAATTACTGATGCAAAGTGAAAACATTAATCCATATCATCATATCTCACTACGTGTGAGAAATGAATGAGAAATCCTGTCCCTGTATAAAATGGGAAGCTAAAGTTCTTTCAGTTCTGTTTTATATAATGTCATTGTTTTAAACTCAACAATCTGTTTCCTCATGATTTATGCTGATATTTGAGAGGTCATCTAGGATTCTTCCAGTTAACAGACAAAAAAATGTGGAGTTTGAGTCAACAACAGAATATCCACTCTTATTCTTTTGATTAAACAGAACATTTTGATTTTGATGTCTGGAAGAGTCAAACCAAATGACTTGACAGAACTGACAGAACATCATATTGAGAGGAAACTTGCAATTTACACCCCTGATATGTAGAAATCATTTGATGACCACAAAAACAAATGACTTCCTGTGTTACATTTCTGTGGAAACAGTTTATTTTCAGTGTGGTCTAAGATAATACTTAAACATTTTTCTATGGTGTCAAACCATGGTGATAACAGAAAGTTGAAAACAGTTTGATGCATATACTTGATCTTCATTGTTAAAATCTACAAGACTCCAGTGTAGAGACCAGGACCTCATAGTATCAATCTACATTTCTGTGACACTTTTTTTAAATATTTTCGGGCTGTTTTTGCTTTTCTCTCACACATCCTTACACCCTGAAAAAAACTCTTCTCTGCTGACAACAAGACCCCTAAGGTCACTGAGGTCACTGAGGCCACGAACTGTGAGGGATGATAATAAACAGAGTAGAGAGCAGAGATTCGCTGTCAGTCTTAATGTGTCATGAGTATGAGTGAATTTAAATGACCTTTGTAAGTTTGTTTGTTTTTTTTCTAAATCAAACAAAGTGAGCAGCCTTATCGTGTCCCACTTACATCTGCCAGGCGACTTTTGTACCATGCTCTCTCGAAGCCCTGGTTCCTGTTCGGGGACTGATCAGCCCTGAAGACCCAAAGCCCGTTTAGCTCCTTCAGCTCCCTGGACGAGGACTCCCGGGGGAACAGCATGCCTCCGTCCAGCGGACTCACCGCGGCAAACACGGCGAGCAAGCACAAAGCGGCGAGCAGCCCGGGCCCTCCGGCTGCAGACATCCCGGTCTGAGGACTGTCTCTACTGTGGACACTCACAAACACACTGCGCGCTCACTCTTCCTGGTCCAGTCACATGATTTGTTCTGTGCCCACGTGACCGTAGAGCTGCCGCTCCTGTGTTGTCTTCCGTTAGTTTGAAAACCCCCCGCTGAAAAAGTAAACCTAACATTGTATATGATATAACTATTCTAGGGAACCCGGGATCGGCCATAGAGAGACAAATATAATAATAATAATAATAATAATAATAATAATAATAATAATAATAATAATAATAATAATAAAAAACTAACTAAATAACCGCTAATGAAATATTATGTACAAAGTAATAATGGGAAATAAGATGAATTGATTCATAATCATTCCTTATAATCCCTTGAAATACTCGTGTGTGCGGGCACGCGATGAGAAATATTGATTATTTATTGGTCGTCATCGATTGTGCGCGAAATGACCGCACTACACTAATGATGTGTAGTAGCTGCTCTTTTTGGACTGTAGATGTCACTCGCACATGATGTCACTTGGAGCCGTTTATTGGGATAAATGGCGCTAATATGACCCTGAGCCTTTAATATGTGTGTTTGTGTAAAATTATTTTACAGAAGCACTGTTGAAATGTTTAGGACCACAACTACCTGCCCAACCAAGTGTCAGTGCCACCTCCGTTGATAACAGTACAGCAAGTGAGTTTTGAACTCCCAGATCATGGATACAAGATGCGTGAGATATTTGTTGTTTACAGACAACAAATACCTCACATGTTGACATGACATATCTCAAAATGATGACATGGGACTTCTAAGATGGCTGTCCTGTGCAGAGTTCCCAGCTCCTGAAAGTGAGGAGCAGTTACAAGCACCTGGTAGTGAGATCTCTTACAGTGATGCCATTACTGACTTTGCCCCCAGAAAAGCCTGGAAACATTTAAACAAAGAGAAAGTTACATTTTATGTACTTGTTTAGGTGAAACGTGCAAACAAATTACCAGAGGTGGAAGTGTCCAGCTTCAGAAAGTAAAAGTCCTGACATGTATTGGTGCCACCTGTGCACTTAACACAGGTGATCTCACGAATTAGCTGATACTTGACTGAAGAGTTGTGCTAATTATATATATATATATATATATATATATATATATATATATATATATATATATATATATATATATATATATATATATATATATATATATATATATATATATATATATATATATATATATATATATATATATATATATATATATATATATATATATATATATATATATATATATATATATATATATACATATATATATATATATATATATATATATATATATATATATATGAATTAAAACATAAATAGAAGTCTGTGCATTATATGTGCCTAGAATGTGTGCAAATGTTTAAATGTACACAAAGAAGATCGACACATTGATTAATTGATTAACAATCCAAAATTACTGATGCAAAGTGGGCACATTGATCCATATCATCATATCTGTCATTACATGTGAGTGAAGGTTTACTGAAATGCTGTCTCCGCGTCTATAAAATGGGAAGCTAAAGTTCTTTCAGTTCTGTTTTTTATGACGTGATTTTTTTTTTTTTTTTTTTTTTTTACTCAGAAATCTGTTTCCTTGAGAGGTCATCTAGGGTTCTTCCAGTTAAGAGATAAAAAATGTGGAGCTTGAGTCAACAACAGAATATCTACTCCTATTCTTTTGATCAAACAGAACATTTTCAATTTGATGTCTGGAAGAGTTAAAATAAAATTGTCAAATCATACTTAAGTCATTTTGAAGTTGATATGATATCATGTCATATCAATTACAGGCCTGTGAACTGAATCAAATCAAATGACTTTTGACATTCGCCAGAGAACTGATACAACATCATATCGAGAGGAAACTTGTGATTTACACCCCTGATGTGTAGAATCGTTTGATGACCACAAGAACAAAGGACTTTCTGTGTTGCTCTGTGGTGCATTTCTGTGAAAACAGTCAATTTTCAGTATGGTCCAAGATAATACTTAAACAGTATTTTCCTATAGTGTCAAACCATGGTGATAACAGACAGTTGAAAACGAGTTGATGCATTTATTTGATCTCCATTCACATCGATTCACATCCCATAAAATTGTCTTAAGAAGAACAAACAAGATTGTCAAAAGCTCAATATGACAAATTATTTAAAAAATCAACCACACCACCAAGAAAACTATATTTCAGCCCCTACTAGGTTTTAAGTGGCAGCCAGTGCTACACCAGGGAATAAATGACACTAGATGGCGCCAGACACACATATAAGCAAATGTTACTGACAGCGCACAGAGTCAGAGTGAGTTCACTGGTTTTGTTGAAGTGTCTAACAATGCCACCACATCCCAACATGTCCTTACATCTCATAATGGCCATGGACTGATATACATGCTGGATGGACGGGGGCAAACATGTTGTCATGTTGTGGTAATAACACAAATCCTAACCCTGACCAAAAAGGCCAGGGTTTGGTCCTGTTGGTGGTTCAGCTCTGACTGTGGAGTTTAAAGAGTGAGCTTTATATATTTTGGAAGATGGTCTACTTACATTGCAACTGTGTTCACAGGGAGTGGTTTGCTGTGATCTTAATGTGCTAAGTGGAGAATATGACTTTGTTTAACCCATTTGCAGGAAAAGTTGAGAACTTTGTGACCTAATTCTGCAGGTTTTTGAGAACAGGATTAAGAGTTTGTTTTGTCTGTGATGCTTCTTTCAGTTTGACATTTGACAACCTTTTTAGAGTTGTGTAGGTTGTGTTCCAGGTATTGATTTGAACAAATGAGAGAAACATGAATATGCTCAAAATGTCTTTAATTGTCAGTTTTTCATCATCTTTGATCATGAAGTGTACGTGTCAGGTTGTAGTATAACATCTGAGTCTCAGTGAATGGAGCAATACATGACTAAGTTAAATTAGATTTGCGAGGACAGAGACACTTGCTCATTCTCTATCCAGGTATGTTTCCCACCCCTGACTTACTTTAATTAGTGTATACTGTCTTTTCCCACGAGGGACTATCCTTTCTCATTAAATCACAAATATTTCACATTGACTAACTGACAGAAAAATATTCCCAAGACACAGATGTAATCAAATGCTGGATATTTGTGAACATTATACTGTCTGGATTAAGAAAAGGCAAATTTATTGTGCATATTAAGCACAAACAAGACAGATTTGTAATAAACTGCTTCAGAGAGTGAAGCTAAACTACCCACTGCTGCTATCTTCCTTGAATTTAATGTAAGGTTAATGGTGGGTTCAGTGTTAATTTCCTGTTTCAAGTAATTTTCCCACCAATTCATTTTCGGATGTTTCAAAACACAAACTGCTCTCAATTTATTTTTAGTACAATCAACTGCCCTGTGGTTTTCGTCCCATGTTAGCGATGTCTTACTTACTTACTACATGATCATTCTCAGATTACATAATTCAGTGACAAAAATCCAGAGAACTCACAGTCTTCTGTAAGATGTGTTGCAAAAGGGGGAAACATCTTATATGGCTCATTTTTTTTACTACTATGACTCATAACTGTCTTTTGACAAATACTGAATTTTTATCAGCTTTTACATTATACAGACCAGATCACTATGTAGGTTTTTTAAATCAAAGATTTAATGACATAGTTTGGTTTGAACAACAACTACAGGCAACTTTACCCACAGTGTTTGTCCAATCTCCCCTCGAGTTCCAAACAGTGACACAGGAAACTGTCTCCTTACACCTGCAGATCCTCGCTCTTATTTTGTAGATGCTGTTCATGTTTTTGTCCCCAATGATTCTGTCTTACATTATTCAATTTGAACTCAAAGAAAGAAACAAACAAAAAGTGCATTCACGCAAAAACACACACCATGCTCATGTGCATTTTTATAAACACATAATTTTGCACGTATTTTTTTATACAACAAGATTCTAAAAAGTGGCATGTGTGTGTCCCTACCTTATTTAGGAAGTGGTTCACTGAACATGACTTGAACTCCCATAAGACACTGGGAATGAGCACTTCAGTTTTAGTTTTATTCTTCCAGTCTGATTCTTTGTCTGTCGTGTGTATAGTTGACCTGCTTTTAAACTTCTTCTTCTTCTCTTTATTGTTTGTTTTAAAGGTTTTTTTTTTTTTTTAGAAGCAAAACTTGTCAGTCGGAAAAAAGTAAAAAGCTGTCTGCATTAAAACCAGTTTTGAATTGGCGTTCATTCATGCATTATTGATAAATAAAGCAAAGGGGAGTGAGAAACAGAGAATAAAGGGGGACACAATTCCCCAAAGGCTGAATTTTTGCTGAAAGGCTTTTCACAGTCCTGCTGTGCCCACGTTACCACCACATGAGTGGTGAAAGTAAACACTGTCATGTTCAGCTGCGAGGAGCAGAAACAGTTCACATTCTTATATAAAAATAAGTTGTCTTCTACTGAAAGCACATGAGCTACAAGTCACAACACACAGATATGGACAAAGATCTGCAGAGTGCAACCAGTGCTGTCCTCTCTGGATCACTGATATGATTATATTCTTGAGTTCTTCACTCAATCTGCAAATATCAACGATCAGATGTTTTGTATCATCTGAGGACATCCACAAGCTGATTAGATTTCAGATTCCTCATTAATGGTTTTTAATCAGTTTTATGAATGAACATGATCACATTCTTTGAAAGTCATTTATATGGTGGAGGAACAAAGTTTAGGCATTTAAACCCCTGTGACAACCACTCATTACTCAGTGAGAAAACTCTAATAGTGTCATCATATATCATATCGTGAGGAAGACTCGTATGGTGTCACTTGTTTTAACCATTTATTTAGTTGAAACACGTCTAATAATAGGTAACAGAGACATTCTGCTGGTGTTAATCAGCTGCTTCCAGTGCAGTGCGGATGTACTTGTGCGTTTCCTATAGTGTTCCCTGCATCCTGTCTCCTTTCATTGTTGAGCGTGTCCCCTCTGCTTGGATAAATATTTACTGCTTGATGGTGCATCTGATAAGGATGCTGAATTAAGTAAGACCTGCAGGCCACAGCCAGGACCAGGACGCTCTATTTAATCAACTCAAAGATGGAAAATTCTTTTAATTTACTTTTGAATTAAGTTTAAATATATAAAATGTAATGAAGGATTTTTACTGCACTGTGTCTTTATATGTTTCAAACTAGTGTCAGTAGGAAGGACTGTTTGTTTTGGCTCTCTGTTTGTACTATGAGTTGTGCCCAGTGAACATGTGTTACAAGGTGAAACCGGTCACTGAGACGGCTCGCTGCATGCCTTCTTCTTCACCCCACATCCTCAGTCCACAGAAACACCTGATGTAATTTTAGCAAACTCTAATTACTATAACAACAACATCTAAATGCAATACAATGAAAGCAGAACTAAAGAACAACCTAATGATAGAATAAAATTCTCACCATATAAAAAAATACCCAGAGCATATTAAAGCTCTGTGTATTTGTCACACTGATCTAATGAGGCCTGGCATCTAATAATAGTCACCAATAGATTATGAGGTGAGTTGAACATTATAAATGGATGTGTAAATGTGTTGCTAAAAGAGGTCAAGATCCAGGAAGCAGTTTGACATTATGCTCTTTTATCTGACCTTCTGGAAATTTCAACATGAAGACACAATCAAAAGAACAGATTAATTTACTTCAGGGTCATTAAAAAAGGAAATCTAAATTACACTACTGCCAGGTTACTAGAACTACTACTCTACTGTCACACCAAAGATATGAATGTGTGCGTGAGAGATGAAACCCAAATAAGGGTTGTAGCTGTGCTGAGGGTCCAGGGGCTCAGTCAGATTGCACTAGTGGCAGATTGGCTGAGTGGGCGCAAGCATGACAGAGTAGGAAGTCGTCTCTTAATTCCCGCTGCGCCTCCCGCCGTGCCAACGTTTCACACTGCCAAAGCTGTGTCCAGGACCCTGCAGAACCACCACCAGCACCAGCACCAGCTCAGCTCAGATTTGCTCTCTCCTCTACACTTTATGAACAGCTACTTTTCCTTCACTAACACTGATTTCAGCACCGTCCGTATGTGTTGCAGCTGTAGAACAATAACACTTCAGGAAAACAGGTTTTTTAGCTTGCAGAGAGGCTTGCCATCTGTCAGAGTGTGTGTCAGATCTGGTAGTTTTATTGGAAGACAGGATTTATGTGTATGCTGCAATTGCTCTGTTGTGAATGACTGAAAATAGTGAAAGAAAAATTCCCTTTTTTCATGCACATGACATAATGGCAGACAGGTGCAGGCTGCTCCCAGTGGACTCAATAACACAGATGTTAGACAGCAGCCTCTGACACCATAACGTGTGAGATGAGCTGCACAGGCACAAACACCAAGTCGATCGATTTTAATTCCAGTCCACAATCCTCTGCCTGTCCAAACAGGTAGAAGGAGATATACTGCATCCCATCTGACCCTGAGATACAGGGTTGTTTTCACAGTTATGGATTACAGTATTTTCAACATGTCATTAAAATTCCAAGCAAAACCACCTCAGTGTGCACCTCAGTCTTGCTACCACAGCTACATGTATAAGTTAAATGAACAAAACCAGCTAAAGATTAACTGTAACTGCAACCTGTTAATAGCCGACACTGGTCATGTGGCTGGAGCTGTGCAGGGGAACGTAATGGCTGTCATGAGAGCAGGGCAGAGCGGAGGTCAACGACCTTTTCACTAGATTTGGATGCCTCATCATTTTCATTGTCAGGTGAAGCAGATGTACTACTGTTTGCTGCTTGTATTTTTGTGTCACACATGGTTGATTAATAGTGAATGAAATGACTACAGTAGGTCTTTGTTTGCATTAGAAATAAAGCACTGCAGGTATTTAAGAGTCACATTAAATGCATCGTGACTGCTGTTTGCATTTGCCAAAAAAAGCACATTTCTGTTTAAGATTCATTCAGCTTTTTCTCCATGTTTTCTTCCCCATCTTTGTTCTTGTCTGTGCCATGTGGGGTGATAATGGTGCATGAGAGAGGGAGATTGAGCTAGAAGGAAGAGGAGGAGATGAGGAGGATGAAGAGAGAAAGACAGAGAGAGGAAGAGTAAAGACAGGGAGCAGGCATTCCTCATGCCTTCTCTCCTTCTGTTCTCATGTGAAAATGCGAGTGCTGAATTATTCATAGCCTGTGGGAGGTGAATAATGAATATGTGCAAGTGATTAAAGGATCCACGCTGATGAGCTGGAACAAGCGAAAGATGAGGGCTTCCCCCGCTGAGTGATCTCACCTGCTTCATTGACAGAAAGAGAAAGCTTCAGAAGAGGAGCAAAAATAGCACAAATACATTTTACTGAGGAAAGTGCTCAACCTGCACTGTGAGCTGGATTTTGCTGCTTGGAAACACAACATATTGTATATCCATGTGCTGTGCTTGATGTTTTCCGCCCCTTGTTCTCACTGAAGCTCACTGAATTCCTTAAAACTGTATAAATGGGGTGAAAAAGAGAATCCATGTTTAAATGTTGTAAATAATACATCGCTGCAGCATCACACAGTGCTGTGTCTGCCTGCTGGGGCTTCCTATATGAGGAGGGGGTGGAAGAAAGAGCCGGTGCATCTGAGGGTTTATCTCCCCTCTTCCTAACACACTCTCTGTTTCAGTGTGTGTATGTGTGAGCTTGTAAATGAGTCTCTGTGAAGCCGAGCATGTGTCTCACACTGACACATCTGAGTCCATCCATGTCTGGTTGTTTTTGCACATCATGGGTCATTGGTTCCCACATTAAAAGTAACTCCTACACATCCACCCACGCAACCTCCACCGTTATACACAACTAGTCTAAATATACATCTCACATGTATGTGAAGAGGCAACGTAGCCTCAGGCAAAACAAAAAAGCATGCCGCACTTTTACTTATGAAAGCGATGTAGTGTGGATGCGCATGTGTGGCGGTTTCATTGAAGCTGTGGCAACACAACAGAGAGCAGCTCAGCATGTGAAGTGCAGAGGCCAGGGCATGATGCCTCTGGTTGGGTTCATACGTCCATGTATGTGGACGTGTTCGACAGCATGTATGATGAAAAAATAAGAGCTATGTGGCAAGACAATGGGCAGTGGAGTGAATTGATCTGTGCTTGTGTAAGACATTGCAGAGTATTTCCCTTTTTTAATGGCACCAAGTAGCTGGACGCCTATTGAACATTTGCTGCAGGAATTAATCCATAGCAACACACATTTTTAATGAAAACATGTGTAGGCGTAAATGCTTTTAAACTTGTGATATTGTATGGTTAAATCTACTACCATATGAAACTAGCATTCATGCTGATGACATGAAAATAGTGATGCAGGGTGAAAAAACATCAAGCAAACATCGGCCACCTGGGTAAAGAGTTATATGGGAATAATTCTCAACAACTTGCAGTGAACAAACAGGAATACAATAATAATATAATAGGAAAATAAATTAACAGTCTTCACTGGATTATTATAGATATTACATATTAGATATAGGTTATTAAAATTCGTTTTGGATTAAAAAAAATCCACAATAAGCTAAACATGAGCATAGGTATTGTTACTTCTTTGTTAGCAAATAATGCCCTATGCAGAGCAACATTTCCATTGAAGTTTCATTTTTCCACCCACTCCTGGGGAAGATGTCCAGGCTCTTAGCTATTAAATGCTTCTCTATGTTCACTCATCAGTTGCAAACAGTGTCTGTCTGTAATTTGGTCCTGGGCAGATGGTGCAAAAGTGGTAGAAAACAGCTGCGTGCTGCTTGATAGGACACTGATGAGAGCAGTGAGACCGAGCCAAATCAGTTATGTTACATCCTATAAAACCAGAAAGCAATGAGCTGAAAGAGAATAAAACACTTCCTAGAGCTGAGGGGAAGTGTATAGTTGGCTCATAATTGCTTGTGTGTTCTTTAATAACAGTACAAATAGTCATTAGCCCATTTTTTTATGAAAATATTCATAAATGCAGCTTTAAAACTACGGCCAAAACCTGCAGGATCTGTTGTTTTCTGATTGGTTCAGTCTTGACTGAGCAGAGGTTCATGCCCCTGGTGTGGGTCAGCATTCTCTGGAGTGGACCAGTGTCCTGCGGTCTTCAGCTGAGAAAATAAATCAGTGTTCTATCTTTTTCTGTCTTAACTTTTTAAGGCTGGTCAGCTCAACTTATTAGTCAGATTCCCCAAAATGACCTGCAGAGAATATCACAACTGACAGCGGCGACCTCACAGGACTCATTTAAACACAGAGTAAAAAGTACAATGGAATTGCAGATGACAAACATCATTTATGAGAAGGATTGGAGTATTTTCCAGAACTCATCATTGTTGTGCAATTCGTCACATATTTCTATGCTCATGACATAATTTGTTATCAGAGGAGTGGTATGTTGGAGAATTTTTGATCAGTGTTTGGTTCTTACACACAATCAAACACTCAGCTTCCTCTTCCTGCTGCTGAGGTAAGTGAGTGAGACGCAGGCACTGCAGGGAGAGAGACAGACAGAGGAGGTCTGGGGATCCATTTCTCATGAAACCTCACACATGAACACATTCCTTTGCCTGGAGTAAGTGCATGCAACTGACCAGAGGTCTCACATGGCAGCAGGTGCTGCATCAATCAGATAAGAAAATAAGTGGCCTCTTCTCTTAAATGAAAGGACATAATAGTGGGCCAGTTAACTTAGATCTTAATTTATCATAATGACCACCTGATAGTAATCTCTACAAATATCTCTCAAGATGAGACCGGGCTCCACTTTTTGTTTTTCTACGAAAGAAAATGAATTTCTAGAAGTTGTAAACTATGAACAATTCTTTTGTGTTTTGTTTATAAAATAACATTATTTGGCTGAGGAATGTTGTTCACCATTTGACTGACATTAAAGCAGGCATTTAAAAAAGAAGTTAAGCTTGTTTTTTTTTGGTTATATAAAACAATGTGTCCATGAAAAGCTGCATCCTTGATGCGGGTGACATGGATCTCTAAGGAATATAATGTTGGTCGATCCCTCACTTTGGATACCAAATTCAATAGCACATACTGACTTTGATGATCCTCTGACTTTCCTTCTAGTGCCACAATGAGGCCTTAGGTATACGTATTGGATGGACTGTGGTAAGTGTGTTTAATTGTAGCATTGTTTGATACAAAGGTAGACGGTGGACAGTGTTAACATTATGTGTGATAAATTTCAGCATGCTGACTTCAGCATTTAGCTCAAAGCTTTTGCACTTTTCCGTGTTAGAGCTTCTTAGACTGCTACCATAACTGCATCCTGTTGGTCTCATTGTGCTTCTGTTTGTGTTTGGATTGTGTCTGACAAATGAGACACAAATGAGACGTGGATTTAGAGCCTCATGACTCTGGCTCTATATTTGGCTCTCAGACTTAAAAGTGAGAGGTATTGATCTTCCCTTTCAAGTCTCAGAAGGATCCACAGAATGTCAAACAATTCATTTAAGATGGTTAGAGGTTAACAAAACATAATCTATTTATACGTATACCTGTGTTATGTAGCTGAGTGAGTTTTTCCGTCTTTTGTGAAACTCCAAACACTACGTTTTGGGATAAATCCCTGTCTTAGTGTCGTACGTGTCATTTTTCAGCGAAAATACCCTTCGGCACCTCCACAGAGTTTGGCTTCCTGTATCGCAGCCCACGCATTTATTGTTTCTGGCATCAATGTAACAAACTATTTCCCAGCTCTTTTCTTGTGCTTGTGACAAGAGAGCTAATCAGTGTTTATGATCACATCAACACAGAGGGGTTACTTCTCAGAAGTTGGTGCCAGCTCACTGCAGGGTCACTAGTGAGCTACAGTTCATTGCTAGCCAAGGGTCCTTGCAGAAGGGCAAAATTAATTTAAAGCGACATGTCACACCCAGAGTCATTGACTACCTGTCTGGCTTGACTCAGCAGCCTCATTCTCCCTCCCTGTTGTATCCTGGTGTGCTAAGAATGGTTCAGTGCCATGACGTGACACGGTTTTGGTCTCCATTGTCAAAAGGTGGACAAGGTGTCTCTGCTCTTTCCCCCAGGGAACTTTATGAGGTGGTGTCAGACAAACTGTACTGCTGCACTTTCCTGTGCTTTTCATGCAGGCAGCTCACAGCCCTCACATCATCAGGTCTGTTGATGGAGCAGACAACACGTAGCCATGGATTCACCACCACAAACGTCGCCGAAAAAACTCTGGGAAAGTAAATAAACCACATTCTCATTATGATTTAGTGAAGAGACGACATCAACACAGGAACACGTGGCAATACTTTCCTTGTCCAGTTTCCGACTCACTGACGCCCTTTGACCGATATTAAAAGAGACGTTAAAACGATGTTTTCAGAAAATGCCTGTGCCAAGTCAGCATCTCAAAAGAAGTCAGCTCCATTAAATATTTTGGGCAAAGTTTGCAGAGCTTATACAAGCCTCCAGGAAGATGTGCATGCAAAAAAAAAAAAAAAAAAAACTAAAATGACACTGGAATTTTCCAGTCAAAACATGTCACATTAAATAAAATTCAATGTCATTTCTTGACTTCATGACCTCAGAAACAACAGGCAGATGATACGTCATATCACTAGTACACAGAAACAGAATTAAAATGACAAATCAAGTTTATCAAACACACAAACACCACAAAACAAAAAACAAACAAAAACAAACAAAAAAAAAAAAAACAAAACAAAAACAAAACTTGAACACACAGCACATTTGGACAAAGGTACTGTGCAGACCAGTTTCTGCTGGAACAGAACAACACTGGTTTTATCTGACAACAAAACATACTGGTCATAGAAGAAATCTATGTACTATGACAGCAACAAACTGGGTCACTATGTATAGAGAAAGAACACAAACTCAGTCTTGCTCTCTGCTCCTCAGTTGTACGTATATGTATATCCACTGAGTGTGTATAATGTGGTCAGATCAGCAGGGGGTTTAAGGTTGGGGGGGTCTAGGGAAGGTTGTGACTGCATGTCCAGGAGCAGCGGTGGGAGACGACAATAACCATGAGAGAATCGTGGCCTTGTGCAGAGACCAGCACCACAATAAACAAACCGTGGTCAAACATCTGGAAATGCACATAAGAATAGCAAGGTTTTAGGCTACAAGTACAACAACTAATCTGATGAGATATCTCATCAGATTAGTCCTTTAATAAACTTTTCTTAGGTGTAAAAATATTAATTAGATTTCACTGCCTGTCACTTGTCAGTTTCCCATCCATTCAGTGACCTAACAGAAGAACATAACCATAGCAGATGATGTATTGTTTTCCTTATCTCCAATTCTCTAACTCATTCACTTCCCCTCAACTGAAAACAAACAAGTTTCAGAGTGTCTATCTCACATCCTCCCTGTGGGTTGGGTGCGTGTGATGTCACTGTCCCTCATCTTGCACGCCTATAGAGACTCATCACCTATGTTATCCTGTGTTGGCTCAGGTCCCGACCCGGGTTCCCCTCTCACACAGTGTGTCTGAGACCTGCAGGTCGAGGTTAGCAGTTCAGGTCTGTACCATACAACTGCAACAGAACAAACATAATGGGAACTGGACAATGTTTGGGTGGATGCGAAAATGGAAAATCTCACCTTGTCACATCATGTGTTTGTTATGGTTGAAGTTATGTGGGCAGGTCATGGTCTGTCAGGGGCCCATGATGATGGAGGTTTTTTTTTTTATATACCATTTCATCAGATTTTTGTGACTCATATAGTATTAATTGCACCATAATAAGACAATACATTATGAGCGTATCTTTGCGTGTCGAAGGAGTCTATCCAATGTATCATAACAGTTTTGACTTGATGACTTGATGGAAGTCGTAATACGTCATTAATAATATGTTTTTTCCATCATATCATTGGTTTGGATATATTTTATTCAGGATGCCACATCTATTGCAGGAGCTTTTCTGCCTAATTAAGTAAAGAGATATATGAATAAGAAAAGCATGTCAGGCTGGAGGCAGAAATGTAGATTTTTATAGAGTAGTCATTTATGCTTGCGACTCTTTAAATCCATTCGGAGCTACAGCAGCACCTCGAGCTAAATGCTAATGCCACAATGCCAATGTTAAGTTGTCATAGGAAGCTGTTTTTATTTTTAAATGTTTCATAAGCTGATGTCAAAGAGCACACAAGTGCTCTGAGTCACTGTACATTACAGTGCATGTTAAAGGCACTGTTACTGTGTGGAGCTGTGCTGTATCCTTCTGTGAAGAGCACAAAAGTGAATAAATATGGTGATTAAAATTTTAAATCCAGTGGCTGTTATAATGACACATAAAGAAATGAAGTGCGGAGCCAGAAGCTTCAGAGCAGGTTGGCAGCGTTCCTGCTGTTAGAAAGATCCAAACAAGGATGGTGGTAAACACACATGTTCCCTGTCTCACAGCCAATTAAACTCACCCAATTAAAAATTACATTTATAGTGAAAGTGAAATTTAATGAGCTGCTTATCATGCCTCAGGCCTGTCACTGTGACCTGCTGTTATTTCATCAGAGAAAGTAATAATAATAATAATAAAAAAAACCCTGGCAGGATTAGATGTCTGACCAAATGACACAAGGCTTATTTGTTTACTATATGACTGATGTCATCATCTGAGTCAAAGGTCATGGTGATTGTGGGTGAGGACCCTTCCCGCCCTGCGCGATGGCGCCCCTGTTTTTGTAAATAAACAACAACTCATTTTTTCAACTGGTGACAAAATCGCATCCCATTTTGGAGAATAATTCACGGCAGGATGTGTGAATGATAAATATTAATAATCCAGAGGCCCCATGTTTTGAGAGCCGCTCATCTGGGAGAGAATTCAGGATCAGAAAAACCCAAACATGCATCCACGGATGCTGACAAAGCTGTGGGAAAATATTTAGATGTGACAGATTCAGGAAAAATGATAAGGTTTTTTTTTTTTTTTTTTTTTTTTTTGCATGATTACAATTTAATCTGGTTGCTAAATGATCACTGTTAATACAATGAATATAAAAAGTCTACACACCCCAGATGAAATGCCAGGCCATTGTAATGTAAAAAAAAAAAGATAATAATGTATATATTTATGCAAGCAGGTTATTGTAGGTTCAAAGATTTCATAAAAGGTGGGAAAAAGTTCTTAGATTATAATAATAAAAAACTGTATGTTAACACACACACACACACATATATATATAAAATATAGATGTATGATGGCACGGCATTGTTCAAATGTTTTATTCAGAATTATGTTAATCACAGCACATTTATGTAATGATTAAATGCTTCAGAATTGCATGTGTGTGCATTTATAGTATAAAGTTATACTGTCTGTTATACTGTTTATACTGTTTAATGCACATTCATTGCTGTTAAAGCAGCAGTTGAAATATGAAATAAAAAAGTTAAAGTATCTGCATTTAATATATTTAATATAGAGGTATATCCAGAAAGGGAAATTTCAACTTCTCTACTTTCCAGATATCCTCTCTATAATTGCTAAGTGCTGCTCACTGTGGGTGTATTGTACAGAGTAGTTTTTTTCTATGCTATTGTAAAGTGCCTTAAAAAACATAAATATAACTGAATCAAACTCAATATGATCAACAGTTGCAAATATTGCTTTTATTAGATATAATTTCCAAGGTGTTATAAGATCAGTAACAGCAGATTAAGGCAGGAGGTCTGTGGCCATTATGGGATGTTTGTTTTCAGCCACACTGAACATATGACGGTAAAATATGACAAACAACCAAAACACCACAGAGCACATGTGGCACAAGGTCCTGACACTATCAGCACCTAATGTCATCTGGCAGCCATTTACAACTGACCCTCAAATCTAATCCTCACCTCAACGTCAAACACATTCAGACTCATTAAACAGACAGAATTTACATTACCATGTGTCAATGTGATGAATAACATTATGTAAATCTAATTCGCACGTCACACTAAAGTCTGTCTTAACGCCTCCCTCTGGGAACTGACAGCAGAGATAATTGGTTTATCTAGATATGGTGCTTGATTCAACACCATTAATCACTTTAGCAGAGACTGTGCAATAAAAATAGAAATAGTAGAAATAACCAAACCTGACAAATGAATGTCTGTTGTGTTTATGTGATGAGTGTTGAGCCGTCAGCTACACACACACGCTAAAAAAAAGAAGAAAAACAAAGAGAAAACAAGCAATACAATTCATTTAACCTCTATTTGTTTCTTAACTGTTACAGCATTCATATATAACTAAAGTACAGGTCTACTATAAGTGAGTGACTGTTTCAGCTCCAAAACAACTGTATCATTTATATTCACTGATTTTCAACAACATTCTTTAAAATGCAGCTAAAATATAAATATTTCACATAAATACACACACATATATAGCTCTTTACCTGGTAATAAAAGGTGAACAACAGTTATTTATGAATTTTACATGTGTTTGTCCTGATTTGGCCTTGTACACGTGTGTTTCTGTGCATCCATCCATGACTGTATGCACAGCACCCTGGTTAAAGTGCAAAAGGAGCGAATTCCACCTCTGGATAGAAGAGGTAGAATTCCACATCTGACTAAGTCATAATAAAGTGCTTATATATCCTGTCTATTTAGTGTAAAGTGTGAGAAGAGATACAAAGTGCTAAGTGATGAAGTCAGCAGAGCTGCTCAGCAGAGTTCTCAGTGTATCTCCTGTAGTAATCGCTGCTTTTACGACCTCAAGCAAAAACATTTCCTTCTTCCTCCCGCACAGATGTATTATACAGTCGCAGTTTTACAACATGTGTGCTTCAGGCTCCTGTGTCTTATTGGGTTTGTGTGATCAGAGAAACCCCCCCAATCAACAGCCATGCAACTATCTGATGCTGACAAAAGTTGTCATCTGCGCCAGCATCTTTGAGGGCAGAATGAGGACGCCCACTTGCAGCTGATAACTCCGGCAAACAAACAAATGCAGCTGGGGGGTACTATGTGGGATAAGGTGGGGGTGGGGGTGGGAGGAATGAAAATGAAGAGAGGAGCTTCACCCTGTGGGGTGCCTGCAGACTCCTTTGAAAACTTCTCTTCCTCTTGTTCCAAGTCAGCACAGAAAAGTCAGCAGAGGCGAGGGAAAGAGAAGCCCCCTGTCCGCTTCAGGCCACCACGAAAAAGGCTGAATGAAGCTAAAACAGATATTTGAGAGGATCACGGTGTCCCAGATGTATTAACTGCCAAGGGCCTGCTGGACAGATGAGAGTGTGTGTGATCGATAGGTGGTGATAAAGTCATTTGATATGTAGCAATAACAGAATCCCATGCATCTTGTTAATGACATGATAAGTGTCAGTTATTTATCCTGGCTCTTCAGCATGTCATCCACAGCACGTGTTGCTATTTACAGCTGTGCTGCCTGCTCCTTTTTATACGTGCAAACATGCAGTGTAGTTGTGTGTGTGTGTCTGAGCGACAGAAACACTCAGTAGCATTGCCCTTCAAATCCTGCCGATGCATTGGCTTTTAAACCGGAGTGCTTCTCTAATTCAGCGCAGAACTGAAGCAGTTGAATATGATCTGCATGACTGAGCCACAGCACACAGAAGCCTCAGAGCCTCATCTCTCGCCTGATGAGGAAGCCGGCCCTTGTTTCGATGTGTCACAACACTGCTAATGATGACCTGCTGAAAGTCCACTGACAGGAAGAAAGAGAGAGGGAAGTCTTTGATATTTCCTCTTTCCTTCCTGTGTTGTAATGGCGTCAGAGAGGTGAGGGCCTGCTCAGTGTGCCTGATGTGCAGCTCTGGCAAACACTGAGCCACTATTCTTGTCCAGTTTCCCTCAGGAAAGGTAGTGAGGTAGCATAACAATGTATGGAAGATGTTTCACCAGCTTCTGGAAAACGTAGACGCACTTTGTCACAGAGAAGAAAGGTGGCATTAAGAAATATATTTCAATTCAATTCAAATTCCTTTACCAGTCCCACTGAGGGGAAATTGCATCATTAACACAGCTTGAGGGTAAAGAACAGTACACAGTTCACTTCATCACTGTGCATTTATGATAAGAGGAATAAAACAACACTACACAACAGCATATACACAATATACATACATACACACACACACACACACACACACACACATATATATATATATATATATCTGTGTGTGTGTTGTGTCTGTTAATTTGTCTCATATAAACACAGTATACACATTACAGTTACATTTCAGTCACTTTATTCAAGCTGTATTAAATTCCTGCTAAATATTTCCTGCTGTCATTTGCTCATGTTAAAAGTGTGTGATGGGAAAACAAGCTTTTATTGTGAAACAGCCACAGGAAACATAATCAATTAGTTATCAATAAAAAGTCTTGATCACTCTGAACACTGAGGTAACCCTGTTATCTTTAACCCAACTAACTTTTACTTTTTAAAGCAGCTCGATGGTTGATATGTTAAATAAACAAACACTCTTATTTTGAAATTAAGTATCTCAAAAGTTTGAGCTTTTATAGTATTAATTTTCAGCAGAGTTAGTTGTGCAGTTAATGATTTTACATATATGTTATTTTTTAAAAAAACATTTTTCCTTTTCAAAAAATCAGACTCTTAGAGCTAATGGAGGTTTTACACACAAATACATTCTTCTTTCAAGTTTTTCAAAAGTTTGTCTCATATATTGCTGGAGAAATTTCTATTTTTATGTCAAATTAAATGCTATAAGTTGCCTTAAATGTCCCTGTATCAGCTGATATTTCTCAGCTGAATTTCTGTTTTTGTCTTTAGCTCCATTTGGTTTGGTCTTTTTTTTTCTTTTTGTTGTATATTTTCTCAGTAGAACCAACTTCTTATTTTAATGCCAGTATGTGGTTCACCATAACACATCTAATTCTAAAACATCACACTGTATTGAGAGAAAAGGAAAATAAACCTTAGTCATCACGTATATCCTGTTTTTTAGGATTGTCACTTGAACACCTGAATATTTCCAGATTTACAGGTTTAATCACATGTACAAGATTTGACACGTGTGTGAATCTGCACAAGATTTCATTCACATTGGCAGAAAAAATGTATGGTATACATAGAAGTAAAAATTTCTCTTCTATCTATTCTTATCTTTATTTTCTATACTAATGTACAGTGTTTATGAAAATGCCACAGATTTTTAAATAGAATAGAAGTGAATATTATATGTATCTGTTTTACAGCATAAGAAATTAGAATAAGAAATAGATTAATCCACAAATTGATCCCATAAATCAGCCTTGTGAATACAGAGCAGCTTCCCTTAAATAATGACTTCTTTTGTTTGTTGTCTTGGAGCCCGTAGCTATGAAAACCCTTTGTTATATTTTCCTATATCATTCTTGGTGAAAACAACATGACTAAGAATACTACAACTACAACAACAGGAAACTTACAGTTCCTTTTTGATAAATTGAACACAGTTTGTTAATTTCTCTGAGAACCGGTTTATCTGAAGATGACTCAGTCCTCCTTAGATCACAAACAGCATCTGACGCAGGTTAAGTGAAAGCTCCTCTATCATGTCTTTGACCATCGTAGACACTTGCGACTACAATTCTGCTGCTGTTGTAATTTACTTCTCAATCATAGAATCACTCGTAGAAAGAATTAAATTATGTGCAAAACTGAATAGAACACAAGTAGAACACAAGTAGAATACAATTGACTTTTTATTATCATTGCACGGTCTGATCAAGTCAATCAAATTAAAGGAGTGAACAGAGCTCCTCCGTTCCATTATACATAGCAACTGATTTACCTCCTGTTATGGCCTCTATAAAAATTAAACAGCAAGAGAATATGTGGCTCCAGAGGCAGGCACATATAAAAAGATCGGAATCAAAGTTTCCAGCAAAGTAAATAATTTTATTGATAACAAATATTGAAGTATAATGAAAATACAAGAAACCCAAAACAAAGGAAAGGTGATAATGACTAAACAGAAAACAAAAGGAGAACAAGCGTAGATGGCAGAGCATACACACTTCCCCCCCAGCTAAATCATTTCCCAAAAAGAAGGACACCCCTTCGATTGGCAACTGTGAGCTAACTCCCACTACTACACGTTCCTTAACTAGAGACCAGATGGACTGTATGTAACGGCACCCCCACAGACCGCATACCAAACCCTCGAACAGGAATATCAGAGTTCACAGACAATTCTTCTGACAATGGCAGCATTCCTTCCAGTAAAACTGCCTGTGATGCTGCCGTGTCCCTCCGGATGGTGACAGGACATTTAGAGTCCCCATCAGCCAAAGAAACGTATCCTTTCATAATAAACCTCCAGATTGGACTTAACAGAGTTAGCCTGATAAAGCAAAGAATCTGCTGAATCAACACCACTTCAGTTTTTATCAAGTCAACTGCTTTGGGTAACTTGTTCTTTTTGTTCAACACGAAACAGTTGTTTATTGTATGACCATGTTTCTTACAATAAAACCAAACTGGAGCTGGTTTGCCTTGCATCTACCACACCACCAGGCTTCAGCTCTGGTTTAGCTGGAAACACAAAAGGTTTAGTGATAGAAACATTATGGTCTGAGGGAGTATGGAATTGCTCATAAGCATCTTTACGTGTGAGAACATATTGATCGGCAAGAACAGCCGCATCAGACACTTTTGACACTTTCTGCTCATTGATATAAGTGGCTATTTTATCAGGTAAACAATTCCTGAATTTTTCCATAAAAATCAAATGATGCAACATATTTTTAGTGACACCAATGATCAAACAGTACTTTCTCTGCCAAATTCAGTGTTCAACACAACAGCTTCAACTTTACCGTAATCTAGGCTGTCGTCAGTTGACAAAGATGCGCATGTGTCCTGAGCTTTCCAAGTGAGTACAGTCTGGAGAAGCAAAGGCCAAGTTACTTGGATGAAATGCAGCAACAGAAGGGAGAACTCTGCAACTCAAGCTCCTTTAAACTAAGCTGCCGATTTGTTTCCTCTTCCATTCTCCATATCTCAATGCCCTGATTGAGATCGAGAGCATTTCAATATCCAACTCCTTCCACTGGAGTTTCTGTGAAATAGGATTTTGAGTTCCCACAGGTGAACTCATTTTGTGCGGACTAGAATGACAGAACAATATAGCCATTATCAGGTATAACTCAGGTTTAATCATTTTGTTTCCTCAAGTGTTTAGATATCTCAAAATGATCAGTAATAATAATTAACTGCACCTTTTAACAACAATGAAAGGTATCAAGGCTAAGTTTTGCCACAAAATCTTCTAAACTAAACTCCAGCCTCTAGAGTAATTCCTCACACAGAGCCCCCATAAACAGATCAACACAACAGCACAGCACACAAATGATCTCTGACAACACAACCAAAGGACATTAGTGGCATCTTACCTGTGTGTTACCAATGACACACAGTTTTTGCTTCAGGGAAATGAGTGGTAGAATGCATAATGGTCAAAAGAAACCAGAACAAAGAAAAAGAAAAAAAAAGAGGAGATATCAACCCCCAAACCAAAATCCTAACATAGCATATAACAAAAACAAATTGCAAAATGAAACCAAAGGAAGGCAAAATAAAACGCAAGTTTTTCAAAGAACTAGAGAGAAAGAGAAGTTTTCTTTTGCATTTTGAGCAAAGCTTTCTGATAAACTGGTTGTAAATTAAGGCTGTTCTCTCATCCAGACAGTCTTTCTGAAAACCCATACTTTTGATTTAACTTCAAAAGTAAATGCAAATAGTGCAAACCCACAGTCTAGATGTAAGTTGGTAACGTGATAGTCATGATATAAGGTGACAATATATTTGAATATGAGCTGACAGACAAGTTTCTGCCCCTAGAAAAATCATTATTGTCATCTTTCAACCGTCTAACAGTGTTTAATCTGCAGTGCTGAGTCAGTCTTATTAGATTAATATACAAACTGAACCAGTCCCAGTCAATCATGTTAGTTTACACAAGGCATTTCATTTCAGTATTGAATTTAGGAATCATCCAGCTCAGACAAGTAAGAAATTAGTTTACAAAAGATATCAGCTGATAAAAACAGAGCTATAAGAAAACATTGACAAATCAGACTGAACAGACTGATGTCTACTGCCAATACTTAGTTTATGCTCATCCAGAATGAATGCTGAATACTGAAAGTCATAATTAAATATCCAGAGTTACGTGTATTCACGTCAGTTTGGACTGAGCACAACAGAACAGAGCTCCAAGGACATTTCCATGTCCTGTCTCTTGTCTTCTCATCCTGCAGTGTGGTGCCTGGATGAGTCTCCTTCCTTCAAGAATACAAATATTACTTTTTGGAAAAAACAAACTGTTTTTTTTTCTGCATCAAACATTTGTTTGATGATGGACCAAAACATGGTCCTTTTAAGCCCTTTTCCCTTCCAGCGCCTCTTTATTTGCATTCAAAAAGCAGCTGAGATGTCTGTTTGGGGGAAAGGTTGGTGTGTGTGTGTATGTGTGTGTGAGGCAGAGTGCCAGGAGTGGATGATGGGTAAGAAGTAGGTAGGTTGGTCACTGCCGGTGGGAGGAGGTGTCGTGATGTACCAGCAGCCAGCAGCACCTTTCACTGTCATTGTGACTGGTGAGTGACTCATTTCAAATTTAATTTGCACAAATGGAAAATGAACACGCCTTCTATTTCCTCATAACTGTCGAGTGAATAGGGCGTTCCATTAACCACAACACAAATTGTGACACTGGTAAAAGAGTGTGTTCATTGTATTCACAGGTACATAATGCGTGGATAATACTACATTCCTCTGTGGATTCGGGAATTTGACTAGTCACTACAATCAAATATCCTGTCCAGACTTACTTTGGACAGGATATTTTATAGGCACTGTGTCCTGCACACCCACCTCTGTCGCCTCTGACACATATTTAATCCATTACATTTCTTCAGATCAGCTCCTGGTAAATTCCCAAGACAACCTTGAAGACAACAAACAATGAAAATGTACGGTTCCTAATAAGCACATCATATTGAGTCAGATTTGTCAGCATTTGTTCACCTGCTGTGAATTTTCCTCCTCAGCGGGGAATGTTGGGTCAACATGAAGGCTCACACCAGTCTCTTTACAAGACCCCTCACCCGGTGCACTGGGCTGAGCCGTGAGAACAATGCAGCCAAATTACATTGTCGTCACAAATAGAGCAACCTCACCATGTTTTTCCCTGGCTCTTCGTGAGCACTGGTACTTAAGATACCTTTGTTTCTGTTAGAGGGGGGACTGTCTGTCACTCTGGCCCGAGACTTTCTTCCTGTTGACTTAGGTCCATGTAGTCCAAGTATGCACTCAGGTCACGATGGAGCATCGTTTCGCAATAAAATATCCATGATATCAGCTTCCAAACAGCTACTTTGGCGCATATATGTTTACATCCTTCGATGCAATCTACCAAAGCACTGATTTAACAATTTGTGTCACTGAGCAAATTTACTCAGATAGGGTTTGCTTTAGGTCAACTTATGATATCTTTATCTCTGGTTCCCAAACAATGCCAAGACTTATCTCATCTATTGTGTCAATAATCTGTGGGAATCTTGTAACTGAAACACCTTGTTGTTGGACAAAGGGTAAAACTTGGTTCTTTTCAGACCTGCACACCCTCAGACTCCTAGGCACCCAGGATGACATGCACACACACATTATCTTATCAGTATATACACATAAACAGTTGTCCTGCAACAAGAGCCCACAAGAGAACTGAGGTTACACAGTTTCATCATTGTTGTAATTGTATTAAGTTTTAAAGTATGTCAGAATTTAAGTGTTTCTACTGACATGAGACTAACATCCAGTTTATTTCGGTTGCAGCTGATTCAGATTTAGGACACTGTAGAAACCGGGATACAATTGGTCATTTTTGAAGACTGTCTTAAAACTGGACTCGTCGTTCCTCCTGAAATCCTCTTCCTCATGTAAGAGATGAAGGACAAAAACCACAGTCACGGTTAAAGCAAAGTCAAATCTAAAATAAGACTTCATCAGCCTGACTCAGGGCTTTTGCATGCTTCTCATGGCAGACTTCCCAAAGTGTCTGCACCTGCGAACCTCTGAAATTATGTAACTGTGACAAAAGTGCATAGATAATCATAAAACTACCATGTACTGTACATATAGTTTACCATATAAAGTATGTGAAATTTGTTTTACAGGTAAAGAGGCTGGAGAGGGAAGTGAGCCACATAATTACTGACTGAAATCTCCTTGATGGTGATTTTCTTTGAGTTTAGTTTTCTTCCATATCCGTGCATCCACCTCGCTGATCTCTGTCCATGAACTACAGTCAGAAGACCAGACTAATCCAGATCACTTTCCCAAAGCTTTTGCCCCTAAAAAGGGATTACTGTGGTTAACCTATCACTTTAGCAGACTCGGAGCAGCTCCAGGGTCGGGTCTGTCTGTCTCCTCACACAGGACAGTGAGGAGCTTGTCTGTGTGTCTGAGCTAGCAGACAAACAACAGAGCCAACAGGGTGTATTTTCTAATATCATTTTTCACAGCTCAGAGATGTGGGGGCAGGACTGAAGGCTAAACGCTTGCTGCACAGGTTCAAACGGCTCGCGGCTGCGCCCGAAGAAGCAGAAGAGACTGATAACTTGATGCCTAATGAAACAGGTCTGTCTGCTTTACTGACTCTGTTTCATGGCTCTGAATTCAGGAGCACTGAGCTGCATCGGCAACAGCTGATCTCATTGCCTCTTCCTTGAACACCTCAGACATCTCACACCCTGTTCTCTGGGAAAATCTTTTTTAAATGCGAGCAAAACTACGGCATAATGAGGACGTTACATTTAGACTCACACCTCTTGTTTGAGGTTAGGGAAGGGTCATTTTCACACTTTACATTATTTACATTTAACCCCAACCCATAACCTCCTAACCTTTACCAGAGGGCTTTTGTTTCCCAATCCTGACTACAGTTAATTTTGTTAATTTTGACGACAGTGACCTTTCACCTCCTTTGCAACCAAAGCTGAAGTGTCATTGAAGGGGAGATTGACGTTTGGGAAAAGGTCGTATAATCCCAATGATTTACTCATTGTGTTCCTCTATGAGATCAAAAGCCTTTAACTTGCTTTGCATTCTTTCTCATCATTTATCACAGAGCTGGATGTAAACTGATGTCAACTGCTGCTTACAAATGACAGGATATTATTCCTACTGATGGGACGTGTGTGATGGGACGCAAAGGCTCCAAAAAGGATATTAGCAGTTAATGGTCCTGTGCTGTATTTATGTGACATGAATAAAAGTCATTATGCACCAAACTTTGAAGAAAAAGCGCTCTGCTTGTGTCCCATCTCAGCGGATTTTAATTCCAGGGGAAATTAATGTTTGGCTCTTTTTGATTGCTTCCTCTAGATCCTTATCCCTGTAAAAACAAAAGCAGCAAGGCCTGGTGTTGCTGGCTAGCTGCTGCTGCATTACCTGGCAAATGATAGGTTATTTTCTGTCGTCGACAAATGTTACATTACGATCATCACACCTAATAAACGCTTCTGTGTGTTATATCACCGACACCACAATAACTTGTCTAGTGTGTGTCAATTGTAGTAAAAGAGAGTTGATTTGGTTACAAATATCTGTTGATAACAGCTTGGTGACACACACACATGCTGCAGCTCTGATCAACAGGCGCCGTGAGATTTATTTCAAGCTTGTGATGCAGGAAGTGGAGACATTACATAGACAGGCAGCAAAGGTGACACTGTTTGTTTTTCTTTTGCCCACATGGACAAAGGCCGGCCCAGTGAACTTTAACTGCAGCTGGCTATCTGATGGGCTGCTGTGTGTGTTCACATTCAATATGAGGATGCCTCTGGTTTCTTCTAGGCTGAATAGAGTCTTTTGTTCTAGAGACCCAAGAGACAGGGGGCATTTGAGGGGAGATTTAGGAGTTAGTGAGGTTGTATGGGTGCTGTCTGTTGATTAGAGGACCAGGGTACCACTGCCAGACATTAAGCATCCACCCCTTGATCCTCAGTCCCTTCTGATGCTTAATTGAAGAAGCAATAAAAGCCCTGAGCTGGGGGAATGAACGGGAGGCTTTCATTCAAGTCTTTGTGTGTACTCTCTGTCTGTCTCCATGCTTGTCTTTCTGTGTGTGAGAGGCTGCTGTCTTCCTAAGCCTGTCCATCACAATAAGCCTTTTGATTCCTTTATGCCAGGAGGGGCTGAGGGCAATCACCTGCAATCTGTCTCAGGTCGCTTGTCTGATACATTTTAGTGTGTTTGTGTTACTCCTCTGGTAGCTTTGATAGTGAGCTGCGTAAGATACAACAATGTGTGTGTGTGTGTGTGTGTGTGTGTGTGTGTGTGTGTGTGTGTGTGCATGAGTGTGTATGTTGGAGAAGAAAACGGCCTCTACAACATGAAGAACAAGTCAATTAGAAAAGGATTAACAGGCTGAGATAGGTGAGTGCTCTCACTGACTGAAGGGGAATCACACAGGACAGTGAGGAGCTTGTCTGTGTGTCTGAGCTAGCAGACAAACAACAGAGCCAACAGGGTGTATTTTCTAATATCACTTTTCACAGCTCAGAGATGCAGGGGCAGGATTGAGGCTAAACACTTGTTTTGATCACAGGTTCAAACGGCTCGTGGCTGCGCCCGAAGAAGCAGAAGAGACTGCATTTTTAAAAAAGGCATGTAAGTTGTTTATTGTTCAGTTTTAACACATTCTCCATATTATTTATGACATTTTCAAGCATGACAACCTGACAATCTCATACACTTGGACATCATAAGTAAACTTAGTTGGTCATGAACAACTTGATACTTCATATATGCACTGAGCACTATATAAACTTTGCAATACATAAATAACAATAACTGTGCGTCTCATGTCAATATAACATTCGGTACATAAATACATGTGTACAATGACACAGCATAGAAATCTAACTTGATGAAACAATGGAACATGTACAGATTCATTGCTCTATCATCACTATAAATCTTGCTGGAAAATTGCACAGATCTCTCTCTAGAATACATGACGATGAGTCCTCTGAATAAATGAGTGAGAACTCAGTGGAGTGTAATTCACAGTTGATAGCATTCAGTGCATCCGAGACCCTGTAATACAAGCCATGAACACAGTCACATGTTCTCAAGGTAAGCACACTGAACTTCACGGGCCAACAATAGGAAAATGGGTGCGACTGTGGAACTGTTTGTATGAAATTGGTAAGCATGGTTTAGAGCCATGTAGATGTTGCATCACACAATAAACATCTGGAACATGGAATCATGCAGATTCATGCAAGTGTTTGAGATGCATGAAAAATAATGATGCAGGTTTGAAGAGAAAGGTGACACTGTGGATGCTGGTTGATTTGTTGCTGTCTCTTCATGCTGCAGATGCTCCCCCTTCCCTGAGCTGTCACTGTGTGACCCTCCATTAGCTTTAGCATCTCTGCAACTTCATCTTTGTCTCAGGTGTCGGTGGCCTCTGACTGTGGGAGGAGACAGACTGCAGCTCCGCTTTCAGAGCAGCCTTTTTTTTCATTGTGAATTGACTTGACACTGGACTCCCACTGAGAAAGGCAAGATCTCATCCCTCATTAACCTGCCCTTCTCCAAATCCACTGCTGACTGAGCGGCTGTGAAGAGGCTCACCTGTGGACCTGGACTTTGACAGAAATGGCAGAAACTGACTCCTTTGACCACTGGCTTTGAAATGGAGCTTGTTTTGTGATTCAGTTCTGCTATTAATAGCTCCATGCTGTTCACATGCCCTATTGAGAACAACACATCCCGTGCCGGGTCATAGGGCTGGCACTGATGCTTAGAGTGCAGACTGATGCTGACATTAACAGAGACTAAATTTACCTGACATTGGACAAGGTGGATGCGTATGATGTGTACGTAGATGTGTGATGTGTTTGTGCTGGTGTTTAGAGGATACTGTGAGAAATTAGGGCATGTCTAACGTGTCTGATGTGGATTCAGCTGTCACTTTGAGTACTTGCTAACCTGCTTTATGGCACATTCATAATGTTGATAAAAGACCTACTTCTTCACTACACATGCACAAGTGCTGGTCAAACCCCTACGGCACCTTTCGTAAAGCATCTCTTGAACGCCTTTGTCATTTGTGTCGTGAGGGAAGAACACCAGGTGAGTCATGCCTGCACTACGATGAGGTTGATCATCTTAGCAACCATGCAATGATGAAGTTACAAACCGGGGTTCAGCTGGAGAGTGGTATAGAACTTATTGTGTTCATGGACGTTGCAGTGCAGCACAGGATACCTCGCTCTAGTTGGGTTGGGACATACCCAATACTATGGCCATGGCAGCAACAAGGAGGGAGGAGCTGGCTAAGATCACCGCGCTTCCTGATCGGTAGACAGGTCGGCCGTTCAGGGACTGGACCGGCCTGAAAGTGTCCACCATGGGCTTCCCATCGTGGAACTTGAGCTCTGAGAAAGCTCGCAGCTGGTGGAACAAAAGATAAAATAAAATGTCAGTGTCTTGTTTCTAGCGAGATATCACCACCGTGTGCAATTTCACTGAGTCTGTGAACTCAGTGTTTGTGTCTAAACTTAGAACGTATCTCAAATGTATGTTAATACATTTGCTCTTGTACTTGAGTTTTAACAGACAAATATTGACATCCACTGCAAAAGGCAAAGTAAATATGGTCCACTAGCTGTCCATTCTGTGCATGTGCTGAAAAAAATCTGATACTGTGTGTACTGACTTTGTGAACGGGAAACAAAGTGGCCTGAACCTTACAACACTATCCCAACCACTCAACAGCACTGGGTGGTCATACTCATGTACATGACTTAGGAAAGAAAACCAGAAGAGGCTCATTCTAATGTTGTAACTAACCTGATCTGAGCTGAGAGGGATGGGGTGCTCAAACACAGTCCAAACCACAGCCTCAGTGCAGCCCGGGGTGGTCAGAGAGCCCTCGTAACGGTAGTAGGAGGTCATATTCTGCTCAGATGGGATCAACTGTGTCAGTGAGATGCCAGACAGAGCCGTGTTTTCACCTGAAAACAAAAAAAGTCACAGATAAAATGTTAGAAATAATATCATGCAGCTGTGTTTCTAGATGGTTTTATTGTACTCGAGGACCTACCTGTAGTTCTGATGTTTCGCAGAGCGCTGATGATGGGATCATACTTTCGGTTCCCACTGTTTGATTTCTGAGAATAAAAGAGATGAATTTTAACTTTTTTTTTTTTTTTTTTTTTTTTTAGAGAAAACTCTGGTCTGTTATGTAAAAATGTGGTTGAAATCATGTTAAAAATGTTTACCTCATAGAAGAAACCAAGAACTGCGACTCCTTGTGGGTCTGCCAGTGCTGTTGTCAGATTGGTGTATTGATCCTTCATGTGAACAATGTGCAGCTGTAGATAATATATTGACCAGTGTTAGACTTTTTTCACAAAAATATAACAAATCTTTTTTTTTAAAATGCGTGTAAACTATGAACAGTTTAAGTCAAACAGCTCTTTACCTCCATAGGATACTGCTCCCCATCGATGGTATGTTCAGAGCCAGGCTCTCCGTTGTTGCCCCAGTGGAGGTGGAACTGTACGGCCTTGTAGGTGGTCGGCAGGCCTCCTCCTGAGATGGTGCTCAGATGAGGAACTTTGACCTGAACTGGTAGACACACGCACCGGACATACAGAGTTCAAACAAAAGCTTCACAGTACTGGTGGCTATTCGATGTTTAACAAAAAAAAGTCAACTCACCCGAGTGACCATTGTTCTCAATTGTGCCTCTGAAGATTTGCTGGTAGTTTCTGAACTCAAAGGGGGTCAGACGCTCGTCTTTAAAAGTCTTCCTGGTGATGATGTTGATAGGCGACTGGCGTCTTCCTGCACAGTTGCTATTGGCATGATTCCACTTGTTAGGTGCTAAAACAAGAAAACACAGGTGTTAGACTGCGTTTAGTGACCTCTGATAAACTTCAGTCTAAGCATTTGTTCAAAGTTCATCTTGCTTTTAATGAGTATATTAGGTTATAGATTTATTATGTTGCTGTCTCTCTAAGAGTGACCATAGTGGACTATAAATCCTTGACTCTGCAGTTCATGTGTGGAGTCCCACAGTTATCAGTCCTTAGTCCTTTACAGCTAATTTTATTCAAATATTTGATCATCATATGGTTTAATAGGATGAAACTTATTAAACTATTGTCTCTTGTCCAGAGGTTAGAAAAAGGTTTTTGTTGACCTTTTAAGTATATTCACACTAATGTTCCTTGTCTTCTAACATTAAGCTTCACTGAAAAAAACTTGGAGTCACATTTCGTAAGAGGATTAATTTTGATCACCAATAACTGGTCTGTCCAGCTTGCATTTACATGACATTTCCAAACTGTCCAAAAGCTTTTTTTTAATCTGCAAAGCACTTTGTAGTTGTAGACCATGCTTTTATTATGTCCTGATTAGATTACTGTAAGTCTATATTGTCCTGTCTGAGTATGTGCAAACTATGCAAACTTCAGCTGGTTCAGATGCTGGTTGCATCAGCAAGACTACTCCCAAAATTGAATAGAAAGAACGTGTGTAAACAAACCAGAGGTGACTGGATCTGTTCTGTGCTTTAACTGCATTTGTTCTCTTTATCTAATTTATTAACTTGCTCCTTGTCTCAGTCTTAGCTAAACCTGTTGGTTAAATGTCTTTTGTGGGGTACTTTGTTTCTTTCCTTTGAAAAAATAAGAAACTCACTGTTGCACTGATGGTCACAGGTAAACTGGGACTGATAGCACCAATCTGAAACACAGGAAAACATTGATTTAGTCATGTTTTCATTGATAAATGTACATAAACATACACAAATACACACAATTGATTGTACAACTGTCCAGTTAGGGTTTAAGTTTATTCACAAATGTGCTGTTTTATTAATAGTTTATTTTTCCTCCATTACTGCAAACAGTGAATTGTTCTCTTCTTGGTTTAAGTCAATTGTTATTCTTAACCATACAAACCCTAATACACAGGAACTGTCTTCCTGTTTGCAAAAAAGTTGGTGTTTGTGTTTTATCTTTCCGTGCTATCAGAATAAACACAGAGCCAATCTTTTGCATCAGTGAGGTCCCGTTCTCACATGTTTGTCTGAGGGTTTATTAATATTTCACAATTGGTTTGCATGTTTCCACCCTGTTCTCAGAGACAAATATGTGCTGCTATCTCTCAAATCAAATATTTATGAAAACACACATCCCATTGAAGAAAATACTAAGGGGATACTCCTGCTCTGTTGTTAGAATTGTATGAGGACATCTCCTGGTGTTTGTGAAGGAAGTCAGTCCTCGGTTTCTTTGCCATGTTGGTACGAGTTTTCCTGCTGCAGAGGCACGATAGTGGCCACTGAAAACAAACCAGGCAGGGGGCAAGACTTTGGATGTGGGATGAGGTTCAAATTATACTCACTGGTGCCATCATACTGGTTCCAGAAAAAGTTTCTCAGTTCAGTCTGAAGCTGAGGGCGTGAAAGGATTAGGACTCTTTCCAAACTTTTGATTTTGTAAATGTGTCACTTTCTGACCTCAGAAAACCACATTGAGGCCGCAGCTAAAATCAGCCTCATCAGAGGAACATGTGAGTCTGAAAATAAGATTTATCACTCACATCTGCTGCCAGTAATCATCAGCCACGACCTCGACATGAGATATTTTAAAGGTTTCATTAAAACAAAGTTTTGTTTGTAAGTGCAGCAGTGGAAAATGATTAAATAAAGTTTCTCCTGTACTCCGCTACCTGTAAGGACTGATACAAAGTACTGATTTTCAGAGAAAGAATATTCACTACAATTATTTTGCAAATACAATTACTACATAATCCTATAAAATGATATACACACACACACACACACACACACACACACACACACACACACACACACACACACACACACACACACACACACACACACATATATGAGGATATATCAAATATTACAATCGCTACAAACTGTAACAGTCTAAACAGAAATAATAATTTATGATGGTCTAACAATAACACAAGCTCTCATGCTCATTCTTTTGGCCGGTAATACTTTTAGATTTTTTTTTAATACTTTATTAAAATTTAATACTCACTTTTTATTTTTAGTGGAGTATTTGAAATATAGCCTAGAAACATCTATTTTTCATAGCTCACAGTCGCTTGCGCTCATCCCAGCCAATCAGATTTCTGTCCGCATCGTTACTGACCAATCAGCGTTCAGCTTTTTGTTACAGCGCGACACAGAGCAAATGGACCGTATGAATGAGTCTCCGCGGAACTCAAGGTTCCGAGAAGAGAGTAACCCGAGGAAAGTGTCGGGAAGAAAAACAAAACAACACACAAAAACGACACAGACAGACTATTCCTGTCTGTGAGAGATGACAGCATCATGTGAACACGGGTCTTTTTGTTCCATTATTTTGTGTCGTGTTGTGATGCGCCGCCCTGCGGACAAACACATCGGACCAACGACCTCACGCGCAAAACCACAAACCTCAGGCGTTGAGAGACAGGTACAGATTCGGGGTCTGACACAAAACCCTCATCCAGTTGGTTTGGTTGTGCGTCGCGAGCTGCTGGTCTATAGCGTCAAGTATAAAGAGAGAGCGCGCGCTGCTGCTGCTGCGTGCGTTCAGGCGCACTGAGCGCATCCAACACACTGCGTCCACGGATCAAACTCCTACTGACTAAACAGACAACAGAAACCATTGTTTGTGGTTTCTTTGGTGGCATCTTTGCCCCGACTATCAGAGTCAGTATCCGGCTCCTTTCATCCTGGATAATGGCACGTGTCTCTTTAAGGGCCTAATTGGATTCCGGTGCATACTAGGTAGAGTAAATTAATAATGAGGCCAAATATCAGATTTTAGAATCAGATAGGGAAAAAACGTAATTAGGAATTTCTTAGAAACACAAATGAAGGGAGCGCAGGTGTAATTTTCTCCCAGTGCGCATCAGTTAACTGTGATAATGACTGATCTCTCTGATGAAATGAGTCTGTAATTTATTCATCAGTCGTTTATTATCACTGCTAATTTATTCCATTACGCAGCTTCTGGGGCTTCTCTTGTGAAATGAATACCTCGGTTTTGGGGGAGACTTCAGCGCTGCGCAGCTTGACGCGTCTCTTTGCAGTAACAAGGACGCAAACGTTTGTCATTGGCTCAGCGTGGATCCGAGCAGGTGCACGAGAGAGTGAGAAAGAGAGAGAGGGAGAGAGAGAGAGAAAAGAAAGAGACAGAGACGGAGAGGATAGGGAGATCTGCCTGCTTTAGTCTTTACTGGCTCATACGATACAGGCTCTCTCCAGCCCATCATTGCCCTTGAACAGGGACCTGAACGCTGAGAACGCACCGTGCTGAGGAGCCTGTGGGACACATCAGAGTGATGGACGGAGCAGGTGGGGAGCGTCACACACGCTGGCGTAGAGCTCTGACTCTTTGGATGACTCTCTCTTTCCCCCTTCCTCTTTCTCCCTCCCTCTTTCTCTCTGCCCCGCCGCCTTTCTCTTTCTATTGTAGGATTTCTATTTGTTTTAATTCTTGAGATTCCGTAATTAATCAACTTCTGAACTGAACAGCACCTCTGGAGCGGTTGGAAAAAAATGATTAAAAAGCAACCTAACTGAAAATATTAATTGTTGAGTTTGGAAATACATAAATCCAGATATTGATAATCTATCAGCTGTCTTCTTATTATATATATATATATATATATATATATATTATAAAATAAACCAATCAACAGATTAGAAATATGATACAAAACATGATAACAAACAACATTTCCACATGATATTATACATCAATTATCTCTCAACATGGTTGATTATCTCCTTTATTTAAAAAAATGCAATTAAATATAATTTCCATAATGGATGGAGACACTCACCTCCTGCTGAGCAGATTGTCCACAGAGATGCCAGGAGAGCGGACACGATAAGCGGCTGCATGTTGGAGCGTCTCTGCGTCTCAGAACGACTGAAGGCAACACGATGAGTTGTTTTTTTGCCACTGTGGTCGCATTCTTGTAAAGGGGGGGTCCTCTTATATTATCTATCAGCATACCCCGACAGGAAAGAAAAGAGTGGCCCCTCCCCTTTCAGGCATCGCCTCCAATAAAGCACCCGATCACACCTCCAAGTGGCGGAGGAGGCAGAGGGGGGAGTCGGAGGAGGGAAGGTCAGGGGGGGATTCAATGGGCTCCTAATGTCAAACACTTCCTGCTGATTTGAGAAGTTACTGTATGTGTGTGTGTGTGTAATCAGATGGAGCAAATCAACAATTATTACACCACCAGAAAATTAATGCAACCATTTGACTCACCAACTTCTGGTGAAATTGGTGAAACACAAGCACTGACACAACGTTTGACATTGTTTATTAATTTAAAAATATATATCATATGATATACATATACCAATACAAGTGAATCAATTTACCAATATATAATACATGATACTTTAGATTAAGTTAAGTTTGTGTGTGTGATTTCAAGCTGCTTCAATTGAAACAGCTTGACCGGATACTGGTCTGTATCATATCTGTTTTCATAACTATTAAAGACAAAGAGTGAGTTCACATTAGGAATATTCCATTAAAAGATTCAAAGTACAAAACAGAGCCGACTTTTCCCTCTGACAGAACATGTCCATAGTGTTTTCATTTCATTAACTTACCACAACATGAAGGTCACAAAAAAAATAAATAAAAGTTAGTTACCGTTGTGTCACTGCCCCTCATATACTACTACCAGTAACAACAACAACAAAAACAACAATAATAATAACATATTGTTATTTCATTTATTTCTTCAGGTTCATGTGAATTCCATGTTGTGATGAATTTCAGCATACAGTCTTAAAGTGTCACATGTAAAGTACTTTGAAGTGGATTATGATTCACTTTATAAAATTTGTTTAATTGAAACAGCATAATGCATAAAATTTAACAAGTACTCATTGTACTGAATGTCAGTGGTCAGTGTGACATCATCATTTTAGTAGATCATTATTATTCATTCATTCATGTGAAAGGTAATTCACTGTGGTAGTTGGTGAAAGTGATGCTGAGTATATAATTAATTCATATATAGCTGGATAAATAATTATTGTATTGTAGAATAAACAGCCATGCTTTATTTTGAAAAGTAACTGAGTGTAGTAAAGAATAAGTAATGGACTAAATGAATAAAGTAGCATGAAGAAGTACTAGTGTCAGTGATCTAATGGGTTCTTAGAAATAAAGACCACGGTAACAAATAGTTTCACCTCAGTCTCATATCTTATCAAGTCAAATCTTTACTTTCCAGTCCAGTTCACGTTGTCCAGCAAAAACCTGCCCAGTCAGTGCAAAGCTTTGCAAAAAACCATGAAAATACTAAAATCTCCCTTCAACTTTTCCTGCAGAAAAAGTTGGAGCTGTCACCTTCGTTCATTCAGGGTGGAAACCAAGGATACCCTCAGTGTGAATTATTGATCATGTTGACTGAGTGCACTGTGGTTCACTGACAGGAGTTTTTCCACAAAAAGAGAGAGAGAGAACAACCATACGAATTAGCTTATGTTGCTTTTCACCAGAACTCTTTTGCAAGTTTGAAATCATCAACAGGGCAGGAGAGAATCTTAAAGTTTTGTCTAAATAAGGAGTTGTGTAAGAATAGGTGTGATGGTGATGGTGACAAACAGGCGGGAGTGAAGTAATTTATTACCAAGAAATCGTGCAACAATCTCCTGATTGGCTGGAGGTTGCAGCTATGTCTTGTTTTTCATTGATGGAAAAGCGTCATCTGGTGGACAAATGGAAGAACTGCATGTGTGTCAAATAATCTTTAGTGTAGCTTTATTTTAACCAGTAACAAGAGCAGCTATGTAGTGGACAAAAAGAAAAATAAAGTGGCATGAAATTAAAATATAACATTAGTTCTAACAGACAATTAGATATAACTAAAGCTATCAGAATAAAAATGAAAGTCATGGTTTATAGTCCTGTTAATGTCAGCAAATTCTCTTAATTTTTCTACATGCGTTCATCTCCTGGTGCTTCAGTTCTGTTCATGTAGTTTGATCAACTTGTTCTTCATCTGTTGCATCTGCAGGTGTTTCCTCTCATTCACTTCATCTTCTCAGTGTAATTGAGCCACCTACTGCTGATTGATTTATTTTGATTTTTGCTTCACTCGAGTTCCACTGGAGTCCTTTCACTTCGAATGCTTCGATTGGTGTCGAGAGACAAATTCTCCTCCGTAAGCTTTTGATTCCAGAGTTAAAGTAAAGTAAATAAAGTAGGTTGGGAAACAGATCCATGATATAATCTTTTATTTTAACCCATGGGATTTAAATTGTACAGTGCATTTCTTTACAACAATTATTCATTAAGTGACAGGTTTTAACCACCACTACGGATCAGATAACTATGTATGTTACATTTCTGAGCTCCTCTTAAAAGATTCCAACTTCATGAACACCTTGTGATAAAAATCCCAAATATAAGATGATGGATAACCACACAGGTTAACTAATTCAGTGAGCCCATCATCCATTGAAATGGTTAGCCTCATTATCAAACCGAACCATTTGTTAATCTTTAGTTGTTTCAGTGTTATTAAGCAGCTAACTATCTGTACGGTTAAAACATACAGAGTGGCCAATTAGAAACCTGCTGCCATCCATAAGAAAAGAAAAAGGCTTTAAAAATAGACAAAACAAAATATGGCACTATGTCTCAAGGAACAACCAGTAGACACGAACACATTTTTTAAAGGGGACTGAGGCCAAACTCCCCTGAACAGAACAAGAAACTCCAAACACTCTATTCAGTCTTTTCCCCGAGCAGTCTTTACTTTACAGATCTACAATCTGAGGAGTCGTCATCAGTCAGATGGACATCAAGCTTCATGTGGACAGAGAGCCACAAACATCTCAGCAGAAAAAACCCCTGTCACATCACAGAACCCCAACAGTGCCTTCAAGTTTTCTCTCATCAGGTGAAGACATAACAGAAACCTGCAGTCTTCAGCATCATATTTTGTTCTCTTCCTCTTCACATTTCAATCATACATTCCACTAAACAAACAAGGCGCAGCACAGCATCGGTTTGTCTGTACGCGTCCCCCAGATCTTCTAATGATGCGACATGGCTGTACTGGAGAAAAGCAAAGACAGAACCACATTGACTGTGCATATACATAATTTTGAAAACACATTGCAGTAATGAACACATATACAACCCACCAAATGCACAAGAACATAAAGTCGATCCAGTTACCCAATACATATTACATTCAGGCTCTAAGAAAAAAGATGCGATGGCGAAGTAAACAGCAGATTTCTCCCTTTTGCTCAAGTTTGGTCTCAAATTCCCTCAAATACACAACAGCTAGTAGTGCACAAAATAAGAATACAAAATTAGACTTTTAAATACTGTAGCAGCAATTCCTTTCTTTTGAAGTTGAAAGCCTCCAATAGTACAGGTAAAGGCTTTGGAGTCCCCGACACGTGGAAGGGTGAGCGATTGTCCTCTGAAGTGCGAGACAGTGTCTGTAAGGAGGGTGCATGTGTTTGGTATTAAAGGTGGGTGGACTCTGCTGGGGGTGGACAGGTTGGAGATGTGTCTTGGACAGGGCACCGCTAGAGGATGAGCTGTGAGGACGCAGCAGGACGCTGCAGCGCTCTGGGCTGAAAATGTCTTGGAACGGAGGAGTTTGTTCTGTCGGAATAAACCTCCCCTGCTGACACGCCTCCATCTCACACTCTATTTCCTCTTTGCCGCCTCTAAGACAGTCTCACAGTGCAAAGCGAGCCTCCCAAAGAGTAACAATTCCTCCTCATGTCTGTCTGCTCCCCCTCCTGCAGCCGAAAAAAACCACAGCAGGTTGGGGTTACGACAGGGCGCTCAGCTCAAGGGTCCAAAACGAGCAGGACAGAGCTGAGGCGGGCAGCGCCACATAACGCATCTCTCAGCTGGAGGCTGTGGCGATGGCCTTCTTGAGCTGCTGGCTGCGGATCTCGCGGGTGCGGGACTCCAGGAGCAGGTCATGACAAGTATTGCAGACCAGCACGGGGTCATAGAGCTGCTGGTCTGGGATGGGCAGCTTCAGATGACAACAGTCTTTACAGAACACATTGCCACAGTTCCTGAAAACAGAGAGAACACAGACAGGTAAGATCAGAGTTTAGACAGATGGACACAAAGGAACAGAACTCTATAAATGTAGCAGTGAGATGATTCCTCTGGAGGCTGAGGTCACTGTTTAAATAAACCTAACAGCCAATAACTAGCTGAACTTTTTCATCTTCTCTGTCATTCAAATTACTACATACACAGAAAGAAAGTCGTAGTTGTAGTTTTATCCATCAACTGCTTTGCCTGTGGATGTTCAGTCCTTTTTTTTTTTCTAATTTGGGACGAGTGTCTCAGCTTCTCAGTGAATATAAATAATTCTTTGGCTAACCGCAGCGCTTTGATGCTGAAACCAAAGCTTGGTTTAGAGCCTCGGAAATACAAAGCACAGTACGTCTTTGAAACGCAGGCTGCCACTTTGGCAAAATGCTGCTGCTACTAGAGTGCACAGAAAAGTGGGTTACAAAAAAGGCTAGAGGCTTTGGGAAAAATAGCAAGAGACCTTCAAAATAAATGTACTAATTTGACATGGATTTGATTATAATTGTGCTGGTTTAGGGATTCTTTGCTGTAATATTGTTTAGCTGTTGGTCAGAAAAAATAAGACAGTTTATTTCCGATAAAGTGGTACCCTGTAGATAGAAGGAATAAATGTCAGTGAATTGATTCTGGGAATAATAATCTTCACTGGCCGGAGGAAAAGATGGAAAAACACAAGTCAAAGTAAATGACTCATTGAGCCTCAGATTCAATCGGTGTAAATTGTCTCTGTTGTTTCCTTACTGAATCACCAGGAGGATCAGAACCAAGACTTTTCCTGAACTGAACAGTTTTGCAAGTGCAGGTCACTTCTGCTGCACATTCACTGAAATTCACAAGAAAAGCTTCTAGATTTAAAACACAAGCTGTTTCTCTTTGTCTCTCTGCGCTTCTGTCACTTTTGAGGATATTTTAGTTTAGTTTTGTTGTGTGCTCTTTAGTGTGAGAAAACAGTGGTGAAGCCCCACCTGCAGTGGTGACGTCTCTTGGCTATCCAGAACTCACAGTCACAGTTGAAACAATGGGAAGCCATGTGGTCGGGCACCCACCTCGTGACCTACACACACACACACACACACACACACACACACACACAGACATCTCCATCAGAACAGTGTGTGGGAGTAAAGGTGCTCAAAAGAGTACAGGTAAGGGAGAGGAAGGGAGGTGAGGGAGCGGAGACAGATGCTGACCTCTGTGTCCTTGCGCTCCACTCGATCCCAGCTGCCCTCAGACAGACGGTCTTCACTGTGGGTGGACAGAGAGTCTTCCTCGTTGCTGTTGTCTGACTCTCGCAGACACGTCTGCAAATCAGAGAGCAAGAGAAACAGAAAAATCGGTAGGTCAAAAGACAGGAGCGAGACAGAGGACACTTTTCGAGATAATCTTAAGTAAATATTTACAGACACTACAGAAGGAAAAAAGCTTCTGCCACTCTCCTGGCATCAATTTCAGATAATGGAAAGAAACTACTCACAATGTCATCCTCATAGTCGATGTCTGGCTCTGAGGGAGGGGTGGCGTACTGTTTACTCTCCAGCCTCATCTGTAGCTGCCGCACCTGCTGCCGCAGCACCTCAACCTCCTGTTTGTAACCTGCCTCGATCTGTCGCAGTCTCTGCTGCACGGCGTCCATGGGCACCGGCAGCCCATCGTCATCCAAGTAAGCTGGGGCCTGGGCTGGGGGAGGGGAGCTGGAAGCAGACGGCGTGGAGTATGTCACAGGGAGGAGTTGATGTCCGGCCAGGGAGTAGCTGTTGAGGGCGGCGGCAGCAGGCCCAGCCAGGCCATTGTAGGCTGCGCTCTTAGCAGCAAACAGCCACGCCGGCTGCAGAGGGCTGCTGGGACAACACAGAGCCTCCCTGCGGCAGCACTGGGACCCATTGGCGATGTTAAAGCCCTGGGCGCGGAGCAGCTTACTGGCAAGCCGGCGGCTTTGGTAAGTATTGGACTGCAGGGCCCGACTGACACCAGAGTGATTGGCACTGCTGCAGGCAGACTGAACCAGACCTTGGACACTCTCCCAGTGCGAGCCGAGCAGGGACAGGTCTGAAAGCTGGCTCTGGGAGATCAGATGACGAGTTGCTATCTGGGTGCAGTCAGGAGCTGCTGGAACGGGGTTAGGGTTAGGAAGGAACACACGATCTCGTCCTTTCACTACATCTGTCCTCATGTCCTCTCTCTCTTTCTGGGGTGGAACCTGGGCTGCTGACTCAGGCTGCTCCTCACTATTTACATTTTGGATCAGATCCTGGTTCACTGTGGGAGGCTCAGCAGGGGGAAGCTCTCCCTCATCTGTGAGAGTCTCAGTGGAGTCCTCCATGGGAAGGAGTGGTGCTAGCTGTTTCAGAGCCAGCAGGCCTGCAGATTCTGGGAGGCCATTTTCTTGGCTGTCAAAATGGCCATTAAGCAGCGAGGTGGGCGTGGGGGTGGCAGGTTGGGTGCTGTTGCAGGGAAGAGGTAAGCACGGCTCTGATTTATGAGTGGGTGAGGTGGTGCTCTCAGCAGTCCTATCAGGGGCCTCAGCCTCTGACGGAGGTGGAGGAAGTGGAGGGTTTGTGATCTGAGGCAGAGCCTGTTTGAGGACAGGAGCGGGGAAAGGAGTGTGAGCGAGTGCAGCATCTTTGCTGAGAGGAACGGGAGGGAGGGGGAGGGAGGGCAGGGGCTGCGTGGTGAGACAAGGCTCCTCCAGTGCGTCTTCGCTGCTCTCTGCATTTGGGACGTCCTCCGGGGTCTTGGCAGGACTCTGGTGTAGAGGTTCTTCCTCAGAACTCAGCAGTCCAGTGTCAGGTGTGACCTCATCTGCAGACGTTTCCTCCACGGCGGGTGCAGCCTCCAGGGCAGAGCGACCCTCCTGGCAGTGCTTGTTGAGATTGGGGTCACTTGATGTACGTGTCAGGGGCACCCCGTTCTCAAAAGCTGTTAGCAGGTTGTCCATGGAGCGGGTCTTGGGAAGTCTAAAAAAAAAAAAAAAAATGAATCAAAATATCAAAAATATATAAGGATGAATTTTCTCCATGAACAGCAATGTCAGTGATACAGTTCTCAGTGTGGGACTCTAGAGGGCACTATGACTCTCTGTAACTATCAAATACCACAAGTCTCTGCTCAGGGACTCCTAACACCACGAAGCACAGATACTAACACATCAGATATGTATAAAAACAATACCCGACCTGTCTAGGGAACGGGAGGTGAGTTCATCTCCTGTGACGTTCGGGGGGAGGTAGAGCTCCATAGAATCATCCACAGCGGTGCAGGGGGAGGAGGTGGGCAGGTAAACAGCTGTCCACAGCTGCAATGCCCGAGTGTGGCAGACTGGCTGCAAAACCTGGCAAACAAACAAGTGATCAGAACTTTGTGTGAAGGTCAATATACACTAATGATGGCACTTTTAGTCAGCGCTGTGCTTCAGCTGCTGGTGATGCAGTACAATCACATCAGAGCTTTTCTTTTGAGTGTGGACCAGATAGATTTAATCTGACGCTTTAAGTGTTTCATCAAAAAGTTTTGAGATTCAAGTTGAAATTGTCACATTATCCATAAATCATTAATCAAGACAGTTATTATGTGCAGGATTTGAAAGTATTAAGACAAGAGAACTGCTAATTTATGCTGGAGTCTTAAAATGCTACGATTCCCTTCAGCAAGTCGCCCTCTCATCACTAAGTGAAAGGCTGAGTGGCTGACAGCAGGAGGCAGCCTCCATCTGTTACTGTATTTAAGTGGCATGAATTATACTGAGAAAACTGGTAGATACCATGTCATGACTGGGGATGTAGAGGAAGTTCTGGAAGTTCTTGTTTCCTGTGCGGAGCAGCGACCACACAGAGCAGGTACGTTTGTAGATGTTCCTCGCCTCCCTCTCGCGAGAGTTGTTGCACAGAAACGTGCCGTAGAGACATGAGTACGTATGCTGCACCAACTTGACCTGCACACAGACACGTTATAACAACGATTTAACGCATTTGTGTTTGAACTGTGTTTGAACTGTGTCTGAACTCATGTCAAATGGCTGCAATAGCTTTACAGTGGAGATGGAAGATTTAATGGTATGCAAATTATTTTCTACACAAAGGTGACATTGTTTTATGTACGTAATCATTACAAGAAAAACAGAAAGAAATGAAATGTGCTGTATGACCACCCACCAGGAAGGACTCATTGAACTCAAACAGGCAGGGGAACTGTTTGAGCAGCTGGTGAACACAGTCCAGCCACTGCAGGAAGACGGGACACTGCTCGCTCACATCGTCAGCGTTCTCCTGGTGGCCACAGCGGTCCCCAAACTTATGGCCGTAATCCAACCACTCGGTCTCTACGAGCACCTGGAAACCCTGTTGATGATATGATACAAAATGATGCACTGATACTGAAGCCTACACATAAAAACCATGTCTACATGTAATGTAGACCAAGTGTAGTTCAATCCCCGTCTAAAAAAAAAAAAAGACAAAAATCTAGATCCTTACCTCCAATGTTCTGTAATAGGGGTCCAGCAGGATCTTGGCAAGCGCTACAATCTGGGGTGTGCGGTCCCACCCGTCCGAACAGTGGACCAGGACAGGACGGCCTTCTCTCTCCACAGCTGAACACACCAAAGTGGCTGCCTTCAACATGACAGACAGGTGCTGCAGCCAACGGGTGCTCTCAAGTGCTGACAGCCAGCTGGAAGGAAGAGGGAGGACTGATTAGAAAGGTACACCTCTGTACAGGACTCGCCAGCTTTTAAATACAACACAAAAATACTGATGTTAAAGGTAAAGCTCCCAATTTAACATAATTTCTTTCCTTCCCTATGTCAAATCATCAGTTTGATATAAATGTGTGTATATGTAAATGTGAGTGTATAAATGTGAATATAAATTTGTGTGTATGGGGATGGTTACATGTGGATGTGTGCTTGTATTTTTTGGCACTTGTGTACCACTTCAGTTTGTCTTTATCTTTAAAAGAAAACAAGAACATGTCTCAGCTAAGGAGCTGGACCTTGATACTGTGTACATGCATCAGCTTAGGTTACTCAGAGTTTACTTAGACGGGGCCATTAGGCTGATAGGGTTTTCCATGACCTATATCTCTGGAGGCCTCACTGCGTCATTACACTCCTCAATCAGAATAACAAGCCTCAAAGCAGTTATGTTGATGTCATGGCAGCCATGTTTAACTTTGAACCGTACATACAACCAACATGCATGAGTCATGGATGTAAATAAACAAACAGCTGGGCCACTGAAAACACGCATGTCAACAGTGGAAACAGTGGAATGTATCCACTGTCGGTGTGTACAGACAGCTGGCCAGCCCAGCAGGAATGGGACTAGACTGTGGCGGCGTTCCCATCTTTCTGTGGTGTTGCCTTACTGTGGGGTGAAGCCATTAAAGCACAGGGGGTGGGAGGGTGTTGCAGAGAACCGCTCGAAGAGAAAGGTCAGATAGATCAACTTACTTTCCTGGATCGGGGATCTGACTGCAGACGGCCCTCAGAGCCTGGAAGCTGTTCCGAATGGCGTGGATGTTGGCCATTCCCATGAACATCACCTCGCAGTTAGGGTAGTACTCTGAACACAAACAGACATAAACAACTCTGATGAAGGTCATCACACATTAACTATGCTTGTTAATGTGGAGGACAGAATAGAATCATGTACTTGGAGGGTGGTGTTACTGTTATATGCATGTGTAGGGAGCTGCCACTGTTTACAATCTAGGACACTGTGATGACTGTCACTTACTCTTGGCAAAAATTGATAAACTGATCTAAATGTAAATTGGCTGAATTCATTGAGAATTTGGAAAAATAAAGTGTTTTGGCACACCGACCTTCACATTCACAGCCTCCACCCTTGGCCCGGTTAGCCACTGCAGCGGTGTACGAGCGAGCATCCAGAATCAGTAGCTTCTGTGGAACAGTGTTGTCATCGCAGCCAGAGCCTCCTGTCAGAGATGAGTCTGGAGACGCAGGTGGGATGACAGAGACACGATTTTAATTGTTAGTTAGAGTCCAGTTCTGCACAACTGAAAATCAATATCTCTCCTTTATGGCACAACCACAGTGTTGCTATTGGTAACAATCGCAAACCAGCAGCTCTCAGCAGCTACCACGGAGAACGACGGTAATTAATTTGTGGTTGCAGTTAAACGACATGTCTTTGCACTCGGTCAGTGTTGTGCAGCCACTCGCTTTCTGGCCTGTTGTTGTTGTTACATCAAGTAATGATGTAAAAACACATTTAAGACATGTGCTTCAGTCTGTAGATGGACTTTGTAATTTGACATGCTGGCATCATGTTTAAAAATAGAAAAAGGGGAAAAACTGTACAGGGAATGTTTTCCCTGTATGATGTAGAGTTGTTTTTTTTCAGTTCTTCTCTGGCAGTTGTCCTATTTAAAATCTATTCACAGGGTAAATCTGAATATAAATGGAACATTAGTGGAAACTGCATGTACTTTTTAAACTGGAGCATGTAAATGATTCAGTAAACAGAAGCATAAAATATGATTTAATGCTTGTTAATCTAACTGCTGAACAAGTTGCTGACAATGCATCTGCTGAACAAGCCCAGTGTGTGAAGGAAAATGTTGTGATGCACGACTTTCAGCCACAACATTAAAACCACCTGAACAGCTCTGACTGGTGGGGGCACAGACTCTACTAACCCTCTGAAGGTGCTGTGGTATCTGGTAGAAAGCCACCACCAGCAGATCCTTTAAGTCCTGTCATTTCCTGTCAGATGCTTGTTGTTGCAGACGCATTATCCTGCTGGAAGAGGCCACTGCCATTTGGGAATACTGTTATTGGGGTTTCTTTTTTCAGTAACAATGTTTAGGTAGTTGTTACGTCTCAAATAACGTCCATATGAAAGGCAGAACACAAGGTTTCCCAGCATAACATTGACCAAAGCATCACACCACCTTCAACAGCATGTTTTCTTCCCTTAAAACATCTTGTTGTCATGTAATGGGTAAATGATGCACAAGTAAACAGCTATCCACATAATGTAAAGAAAACATGATTTTTATCAGACTGAGCCACCTTCTACTGCTCTGCGGTTTAGACCTGATGCTTCACAACTATAGCCTCTTACAACAAGCGGTAACACACTGTTCTGACAGGTTTTTAACCGCTTCTTATATCCCATCTTTTGACAGGTATCATTGTAACATGATAATTATAATTCACTTCACCTGTCAGTGGTTTTAATGTTGTGACTGATCAGTGCATGTTTAGAATCAATGTCAGTTGATGGTCCGTTTTGGAAGTAGGAAAAATTAATGACCTGAATGAGAGCTGCAGTAGTCTAACAGTTCACGCACAAATCCACATACATAAATCAAACAACGCATTTACCAAAATCACTATCCGAGGAGTCAGGAGCTTCCCCACGTTGTCGGCAGGCTGGTGCCCCGCTGGTGCCCTTGGCTCCCGCGTCCATCTGACAGGCCTTGGCGATGGACGTCACCAGGTACTCATCATCTGTGTTCCTCCAGCCCCACCAGCTGATCTCAGGCTGGCTGCAACGGGCGATCACTGCCCCGTTCTTCTGGTGCCTGGAGAGGTTAAAGGTTGTAGAGTCAACACATATAGATCAATACATCAAAAAGGAAAATGCTCATGTGTAAAATAATGTGTTCATAAACCTACCTGTAGACCACCACAGGGATCCTCTTCCAGGATCTGAAAGAAGCGACACTTTCCAGCTCTTTGTCAGTGATCCATATTGGAACCAGGAGTTTCTGTGGGTAGCTGGAACAGAGCCTGCGGACGGGAAGGACAACAGACATGACGTCACAGGAGGAAGATTAAATGCAGTTGATAATGCAGCAAACCCCGGTCAGTTCACTCTGGCTGACTTTTGATAACAGTGCAGGCGCAGAGAGGCGTTTCCTGAAGAAAAACTGGATATAACACATCACTGATGTTCCGCAAACACACACCGTGTTCGATCGGAGAGAAAGGCTGCGATTTTCAGGGTCACTGCTGCATCACTAAATCTCAGTGCCAGCACAGAACAATTCAAAATGTGCTGCTGCCTAAACCCATCAATCTATGGCCCCTCCCCCCATCTGATGATACTTTCCTTAATTTCTTTTCACCTGCTGATTGTCTAGCAAGGAAGGGGGAGATGGAGACGGTGTGTGTTTATGTGTGAGAGGGAAAAGTGAATTACTGTGCTGAGTCATGGTCTCAGCAGGCTGCGGCTTGTTTAATTAGCCAGTTGTCCTGTGTGTCTCTCTCCCTCAGCAGGATGTGCTCTCCTGGGCCCTCCGAGCAGACTGACCTTTTTTTGTAGCATTTATTTGCCCAGACAGCAAAGGAGACGCAAATGACTGATACACAGACGTACACGCACGCACACACAGACAGAGTACGGTGCACTGTTTCTACACGAGTGAGCCTCACTATGTTTTTTACTGGACTTGATGAGAATGTAACTGGCCTGAGAGGTCACATGTATACTACGTGTACACTGACAAATAATTTAAAGAAGCAGTCTGCTGCAAATCTGTCTTTTGGATATTTAAATGTGGATTCACCTCCACTATCCACCTAAAGCCTTGAAAGATGACTTGAAAAATTGTTGAGTCATTTATAGAGAATCACAGCTGTAGTCAGTTTGGATTCATAGCAGCTGAAACCCAGACAGACATATGGTAGAAATGTGAAAATCTATCAACACTCCATTCTGTATTAATGATGACGAAAAAACTCCTTTTTAGTTAATATTAACAACTTATGGCTTTTGGTAATTTCAATTTGAGGGATAATTGTACTTTAGATTATAGATTCAAATTGTACAGTTTGAATCTATAGTTTTTTAATGGCCTTTCTGCTCTGTATCATTGCCTAATATTTCAGGACACTACTACAAATCTCTCTGGAGAAACACAGCTCACAGTTTGAAGAAGTGACCAAACCTGCTCTCCTCTACAAACAGACATTAGACCGTCCAGAGTCACTTCTCCCCTACAAATCTGACAGAAATTCAGCACAAATTAAAAACTCTAATTTCCCACCAGAGTTCTGACACACAAGGCTGAGAAGCGCCAACACACACATACACAAGCTGTTTCTCACACAATCTGTTGATTTTGGCAGCATCACGGACACAGTCCTGCCTGGTTCTGGGCCTGCTCTCTGTCACAGCTCTTAAAAAGCTTTTTGAAACATGCTTTCATTTTCTAAACAACCATCATGACTCCTTACAGTTACAGTATTTAAAAGTTGGAAAACAAGTCTCATGCTATTCACGGTTAAAGGATGTGCAACGTACTTATAATTACAGTTTATGTCTGACACCCTCCAGATGTTCTGTGTGTCGAAGCCCATCCTCTTGACCTCCATTTCCATTCTCTGCCGCACATGATCACCTGCATACACACAGAGCATGGAAGGAGGGAATTATTTCAGGAATACTTTAACAAAGTAGACAAGCCCACAAGTTGATAGTTGTGTGTATGGACCTGGGCGACAGAGATGAACATGCTGGTCCTCATCGTCGGCGTTGCCTCCTAGACACCACGCGTGGTATGCCAGAGCGAACAGGTCCTCCAACCGGGACGGGTGAGCTATGGCCCGGTTCAGACGCTTGACCCACTCCTGGCACTGTTTGAACGTTGCAAAGTGGCATCTTTGGTGAAGCCAATGTGAAGATTAGAGAGATTAGTGAAAGCCAACAACAAAATATCTTTCTACAACTTCACACACTGGTGTTTGAGAGAAACACCAGTATTTCTTTAGATGTTGAAGTAATTTTCCAGTATTTAAACATGAGTAACAACATGACTGCTAAATGATGAGGAACCAAAACTCCACTGACACATCTACTGCTGTGAGTCTGAGGGAGCTACTAGTTTTGAACTTTACAGATGTGAGTTTCAGTCTGTTGTTTAACAGAAACAGGCCTTGTTCTTCTATTCCTGTAACTGTTTCAAAGCTTTTAAGCCAAGTTCCCTCTATTCAATTAAAAACTGTAATAGTCCTAATGGCTATGATTAGCAGCTAAGTGTAGCAGTATGTGATATAAATTGCCTCAGAACTGAACTGCTCTATTATTCATTCAAATGAGATCCAGAGCTCTGTGCTATATTTACTGTGATTAACAGCAGCATGAAGCAGTCTGCAGGGTGGATATGACACACGAGAGTGAGCTGCTCTTCTTACCTGACAACTTTGGAGTCTTTGCAGATGATGTGCAGCTGGAACATATCTCTGCTCTCCACACTCTCTATCAGCCTCAGAGGCACCTGTAGGGGGAGACAGAGAGCGTTTGCACTCAGTCCTACGGCCCAGTGTAGGAGCAGACAGCACATCTGCAAAGAAGTTACCACCCTCTGATCTAGTACAGACTGAATCCAGGCTCGATACAAATATTATTTTCTTTAACCTCCCTGCACAGGAGAGGAAGGACTCAGCAGACATATTATTTTTGAGCCTATTACTGAGCAAACTCTCAGCAAACCCTCTGTTATGATACCAAATAACAACTAGTACCTGGCATTGTTCACAGGATGGTTTAGGCTGTTAAGTGCTAAATGTATGGATTGAAGTGTTAATCAAAACACTGCAAAGATTTACAAAATCATCCATGCAATTTCACTTCCGGGCAAACCTTTAAGCAAAAGGTGCAGATGTTGACCTTGTGTGAATGGAGGGGAAAAAAAGCTCAAGTTATGTGGCAGGGCTTTTTTTAGTCTTGTTTGTTTTTAATTCTCAGGGTGAGCTAACACACTGCTGCACTGATCATTTCGCAGGGTGCTTTCGCAGAAAATGATTATAACAAATCCAGTGTTGCCACTCAGTTGAATGTAAATTGCAATTTGTCCTCAGAGCACTGTAATCGTGTCGAGTGAAGAAGAGCTGAAGGGATAAACTGTCTAGACTGTGGCAGAGGGTGGTGTTTTATCATATGGTACTCACAGATATCTCATTGTCCACACCTGGGAAGGTCTAAAACACAGTGACACCATGGAGCGCACACACACACACACACACACAGAGAAGGAGTGAGGGAGGACAAAGACAGGAGGAAATGGAAAAGACTATTAAACCAAAAAATTCAGGAGAAGGGAAATGAAGAGTTAAAAAGAAAGAAAAAAAACATCAAAGAGGATGAAAGATAACCAAGTGGATCACACAGTGTGCTACTTGCAGCACATGACCGAGCTGAATGGAAATCATGGAGAGAAAGACAAACATGGACGGGAGCAAAGGGCAAGAAAACAGCTTGGAAGTAAGGGGATGAGTTGTGAAGGGAGGGTGTGGGTGAGAGGTTGTGGCCTGTTGGCATTCATACAGGGTTCATTCTGTGCCGCTGGGGTCAAGGCAGGACTTTGCTCAGGAGGAAGCCAGTTTGATTGGGACATTTAGCTGTGCATTAATCAAACTCTCCTCTGACAAAGTAAGTCAAGGTTAAAAGGCGTCCTGAACATCCTGGTGACCCCACCCCCCACCCACCCTCCTTCAGCCTCTCCTTCTCCTCCTATTCAAATCTCTGTCATATTTTCCACAGGGATTCAGCCTCTGGAATAGATGACAGGGATTTGGGGAGAGGTAGGAATTTCGCTGCCAGTGAATGCAAACAATTGGCCTGTTTGTGTTTGAGCAAGGCCTGACGTCAGCAGGAGCGGGCTGGTGGACACCAGTGCCAGTGGGGGCAGGGCTTTTGGAGCCTAGATGTCACATTAAAACTCTCCTGCCTGAAGATCAGACGGCCTGCCAATCCTGCGGGACAACCCTGGTACAAACAACTACATGCCAACGATGCTGGCGTGTGACTAAAACCACTTTATGGTTACCTCATGTAAAATACTTTGGTTTATTTGCCTTGTTAGCACAATTGTGTGTTCATAAAATTTATATGAGGGAAAGGGAAAAAGTCTGTGCATATCCAAACTAAAAATTAAAACCCCCTCTCTCCTGCTATTGGCTTCTGGAGTGGCGTGGCAGGGCAGCAGTAGTGACACTCGTGCCATCTGGACTGTAGTGAAAATATTGTGGTTCCCCCTGTCTGTTTACTGTCTGTGACGTGCACTCACATTGATGACAGAGTCTTTAAACTTGATGTGGAGCCTGTAATTAGAAATGGCGATGATGGCTTCATCAGCACGACCAAGGTATTCCACCCCTTCCCCCTGAAGAACTGGGAATGGCACCTGTAGGGGCACAAAACAATATTGTTTAAGTCTGTGCTGCAAAAACATTACAACAACACCGAGTTTTATTATGTCTACTGACGGGATAATCATAACATTCACATTTCTATTGTTGAAGTTGTGCTCTCAGTGTTGTACAAACAGATTCAAAACATTCAGGATAGATACAAAACCCTGGAGAACACAAATAAGCCGCCTGGTTAGCATCACAACTGCTCTGTACAGCTGTACATAGGCAAAATGCTACTTTGACCTCAGTGAGCAGGCTAACATGTCATTGAGCAAAGACTGTCACAGGACATGAATGTGCGTGAAAAACTACATGATAATCATTCTGAGGCTTTTCACTCAAAACTCAAACTCATCATCATTTTAGATCAAAAGAGATCAGAGTCAGGAGAATTCATTATCTGGGAAGCATGAATATTTCAACAAAACCCTGAGTAAATCCTTCGAGCAGATGACACATTAAACTGATACATGAGAACTTTGACCTGCAAGGAGCACGAGAGCAAAATCTGGGTGACCACAGAAGCCATCCAGTTTGTGTAAATAAAAATAACTGGAGAGATAAATCAATCTGGATCAATCCTGACCATTGTACTGACACTGGACACGCGTTGCTCACCTCATACACATACTGCTAACACAGCTAAAAACATTTTCACTGGTCAACAGATTTGCACTGAAATGTTAAACAAGACTCTTGGTTGTGTGGATACTTATTTGATTTGTTTTTTTTGTTTTTTTTTTTTTTAATCATAGCTATTTTCAGACTGGAAAGGATTTTTCTATGTGAATACTAAACCATTTTTTAAATAAAAAAAAGTTCTGTAGAATCACTCATATCTGGTAACAACTCTATTTACTAGAAGACAGAATCATAATGACTGTAGTGTCTTGACAAAATGAGGGAAACAAGGGAGACATGAGAAACTGTGTGCATGTGTTACTGTCCAATTAGCACATAGTAGTTTTACAGAAGGGCCATTGTGACTGCAGAGGGCTTGTTGGAGAGCTTGAATGAGCAGACAGACAAGAGGCAGGACTGGGAGGGAGGTTGTCTCTACCAGTGTTGACGGTACAGTGAGGGATCCCAAACTGTCCATTAACATTCTTACTTGTACCCATTTTATTACAAACACAGCAAAGCCTAAGCCAAGCTTTGGCTGCAACGAGTCCCGTACATTAAAATAATTGGTTCCCAACAAAGGTTAAAAGAACACATTTTTCAATTCATTCTGAGGCAGCGCATTAGCCTTAAAAGCCGACCACGTGGAACAGGCACACGGCTACAGTTGCCAGCTTCCCAACGATTTCATGTAAAAACAGAGGCGTCCAAGCAATTTTAGAGCAGTCAATACCACACCGACCACTCCCGTGAAAAGTTATTGTTCTGTTTACTGCGGCTGCTTTTCCAAGAGATTTAAAAGTAATGAATTCAGTGAACTATGAAACCTTTTATGAATGCTGAAATAATATGTAAAAGAGATAAAATCACGGTCGATCACTTAGTACAGAACATTGCTTTTAGGTGATGGGATGCAGTAAAGTCAGAGGGGAGATATTTTATCACTCTCTCTCATGTGACAAAATGAGACTGTGCTCCTCACTCAGGTGACCTCCTCCTCTTTCATTTCTCTTGGTCATCACTGCATGTATTGCTGCTACTTGTAGTTACAATCATTCCCATTGGGGACCACGACTTGCAACCGAGCTCTCGTTGTTTAGTTGCCGGTTGCGACGACAACAGTGTTGCTTAGAGACAACATTACCTCATCCTGCATTAGCATGCACTGCTGAGTCACGCAGAGGAGGACCCACTGGTGCATGTTAAAAGAGGACATGCAGCCAGGCAGATGGGGGATTATGTTGAGATGTCAGCAAATCAGGCTCACTTGAAACCACATTAGCCAACACAGTTAAAAGCTAGTCTTGGTTAGTGCACAGAAGCTGAATGTGGCTGACAGACTTACAGACAGAAAGACATAAAGTCAACATCTGCTCAGGCAGCTTACTGTTTGACACTTATGGCAAAAAAGACAGTTTGCACTAACAAAAACCAAATCAAAACTATTTGAATTTTTAAAGTAACATTATTGATTGGCACAAGATCAAAAGTCATCAGTCATCGGATAGATGACGACCCTCAGTCCACACAGCTCATGTTAGAGAAAAGAAAGCCCTGACATTTATCACTGCACCTGCTGTTGCTCATCTCTAAGTGAAAATGTGTGCGTGAGCTCAGACAGGAAGCATGATGAGGGAAAAAGTACAGCTTAAGCTGGGAAATGGAGCACGTAGTATCTGCACTCAGGCACCACCAAGAGCCAAATATAGGCAGCAGTCCTCCTGGCACCCTGCACCGGGACATGTAAAGAGTGGAAGATTTATAATGTGATAGTTGTAACTCAACTGATTTCATGGTGACAGATAAACAAACAAACTCTGAAGCTGCTGAATTGGACAGAAAAGGCAGCAGATATTATTTTACAATAAAAAAGGGTTTTTTTCTTCATTTGTCATGAGTCAGGGAGAGCCAGTTTTCATTAAATACAGCAGCAACAGCAGCAGAAATGCCTGAAATGAACATGAGAACATGCAATTCCTGAGTGTGTGTGCACGTGTGTTACTCTGCTGATGAACAGCACTGACACGACCTAGTAGGAAAGAAATAGTTAACATGCTGTTCAGACTGGGAGCTGCATTAAACAAGCTGTGCTCCAAAAGTAGGTGCATGAGTCACTGGGCAGCCGGCAAGTGCAGCAGAAGATACTGTGTCACGTTTCCTCTATGAAGCCTTCAGCAGCAGAATTTTTAAAAAAGGGGAGGAGGGAGGGAAAGAGTCAGAAAGAGAGAGAGCTGAATGCCCCGTAAATAACACTCTCTGTCTTGTGAGTCGTGACTTCCGGTTCCAGCAGCCTGTCTATGAGGACATGCACGTCTGCAAGGTACAGAGAGCTTCAAGCATGCAGCACGGCCTGCATGCTCACGGGGGGTGGGGGGTGGGAGGGGGCTGCATTCAATATCGTGGGGAATGCCTGTAATTTGCCTGCAGGGCTGCTGTGGTGAGAAACATCAGCTGTCTCTGACACTATTATGGTAACACACAAAGACAAAAACACAAAAGGCGGAGACATAATATGTGACTGCATGTGAATGCAGGGGGAGGGGAAGAGTGCAGGAAATAAATAAAACAGAAAATGAAATTAGAGAAATATCTTTAGTACAGAAACATATTTGGCTCCTAAAGCCCTAAAACTTCCCCTCCGAGCTACAGACACTGCTTCTCAGAAAATAAACAAATCTACCAGAACCTTTGACACAGAAAGTCCTTTGAACCACAGCCCTTTAATACTAACAATGGTAATAAAAAACACTTTGAACAGGTTGATCCACCCCGCAGTTCACTGCTACCCAGCTGGAAACAAGCTTCAATTGAAAACCACAAAAAAGACAGCGACCCAGGTCTGAGCAAATCCCTCCTCCTCCAACTCTCCTTTGTCCAGTTCTCCAGACACATGATGCTCAGCTCCATTAACCATCAGACGGCCAAGGAGCACTAACTCAACACCATCAAGTTCACAGTGCGACTTCTCCATCGCAAATCCACTGCTGCTTCTTCTTCACTTTAGAGTAGACTCACAAATCCTTCTCACTCCACTGATCTAAATGCTCTTCAGCTTCACTGTTCTTTATCTGCTGCAGTCACTTGGAGGAGTCATGTGACAGTGTTTTCTTCTATAGTTGCTCTTCAAAGCAGCATCAAGCTGTAATTTTTGAGCCTGATAACATGTAAATACTGATAATATTCATAAAACTACAGCTGTAAATATATGGGTTTCAACTTGATGCCGAGTCATTATAATATTTTATAGGTGGTAGTTTTTATGACGAATTTGTCAGTTAATAAAGTCATGAAGGACATTTTTTATTTCCTTGGTTGAAATAGCCAAAAAAAAAAAAAACCTGACCTTAGCCAATTAGTAATTCTGCTCAAGGCTTTTCATTTTTCTGTCAGTGTGATAGTCGGTCATGTAAAAACCTTGACAACAGCAGAAAACTGTGAATCACACCTTCCTCAGCCCTTTCATACTGTTGAAGCAAAACGCTTTGTAAACACTTTCAACTTCCTGCGTTCCCTCTGGTCTCGTTAAGGCCTTGCAAAAATGTGTGTCTTATCTCAGTGTATTTCAAATTATTTCATTCCAACTAAATACAAGAGCAAATTTGTGAACAATAAAACAAAACAAAAATTTGTTCCAATGGGTCACTGTTGTCATCTTTAATCCAGAGTCTGGCCTCAAGCCTGCGGAGTTAAAACTCTTGCTATAATGTCTTGGCAGTCAGAAGAGGCCACTCTACATAACGCCAAGCCTCATCAGGGTGTTAGAGAAACACTGATGTCACGCCAAGAGCCAGAGGTGGCACCTGGAAGCTTTCTATGTCTGAGACATGCAGCCGGTTGTCAGAAGAGATGGAAATTTTCTCTAGAGCTGAATCCGTCAAGGGTTGATGAAGAAAGCCTTTCATCTCACCTGAAGGCTGTCATCCTCCTTCACCAGCTCCTTCTGGGGGAACAGGTCCTTGGCCTTGATGTACTCCAGACTGGGAGGCCCCTCTTCACCCTGTCAGACAAACAACATAACACAGACGTGGTCAGATAAATACTTCTGTCATGATTTCATGCTTTAGGTTGACACATCGAGATGAAGCATCGCATAAAACTACATTGAGAGTTAATGTCGTTTATTGACAGCAATATCAGAGAGAAGGACAAAAATATCAACAACAAAGTTCATATGCTGTGCAACATTTATCTGAGAGGTAAGAAACATGCCAGCTGGAATTTCACAATCCCCAGCAGCTAACTCCCAGACATCACGTAGCAGATTAAATATTGACTAAGAGAGCTCCAAAATTCCCTTGATATACAGAACGGACAACCTTGTGTTAGGTCAGTGAGGTTCGCCATTTTAAAATGTTAACCACTAGATCCTAGATCCTAAACACACGATACTAAACAGTACTTTCCTTGATTAATTCAAATTAATGCTGAGGAAAGAATGCAACTTTTACATATTCATGCTGTGTGCACTCTGGCGCTGTGCAGGTAGTTACTGCATATGCAAATGATCGACAGAAGTGGGCAGTAGATACTATAAGCCTGTAAACATTGTGACAGGATGTTAGAGTCTTACGCAAACAAAGATACTGTAACATGGTGAAGTATTACAAGCACGTAACCCGCTTTTCATGACGCACTGAAATTGATGTCTTGAATTTAAATAATTCCGTGCTTGAGCGACTTTTGATAGCAAATAATCAAATATGAAATGACTTAACGTCACGTCACATGTAGCCTTATCAACTTCACTGCCGTTACAATGGAGGTTTGGCTAAAATTAGACTGCAACACCTCGAGAAGCAGCTGTGGAGAGAATGAGACGGGAACAGGGAGGGAAGTCGATCCTGTCCTTTCAGATTATGCTACCAGTGTCTTCTCTGACTGAACAAACACTTTCACCAGGTCATGCTTCAATCACTGCAGACAGAGAAAGAGGAGTAAGAAGTCAAATAAATGAGACACATTCTCCATTTACTTCTACCATCTGTATCCGTCTATCTATACTTATCTATTCTGTAAATAGTATCATCCCTATTTTAATCATATTTGAGATGTGATCTATAATTGAAACAATGTTGCACTCTACATACATTGCACATGTCTCTAATATTATCCCAGTTTGTCTATAATAACACGTGCAGCCATGTCCTTCACTCCTTCACATCCAGCCAGTCTCTATCATTTCCGCTGTAACCTGTTACCTCAGTGGTTGGAGATGAACCCAGTTTGATTTCTGGCTGCCTGTGCACTGCTACCTTTAGCACTCTGCTGGATTTGGCTTCTCCATTCGAGTATGACCGTATGTCCATGAGGTTTCTTAATGAAAACAGATATGGAGCCCTGGAGGGGGGCAGAAGGAGGCAGAAAGCAGTCATCTGTGGGTTATTTCAGTGGACCACATCCACACAGTTGGGTTGGTCTCCTCTAGCGTCTCAGGACAAAGGACACAGCAAAATGTTATATATTATCATTGGAAACTCCCTGATGTCCAACCATACAGGCCTCCTACCATGTTTACATTCATTACATCTGTCATTTAAAGGTCCAGGCCAGTGATTAAACCACATGATGAGCACACCACCCATTGGGTTGACTGGTAACAGATGGAGATAGTGTCCCTACAGTGACAACCCCTCCCCTACAAGTCACCAACATGTCACTATCTGATTTCAAAGGCATGGGGAGCATAGAGTACGCGAGCCAGAGCATCACTTGTCAGCTTCTGTGACATAACTTCAGACAAAGGCTGAATCAACACACACACACACAGACACACACAATTTTTGTTTAAAAAATGCCAGATTTTTTCAGGAAATGATGTTTTTCTTTGTAGTTTGTTCATTTGTAGTAAACTAAATATTTTGGGGTATTTTTGGAAGACTGGTAAAACAAAACAAACAACATGAAGATGCCATTTTTAGCTCTGATAAAATATAAAGGACACTGTCAAGACAAAACAATGTGTCATGAAAATAATGATTAGCTGAAACCCCAAATCTGTGTAGTGTCAGTAGTGCAGTCAGGTGTTGAGATCATAGTGTCAGTTTGTTGCTTCTGTTCGCTTCAGCGGCTTATTACAGGCATGGAAGGTCTGTGTGTGATATTAACAGAGTAAATCATGACACAAACTCAGTCTTCCTGATATTTCTACACCATCATCTGTGATGAATGGCAGTGCTGACGGCAGCCATAGAGGTGCAGGTCGAGGCTGTGCTGAGCTGTCATGTCTTCTTCTTCTCATTTTAAGTGCCGTCTACTATTTCCTCTAAATGATGCTGTTATGTTCATGCTAATGCCATGTTTCCAACTTCATATAATACGCTCTCAAGGTGAAAGACAGGGTGGAAGCTGCCTCACAGCATAAGAAGAACAAAGAGAGTCCCAGAAAATTTTGCAGTAAAATATCAAATTTACAGGTAAAACAGCAGAAACAGAAAAATACTCCAGTTGACATTAAGGCACTTCAATCTGTGACAGGTAAACTTGTCTGAACTTCCTCAAATCCCTCAGCAAGGCATCGGCACTAATCTCCTCACCTTTGACCTGAGTCAGCCTTCAGCTCAGATTGGTGAGGCAGCTGCGCATCATCAATTTTACTTATTTTCACCTGTGAACGGGTCCACCGTGACAGTGGCCATCAGTCAGCCGTACCCTGCGAGGGGCTGGGTCACGACAGCTTCATCTTACACACTGTTGCCGGGCAGTCTGAAGCAGCAGCTTGCCATCCAGGCGCAGACTCATTTACTTTCTTTAAGGGAAGAAAGTCGCCTGTGGTGTCATAAATTTCTCAAGAAGCTTCCAGTTAGAAATCCAATGCCAATAAAGTAAAGAGGAACATGCATTCAATAATCTTGCACATACACACAAACACACACACACGCATACGCACACACACACACACACATGAACACCCCGTCAATAATCCCCCCACTGCTTTGGTTCTAATACATCTTGTGCAGCACTAACTGGTGGATACTTGGCACCCCTTACTCTCGTCTCTTATAGAGCAGTCCTGACGTTGCATTCCTGAGACGCCTGCTAGAACACAGTGTACTTTAAAGGCAAAAAACCCCTGGATAAAAGTTGAGTAGATGTCATATAGCTCTATAAAACCGCAGTCTATACACTCTACTATGCATAAACTGATGTGGCGTTGAAGTTAAACATAAAACATCAGGGAGAAGATGGTCCCTTTTGTTTACCTGATGCTGTTTCTTTTATGGCAACAAAAAAGACCAAAAATGTCTGGTAGAGCAAAACAGACTGAGCTGTATTAAAGCAGAAAAGCAGTGTTAGGAGAAAAACTTGTAGCGAGCGAGAGAGTCTCCTGCAGACGACCTTGATATTTCAGCTTTGTGAGTCCCTTTACGTGGCAGGTACAGTGACAAACAGGACAAGTCTGTCATTACATCTGAAAACAAACACAAGCAGTGAGGCACTTCTGCTTTCTGAATTTCAGTCCATTGCACAGTGTTCGCAGCTACATGTGCTTATGCAGCTTATGGAAGATTAAAAGAAAAAGAGAAATGCTCTCACTTCCAACCGACTCACAAAGATGGAGCACAGCTTGTCCTGTGCCCAACACGTTTTTGCTTTGTCACTGCTGTGAGCCTGCGCACCCTCCCCCACCTTTGTCCATCCAGCAATCAAAAAGCTGCCGCTGACAGGCATGCGCATACACGCATACGCCTCCATGCATCTATCAAATATAAATGTCAGAGTTGATAGCACATGCTATGTCTTGATAACACGTATTGATATAACAGTGATAGTATCAGCTAGCAGCTGTAGAGCAGATAGGGCTGATATAGCCCATTAACAGCGTGTATGTGGAGGTAGAGAAAGCAGAGTTCAGTGTTACTGGACTAAAATAAACTTTTAATTGTCTGGGGAAAGTATGTGTGAATAAGTGTTGTGCAGGGATTTCTGCATATGTGTGAATGGAGAAATGAACAGAACGGGCAGGACGACAACACAAAGGTAGAAAAGGTAGAGAGATTGAAAAAGACACTGGCACAGTATTCATGAATAAGTGTCTGGTTGCCATGGATACAACAACCTCTTTTTAGAGCCAGAGTCCCTTTTCTCTCTAAAGCTTTGGGAAACAATTTTCTGGCCTTACTCACCAGATTATTTACTTAATCTGACTGGAGCTTTGTCCTTTGATTGTGCAGATTAGAGAATCACTACATGTTGCAAAGGTGACCTCCTAAATATGTGGACTACATGCACTTATATCTACTTTCAAGTGTTCAGTGGTTTACTGTTTTCAATATATTAGACACAGCTCATCTAAATCGTCAAGCATGAGCCACATGAGGTAGCACAGAGAAAGAAAAGGACAAGGATGAATGACAGAGGAAGCAGAAGGAAGGACAGAGAAAGAACAAAAGTCACCAAATATGAGATGAAAAACAACCAAGACAAACATTTTCTATTCTGAGAGTCAAGCTCTGTGGCGCAGTTCAAGTAATCTGTCAAGATCAAGGATGGCTCAGTATGATGCATCTCTTCAAATGCTTTCTCTTTCTCCCTGCCCTCACTCTGACTTAATATTTCATAGACCACCATGTTCTAAATGATCAGTCCCATTTTAGGGCAATAGCTGAGCTGTACTCCAGGAACTGAGGAAACTAATAGACCCAAGGTTTTTCTAAGTAAGAACAAGTCATTCATTCAGCAACATGGTAAGTTGGAGTAACGGGTCTTCCTATGTAAACCATTAAAATACTGGTTCCCCATACAAACAATTATTTACGAGCATTAAACAATGTAACAAACTAGTGATGATATAGGATTTTTAAAATATTAGGATCAGCACTAAACGCAAACATAAAAAGAAAACAACTCACAAACGAGGACCAAGGGTCAAAGTCGAGTTGGTCTTTGTGTAAGAACAGACAAAAATATTGGGCTGTTGATTCTGAGAAAACAACATGAAGCCAACTGAGCACCACGTATCCCTTTAAACAATTTTCTTCAGTCAGTAAAAAAATCCAAATGTTGTTAGTCCTCCGTTAAGATGCTGGGATCGTGACAGCTTCTTTAAGCCAGTTTTATACTTTCGGCATGGAGAGTCCTCTACGGTCTGCTTGAGGTACATTTTGTCTCAGTGTATATGTGAAGCTTTGTGTCATTGTCTGTGTATCCTCCAATTTGTTTTGTTGTCCAGGCCACGTGGCCACTGTGCTTCAAGGGCATCAACTATACATCTACTGCACTCCTCCAAACAGACTAGAAAGAGGTAAAATAAGAACAACCACTTGTCCGTAGACTATAATATAATAAGGACATTGTTATTGTTCACTGTTGTATCACTGAGGCCTTGGTGTCACGCAGAATGTTGAGGCTGAACTCCAGACTGTTCACAGGTACTGAAGACAGTGCAAGAAAGCCAACAGCCTGAAGCACATGCCCAAAAAGCTTTTGGCTGTACTTACACTTTTGATTCATTTAGCTGGTGGGTATAATAGCATCTGAGTCATGGAAAAATCTTAACCAATTCAATTAGGCTTTTTATGGCTCCATTTAGTGCAGACAACACATCACAGAAAGAGATAAACATGATATATTGGAACAGTAATAGAAGATGTTTTTTCCGCATCCAGATCACAACAATAGTGACTACGGTAAAAAAAAAAAAAAAAAAAAACCTGGCACAACGCTTGTAGCCCTTCTTCACATGAGAAGACTGACAGGACTGCGATCTTCTTAAGTAACAGAGGGCCTGGATACTAAATTATACAGAGACTGACGCAGGAGAAGATCTGCTGACTCAGCTGCTCTCAAGACGTAATAAAGAGATCATAAATTGTGAAGCGCCTGGCCACGAATGATCACAGTAAAAGGAGAAGAGGAACCAGCAGCTGCACTTTACCTTTACTGATCAACAAGATAACTTTATAACATCCTCTCTGGAAGAACTAATGATGAAAGCAAAAGTAAAAGCTTTTCCAGTTTTATAAACATCTACTGATGTTGAAAATGTTAGCATAGCACGCAGAACTTTGTTTATACATATTAGATCTGACTCTGTGGTCTGAATCTGTTTAGTGCTTGTTGCACAAGACATGGACTCTGGTTTTGCCGATGGTGATTATTTTAACTGGTTTCTATTTGGCAGCACTGGAACCTGTTGTTATTGTCTGACTGTGTTAGCTACGTGGATTAGTGGATGTCAAAATCTGTCGACTGGCTTGGTTCAATCTGAAACATCTCCTATGATCTGACTACCAGGAAATATCAAGCGAATTTCACTGAATCTAATTTAGTTTGATAAACAACTGACTTCTGCCACCTTAGGGTCAAAATTTGTCCATTTTGTCCAAAAACTCGTCCATTGCTTCAGTTTATGAATGAAAACCTGAAAAAAAAGACATTTCCATCAGGCTGAGTTGTACTTTGTGTACAAAAGGTACCTAAAAAACTGTTAGTGTTATCACTGTGCATCTTCAACATTAATATTTAACACAGACTTCAGCACAAAGCACCACAACCTCAGAGGTCCTAGCATAGCTGCTACATTGATACAAAAAAATCATAACATTACCTGAATCTTTACTTATGTCTATTAAATCTATTGTTTGTTTTCCAGTGTAAAACATTTTGTAACAACTGAGGAGTTCAATTCAGTTCAGTCTAATCCTGTTAGTAGATATTGTTTTTGTCAGCTTTTAGAAGAATCCATAACAAAATAAAATAAAAAAACTACATAAAGGCGATAAAGTCTGTGGCAAAGGTATGGAAGGGACAATGTTATATGATGTTTGGTGAACTGATATTATGGGAAGGCAAACAGGTGCATGTCACAAGATGTACTTTGGTTGAGAAAGACATTTGGTGAAGTTAGGAATTAATGAACCCAGACAGTGAACTGTGGACATCACTGAAAGGTCAGAAGTTAACTTGTGAACCATTTAAACATTTAGGCCCAAAGAAAAGAAAACAGGCTCAGTCCATCCGGCGTTATTCCTACACAATCTCCCTATTCTATCTGCAAACTTACAGGAACTACATTAGTCATTCCTTTATGACGCCTACAATACGTATGCCTATACATATACAGCACAATACGGTAACTACCACTCAATGCAGGTTCTCCACTGCAGTGAAAATACTTCATTGCTCTGAGGCTGCAACAGTAAGAGAACAATGTGCTCGGCTGCACACGCTTTACACGCCGTACTCCTGACAGGCCCCTTCTCTCCAACCTGCCAGTCAACATACAGGCAGCTCCCAGCCCTCAACACAACACAGTTAAGTAATAACAGCAATAAAGTAGCAGGAAAAGATACTGAGGTAATCCAACTATTTGTATGTGGAGCCGGCGTTGGTTACTTAATAACTGCAGCGCTCACGTGTGTCAACCACCCCCCCCCCCAACCCCCCCCCAACCCACCCCCACTGATTGGCAGGGAGACACACACAAACACACACACACACACCGCGAGGTAGTGAAGGGATGGTTACAATACACACCCACCACAATCCTGAGCAACAAACCAAAGACGAACACCAAAATAAAAGCCTGTTGACTTACAAAGCAGTTGAGCATGGAGCAGGACACCCTTCCTGCGAAGCTCATGTCGAGGAGAGGCAGGGCTGTGCCAGAGTGACACGCAGCCTATGGAGCAGCAGCACGACCAGAGCACGAGGAGCCGGCATAACCATTCTTCTCCCAGCCGGAGCCTCTCCACCCCTCGTTCACTCCGAACCTCTTTGCCCGTCACCCCAATCCCCCCCAAAAAACCTTTTGCACCTTCCCCCCCTTCTCAAGAGGTGCTTTGGGACAACACGCTATTCCCAGCTTTTGCTCAGCAACCACCCGACCCCCCCTCACCACCACCACCACTCCCAGTGAGAGGAAAGAGAGAGCACGCTGGTGTCTGAAGACAGCCCCTGCTGCACCGCTGAGAGAAGGATAGTCCGAGGTGCAACCGAGAGCAACAATCCACCCAGTCGGCTTAATTAGGACTAAAAAGAGTGGAAGTGATGAAATGGCTGCAGATGTGCGTTCTCATCTGTAGCGAGTGGATGAGGGGAAACTGCGAGGAGAGAAAGCAGGAGAGAAAGGATGATAGAGAGAACTGCCTGATGCTAAGCTCCACCCTCTGCATCTACCTCCCTCTCTCACATTCACATGCTCACACGCATTTCTCGCCGTCTCCCTCTCATCCCTTACTCCTCCCCCAACTCCCTCCTTGTTCACCCTTCACCGACATCTCCTCATAAATATGCCTCTCCCTCAGCAATGAGGCGGTAAAGCCTAGAGTGTACCGCCAGCAGCCAGAAGATGCTCCCCCTGCCATGCATGCACCATCTGACATCAGCCGCAGCACACTGTAGCACCCAATCACACCCCGTCTGAGCATAGCTGCACGTGCAGGACTAGGCTGAGGACAAAAGCACAACCTGAGGCAAATTCAGACAGAGAGCAGAGAGACGCTCCATCCAGCGGTTGGACAGTTTCCCGTCACAAAACCGTTGCACTGGCAGCAGCTGATCTAGTGCAGGAGGAAAATACGTGGCAGAGGACGGAGGAGGGAGGGTGTTGAGGAGAGTGAGTCTATGCGGAGATCTCTGGTGACACAGCAATCTACAGACACAAACTCATCCTCTACCCGCTCTTTAGGTGTCTTCCTGGCTCTGTGTGACACGTGTGCAGCACATTTTTTGCTCTTGACATTGCATCGTTCAGTGTTTGGAGCCAGAGAAGGTCATTGCATGTATTAGGTGTGTACAGTGTCCTGTACACTATACAGGGACACGCAGCCCTTCCCCCCAGCCCCAATCTCCTCCCCGGTTGAGTCGTGACAGCTACTCGCCTTCAACGCTATGACCCCATATTATGTAATACATATAATGTAGTAAACACAGCATAGACTAGCTGCAGAGCGCAGCAGTATTAAAATTAGATTCGATTTACTAAGGAGGAGGGTCCCATAAACAAATTATAAATATGACAGAATTTAACTTTGATGAAATGCTCTTTGTGGATAATTTCAATTATTTATCATAGTTTAGAGTAATCAAGGCAAAGAAACCATCCAAAAGACATTTTAACTGCTGCCAGTCATATGTCTTCATCACTTCATCAGTGTGCGATTTAGTGTTTTCTGGAAAAAGGAAGGCAAACTGATGATGAAGTATGGACACAACTTTGCAGTAATAGTAGAAATTAAAGCAGCTATAATGTGCCATTGGTTCTAAAATGGCCAGAATAATGTGTTACCATTACTGTGAAGTATAACTAATGTTATCTCTATTGTAGCTTCTCTCCAGAGGGACTTCATACTGAAGAAAGGATCCTTTGGAAAAAAAAAAATAAAAAAACATCATCCAGATGTAAAGTATCTACCTTCTATATTTAAGCTAACAAAAATCAAATGAATAAAAAAAGTATTTACAGATAATTAACATTTTGCTGGACAGAAACACAGATACAGTAGATATGATAGACATGACAGTATCTACTACAGGTCTTCAGTTACTGTAAATGAAAAGTGAAACTACTTTTTTTTCTAATGAGAAACTGATTTGGCAGTTTAGTTTTTTTTGTCAGATGTACTGATTTAACCATGTTTGTTTTGCTAATTTTACAGCACCAACCTATACATAATACAGTAAAAGATCATTTCTGATTTATAGGTTATCATACTCTGCAAAACCCAATTAAATTGATATTTGAAGACAAAGACAATGGTCACTTCATGCAGGCTGAATTAGATTCACAGGTATGCACTATTTCCATACTCACACATGCTTATTGAGCCTATACATCAGAAGATGTTTATGTAACAGGAGGCATGATTCATTACACTCATGAGCAATATGATTCAACCTCATCTTGTAAATGGACTTGTTCATCTGCATCTATAAAATGCTCCTCCTCAAATCGAATAAGACCTTAGTGAGAATCAATTTTATGTCACATGACAAACCTCATTGCATTTATATCGTGAGTGAAATAAAGCATTATGAGTTGCAGCTAAGCCCAAACCACACTATACCACCCTCTTTGCAAAATCAGCTTTATAAATATGAGATTGGTAAGATTTTTTTTTTAATAACATTTTCAGCAAAACCTTGGTACTAATACAATTCAAAAGACCTTCAAAGAGTCAAGGACTTCAAATTCAAGAATTTGATACCATTTGTGGGGAATCAACTTATCCATTATAATTACCTTGACATTTATCTCAGGATATACTCAATTTAGAGTCTCTCATTTTTGAATTAAGCGTACAGCTTGAGCTTTGAGATCAATTCCCAGGTTATTTACATTCAGCCATACAAAAAAAAAAAAAAAAAAAAAAAAAAAAAAAAAAACAAGCCTAATTTCCATTTTTGATTATCTTGATCTAATCTGTGATGAGTGAGTCCAACAGTCCAAACCCTGAGCTTTTTCAATACCCCCTCTCTGTGCCTGGCCGGCCCCACCCGAATCAGCCACAAAAGTGAGCACCAGATTTGGCTTCCCGTGCCTCATGTTTTATTTTAGGAAAGGAGGACAACGAGTCACCAATGCAGAGTGTCAGCCCACATGTTAACACACAGAGCTATAGAAGAAAGATATAGATATGAAGCATTAACGAGGAGGCTCATTTGACATATATTTGAACTCTAGAGAATCCCTGCATGTCTCTGTCTATAAATGCATTTAGTTACATATTTATCCTACAACATGTGTTTGGCATGTTGGTAAAATGGCTGCAGCATACAGGATGTATATTAAAAATGTGTTTGTTACAGTTAGCTGCAGTGGTACTGACCCATTAGACCAAATCAGGATTTAGCTTAACACGATGCATTAAAAGCATTAAAAAGCAGTCTGTCCGATATATCGACTCACCCATCTAACTTTTTTTTTTAAAACTTGTTTTTGGTTAGCTGCCCGGCATCCATTAAAATTCATATATCAAAACATTATAAATATACAGGAGTTCTGGTCAACAGACTCCACACTATAGACCGGAACAAACAAAGTTATCCTTATCTGAATCATATGAATCGAAAAGGAGTGATGGGGAAACGGAAACAGACAGACAGATTTCAGGGACCAGAGCAAGGTTGAACTAGTGCTACAAGCAAAAGTCCCTTCAACAAGTGTGACAGTCAAATCATACAAATCATAAACAACAACAACCGACTTTAACTCTACTCTTGGCGACAGCCTCTGGTGTCTTGCCAGTGCACTGAAACAAAAAACAAAACCAAACAAACACACATACAGGTGACTTAATTCTTATGTAAGCAGGTGACATCATATGGGCCAGTGACACAGAAGCAGCCATCTTTGCATGGTGTTGGCACACTGACTTATCTTGCTAGCCGTGCACGTACAAGGTAGCGTTACAGTGCATTGTGGGCAGGGTAAAACAACCCCATTGTCCTTGTTTCCATGCTCACATTATGCTGCTAACAATATGGCAGCATGAGTTTACAACAGTATGAACTCAATACTTCATGTTTTGTTTCAGCGAAAAAGCTGGAGGCTGGGAAGCAATTAAACACTGCTTCACAAGACCGGATTAAAAGCATCATATTACCTGTGGAACAAATGTCTCACAATCCTACCTGAGAAAATAGCCCTTAGATCAACAGCCGCTGAGGACAGGTAGAAATATTAATAATTATGGCCACAGGGAAACTTAGGAAGGATCTACTATCATATCATACTTTGCAGATCTCCCATGGTTCAAATACTCATTTATTATAAAGTGTGTACAGTTACATGTACATTAGAGTGAGCCTGTGACCACACCCAGCCACGCACAATGTACAACACACTAAACAATGAGACACGGCAGTGAAAAGATGCTTTTTAGACAACACATGTAAGTGAATTTTCAACACAGGACACAGTGAAGCTCATGCTCGTGTCTTCTGTGCCTCAGTGGGCACATTATTTGTTCATCAGCTCTGCCGTCAATTAAGCCCAGAGCTGGACTGTGTGTCCCACAAAAAGGCTGAGAGCTGGGCACGCAGCCATGGTGGCATTCTGTGGACCCAGCTGACCAGAACCTGGGGACACACATCCTCCTGTTACACTTCCTATTTCTGTCCTATAAAAGCTGTGCCCATTAGTTTTAAGAGGAATCATTCACTCATCTGGTCACTGCTTTCCGTTGTGGCTCAAGCACATTTACTGCAAATTTACCTACATACCTAATCAATGAAATACAACACTTCAGTTCAATATACTTTATGCACCAGTCATGTCACCGTCGTCTCATACACAATAAAATGCTGGGATTGTGTGACTCATGTAAACTGACAGTAGCTTTGTGGACTACAAAAAGTCTTGCATCATGAACATTATATTTGCTTCAATGTAATTATAACCCTCAAGCCCACAACTGCAGCATGATTAGACAAACCACATGCTTGTCTCATGTATGGCAAAATCGGAGACTCAGCATTCCCATAGAAACAATCAGATTTGAACAATGGAGCATGTAGCAACTGGAACTGCAAATTATTTCCTCATCTTTTGGCACAAATGACTTTCATACCATAGTTACATAACTTGAAAACCATTTAGTTTTTGCCACACACTGAGGAACTAGTAGCATCCACTAGATGGCAACCAGGACAGGTCTCTGCCCACTACCCACTGGCTTCTGTCGTGATCGTCTCAGGAGGGTGTGCGGTCAACACCTCCATCCAGTCACAGCACAGTATGTGCACAGGAGACATGTGGCAGGCAGCAATATCAGACCTGTAACATCTGTTCCCAACTTTCAGCACTTTCACTGAAGCAGCATCACATTTCTGAATGAAACAAACAGTGCAATAAAACTGTAACCCTGCTGAGAAAAGTACTCATGAAGTGTAGAGAGATGCAGCCTGGGGATGTTCTACTTTCACCCACCCACACTGGAATTCCACAAATCCTTGTTTAGAGTTTACTATGGCTAAATAGTTATGTCCGAGTACTCATTTGGATATTTGTCAATTCCAACGGGACCCACCCTTAACTCTGCGCAGGCAACAAGTTGCTAAGGAAGAAACAAATATGTGATCCCTCAATGGCTTCCCACCCAAAACACATGGCCAAATGAATTTGTTAGCATGCATTAGCATGGATGCGATGGAAAACCCGCTCAGTTTTTAAAACACTGCCTGTCACTAATGTCTGTATAATGTATCACTAATCAGAATTAATCTCATTACCTTCTTTATTGCACCTGAATTCAATAAACAAGAGCACAAACAACTTTTGGCTGTGGAGGTTGTCAGTATTAAAAAGGGTCACAGGGTGAATGTTGCCCAATAACAAAAATGAATGTACTATACTGTATCCATTTACCAATTCAGGCATTTATTTCACTTCACTGGAGCACTTACCGTATATGGCAACAATGACAAAAGCATTCAAGTCTTGTATTGTGTTGTCACACATGTCGCAACACACTGCACTCTGACTAGGCCTCAGTATTGTGCCATTTCCTGTGCGAGAATGAATAAGTCCCAACTTGCCATTTCACCTCCAGAGAACCCAAGAAGTTTAGGCCAACACATATTTTACCAGCAAGCAGGAGTCTGCTGCAGAGCATATGTAAACATATACAATCCCCTCCCCTGTAGTGTGATTGGCTCACCATGCTGACAGCCAGTGCTGTAGACAGTTGGTCTGGGTGCTCCTCTTCAGATCCCTCCCTCTCCTCCTGTCTACTGGGCTCTGCTGTGCCAGCGACGGCTCCTGCCAACATAAAAACACACTACCTTCAGACATGGGGTGTGTGCATGTGGGTGGTTGCCGACTGCATGTGATTGCGTAAAATGGCAGGATTTCAAACAGTGCTGGGCTAAAGTACAGAATGAATACAGGCAGTAAAAATCATAATCTTTCATTGCTGAAGATGGTGAATATGGATGCACTCTTTATTTTATAGAACAGAGAACTTCTTCACATTCCCACCAGTTCTCAGATGAACGTGTGGGGTGTAAATGGTGATGGTTAAACTGGCCACCTGAGGCAAGAAGTTCTTTCTCCACAGGTCAATGCAAACACACTCCACGCATGCATAGACGTGGAATCTGAAGCAGGTCAGCTGACCTGACCCGATGGAAGAAAGTGATTCATAGGAAATGTAAACTGAACATTACTCATCAGATTATCAGCAGCCAAATAGATAACTGCAGGAGACATGGGCAAACTCCACAAGTCTTCTCCACACCCTGCACACCAACAGCTACTGAGGTGGATATCTTGATCTTCTTAGAGCAGGAACAAGAAGCTTCAGAAATTCATTCAAATATACGATATCTGAACAATCACGAACAATGCTGCAAACATAATTAAGTAACACGTTTAATCACTCAAAATAACAGAAGAAACAGAGAAACCTGAGCAGCCTGGAAAAATGTTTGATTCACGAAGTAACTGTATGAAGAGTCACTGACATGGCACTGTCTTCTCTTCCTGCATATGTGAGCCCAGTGAGAAGGCAGTGAAGGACACTCAGTAAAAGTTTACTATTAAAACACTTACACACGCAGCCAAACTAAACAAAGACAAAGTGTTTACGTCCTTGTGTTTGAAACAAACTTTACTACAATACAATGATTACAGGGACTTGAAAGTGGACTGAGTCTCGCTGTGCAGCGCTGTCATCTCACTTCCCCCCACTTGTTTTTTTTTTTTTCCAGACACACCCCCTTTTGCACACAGCTCCACAAAAAGAAAAAAAAGAAAAATACTACTCGCAACTCACAAAATACTAGTCTGAACGTAACATTCTCTTACCTTTACAAAGGACCGAATCAGACTCTTTGCTGTAACTTCTCCTCACCTTTTAAGCTTGAATGAAAACTCAATGTCTTGCAAAGCAGCAGCAGTGTCCGTCTCCCAAACACATACTGGCTGTAATCCAGTGCATGACATACCTCCCTCCCTCCCTCCCTCCCTCCCTCGCTCTGTCTCTATTGCTTACTCTTTTTCCCTCCCACTCTCTAAGTGCCAGGCTTCTCAAAAAGAAAGGGGCCATACTACAGGGCATGGACTCGCTACATTTCACCTACCTCCCATACTCTCATGACTCATTTTTATCAAAAGGAATAAATTTCATTGCTAATCGGTCATGAAAATAGAAATTATCACAGGTAGGCAGCAAAGTCATAATCCATTTCAAAAAGCACTTAAAGCAACATGAGTCACCTGCTGACTAAACAAAAACAGTGTCTGATGATTCAACCATACAGAAACAACCATATAAAATTTTAATGGAATTTGGTGTATATATATATATATATATATATATATATATATATATATATATAATTTTATAATTTAAGGCTGTATTAATTGGTCATTTTGGCCATTATAGAGTGGAACAACTTGACAGTAAATTGATGTATTATTAAAAGCTAACAACTGCTGACTTATCTTTCCTGTTGTTTTACTTGCCACGTGGTCATGTGATGAACACGTGGAAAAATATCTAGACCTGTAAAATGTAACCTCACTCCCAGCTCTGAGCCCAGGCAATGTAAGTGTATGAGATGACGGTACAGTGTGCTGGGTGGGACGGTACAGTGTTTAATACTGTAAACACACCAGTCATCTGCCTAGTACACCTTGTTTCTATTTCCTTGCTATGCTGCTTGGGATACACACATCACATCTAGGCACGCTAAACACAACAACTAGCTGCATGATGTGAAAGGTCCTAGAATTCAGTTTACAGCTCAAAAAACAAATTTAACGGTGCAGTACCACTTTAAGTAGGTGCTCACTTTACATGCAAGTAGCCTGGCAGGTAGTGTGCTCTGGGTTTACCAATTGTTTGCCAAAAACAGCTGAGAGCTGCTGGAAACTTTGCCGATGAGAGACATGACACTGAACATTATTCGTACTCTGTGAAACCAAAACAATGAATCAAAAGAGGCTAAATAGAACTGCAGTCCTGTACAGCCGCACATGTAAAACTCTAACCATCCAGTTAGAGCACTTCATTAGTTATCAAGGGAGGTACATCGCTGAGTGGATTAACCTGCCCAAAAGAGATCACTTAGTCTAAAATATAACTCGTCATTTTCTCCCTCTATTCACTTACAGCCCACATGCAATCACTCTGCTTAGATTCTGGGGAAATTTTATCTGGCAAAAGAAAACAGACTGTAATTTAAAACACTGATCACATCTGTTCTAACACATCTCCTCCCTTAAGCTCACACGCATTTATTGGAAATGCTTGTGAAAACACATAACACACCAGAAATTGTAGTGTGGTATTTTTAAAACACAATTAAATATCTTGTCAGGAAACCAAAACTGAGATTTCACAGTAGGGCGTATTCTTGTTTATAAAAAGGTGACAAATGTTACTATTAAATCAGCATAGCTACCACACCCTCCACAGCATTATGTCTGCTCATCAATGTCAAATCCTGACTGTCAGCTACACTCCCATTCAATTCAGTTCATTTTTTATGTGTCAAACCATCAGAAAAATAACTGTATGTATTGTTGCATTTAAGAACCATCAGTCTTGTTGTTATGCCCACACCAATGCTAACCATAACAATGATGATGCAGCAGCGAAGGCGACTGAATCAATTAAAAACTATAACTGCATTCAGTCGTTGTGACTTGTGTGTTCTGCACACAATGCTGGTTCATTAAACACTCAATCACGCTCCATTTTAAGGCCTTGTTAAAAATCACTGTGTGATAATCCAACATCCAAAACATAATTGGCTGCTTTCTGCTCAGTGAAGGATTCACAAAAAGCAAAAATAACTTCAGTCAATATTAGTTATGGGGCCAGGTATCATCTGAAATATTTTTATTCAAGTACTGATATAAAACTGAGTCTGGGTAGCTGGAGCCAAAGCAATATGTGTGGGGGAAATAAAAGTAAAGACAAATTACCTAATCACCAAACTGTCGCAATCTAACATGACACAAATGCACAATTTTCCTGGTTGTTGCTTGTGTATAGCCAATACCCTGCTGCTACACCACTTTATTAGGTATACTGAGCTAAAACTAATGCAGTTTGATCAAGCAGTCCAACACCAAGTCCTACATTCATGAATTTTATGATGGTCAGAATTTGCTGAAACTGTTTAAGAGAGGACATAGGAATCTGCTGATACACACTGATCAGCCACAACATTGAAACCACCTCCATTATATTACGGAAATCCCCCTTACACCACCACAACAGGTCTACAAAAGGCATCAGGCCATTTCTGGGGCTGTCCTGTGGTGTGTGGTACCAGGACATTGTCAGCAGAGTTTTTGGGTCTTCTGGGTTGTGGGGTGACGCCTCCATGACTGCCTTTTTCTGGCACATCCCACAGATGCTCAACCAAGACTGGGATCTGGGTAGTTTAGATGCCAGATCAACACTTTTGGCTCTTGATCACATTCCTCAAGCCATTTCTTAACTTCTGCATTTCTGCAGGTCAGGTTGTCCTGCAAGAGTCAGGATGTTTAGTCTGAAACAATGCCGAGTAGCTTGTCCGGGTCAAAGCAACTCTTACAAAGTAACCAGAGGGATAACAAGATCCACAGTTTCCTGGCTGAACATTGCATTTTAATGAGACGATGAATGTTGTTCACTTCATCTATCTGTGGTTTTAATGTTGTGGCTGATTAGTGTATACTGTATGTACAGCTGTACAAATGAACAATGAAACCGCCAATAATAACTTCCATAACAGCAGGAATTACTTTAGAGAAGTTGTAATACTAGAGATGGACAAAATTGAAAAACTCAAAAACTCTTCATTTAGCATATTTGACTTCAGTTTGATGTGTAAATCAATCTGTCCAACATGCGCGCAATTGTGCTCACAATTATAAAATAATAACAGTTTTGTTTTCATGATATGATAGAAACCAGTGGTGGTTACAATAATTACTTATTACATAATGTGACAGAACATTTCTGTCACATGAATGCCAATTTTCACTGGTCAAGTGAAATGAATGAATGAATGAATGAATGAATGAATGAATGAATGAGCACAGTCATAACAGGAGGCTTTGAGACATTATGACAAAAAATAAAATAAAAAACAGCAATTAACTGGTTGGTTTAAGACATTTAAGACAGTAAACCTGGTTCCTGGTAGCTCCCACGTTGCTATGTGAATATTAGAGCTTATAAAACTGATAAATCCTACATGCTGCGCACAGTGAAGGCATCAGAGTTGTTACATAATGAGAAGTAATACTTAACGCTACTGTCAATTACGCCTTCACAGGGATAATAATAGAGCTCATGTGACTTTTGCAAAAACCTGTTTCTCTTCATTGTCAATTCAAAATTCATTTCCAGTCCTGTGGGGGATTCCTGGGTGTTTTCCTCTGAACAAAAACAACCCGTCTAGAAATTTCCAGCATTCCCAGTGAGACAGTTAGCTTCCTCCGGGCGGAGAATAACAGGTGTAGTTTGACTACTGACAACACAACAGGTGCCAACCGGTCACAGGGGGGATAAAGTTTACAAACATGTATGGTGAAAGTGAAAGTGGACCACAGCCTCATCACAGACAGGTCTTGTGCGAGGAGGCGACTAGTTGACAAACCGAAAGTGTGTGCGTGCGTCTGAGCACTGTTTGCAAATGTTAGCATCATGCTAGCTACCGGATGGCACCACTACTGGAGGCTAGTGTGTAAAATTCGCTAAATTTCCATTAGAAAACGGCAAAACGGCACAAGGTTCACATGTCCGATACAAGTCCGACAGCCCTACAACATGTCACACACAGTCAATTACTTACAAGTTCCATTATTTTAAAAATCAAACCGAGTTACTCACTCAGAAAGAATCAGCTGACACAACGGTGACTCAGTAGACTACACGACTTCCGCATTCTTACGTGATGACTAAAACGCGAACCAATTATCGTGAAAGAAATAAAACCTTGTCGACCAATGGCGCTAAAGAACTCGCTCCGGCCAACGAGAGTTTACAACAGTGAAGCGAGTGAATAGCACACACCCACAGCGTAGCCAATCAAGTGTCAGCAAGTTCCTGAGGCGCACCAATGGAAAATCACAGCGCGGCACAAACTGGACACACACACACACACACACACACACACACACACACACACACACACACACACACACACACACACACACACACACACACACACACACACACACACACACACACACACACATACATACATTTTTAAAAAATCATTAATTGAAATAAGGAAGTTTAAAAACTGAACTATAAATGTCAAAGAATTTTAAAAGAAAAATCCAAAACGGAGCAAAAAGGAAATAAAACTAAAAGAGAGAAGCGTGAAAGGGAAGTGAAAATAACTTGGAAAAGGTTATAAACAAATAATTTATTTTAAGAAGAGTAGCGATGCAAATCAAACCTCTGCTGCTCTGCTGATTGACAACTGAGGCCATGAATCTATTAACTGATTAAACAACTGACTGATTAAATTGATTAAACAACCAAGATTAATGTACAACAATTTTGTAAATGTGTCTGTGTGTTAGTTTGATTTGAGTTTAAATCATTATATTTCAATTAAATACCTTTGGCTTTGCAGATTTGGTCAGACAAAGGGCATGTGAAACTGGGGTCTTAGACCTGGTAAAAAGCATTTTCGGCTGTTTTCTGACAAGAGACTGAGGTGATTAATTGCAGCCCCAGTGTTGTAAGTGTTAAACTTCTGCAACATCTTATCTGCATGTCTCTTGTTTTCATGCAGCTCCCTGACACAGACAGTGGAGTGCATGTGATACCATACATCAGACATGCTTGTGCAGTTTACAGCACTGTAGCTAGAGCTATGTTGTTCACCAGTCCAGTAATAGTGTGTTACAATCTGGACCTGACCTGACATGCTCTCCAATACCAGTCAACAGGCACATTACGGTTCACCTCGCCCCTGTGTTTGCTCCAATCCTGTGGCTTTTTTTTCTCTGCACAGCTCGACAAAACATAACTCTCCAAATGTGAATTTTTTTCAAACTGTTCAGCAGATAATGAGACGTTCTCAACTATGAGGCAGCTCACAGGATGTTAGATCTCATGATTAGATCTTATGATCACAGTTTGTTTACTAACCTTTGCTTCAATGTGTGAAGCTTTAATCAATGCAGAGTTGATGTGTGGGGTTTTAATAAATTGATTGAGCTTTTTGATGAGTTTTAATAAAATGTGAATTCATCCATGATTAGTAATGAAAACAGGTGTGCTTCAATGAAATCACATGCTGCCGGGAAGTTATGACTCCAGCACTTAATCCTAAGTATCATAGTTGCTGCTGTATTTCTGCTTATGGTGTTTATGTCAGACAGTATTGCTCCACCTGGTGGTGTAAATCAGAAAACAGACAGTGAGATTGGATTGTCTCATTTAACACTTGTGCTGCTGATGAATTTTAGCTCAGTTCTTCACATTCTGGATGCACCATATTTGCTTCATTTTCTAATGAACCTCTGTTAAATTTCATCATAAGTTGTTTATTGCACATTCACTCGACAAGTATGTGCATTATCTCAGGCAAAACATCCCAAACCAGCTTATGCATAATGTCTATATTTCAATATTTTTCTCCCAACTGACATTAACATGTCTATGTTACTATGGCAACGGAGGCTCTCAGGTCTGATTAGACACTGGACCCGAGAGACAAAGAGTGAGAGATCACAGTCTGAGTGAACTGCTGTTTAACTTTTTTTGCTCAAGTGCAGCAGGAAGCCAGGATGCACAAAGGTGGGTGTAGATCCCAAAGGACCAATCACAGTCGGTCATCGGGTCAGTACTTATCTGCACGCCACGGGGCCAGACTCAGATTTTGATCTCTGTCTTTCCTCTGGACCCTGGCCTATCCATAATCACACCATGGTAAGCGACTTCCCCATTATCAGAGCCAAGTATGGTGAGCAGGTTCTGTCTCAGATGTGGGGCGTCAGACAGTTTCACTGCTCAGGGACTGAAAAGATAATTGGATCTTCAGTGAATGAGAAGCAATTAAGTCACATTAGAAATATGAGATGTATCGACCGCACGTCTGAGCTCTTACTGATGAAGTTACATTTTCTCTTTCTTTTTAGACCAGCTACACAGATAAAGGAGAGAAGGTAAGATTAAAACTGCCTCTGAAGTTCGTGTCTGAATCCCTCAGTTATTAAATTTTATTACATTGTTGCTTTTATTACATGTGGTTTGTTCAGTATTACGTTTTATTAATGATTTATTTATCTTCTGTTTGTATGTATGTTTGCCCTATAGCATGCAAGGGGAAGGTTTGTCAAGTTTCATCATATCACCTTCTGGGTCGGCAATGCTAAACAGGTCAGTATTTACTGACTAAAAGTTGACTTTCATTCTTTGTTTGTATGATCTCAGCATTAGTAAAAGCACAATTATCATGAATCATTTGATACATTATTCATACTTGTATGTGGAGATAAAATTAGATCTAAAATGTATTGTATTTCAAGAGTTCAGTGTTTAGTGAAAAATGTACAGGTTTGCTTTATTGACTACATTATAATTGTACATTCATTTGTGAGTAACAGACACAGTGAGGTTATTGATAAAGCTGAGTATCAGATTTTCTCAGCTGATATGATCGCTCTGTCTTAGCACAAAGATCAGATTATCTTCACACAAAACTTTTTAAACCCTGTCTGCTTTGCAGGCAGCGTCGTTCTACTGTGATAAGATGGGCTTCGAGCCTTTGGCCTACAAGGGTCTGGAGACTGGCAGCAGAGAGGTGGTGTCTCACGTCATCAGACAAGATAAGGTACGCAGGACAACATCCTGGGCTGATAATTACATTACTGAACACTCACACGTGATTGATTTTTACTGTTTCATGATCTATGGCTCTCTACACAAACACAAACACAAACACAATCACAAACAAACCTCATTTGTTTCTGTCTCCACACAGATAATATTTGTCTTTCAATCACCACTAAATCCTGGAAATGAGGGTAAGTTACCTCATATAAGAGAACATAACACGCAGTGTACACGTGTGCGTTGCTATCTGTTTATCTGAGTGGTTTTATCTTCTCTCAGAGATGGGAGAACACTTGATTAAGCATGGAGACGCAGTCAAAGACATCGCTTTCCAAGTGGAGGACTGTGACTTCTTAATCAAGGTAACACTGATTCAGAGGATACATGCTAATGGGCTTGGTTGCGGTTTAGGTCACACCATGCAGGACACAGAATTAGACACTGAATTATCAGAAACAGAAATGATTTTCATTATCTCATAGTGCAGTCTCAGCGTGTATCAAACCGTCCACGTTGATATATTTTCTTATCAATTCACACAGTTGTATATAGACAAAGAAAAAAAAAAGCTCATTTATTTTACTTAAATAAAAGTAGTGATATCACAGAGTAGAAATGCAGGGAATACAAGCCCTATGCTCAAAATATAAGGAAAATATAAGGAAAAAATAAACAATTACACAAATAATTTTAGAAAATACTGGAGATGCATACATATATAAATAATGATATGTTGTTTGAAGTACAAAGTAAAGGATAATACTTATTATCTTCTTGTTTTTCATAAAAAATACAAACATGTCAAGTAAAGTACACGAACTGCAGCTAATGTATATTAGAATAAAATGTAAGTAAAGGACCAAACATAGGAGACGTACGACTGTAATTCTGTTTCCTCCAAACGGTTTTAATTCAGTGCTAAAGTTAAACTTAATCATTTATATATCATACTATTCACGCTCAAATGGGGTAAAGTGTGTGTGTTGAAATACTGGTAAACATGCTGATGTATTGACAGGCTCCATTGAAGTGTAACTTTGATGTCTAGCAGCTCACTTGAACTCGCTGGTCTAGTCAAGGTCGTGCTGACAGTGTGAGTAAACTCAGTCCGTTGACCTTGAGGAACATGATTACCACAGACGTAACATAGAGAGCAGCTTCATCAGCTAAGATACACAGCACAGATCACGAACTGTACTGTGTAGGAATACGTTCTTTCTCTAACCACTGGAGGGCTTCCAGGAGCTGCCTACACACAGAAACCCAGTGTTATATCCTCCTGTATTTCCAAACTGATCCACCTCCACTTTAATGACAGATGGCCAGAGAGCGTGGAGCTGTGATAGTCAAGGAGCCCTGGGTGGAGCAGGACAACTACGGGAGAGTCAAGTATGCCGTGGTTCAAACGGTGTGTACCGAGTGAGGCACGTTTGAAAGCCTTGTGTAAATACACACATGAAAGTGTAAATGAATAATAATTGTATTAACTTTTTTTTTCAGTATGGAGATACTACACACACTCTCATTGAATACCTCGGACCCTACAAAGGCCTGTTCCTGCCCGGCTACAAAGAGCCACTGTTTAAAGATCCCATGTTAGCCAAACTGTGAGTCTCTTACATAACAGCATTTCATTGTTTGAGAAAATGTTGGGAAGTTTGTAAATTCTATAGCTCATCTTTTAGTCACACGTATTCTCTCCAGTGGTAATCAATAGTACTCTACTTTATTTCAGCAAAAGCAGTAATATACTGCAGTGTAACCCTAACCATAAAATCCTCTATCATGAGTATATTATTAAATCCATTATCAAAATATAATTTCAGTAAAAATGCAAATAAAAAAAATAGTCATTACACACAGCTACAGTGGAACACTAGGTTAACTTTATCAAGCATCCATGGGTAGAAAGATTATGTTTTTGTCCTTATTTTACACAAATTAAAATATGGTTATTTTGACCCAGAAGTATATTTACTAGTTGAGTAAGCATGTATTCAGATACTTTCCATCAGCGGTTTTCCTTATAATTCTTCCAAATTGGTCTAAACTGGTGATACATGCTAGGTTGTGTTTGACAGTGTTGTTTTTACAAATCTCAACAGGATTTAATGCTTCATAGTAGTAATAGTTCAAGTGTGATGGATATGTTGTAGAGGGTTGTGTGTGGTATTTTTCCTTTATAGTAGCCGCCTGTAACTGAAGACAAAACCAGTCACTGACAAATGATGAGTGCATTACCTGTATGTACCTAGTCTTTAATGGAAAAGTACCAATGAAGTTTTTTCCCCCTCTCCTCTCTGCAGTCCACCAACAGGTCTGAGCTTCATCGATCACATTGTGGGAAACCAGCCAGATGACCAAATGGTGCCAATTTCAGACTGGTAAGCCTCCTGTTTGAACGCACGTACACACACGACGGGCACAGCAGGCACACAGGGCAAAAGGGCAAGTAAACAAACTCTATCTCTGTCACTGAGAGAAGAGTCGGTGCAGATGTTAGAAGGCTGGCACCAGCACAACATCACTGCTCTCTAAACCTCCAAGAAAAAAGTCAACAAGAATAAATAGAATAAATGATAGACTTTTTTTTAGTTCCCAAATAAGGTTTTTTGGCCTGTTCATAAAGGGTAACATCCAATTTTCTATTTGTGTTCTCCAAATTCCAGGTATCAGAAGTGTTTGTTGTTCCACCGGTTCTGGTCAATTGATGACAAACAGATCCACACGCAGTACAGTGCACTGAGGTCCATAGTGGTCACAAACTATGAGGAGACCATCAAGATGCCCATCAATGAACCTGCCATTGGGAAGAAGATATCACAAATCCAGGTCCTTACTTTTTATCAAACACAGCTGACTGTGGAGCAGTCCATTTGGGCTCATTTGTGACATAAGAATTAGTGACACCTCCTGGTATAAAGCTTTAGTACATTTAATGTTGTGCATGTTCCTCTACACAGGAATACGTGGACTATAATGGAGGACCAGGTGTTCAGCACATCGCCCTCAACACACCAAACATTATAGAGGCGGTGAGTCTCCCTTTCTTTTAATCACCATCAAAATTCCTAGTTAATCCACAGACTTTGCAGTGCTTCAGTAAAAATCTACAAGTGGAACAATAAAACTGTCTTAAAACAGATAGTGAACCTGCGAGCCCGGGGGATGGAGTTCCTCTCAGCACCTGACACCTACTACATCACCCTGAGGGAAAAACTCAAATCTGCCAAGATCACAGTGAAGGAGGACCTCAACCGTTTACAGGTGAGGCGACACGTTATTTCTGCAGGTGTGAAATTATCTCCAGCCTCTTCACTCGTGCACTAAAATATTAACTAATGCGTCTTTCCATTTAAGGAGTTGAAAATCTTAGTTGACTTCGATGACAAAGGCTACCTCCTCCAAATCTTTACCAAGCCTGTGCAGGACAGACCAACCCTTTTCTTGGAGGTCATTCAGCGGAACAACCACTTTGTAAGTGACAATAAGCCAGAAAACCTACTGAGAGAAATCCTGTGTGTGTTTGCTATATTCAAACTCTCACTGATGTGACTTTCAGGCCCTTGGTCGTGTTTAATAAGGCTAGGTAAAGCCGCCTGAACACCTGTTTACAGCTCCCACCCAGTGTGAACAGTAGAACAGTAGCCCACTTGTAAAAGCTCGGTAAATCTGTCACAGGTACAGATTAAAAGGCTCGTTGCTTCACAGCAAGGGGGATCTTTGGATTGGGTTGCACCCTGTGGCACTTAATTTTATCACCCAGCACCCATTCTGCTTGTCAGAACAGGCACGTCTTGTCACTCTCCAGCGTCTCACCGAGTCTACAGATGTGGATACAATGCATGAAAGTGAGAAACTGAGAATCTGAGCCACAGCAAAGAATCTCTCAGAGCAACCACCAACACTTGATCTTTTGATTATCTGTGAAAATATTTACATGATTAATTTGTGAGTTGCCGGTGAGCCCAGGTCCCTGTCAGAGTGGTGTGGGATGTTTGAACCCTGCGAGAATATTTATCTGCCATTTATGATCCAACATCAAAGTGGTGTACACCCCGAACGGCGTCTGAGAGAAGAGGCCCCAGAGCCATAACAAACGACACAGAAGACGGCAGATCATTGGGTAATTAGCTATCTGTGTGTGTCTGTTCTCTCTCCAGGGCTTTGGGGCAGGAAACTTCAAGTCTCTCTTTGAGGCCATTGAGAAGGACCAAGACGCCAGAGGCAACCTCACTGTGCTGACACCCAAGGGGCAGGCCACAACCTTCTACTGATCCTCACTGCTGCTGCCAAACCACACTTAGACTGTTATATATGGCTGTACATTTCAGGGGCAATCAACAGCACCCACCACATCAACTGTATATCAAACACATATGCTCAGTGTTGAATATCTTCATGTGACACAGTGCAAGTGCTATCAGATGCGCTTTAAGCTGTATGCTAAATAAAGAAACTCATGTTCATGCGAGTTGAAGTCTGTTTGGGAAACAAAGGAATAGATTTCAAAGGAACTGGTCCAAATTTTGGGAAGGACATTCATGTCTGTACAATAAATATGAAGCACTTCACTTTTGCCTTACCCTTTGCCCTTGTTGCTTTAGAGCAGCTGGTGGCTGGGTTTTGTTTAGATAGAGACAGGTTCGCTGTTTCCACCTGTTCCCAGTCTTTGTGCTAAGCTAAGCTCAGCAGCAACGTCATACTTAGTGTACAAACAAGAGCATCTTACCAGTAAAATATATCACATGATGAACACATTAGTGTTGATTTTTAACCTTCACATTCAGTACCGAGGTTTATAGGTTGTATATTATAGGGTATATAAGTTATGTAGCAAAACTCAAGACTACTCACATTTTATACACTCACTGTCACTGAGATCACAGCTCAGATACTTTAGAGGATTGTCTCTTCATACTTCCTTTTAAGAATTAGGCTTTTGTGGTTTGTAGGTAATAAATATATGCTGTTGATTTTCAATTTTCAAGGTTACTTTATTTTTATAAAAGGAAACTTTTATTTAACTTTTTTTTTTTTAACTTTTCACTTCACAAAGAAGTACATAGGACAGTTACATTAGAGCAACTTGAGGAGGCACTTAAACACGAGTCTTATCTGTCTGTTATAGATTTTCATTAGTGGTAATGCCCTGGGCAAATATAATCACTTTTTGTTTTACATTAACTCTGAATGCAATTATCATATAACTTTTACATAGTGTAGATTGTTCCTGCAGCATATATCTACACCTATACCTAGTCATTTATTTTCCCTTCTATAATTATAAACTCTTCAAAGAGTCCTAGTACTAATTTATATTGTGAATGAGCGTGGGTTTGAAATAATCTCTTTTTGATATAGGCTGCTTTGTAAGTAAGTTTGTACCTAAGTGTTGTGTTTAAACAAACGCAACAAATGTTTCCTGAACTCTTCCAATTTCTGATAAAATGCCTCAGTATCAAGCAGCGGTTTTCAGTCGGTCCTTTATGTTTTAGATGTTTCCTTGCTCTAAAAACACATGATTTAAATAACATAATCCAAAACACCTCAAACATGCAGGTCAGGGATCCCTCATGACGAGGGTTGAAAACCACCGGCGTAACGGAAACTGAATGGTGTGATGATGGTTGGTGGCCCTGGTCTGAAGTGTCAGTCATTAAACAAGAATCTCCCTCAGCTGCCCCATAGACTCCAATGTTAACTTACCTCTCCCAGTCTTGAGTGAGTACAGTACAGTGGTACGCACAGGTGGCCATTTTTCACTTTACCTCAACATATTACTCACGTAGGTCTTTGGTAATGTCTCCTGATTCTAAATGTGGAGAAACTGCAACAATATGAACTATAGTTTTTATATTTATGTGTCTTGTTCAGTTGTCCTCTCACTATATTATCACGTCTTCAGTCTAACAATGACTCTTAATTTTCAGGCTCCACACACATTAACACAGAGATGATTCTCACTGGAAGACTATCTTTACTTTTTAATAATCAATCTTTAATCTATAATCAGTGTTTAGACTCACAGACTCAAGACAGAAAAGTCTCTAGTTTTAAACCATATGAGTTAACTTTGGTCATAGACCGTGTGAGGCAGCTGGCGTAATAAGAACTAATAAGGAGAACTGTGGGACTTTCACTGGATCTTCTTTTGGAGAAATGTTCTGGACGCAGACTGATTTATTTCAAAATAATTTATTTGCATATACTTGGAATGAAGACAGGTTGATACATCTGTGATGGCACTGGTTAGTTTCCATATAGGAACGTTCAGTCTATATAGAAACCAATCTTTCAAACCTGGGCAAAATGGATAAATATATTAGTAAATAAATATATTAGTGACATGTCACTATATTGAAATGTTCTATTATATATAAAATACAACACTATTTCATTTCTGTTTTTGTTGTTCTCTTTTTGTACACAAAGTATCCAAAATATACTGACACATCCCTTATAGTTCTGGAGGGATTTTTACTCTATTAGAAAAGGCAGTTTCAGCTCATTATTCTTGCAAAACATAACAAAAACAAACACATAAACAATGCAAAGAGAAAGATCTTGAACAGGATGAAATCACATCAGATATTCTGCTGCATCACCAAATGCTATTTTTCATGTGCTGACGATTTTGGGATTGTTTTAAATTAATACTATGAGTTTGTGTGTTTTTTTTCTTTTTTTTTTTTTTTTTTTTAAATATAAAATCTACTTAAGCCAAAGTGCTGCTTGTAATTCAGTCATTTCCATCTCAGAGACTGTTTGGGCATGAAAAATAACAGATGAGGAAACTGTGATAGTTTCGCTAGACGACGCTGAGTTGACTCATTCAAAGTGAGGTATTAGTATGTGAGGAACTGCAGGAGAAACATTTCTGCATGATTGTCCAAAAATATTGAGTCCAGAATGATTTCCACTTCGGTTCTAGCATGTTCCCTCTTGTCAGTGAAACTACATTTAATCCTGAAATTTAAGGACGGGGACGAAACAGTAAAAAAAAGCACGACACATACCACGCTAGAGGTTCACTGTGTTCAAGATTTTGCGTCTTTGGTTAGACAGGTAAGAGCTTAGTGTGTTGGGAGCTTCCTGATTTAGGATTTTGAACAGTCTGAAAGAATAAGGCACATGTAAGGCTTTAAGTAAGTGCTACTGGTTACATTGCAATACCCACAAGCTCTTTGTCTGCTGCTGGTGCTAAGCTAAATCTGCAGTCTGACTGCAAAGGAAAACCCTTTCACATTTTCACTGAGCCTTTAAGGGAAAGTCCACGCTAAAACAGAATTATTATTCCTCTGATCTCAGATCATCTAGTCTGATACACGTGAGCTTTGAGATGTCTGCAGTTTAGACAAATATAGGAGCAACATCTTTGATGGCATGAAAAGATTGACTTTTATCTACACAGTTTGATTGTACAGAGACACTGTCTGAATATATTTAACTTTCTATCTGTCACTTTGACAGAGAGGATCAATAAAAACAGAATTAACAAAGATTAAATATGGATTACGTCATTTCTAGATTTGAGAGCCGGTTAAACATTTTAAAAACTATTTGTCAGAATGGAAAAAAAAAAAAAAAATCTCTGTATTGATTTAAGGTGGACTTTCCTTCAAGTGCTGTAAGCTTAAAAGCAGGGACTGGCAATGCACATTTACCATGACAAAGGACTTGTCACTGATTTGGGTATCATTAGTGTAACTAGGGTGAATTCTTCCCATCTTTCCAGTGTTTGATTGTTCCTGAGACTTTTCTCAGCCTCTACCCATTATAGTTTGAAATCATGGGAAAAGCACAGTGAGCTTTTATTAACTCAGCTGATGCTTGGGACTGTAGGGTCTACCTGGCATGGCTTTACTCCAGTTATATCATTACTATACTAAGTCTTAGTATGGCTGCAATGTAGAGCAATTTTTCTAGAGTTTTAGTTGCTGACAGACAGCCAGAGGGTATATCCTCTGTGGAGGATATCAGGACATGAGTTGGGCGTTAAAAGGAGCAGAGGATGTGGTTGTAATCCTTCTGATGAGGCCTGTTCACTCTGTACAGATCAGGGGGTTTAACAGCACTGAGGTCAAACGTGAAGCAACCACTGGCAAGAAAAATGACAAAAACAAGGCAATAGCTTCTACTGACGACGACACATAATTCAGTCAAACCGGTTCATTTTGAAAGGTGAAAAAAAAATTACAGACTACACACACACACACACACACACACACACACACACACACACACACACACACACACACACACACACACACACACACACACACACACACACACACACACATACACACACACAAACAAACAGAAAATGATCCATAAACACAAACAAAACAAAACAAAAAAAGTTAAAAACAGCTGCCATTATTGAAGTAATGAAAACAAGGCCCATGCACGGCTCAGCAACCTCAGTGAATGCTCATTGTTTGAGGAGCTGAGCATCAACCTTTCTCTCCATTTGGACAGGTCAGACTGCCAAGAGGATAACTATTAGTTGAGTTTATGGGAGCTACATGGTTGTGACAAAAAAATTAAAAATCACTACAGCAGTACCTTTAAAGACCCCCCTGTGTGAGGCATGTTAAGAAATCTGAGCTGAGGTAGGCTGGAGAGTAAAGCTTCTCTCAGCTGAGACTGGACTCAGCGAAGGAAGACCAAGATCACACAAGTGAAAGTTAAGTACCTCTAAGATAAATCAAGTTATTCTGTGATAGAGTGAGTGATGCAGAGATGGAGTCTCACTTCATGAGGGCTCAACACCCAAAGCAAGGATCATTTGTTAGTTGTCACTAAGGAGCATGGAACTTGTGATATAATGTCAGTGATGAATATTCTTCCTATAACTGACGAGGAGAAACAGAAAAACACTTTGCCCCTACTTGGTGGTGTATGAGTTGTTTCCCCAGCAACTCTAACAAAAACATGATATAAAACATCTTTAGCATAACCTAATTGCAATAATTTCACGTTTAATAATGACCCAGCTAACTCAGCTAAAATGTCAGAGCATGAGCCATGAATCCTGGGGGAAGCCGGGGGAATCGTCTGAGCGAAGGATTTGCCGGTGGAATTTTGTGGAAGACATGAGAGCGATTAGCCAATGAGAGGCTTGTCCATTCTGGCTCCTGTGTAGCAGCGTGATAATTGGGGATGCAACAAGTTCTCACACACCAGACTCTTCTTCTGATCCTGTGGACACAAAAAACAGCCCAAGTCAGCCTTGAAGTAATAATAAAAAATTCAACATGAGCAGACAGGTTTTTTAATAAACCCCCAGGTTAGCAAAAATTCTGCTCACAGTTTTCTTTTCCAACGAGGGATTATTATTACCAACACCTCAGGTACGCCCACTTATGAAGCAAACCCTGCGTGTCACTCCAGGCACACACTTCCCACCACATTATGGTGAAGCACAACTGACAGTGCTTCTCACTCTTTTACTGCATCAGCTTATCCACACTGTTGAGCTCAGTGTTTCATTGGAGTGACGAGGTCAGATGAGAAAAATCAGTGTTGTACATTAATCTGAATATAACAATCCGGTTGGCTACCTACATGACTTTACCTCAGGATGACGTCATCTAGATAATCTACTGACCACTTTTTTGCTCCCCATCAGACTTATAACCCACAGAAACGATGCACAAATTATAATAAATCAAAATGAAATCTTAAGAACAAACACCTGGTCGTGTGATAAAGGATAAAGAAGTGAGACACCCACCCTGATTGTGGTGTAATGTTTGGCAGTATAAACAAATGTCTGTGTTGCAGTCAGTGGCAGGTCCATGGTGGAACCTGCAGGGAGGCCTGTCAATAGAAGTCCCAGGCCCCAAGAGCTGAGGCTCTGAATGAGCCTGCTGCACCCGCTTTTTCCACACAACATGGGCCCCGGCACAGCACGGCCACTCCTCCATCCCTCCAGACTCCAGAAGGAGGGGCACCGGGAGCAAAGCGCGGTGCATCTCAGGAGGAGAGCAGCAGAAGCCTGGGCCCTGTCCGTAGTGAATGTGGATGCTACGGTCATCCTGCAAGTCAAGGCTCTGGTGGAAGCGAACAGAGGGGCCATCAAGCACACAGCCACTCACTCGCCCCAGAGGAGCAGGAGGGTGTCCATGTCCCTGGTGGCAGCAGTGGGGTTGGAGCTGTAAGGGGATTGAAGGCATCAGGACAGAAGGTCCTGTAGGGCTGCTGGGATCAAGGTCCTGACACTCTGTCTGTCCAGGGCTAGGCCGATCTGTGGGCTCTGGCTTTGGGCACTGGCAGGGACTATGTTTAGGAGGACACATGGGCGAGTCTTTGTCCATGACGAGAGCAGCGGGAGCAGTAGCAGCAACAGCAGCAGCGGCAGCAGCCCCCTGCTCCTCGTCTGAGCCTCTGCTTGGGCCCTGGCTGTGCTCCGCCTCCTCATAGTGGTGGTGTCTGTGGCGGTGGTAGTGGATGTGGCTGAACACAGTCTGTGGCTGCTCCTCAGAGCAGCCTGCTTTGTTCACCACAGAATCCAGAGATCTGGGTCGGGCCTGAGCACCAGCCTCTAGGCTGTTTCTCCGGGGGCCCCACCCAGGACCTGGTCCGTAATACACGAATGGATCGTAGTCACTACTCAGAGAGCTACGGAAAGTGGACCAGCTGCCATAAACTCCCTGCAGGGAAACGTCAGTACAGTTGAGGACTGAGTCGCTAGAGGAGCCATGGCAGGGCCCTGAGCTAGAGTCACTGGCCGGCCCATCGGCCCAGTATCCACTGCGTTCTGTGTGGTAGCTGCCACCTGAGCAGCTGCCCTCATCCTGTCGGCTGTGGGCTGGTGCTCCACGAGTATGTGGTGCGACAGAGGTGGCGTGTTGCAGTCTCGAGCAGGACGCGCTGCGCTGCGTTGGACAGGATGAGCGGTAGTTGTGGCAGGACCGACGAGGGGTGTAGTGGTGAGTGGACGTCCTGCAGTTACCTCCCATCCTGTGGGGCCGCCCCGGACCCTCTGCAGGGAGGCGGTACCCGCAGCCGGGGCCAAGCTGCCTGCTGGTTAGGAAACGTAGAGTTTGGGTATCCATGGGAGAAGACCCACTGTAGTGGCCCAGTGGGGGATATGGTCCCGAGGGTCCACGAGGATACTGGGGCCTCATAGAGAAGGGGATGGCGTGCTGAGGGAAGGGGTGGTTATGTGGGCTGCTGTAAGGCTGAGGGTGCAGGAAGCCTTGGCTTTGCTCTGAATTCTGCTGGAGTCTGCTCCTCTGAGGCTGCCGCTCCGTCCCTGTGGACAACATCAACAATTAGAACATATGGTATAACTTGTGCTTGGAGAGTGTCAGAAAACAAATGATATAACGCAGTAAATGTTTGACAGTCTGTCTTTAACGACACTTAACTGGAATTATGCTTGTCCTCACCCATGATGTTATGCATGCAGAGGGGACAGGTGCGGTGCTGCAGCAGCCAGGGGTCCACACAGTCTTTATGAAACTCATGAGCACAGGAGATGATCCTTAAATGCTAGAAGGATAATAACAGAAGGAGATAAAGTTATGGATAAATGACAGTTAAATAACCATCTAACAACACATAGTGCATGTTCACTCTGTCTCCTCTTACCTGTCCATCCTGAAACTCCTCCAGGCAAATAGCACAAACAGGACTTGAGTTGGAGCTGCTGGCCGACCCCCAGGCCCCTCGGTGGCGCTGTGAGCCTGAGCAGCCCTGAGAGTTGTAGGTTTTGGTCTCCAGTCGACTAATGGCCCGCATGGTCTGCTGATGGACAGAGTCCTGCATGTACAAGAAGGAAAACTTTTTTTAAAAAATCTGAAAGATCTTCTGCTGAGCTGTGGATCCTAATCAGAGTTTGTTTTCTGCTTCTTGTGTCGTTGCTGTCACTCACCCAGGTTCTGTTAGACTTGCACTTGTAGCGGAAAGCAAAGATTAAGACGATAGTCAGAATGGCGAGGACGATGGTGAGCAGGATACCCACATCGTAATGAGGCTGACAAGGAAAAAGAATAATAATATATATTCAGTACTTCACTGTACTTGTAAAGCTTAGTTTTCATATAAATCATATATTGACAGTGATCTTTGTAAAGGTCATGATGTCTGTTAAAATCCGTGGGTCTACAAATGTCTCCCACCCTCTCCTCTTTGTGTCTGATGCATCTTAACATGATAAAATCTAACACAGACGTTTAAGTGGCTTCGTGATATGAAACTTTCCCACAATTTCCTTTTTGTTTTGCTATTTCCCACAGTGGGGTTTCCTCTCCTTCCAGTCAGTAACAGGAAAGTCACATTGCATGAGAGCTCAATATAAATGTGCGTGTGTTTCAGTACTCACCCATCTAGATGGCTCCACCATGATCTCAATGCGAACTTTGGCCTCCTCATTCTTGTTGACCAACCCCATGAGCTGCTCGGCATCCTCTGCCTCCACCAGCACGACCGGACGGGGAAGGGAGTCTGTTTCTCGCAGCTGTAAGTGTGTGACGCAAGAAAAAATAACGTAAGTGTAAATATGACCATGTTCTGCATAAATGTGAGGCTGAATCTTAAGCTGTGTATACAAACTCACCTCAGCGGCAGCGTTGACATCATCACTGACATCAAAGATAACGGCTTGAGCTCCTTTATCCAGCGCCATGCGAGCCTGAAGGAGACAACACAGGACAAAGGTTAGATTGTTTAACTCATAATGGACAAAAACAAACTGATACCAAACAGAAAACACTCCTCCTCAGGTTGGCTACACAGCGGACGGCTGATGAAAATTAGTGTTAGTGTCTTCAACCATCACTAGGTGGCAGTCACACCATGAGCCTCAGGCTTCACCACAAAGACCAAAGTACAGCTCATTCTACTTAGTGGAAAAGTGGCAGAAGAAAGTGTGAGTGAGAATTCCATGGCACAAATCTGTTTCCTTTCCTTCATGATGGACAGAGTGGCTGAATGAAACGGTGGATTATTATCAGACTGATGAAAAGAAAAGGGGGAAATGATGAATGAAAGAAAACAGGTGGAGCATCAGCTTATCATGCAAATAAGGAGCATTTTGTATTCAAACTAGGCTCAGAAAGTTCTATGTAGGTCTCCCCTTGTATTTGTGACATTATTTCACGGTGTGTCATGTTCATAAATTAATTGTACTGATCAGTAATAATACAGGCTCTACCTATGATACTGTCAGACAACAGCTGAATGCTGGATTATTGCCTAATATAATTAAGAATCATACACAACCACAATGTGTTAGCAAACATTTATCTATTTACACAGTCAGCTGATGCTAAGAAACATTACAATTTATCTGAATCCAGTTCTCAATATACAGTTTTAAATGGTCGCTTTATGAGCTACAACTTGTACTTATAAAACAAGTGATTGTATAAAACTAAAGTAAGGCATAAATGACAACTACAGGTTAGTGGTAAAATGTTAAAACTTAGCAACATCTATTAAAGCTTTTCTAACATTAGTCATAAACTATTGTTCATACCAGACCAAGTGAAGCTGTAGCAGCCAAACTCCAGAGTGTATTAAACTGATAAGGGTTGAATTTCATATAAAACAGGATCATTATTTCATTCATTAGATCATTATTTGATCTGTTTCGTCAGCAGAATTTATATATTTTGTCCCTTTAATGAGGCCAAAAATGAAAAAGGAACTAGAATTTAGTGAATATCTAATAATAAAACTGTCTCTGGCAGAGCTACTACAAAATGAAGGGCACTACTACAAGTGAGTGGTATCAGATTTTCCATTTAACTACCAAGCAAAACAGAAGTTATGTCATTATGAGAATTTTTGTGTGTGTTGGCTGAGAGGATCAATTTCAAATCCACTGCTACAGACACTCCCCAACAGGAGCTGGCCAGTTTAGGTGTTTCTGCTTTTTGAACATTGTGTTTTGTGAAAAAAAAAAAAAAAAATGCTTTCACCAGCAACACCATAAGAAGGTGTGAAAACAAATAGCAGCCTTTTCATCAATATCTCATCACATGCTCTCAAGCGTCTGGCATCTGCCAGCGCTTAATAAGGAGGAGACACAAGTTTAAACACCTAATCACCCGGGTCAAACACAGCACTAAACAGTGTTTCGTAGCCCGGTGCTGGCAGCCCAGGGCAGGAGACATTTGCAAAAGAAATACAGGTAAAAACATCACTCAGTCAATCCATTAATCAACTTAATGAGAAACCTCCTTTTTGTAGAGTGGTGGCACTAAATTGGGATAACTTTTTACCACTTCAAAAAGAGAAAGTCAGTGCACGACAAGGAAGAAACAGACGTTTCCTTTGTATACATAAAACATCAGAGGCTAACCCTCCGCTTCATTTATTTCCTCAATCAAAGTGAACTTGGAAATTACCATCTGCAATGTTCGTGTTTTTGTGTAGTTGTGAGTTTGTGACGTTTGCCCCACAGAACCACAGGTGGTATTCAAAAGGATGTCGTATCTGTGGTCGGCGAGAGGTCAAATAAAAAATTAACATATCTCCTGTGATCTGGCTTCCAGCTCTCGTGCAGCAGCTTTTACTTTTTTTCTTTGGTTTCATCAGAACAGTAATTGTAGTACATGCATAGGCCCAAATGAGGTGTGGTCACGTAGGAGAAAGAAGAAAAAAAAAAGAAGCTGGATCTCTGACATGTGGGAATTTGCTTTACCTGGGGTTCAAAAGTTTCTCTAGGCAGCACTGTGCCCATACGTCCTCTAATCGTGGTAACAAATGCAGGAAAGCTCGCTCTTGTGGTCCAAAAAACACACACACACACACACACACATACATACAGAACCAGTGAAGTTTCAAATAACCTCCTACAGCTCAGACTAACAACGGCCAGTTCAGGAATATATCATACTATATTCCTCAGATGACTGCTGCTGTGGTCTTATTATATCACAGTATTACTAGTTGTGGCACCACAGTGTGGTCACCAGGACATACGCCTGCTCTGAGCCACAGACCCGGAAGAGGCCTGAGAGATCTCATTACATGATTAATAGGAGATATATTTAACCTTTAATGCTGCAATGAAAAGTGCACATCTGACGCTAACAAGACAGCTAAAAGGACGTCCAGCTCGAGTGTTTCAACATCTCCAGGTTTGTTATGGTCGGAATTGAAACAGACATGGCTGTGGTTAGGTAAACACCCACCCTCATGAGGCGCAACTTGACACATGTGATTAAACAATATTTGGCATTTGAGTAAAAACAACTGCGGCATCAGAAATGACTGTGGTTTACAAAGTCATGCAGAGAAGATGTCATCATTGAAAAACTAACAAACAATACAATACAATACCGCAGTGGGACTGACGCTACTTTTAAACAGCAGCCTTTTGAGGGGAGGGCGTGGGCACAATGAGGGAGATGGACGGCCTGCTGGAGGAGCAGCGGCAGCGGCGGTGGAGGAGGAGGAGGAGGCAGCAGGTCGTGTGGAGCTCACTGGCAAAAGCACAAACACACCTGAGAGCGCCAAGCTAAAGTCTCTCACACACAAACACACACAGGTATGCATTCATCTCAACTCACAAAACCCATAACTTACTGGCTTATCTGGGTTTTCCATCATTCATTCAGCTATGGTGGCCAACCATGACTGAAAAATGTAAATACAGTATCAAAAAAATCATGGTCTAGTCAAACTGTGGAGCTTCGCCTACAGGCGGCAGACATTTTAACTCCATACTTATAATATTAACAATGGCTCTATTCTATTTAAATGTCCCAGTAAGCCATAATAGTGTGACAGTGAGTCGGTGTGCACACACAACACAACACAAGGACCCTGACAGTAAAGCAGCTAAATGGAATGAAGCCATCATTCATTTTATTATTCACACCTGCGCCACAGTGTCTAAAAGCCACAGTGTCTAAAAGCCACAGTGTCTAAAAGCCACCGTGTGTTGAAATCACCAGTAACTGAGATGCTGTGAACAGGTATAAGTAAATAAATAAATGTACTCAAGAGTGATACTGTAGATAAAACTGTAGATAAAATTTAACAAACAGGAAAAGGGATGTTTTTAAAAAGTATTAAGTTCTTGAAAAAAAAAAAGTTCCCTCAAGTGGAGGAAGTCAGTATGTATACTGACTGCTTAATGTAGAATAATAACTAACACTGTAAATCACAGCTTGCAGCCTGTTTCCTCCCAAAAGTTGCTCAATAGGTCATATTGAACTGTGTAACAACAGAACATTTACTTCCCAAGCTAATAAATGATTAAATACGTTTCCAGATTGCTGCCTCCTTATCTCCTGTTTACTTCACATCTAGTTCTGTTGTTACTGCTTATACTCCCCTGGTACGTACAAAATTATAGGGTGAAATGGGAAGATATTTATACTATACTACTATTCATAACAGGTCATAAGCTATAGGGTTGCTGTTAATTTACACTTCATTAGGTTACTTTTCCACGATCCGATCAGTGTCCCTGCTCACCCACTTTCTGTAAATACGAGCTGAGGACACTGAGGTTGACTTCACTTATTCTTCACCAGATTTCACCAATAGTATCTCATGTTTCTACAAGTCTTTGCCATCAGATTAATTAAAAAGATCATACAATCACATAAATTTTAGAAATATTGGCTATTAGTTGTAACACATGCAGCTGCAATCAGTGTTTGCTCCACCTTTCTACAGGCAGCACGTACAGCTATCTCCAGTATCAGCCACAGATCATGTTGCGTAAACTGCAGCCTGTGATCTGCTCTCTCCAGCAGTGGGTGGCCTGTTCGGGGCCAGCCAGCACTGTTAGTTTACATCCATGGTGAAGTGCAGTGTGTGATCCAGTCTTGGCAACACAGTGTGTTCTGTTCAGACTGGGCAGAAATCAAACTACACTGCTGTCATGTCTTTATTTCCATCTCCTGACAAGACGGCTCTGCCTGTTAATGTCTCAGTGTTTGTCCTGGGTTTAATGTGGTGCGGATGGCACGGCTGGGCCAGCGGGCCGACTACCTTCATCTGTGGCCATGATCCGAAGTGACAGAGAGAGAGAGAGAGTGAGAGAGAAACAGCCCCGGCCAATAATGAGAATATTACACAAACATGCACACATGCGTACTGCCATGAAGAAACATCTGCTGTGTTAGTTGAACAGCTCGCGTCATAACCTTTGATCTTTACAACCATATTAAACAGAAACATTTTTCACATATAGCAAGAAAATACTCAAGATTATTCACTGGTCCTAGAAGAAGAAACAAGACAGAGCAAGTTTTCCTTGAAATTTGAACTGGAAACAAATAAATGGAAGCACTCTCTATGTCTCTAATGTATTATTAACACCTTCATGAGACATTATGATATTTTTCTAAGGCTTTATAAAACTGAAAAACATATTATACATGGTGGACATAAGGTACAATATAAGTGACACATAAGTGACAATAAAAATATATATATTTTTTTTAACTGTCTGTAGTGCTTTGGCAGCTGTTTGTTTTAATTAAAATGTATAACTGTGTGTTTTAGAGAAGAAAAATGCGACTAAGCTTTGATAATAATTGTGATTTCTTTTGTCTAATATTTTACTTGAAGTAAATACTGCATAATTCTCATCATAATTATGGATAGTACCACACAACTAATGCTATTAACTTCATCTTTAAGCTTTATCTTCCCTCGGTATCTTCAAGACTTCTGAAAATATCTTCTCTTTTAACTCTTCCAACACTCACATATCTAATTAGGAGTTAATCTGCACTGGAGCATCTCTGATTATTCCTCAGCGTCTCCTACTGCACTGAAGCTTTATGTTGCTTTGGATAAAAGCATCTGCCAAAGAAATAAATGTATTGTAATATTATTCCATCTGAGAAACTCAGAATACATCATCTGTTTTGATATGTTAGAACATGTGAATATCTTATAACCCAGGAACACTCTGAACGCTGAACTTAAACTACACTATGCCCACCACTTATAACTTATAAAGCCATGCATGATTATAGAGATTTTATAAAATCGTGTAAAAGCATTACAATGTCTCATGGCTGTGTCCATAATGTATGGCCTTCATAGAAAGTGTTATTCAATATTTTTCAGTTTTTCCTATTCCTATTTTACACTAATGACTAAATAACTATGTTATGTCAGAGGTTTTCAGCAATGTAAACAGCAAGTAAGACATGTCAATCTCAACTCCAGCTAATTAGTGAGCATGGTTGTCATTATTTTTAAAATCTTTATTACAGTTAATTACATGCCGTCACGCACTCAGAAGCACAGAAACTTTCCTAGCGCTGTGATAGCCCTTTAACCCTCTTAAAACATGGTACTGGAGGCTATTTAACTGTGTCTAACTCTGTCATACTTGTGGGGACCCGGTTGGTCTGTTTTCCCAGCGTGACTATCCACATCATTCAGTGCATGACTAAATTATAGCATGGAATAATACATGTGTGGGAATAAGGAGTGAGAGTGAAAGAGGTAAAGAAAAAAAGGCGAGCGCTGTGGTGCTGCTGCTGCATTAAAGCGCCTAATGACAGAGTACAGAGCTCTGGGCCTACAGGTCTGAGGCCGAGACTCTGCTCTGTCATTTCTCCTGACCGGCCTGGCACACTGGAACCATTACTGAGGCACTGGGACACACCGCATGGCTAAATGAGGAGCAGACGGGGCGGGGGCTGGTGACAATGACTTGGGAGGAGGAGAGGGGGGCACATAACAGCAGATACCAGTTTGGAGATTTGCCCACTGGTCAGTCTAATGTCAGCGTGCTAACATGCTCACAGCGATGATGCTAACATGCTGATGTTTAGGAGGTGATGTTCACTGTCTTAGTTCATTGCGTTAGCATCATAACATCTGATGATTAACGCTACAGATAAAGCACCGCTGAGGCTGATGGAAATGTCATCAGTTTTTCATTAGCTCATTGGAAAGTTATTAAATCTCAACTGAGCACGACGTGACTGTCTGCACCTAATTTAACAACAACTTGTTGCGACATCACAAAAAACTGCATAACAGTTTTTTTCAGTTGCTTCTTCTTCTTTTCTCAAATGTTTTTATATTAAATTACATTAATATTGATCACACTGACTAAAACCAAAATGGACTTGTTGGAATCACACCAGTTCCCTATCTACAGTATTTTATTTTTAAAAAGAGAAAAAAAAGAAAAGAAAAAAGAGAGTCTATTATGGGCTGACCAAAACAACACTGAAAAGACTGCAAGCTCTCGACCACTTTGTTCTAATTTGCTAATACAGTTAGTTTTCACAGTTTGAGGTTGAGATAACTACATAAAAGGAACTGGAATGTTATTGTGGCTGAAGTTACTTTGTGTACATGTAAGCATGGATGAAGTCAGTCATATAAAAACAACGTAAACTCCAACATTGAATAAATATAGAGAAGTTATGGTAACTAATTCTAAAAATAATCATAAGTGATTTTTGATCCTTGCAAACCTGGCGTTAGACAGACAACATCACAAATATGTGTAATTAATGTATATTCAACTCAGCAGCCCATAAAATTAATTAAATTAATAAAACATTAAAGGTGACAGAGAATGGTTGAACAGGGTTTTAAAGCCTCAGAAGTTTCCTAAAAACCTCTCAGAAAGATATTTCACAGTGGAGGATTTTAAACGCTTCGTTTTGCATCTATTTGGCATCTTTTCAGGCTTAACTGGCAACCTCATTAAGAAATTTAAGCACTTGACACTAATTGGCTCCTTCACTGACACTCAAATGAATGTAACTTCTCCAGCTTCAGAACACAGACAGACTGTCTTATTACAGCTAATCACCTTTGAAGGGGATGGAGTCAGAGTGGGGGGGCAGTGAGATACATTTTTATGTCACAACCGTTTTTGAAATTGACCCATTTTCTAGCGACATTTCTAAAAGAGGAATTTCTATGAAAATAGAAATTAGAGTTATTTAGAATAGAAATCAGAGTTTCTACCACTTTTCACATGTTCCTGAATGTGGGTGGAACCGTTCTTCAACAAAGACGAGGTGAAAACACTTTTTGATTCTCTGTCACCTTTAAGATAATAACAGAGGACACATGGATGTTTTTAATATCAATTTGAAACATTTTAACCAAATCTTTTGTTATACTTAAATATATTGTTTCATGTTGATTCCTAATAAACTGGTACCTTCTTGATGTGGATCATCACAGGTTTGTTGCCCTCAAGGGCCATTTTCAGACGTAGTGAAAGTGACTGTATTTCTTCTACTCTTGCCAAGTGTACTTATATAAATGTTGACATAGTTTGGTAAATTACATCAAAAATAACCAAAACTACACAGCCCTGCTTTAAATATTGTTTCCATATCTTTGAGGCTGTATAATTAAGTCTAATTGTGTGTGAATAATTGCTGTATGTGTGTGTTCTGTGTGATTGCTGGGTGCCTGCCACTGGCTGAGCGACAGTTAAGTTGGTTGTAGGAGGGAAGGGTGTGGCACTGCTGGGTATCCATTACTCACAGTGACACTTTGATGTGGGGCCGCTGGAGAGGGGGGGTGCAAGTACTGAATGAAGACGAGGGGAGGCAGTGGAGGGGAAGCAAGTCAGGGCAGGTGAGCAGATTCTACGCTCTCAGGAAAAGTATTGAGCCTAAGGGGGTGGGCCTGAATCACTCACTCCTCCCTCTCCTCTTCAGAACCTGGGCTTGGCCACCTTTCTCATGCAGAGGAGAGAGACATACTGGAAAAAGTTATGAACCTGATCTGCCTGTCTGGAGGTAAGAGAGGTCATTTAGAGAACTTACCCACCCCTCCCTCCCTTCTCTCTGTCTCTCTGCACTTCCCTTGTCTCTCGCCCCCCTCTCGTTAGCAGTCACTGGCTGCACCGTGACACACATTTGAAATGCAAAGCACAAGTTGACAGAGAAAGACCAATGCCATCTGATACACTATCGTTTGCTAAACACATCCTCGAAACATCAAAGAGCCGGGCAGCGTGCGCCTGTAGCCCGGGGGCAGATGACACTGATGTGTCCGCCAGTGACAGCCGTGATGATGGAGCTGAGAGGCCCGACTCCATCACACACACACGCCAACATCTGACCTTTCATATCACTCTTTAAAGCTTGCCAGTGCCTGGGCACTTGCACTGTTAACAGCCAGTAAACATGTCAAGAAGAAGAAAAGAGTAAACAAGACTTAGACAGAAAAGAAAAGTCTGGCTGGCAGAGAGGAAAAGAAACAATGTATATGTCTGTATCCTAAAAGCTAGTTAGCTTAGCTTCACTTTTCCTAACATGTTAAACTAATCCATTTAACCCTGCTGAAGAGTGGTTTTACACATAAGCGCCCTTAGCCACCATATATATATATATATATATATATATATATATATATATATATATATATATATATATATATATATATATATATATATATATATATATATATATCACACACAGAATAATCAGGAGGCAGTGGTGACATCATTGTCTGATCATCAGTAGAAAACCAGGTCACCATGTTTAACTATCTTTAGAACTCCAAGGTGTACTATTTTGCATTAATTTATGGTAAATTATAGTAATGTTATGCACATGTAACCTCTCACATACTGAACTTCAGTTTGATGTTGTTGTGAGATATTGCCATTGTGAGACACACATCAAGCTGATGAACTAGTTCCCACAACCACAGACCTGGTTTGTCTCCAGAAATAATAAATCTAACATCAGTGTCACAGTTTCACTTTTATTTAAGAGGCATAGGATTATGAAAGTGAAAAGTTGTGTATTTCTGATAGTGCCACAGTGCCATCGCTAACCACAGCTACATTGAATCATCACTATAATTAACTGAAGCTGTGTAAGCATATGAAATTGTCCTAAAATTAATTACAATGGTAAGTATCACGATATACTTTAATTATGGCAACACTTGACTTTAATAAGTATAATCAAGTGAACCACCTGGGACAGACGGCTGGGAGAGAAATGTAAAGAGGGAGAGTTAGATCACCGGCTGTACGGACACCTCTGATCTGGTGGGGAACACAAACATACCGAACCCCACCTCTAACGTTTTCTTCCCACTTCTCCAAACATCTAGAGGGCCTTTAGAAAACCTCAGCTGTGAAAGTTGCCACATAAGAAATCCCACAGAGGAGCCACTATCTCTTTATTGTTTGTATTGCACTCAATCAAGAAATTCAGGTCGGAATAATCCTCCTTTGAGTGGAAAACGACACCCTTTTTGTAGGCTCGGTATCAGTATGTTGATAAATTCCTACAAGACTGATGAGACTATAAGTTGAGGTGGAGAAAGTGATTAAGGATAATTTTTCTCAGTTTGCAGCAAGCAGAGGATTTTTTCTCTCACCAACGGGCGGCAACGCAGAGACTCAGGGGAAACCAATTAGAGGGCCTTTCCCGGCCTTTTAAGAGGCAGATAATGTTCTTGTTTTCATAAAGCATCCTGTTATTTAATCAGGCCTGTAAGTGAGAGCCTGACACCCCTCCTATAGTGTAGAGTAGCCTCCCTCCTCTCCCCCCTTCCCTCCTTACCCTCCCTCCCTCCCATCATTCCTGCCCTGAGCCCTCCATCTCATTCAACAGCTCTTGTAAGCCTCCAGGAATTCATTCTTGGAACAGGCCGTGCAGTAAGCCATGTCTTTCTGCAGAGCAAACACACATATACACACATATACACACATGCACAAGCAGCACGGTGACAACTGAAGACACACGGTGCCTGTAAATGAGGGAAACCTAAACACGAATAAAGTTTAAAAGACTTGATTTCCAATCAGGAACAGGACCACACACCGCCTCCTGTTTGTCATTTCCACCAGGACACAGCTACTGTGAATCAACGCAAATCACATTTCACTCAAGTTAGTGGGATATTTGCTTATGGAAATAAAACCTACCACATCACATCTTCAACATTTACGACAGCCATTTACATGCAGAGAAAAAAAAACAGATTTTAGAGGTTTAAACCTCAAGAGGTTCGACTTCCACAGTAAATATTGGTGCAGATGTGTTTTTATTTCCTTAATTCAAATGACTGAAGAACCATACATATGCTTATCTGTGATAAAATGAAGAGTTTGAAACAAAATCTTGCAAAGTGACTTTAATACTCAAGTTAACTCTAAGTAAATCAAAATTCTAAATAAATACAGCACATGCATGTGGTCACATTTAAGCACTGTTGTGTATATTATTGTTAAGGTCTTTTGGCGTGCATTGCCTCTGCTTATTTGTATATGCAAATACAGTCTTAGAGACAAATGTCCAGTTAAACATAGCGTAACAGTAAACACACACCTCACCATTGTATCATACTAGCGTGCTAATGTGTGCTACGTTTGCACATTTCCTGTTCGGAAACTGAAATATCCAAGAAATGAAGATTAAATTGTGACCTGGTGATGGTGTGAGAGAAAAGTTCAGCAACCAAATTCACAACTTGTGGGAATTTCACAGCAATCCATCCAAATGAAGGCTTAAAAATGTGTTACAAATTTGGTTCACATTCATGTCTGTCATCGCCTTCACCCAAACATATTCACAACACGAGGATCTAATATCTGATGTTTACTCACAACTACAAACAGTTTAGTAGATGAAGCAGAGCAGCTCTCATCTAAAGTTCAGCCTCAGCGTTTAACTTTTTGGATTTTGTTTTAATTCTAAAATACCATTCATATAAAATGTGGGTCAATATGAAAAAACCAAAAACAGTAATGACAAAATACCAAATTAACCATGCTTGATAGCTGCTGGGCATTTCGCCCATAGACATCTAAAGCATGGGGTAAATGCCTCAGCAAGTCTAAATAGTCTCATTGTATCCTGGTGAATTACAAACTGTAGAGGCACACTGTCTGCCCTGTGAATCTGTTTTGTCAAACCCCTGTTAAAAGCCAGAGAGGGGGCACCTGGCACTAACCTAACTGAGTCAGAGTTAAACAGGTTCAAACTGCAGAGGAAAAACAAGAACACCCTCCCTCCGCCTGCAGTGTCGGACTCACAAGACCTGTTTGCTGGTTTGCTTTAAACTCTGGGAGATGCTTAGTGCTCACTTGCTTGCCTGGGGAAGTAGTTATTGGTAACACAAACCTGTCTACTTTCCACTTCACTTTCAGTAGCGTGCCCATGCCCAAGCTTGAGGCGAGCCAGAAAAAAAGTAAAAGAGACAGAGACGAAGACAGAAAGAAAGAAAGAAAGAATGAAAGAAAGAATGAAAGAAAGAAAGAAAGAAAAGGGTAAGACAGAGAGAAAGTGAGACAGTGGAGGGTAAAGGGACACATGGGGGAAAATGTCTTTTTTATGGGAATGTTTCACTTAATCTCATAAAGGCAGAGTAAAAACCTCCATCTGTTTGCGGAGCAGTTCAAAAGGGACTCCACATGCCTCCGCTTGCTGCTATATAAAAACAACATTCTAATGCAGATCTTAAATAGGGCCAGCGGCTCAGCCTGCACAATGAGAGCTGGGATGTGCCAGACGATCTGATGGAGGATGGGAGGGTGGAAAGAGAATTAGGTAAGTAAACAGAAGGGAATGTGAGAAGTAGAGAGAGAGAGAGAGAGAGGGACAGTGGCAACAACAAAAAGGGAGGAGACAGACGTGAAAGAGTTAAAACAACACACGTTCCTGTCAACAGCCCTGTTTCTGACCTGCTAGACCTGACCTTGAGGTGGGAGACAGACAGGACCGACATGGGTCGCCCTCTGGCCTCGACTGCCACTCCTCGGAATCAACCCATTCACCTCGCCACCTCTCTGACGCTCTACTGCCTTCTGTTCCCTTTCTCTTCTCCCTCTTCATGTTTCACCATGAGGCTTACCATTCGCCTTTGTCATTAATAGAGGAATGTCCTGGCCAGAACCACATCTTGTGTTTTATTGTGGCTCTTGAGCAGGGATTCAGGGGCAGCACCTTCACATTCAGAAGATAAAAACCTTCAATGGTAGGTGCATGAATCACAAGTGATTTATTATAATTTTCAATTTCTTTAATCCGCTTTTAACCCAAGAAACTAAAGGTCCATGAGGCTGCAGTGTGAAGCCTCTGTAGTCAGGTTTTCCTGCACGCCGGTGCCTCTGTACACCTCCAGGCCTCCTCTCCCAATAGCCAGGGCAAGACCAGGCCCGATCCCATCTGCTAAGCTATTCTGACGAGCCATCCCTCTAAAAAACTCCAGGGTTCAAACTGCTGGAAGATCAAAGGACTAATACTGCAGTAATAATAAGTTACTGGCCTATGAAGGCCTCATTCATCAGGGAGAGGCAGTGATACAGAGCACTTATAACTGCAGGGCCATTAGGCAGTCATCACATGATCCTCTTTGCCATCCCTGTGTGGAAAAACATCTTCATCTCTGCAGGCAGGGGGAGAACCAAGGCTGAACTCCACCAGCAAAGCAAAAAAAGTTGAACTGATAAGGAAGAGAACAAACATCCTCCCTGACGAAATCTCCAACACCTGTCTCCAAAGTCTTTGTGCATCCTACCTCGCTTCACCTCCTCAGCCTGGCTGAAACCCCTCCACCCACTGCCCACCTCCTGCTGCCAGCTCAACGCGTCTCTCAACCCTTTGGGATGCTGGTATTTTAATAACAGCAATTTGGCACAGAATCGTATCATCTGGGCTCCGTCTCTCTTCATGAGCATGACATGGCGCTCTATTTTTAGGTCAGCGTTTTTCTCTGATCGTCTGTGCCGAGCGCCGACAACAGTCTGATGAAACCCTGACCTCCGCACGCTCCCTTTGAAGTGACAAGTGAGAGATGTGCCGCGCTAATATGAATGCCTTGAGATGCATTCTTGAATACCACGAGCAGCCCTGCAAGACGCTGCTCTGCTCGCCCTCGGGGAGCAGATAAACAGCTTCACCGTGCACAGACGCTTATTTGGGCGAATGCACAGCGTGCATGCATCATGTCTGCAGGGGAACGTGTGAAAACACAAACATGTAATTCTGTCTCACTTCTGCAGGGGTAAACAAGTGTGTTCAACAAGAGGGACAATTCTACATTGGACCATACACTGTGAAACTGGAGGGTTAACTGATGTTAAGTCAAACAGTGAACTTAACCTGATGCAGAGGTGTCAGAGAGCGGTGCGTGCAGGTGTTTCATAAAACAATGTAGAGTTAACTGTACATAGTTAAAAGGTGGAGCTGCAGCTCAACAATGTAATAAAGGCATTTTTAAAAAATCATCTGTCCAATCAAAATACCTCGTCCTCCTCTGACTCATAACTCACTTAAATCTAAACACACATATTTGAAATGCATGTTTTTACACTTCACGTGGATATAACTGTCACTAATCTCCATCATGAATCAATGTCAGTGTATCTATTTTTAAAATCATTATTATTATCATTATTATCTGGAATTTCCCCCAAGAATCACCATGTTTTTAAGTGTCTTCAGCATCAAAGAAATCCTCTCATAGCTATCTGTACAACAATGAGTGCAGTGCAAATGGAAATTGCCCATAGCTCGTTCAATATAATTTTAATGGTGCTAAGAATGGCGGATAAAAACACAAGAGATCTTACTGTAGCATAAAGTTTAACTCAGTGCCAAAACGTAGTGCATGATTATCCCCATAAACTGTAGTAGTAATAATAGGAAGAATAATTTTAACTTTCAATTCGCTGTAGACATCTCATGGTTACTGTATTAAAGTTTTGTGGCGACTCTGTTGACATACTCAACTTGAATTGGAGAATCAGAGACTGTGTTGCCTGCAGTAACCATACACAGCCCATGTGTCATTTCAGTTTGAGGAGAGAAAAAAGGAAGAGCAGAAAAGTGAGAAAGGGTGAGCAACAAGCTGCTAATCACCGCTCGCTGTGAAGAGACAACCAGCATCTGAGAACATCAAGCTCTCAAAGCAAACAATGCCTTTTCCAGATTTTATGTACATGTGCGGAGAACGGTTCGCTGTGCCATCGAGCAGAGTCAATGTTTAGCTTAGCAACGCTGGCGAGAAACCGACAAGACATGCGGACGAGAAACTGCGGCCACAGCTGGGGTGTGTTATGTTGAAACTATCCTTGAGGAGTAACAGTTGCACCTTCAGGCCAGAGAATTTTCCACCTATTTAAGGTGACAGGATGAGTGGAGAGTGTGAGGCAGAGAGAGAGCGCGGCCTGTAAATCACTCACACCTCATCGGAGGGAGTGATGACAGCACTGAACTGAGCCGAACCACAACAATGCTGCAGGTCAAGGTGACATCTGTTTAGCTGTGACCTGTGGGCCTTTGTGACCTCTAAGTTTCAGGTCTCACTGCGTTATGGTCCTATAACCTTTCAGTCCAAATGTTGCTTGTCACCTGCAGGTGGAAATGTGCATGATTGATTATGAATAAACTAACAGATATGCCTGCTCATTTCCACTTGCAGCAGCCTTGGGCAAGCATGTGTGTTTTTTCTTTTAAAAAGTAGGAATGCAGTGGTGACACCTTTCCTCCAAAATCTGATCAGTACTAAAATACAGCATGTGATGGATTTTTTAAGGTCAAAAACTATCTCAGTAAGCAGCCCAACCCATTTTCCTACCACCACAGGATGAAAAAATAGGAACTAATTCCTTCCATGCTCTAAAATTTCAGCAACCACATTGTCTTTTTGTATCCCACCTGCTCACCTGAACTGACAAACTCAACTCATCGCTTGTTTTGCTTCACACGGTCACCAAAATCACTGTACCAAAAACTACACATGCCTGCGAAATGCAAAGCACATCACTTGTTTTTGAAGTGGTAACAAAAAGAGGAATGCACTTTCCCTCATTGCAGAGGGGAAGCTGAAGTATTCCTGTAATTGTTGAGTGGCTCACGAAGTCAAGTGAACAGCCCTTTGAGCAGAGCTCGTGGTAAAAGTGAACTGTCGTTTGGGGCGGGGCAGTAACTCAACCAGCCGGTGACCTCAGCGAAAACCAGGTTCCCCTCAGATAACAAGGAGCTCAGGTGGTACAGGTTGGACACCTGACAAAAACAACATAACACAGAATACAGCAATTATCTGCTCCTAATGAGCAGAAAAACATCCTGAAATGATGCCCGGGGAAGGGCTTGTGCACCCACGTAAGCTGAGGTGAAGGCATTAACCCTAGGTGTATTTTAGTGGCTGCAATGTGAATAACATTCCTATTGTTCAGGACTCTACCTTGTCCAAAATATTCTTTGGCCGGGTCCCATGGGAATGTGTGTGATGACAACTAAAGACTTATTACACTGTTTTCCTGTCCCTGTACTTCTAACACAGCAGATACTTTATAAACATCGCTAACCAGTGGCATTCTCCAACTGGCTTGTTCTTGATGAATTCAGCAGCAAGAGGGGTGACAAACCAAAACAATACTGTTTTGGGTTGGAAATGATGAGCGCCTGCTTAAAAACATGCCATTAACCTCTGGGTGTAATATGACCTCTTGAGGGATGGAAAGGAGCCTAATACATCATATAAACAAACCTTTTTATTTCTGCTGCACTGACTCCCTCCACACTCTGTTACGCATGTTTTCATTTTTACAACCAAGACCAAAGGTGGTGATTTAGAAGAAAACTAAGGCTAGCTACATGCTAATATTCTCACAACATAAATGCTAACATGCTGTCATTCAGCATGGGGTCACCATGCTAACACATAACTTTCGCTAGTTAGCATGCAACACCCTTCTTTCCTTTGGTGCCTTATAATGTTAACACTGGCTAATTGAAAATAAACACAAAGTACAGCCGACAAATTCTAAAAATTAAGCTCACAGTTCTGACAGTTCTGACTTCACAGAATAACAAGATAAACTATCACATGTGTATGTAGCAGTTAATTAATGTAATAATGATTATTGATCTGAAAGGTAACAGAGGGTAACAGTTTTCAGCCAAAGGATTCTTATGATTATTCTAAACATGGATAATAATAACTTCGAATTAACTTTAAGAGCTAACTAACTCTGTATGACGTTGATGAAGAATACTGTGTTTCAGTGAGCTAACCAGAGGCTAATGCTAAGGCCAAATCATCTTCAACAGAACCAGCAGATAGCGTTATTTTCTATATTTGATATATTTTCTATATTTTGATATCGATATTTAATTTTTTTTTTTTTTTTAGGTAAGAAGGGTGTTATTGAAAATGTTAACTTTTAAAATGACTGTTAACCCACTGAATAATTAATATAGTCTGGAACAACACACGTATACAGACACTGAGTACATGTTCGTGGACAAATGAACAAAACAATGCAGCAACGAATCCGTCACAACACCACAGGCAGACAAAAGAACATTGCAGCAGGTCTTACCACTGTTTGCTGGGGGCTGGGGGGTGTGTGATCCTACTTGTGTAGGATGGTGGATAAGGGAACGGCTTGACAAAGGTGCCCTTTGTTTGGCTTTATTAAAAACCGTTTGAGTGTGGCCTCCCTTTTAATATCTGAATCATCATGAAAGGAATGAGACACAGACAGAGAGAGGCAGAGTGAGACAGAGAGAGGACTTTTGGCTCAGGAAAATGCCTCCACGGTCAGAACACAATCTATCTACAAAACAAAATAAATAAGACAGTCAGCAGAGACAAGCTAATCAAACTACAAATTACATCACGGGTACAGAAAGAGCCATAATGAGTGCACTGACTGAAAAGAAGGCAGTCATTAGGCTGCTGGACTCAAAGCTAAGTACTTCCTACAGAGTTATCTTCGAATTGATATGGTGAGCTAAGACAGTGTCTAACTTTAGCAGCAGAGGAAATGGTAGGGAAAAGACTGTGTCGTCAGGGTCAAACAGGCGCAAACAGAGGAGCGTGGTTAGTTAGTCTCGTCTTTTCTAACGACTGAAGGAATGACGCAGGGCTAAATGGAGGAAGTGTCTAAAAGGCAAAGCAAAGAGCCTCTAAGCAGCAAAGAGCAAGAGAAATATTTGAGACACTTGTCGGTGCTTGATAGAGGGAGGCTTGAAAAATTTAAGCCCAAAGCTACTTCTACATCACTTCTGAAGCAGTTGCATTCAAGATGAAATGATCAAAGCAGTGTAAACCTATCTGACAAAGAGCATAAAGAATATGACCCCCAGGATAACAGGAAGAAAGGGCTTGTACCTTTCGCTCAGAGGACTGAAAAGCAGATTTTGAAATGTCCCCACGTGGTTTTCAAACTTTTTATGCAGTGATTTATGGTTTATCTCATATTGGAAACAGTAAAAGTGCAATGGCGTGTGTTTTTTTTGAACGGTTCAGAGATGAAAAGGAATAATCGGAGGTGCGTGCAGTGGTTTAAGAGGTGCATGGTCCTTGCCGGTCGATTAGCAAAGCATGGCCAAGGTTTGCAAGAGTTCGAGTCCAGCTTTGACTAACAGAAGAAAGAAACAGAGAGTCGTAGTTTATCCCTTTGAAGACAACCATGCAACTGTCTGGCACAGACAAGCAAATAATGAATTTTCTTGGGAGAGAAATCAAAGCGAAACCCAGAAGTCTGCTAACACTGACGCATTTCATACCGGCCAAAATGTCCATTGTGTACCTGCTGCTTTTTGCATTTACTCTCAAAAGCTGAAATAGCCCCCTTTTTCCAGATGTGCCCCTGTGTTCCTCCTCCTCCTCGGCTTGTCTCCGATGAACTGGAGATGTTGGACTCGGCTACTGAAGGAAAAGAAGCCAGAGGCAGCTGCCACTGTGTTTCCAGCCCCTGTATTTGCTAAAAAACAGCAGGCAGGAATAGCCTGAGGTCAGTGTCACCCTCTACAGACAATTAGACATCAGAAGACAAAAACATTGTCATGAGGGCCATGATTTATTCCTCCCTAAACCGGCTTCCCTTGTTTTCAAGCACTTCCTGTTTCTGGGACTACTCTTCCTGGCTTGAGAGTCTCAACCACCGTGGAAGACTGATGTATAACGTTTTCTGCATTTTCGTTGACCTCCAGTCAGTTTGACTAAGTTTTTACCATTAAGGAGGAGGAAATGTGTATATGTGTGTGTGTGTGTGTGTGTGTGTGTGTATTAGTCATTTGATAAGAGCTCACTGCCTTTTGTCAGTGTCAGGCCCTCACATTTACATCATATACAGCCATGCGCTGCTTTGAGCAAAATGCAAACATCAACGTGCTCAGAGTGAAAATGCTAACAGTAATTATAGAGACTGTAATGTTTACCATCCTCTGATCATCCATGAATGTCTATGCAGAGATCCACCTATTAGCTGCAGGCATTTTGGAGCAATAATAACGAGAACATATTATCCCTTTATTGTTAGTTAAATGCTGCCAGTCATCTTGTTTTAAAGCATTTATATAAGGGTATCGTATTCAATTTGATGCTCATATACCATAATGGCATGACAAATACTAGACATCCACCTTCAGTGTTGTTTCCATCTTGATCCCTGTGACTGACACTGAGGTAACATGATCCAATAACTCACACACGCACTCATGTATGCACACACATGGGCATGTACCAATGAAAACCCTGCTTAAAGAAAACAGGATTACTGCACAATTGGGCCAAATACCCTTTTTTATCTGAGAGGAGCAGAATCAATAAACGAGGCTTTCTATGAGAGTCAACAAGTTCAGACACGGGCCAAAACCTCCATGACTGTAAGAGCTGTTTTCACAAAACCGTGGACTCTTATTGGTGTTAGAGCTACAGTGTGAGCGACACAAAGTCAGCTCACTGTCTCAGAGAGCAACAGATTCCTTATTCAGAAGTGACTAAGCCTCATGTGGAGTCTAGAGCAGCTCTCCATGCTCCGCCATGATGCCTTTTCTCGTTGAGTCATGTATTGCTCTGTGACTTCGCTTGAGTTTCCATGGCTTTTTAGTGTAAACAGAAAAGCCAGGCTGACTGGTGGAAAGCTGACGGATTACTTCTACTTCTACTGTAGCGCAACAAGCTGGCAGAGAAAGCCCGTAGCCTGTGCTTGTGTTTTGTAATGATGCAAAACCACTGGAGTGGTGGAGGCTTCTGATTCAGGCATTTGCATAGTGAGAGCTGCATCTGAGATAAAACGCTAGGAAATAACTGCACAAGGTGAAGATTTGGTTACTTCAGATTTTAAATTTTTACTTTTTAAAGTTAAAAATAAATCATGCGTGCCCCATCACTGATGTTTCACCTCTATCGTGTTGGAATGAGCCAAAAAACATGGGTCTCAACAAAACTAATTAACATTTGGAAACATTAACAAACTAACAGGCTAATAATTTACATGTATTAAATGAAAATAAACAATTACTAATCATCAGTTATCTGGATTTCTTTTTTGCCCTGGGTGCAGCCTCTCAGTTTACTAACAACCTGTTGGGTTTACACAGGAGGGAGCAAATAAACGCCTGCAGACACTGTGGGTGTTTACATTCAAATCAAATCAAATCATATTTTATTTACAGGCGCCTGGATGGCTGAGTGGCTGGTGCACCACGTTGGCGTATATGTCGTGCAGTTGTTTGTCGACCTTTCCTGTGTGTCCTTCCCCCACTCTCCTCCCTGTTTCCTGTCTCTCTGCACTATCTCTGATTAAAGGCAAAAAAGGGCCAAAAAAATACTTAAAAAAAAAAACAAATGTATTTATATGGCACTTTTCATATGTCAAAGTAACACACTCACACACAGACAAGCTCACACACTCACGCACCAGTTATCATTAAAGACACATGGCCAGGAACCGAGACCTGAGGTAGGAGAGCGCCACCTTTGGGGGCCGTCCACCCTGAGAGGGAGCACTGCCACAGAGACAACCCCGACCCGAGCAGACAGGAGGCCCCACACCAAGGTGCAGAGCCCTCGAGCCACCCAGGCCAGAGCCGCCTACAGGACAACGCCCCCATTGGCAGACCAAAAGCAGCTCCCAGTGTGGCGGCCCCCCACGAGGAAACACTGGAGCTAAAAAACTGAGGAACTAAAACAAAAGATTTTAAAAAGATAGGATTAAGACATGAATAAAACATCTAACTAAAATAATAATTTAAAAAAAATAAATATGATTGAAGAGATATGATAAGATGCCCATAAAGAAATAGAAGAAATCAATTAAAAGCCTGATTAAAAAGGTGAATCTTGACTGTTTATAAAAATATGATAAAATATCAACAGTCTCTACAGTCCTGAGGTTCTCTGGCAGGCTGAGGCATTAATACATCATCAGGGATCTGGAAATAAAATGAATGTTATTTTTCTCCTTAAATTAAGTTCAACTTCAAAATGCCATTGGGGAAACACTTCTGCTTTAAACAGCCTATTTTCTACAAATGAGTGAATATGGGTGAGAGGTGGCCAGAGGGGCAAGAGGAACCAGGAGGTTTTAGACGCACTTTGAACAACTTGAATTGAGGGATTTCCATAGAAATCACAAGTTTTCCACGAAAGCCTGGCACAGACTGTACTGTGTTTTCGAGGCGAAGCTGAGACATCCTCAGGCATCAAGTCTAATTTTTAATTTTGTTCTGAGATACTGTGAGACTCATCCAGTAAAACAAAGAGCAAATCAGCAAAGGAATCTCCCAGCGATGCTGGCGGTAGGAACTTCTGAAAACCAAAATAAAAACAAAGGATAACAATGAAACTTTATACTTCAAGGTTTTTAGCTTAGCTTTGTTTGGTTTACAGTCTATTCTGAGTGTATGCGGTGCAACATGAACCCTCTGTGGCCGTCGGAGTATCTATAGATCAGTGGGGGCGGGCTACAGTCAGACTAAACTGTAAACAAGTCCCATTGAGAGAGCACGACTGACCCGGCACCGCACATCCCAAACCATCTGATTCATCCTCTTCAAAAGGCCAAGAGCAAACTCCTCAACAGCTGCATCATGAATCCCCAATAAATCCACCACGACTGAAAAGCTTTGAATCTCGCGGAGGAAGCGAGGATGCAGGTGGCTGGAGTGGCGTTTATTGCAACACATACTTTCCAAACGACCAAAACAACAAGGAGGACCCCCCTCCTCCTCCCCCTCCCTTCTCCTCTCCTCCCCTCCCTTCCCATCCTCCCTCCCTCCTTCACTTCTCCTGATTTCAAAGGCGATCTGCGGGGAGGGAGAAAGCACTCGGAAGCAACAGTCTTTTGTTCACGGCTGCTTCTGCATGAGGGAGAGACCGTGTTTTGTTTATGGGACAACACCGTGTTGCCATTAAGGCTTTAATCAAAACTGTTTTCTAGAGTCAGCCTTGAGTGACACCCCTCTTCCTCCGTTTGGTTCCCACTGAAGGAGCAACAGGAGGAGGAAGAAAGGAGCGGGGAAGTGTGGGAATGTCTCTACATCGTCGCCACGGCGGGCAGCTCCTAAACATGGCTTTAAATTAGGGGAAAAGAAAACACAGGCTAAAAAAAGGCAGTCGCCTAACTATACTCCTGCCTGCTAATTTGTCACCACTTGAAAAACGAGGAGAAAATAGCAACAGTTTTAAATCACACTACTTTAAAGTTAGGATATGCCAGCCGGTATGTATGGTAGAATACTTAAACATAAGGGAGATTTAGGTCAACTCCGTTGGAGTTACACATACATCTAAACCATTGTGGGTGGAATCTATGGAGCTCTGGCTGCGTTCATATTAGAGGGAAGCAGAAATGGAGAACACCAAGTGTCTGGTTCTGGCTGGCTGGGATCGGACCAGTGACAGCTGGGGCTTGAAAGCCTTACATCCAAAGCCAGGGCTCACTGCCACTTGCTACATAGCAGCGCTGAGCTAAGCCCATCCCCTCCTGTCCAAGCCCTCACTCTGAAAGATCACTGTCCTGAACAAAACATTAAGCTCATGCCAAATAATTCCCCTCTAAAACCATCTTCTCTTTAAAGTCTAAATCCAAGAGCGGAAGGGGTACTGGAGAGAGGACAAGATGGCAAGATGGTTTATCTGTCTGCTGCCATGTCTGAGGGGACGGGGTCACAGGGAGGGGAGTTTCTCAGAGAGTTTAACTACAGAGAAATGCATGAAGCACTCAGTGTGTTTGTGTGTGTATGTGTGTGTGTGTTCGTACCTTATCGAGCAGCGGCAGGCAGCGGGGTACCCTGTGCTCCAGCTTGACAATGGTGATGAAGTCACTCTCTTGTCGTTCATCCTCACTCGTGTTGCACAGAGACAAAGGGTGATACTGCAGAGAAAGTGGAGGCAAAGAAAAAAGTTATGAGGTGGAAAATTAGGAAAAATAACAGAAATTTACAGAAACACGGATGTTTCTGGAGGGGCCATTTTTTTTCTGTTTGACTCCTGTGGTAGAGTTATAGGTGTCAAGCGTTCACAAGAGGCTCAAGAAGCAGGAACGCTGCTACACAAACAGCACATCTACAGCTCATTACACCTCATTACACTGACCAATCACTTCGTTCTGTGAAATTGTAAAACTGATGTGAACTGGTCTGAAAATAATGTCTATGGAAACAAGAAAAAGAAATAAGCAATATCAGTTTGATTGATGCATAATCTTAAACATACAAGATTTTTAAATCATTACAAACTAAACACGCACTCGAAAGTCTTTTCTTCATCATTACTGACGCATTCAGCTTCATTAGTTTTATCTTTTTAGGTTCTGATTTATAATTTTATTATTCAACGGGGACTGAAGAGAATTTCGAATAAATACATTTATCCTCTGAAGGGAGGTGGAGGTGCACAGCTGCAAACTTATGACACATAAGACGCAGATGACCTTAAAAGTTTCAAAGACAAGACCAAGACTGAGGATACAAAGAAAATAATGTTTGAGTCGACTTTTTAAAAGACAGTCAGGACAGAGAATCCATAGCTGATTTTCACACCATTACAGAACAACAGTTGCACTTGATAGAGGCTTTTATGTGTTAAATGAAGGCGTTTCCTTCCCAGTTCAAATGAAAAGGAAAAACTTTGGCATCCTACAAAATCAATTACATGGATGGCAATGTTCACTCCCACTTAAAGCCTTGAGGACTGAAAGAATGAGAGATAGTCTTTGGTAGGAACATTTGATCCCCTCTGAAAGGGAGGAAATTCGTAGCTGCTGAAAGGCTGCATTTAAGAGCTCAAGGGATAGCAGCAGTGTTTGCAAGTCACAGACAAGCTGTCACGGGTTTGAGGGGTTGCACGGGAGTCAGGGTGCAAACCGCTCCTAAAACACCCCCGTGCATCGCCAATTTGCAAATTTTAATGACATCAGCGAGAGCACCCACCAAAACATCGTTTCCAGATCAGTCTTTGTTACAGATTATCCTGCAGCGCCCAGTCCCTGCGCTCACCCACACGCCAGCCGAGTGGTCCCACCCTGCCCTGCCCTGCCCTGCCCTGCATGGGCCCATCCTGGCCTGGTTCTGCCCCGGTGGGCCTCTTCATGTGGCTGTGGGCTGAGTTCATGGGGCTCCCCCTCATCTCACCCAGCGGAAATCCCTAAATTAAAAAGACCCAAGGGTGACATCAACAGCTGGCACCCTGGTCCTGGGGAATTGACGTAATGTGCTGCAAAGGGCTGGTGCATGTCTGTCAGCGGGAGCAAGTGGAGGAGAGAGGGAAGACTTGGGGGGCCGGGAGGAGATGAAAGCAAATGTGGCATGAGGCTTCAGAGGGAATGAATCACCTTCTCCACACCTTGTGTAGAGAAGGTGATTCATGTACCACAAGTAATTAAATAATTACAAATAACTCATTAAAGAGTAAAAAAAAAAACAACACTAATGACAACACTAACCAGTCCCACCAAACACAGACACACGCTACGATTGATCATCAAACTAGCCGATGAAAAACAATGGATAAGCATTTGCAGTTGGGTGTAATAAGACAAAATGCAACAACAATTATTTATATGTGGTTTAGCTGGAAGTCCGTTGAAGGAAACACATCCAGAATATGACAGGTGGTGTGGATGGCGGGTGGAGGTGTAGGTGAATTTATCTGAATAGTTGAGAACCATTTACTACAAAGATGATGATGTGAATTCACGGAGTAAAAACATCTTGGGCACTAATCCAAAATATCTCCCTCAAGTTAAAAGTAAAAAAAAACAAAACATAATGTTGTTCTTTTGCATGTTTGTGAATGGCAACCCCTGCTCAGGAGGGAAGACAGGCTGGGCTCTACGCTGCTCTGCCAGCTGCCTCTACCAGTCTGCATTTACTAGGCCTAAATTAGAGGCCTACAGTTGAACTTGGCCCTTAACAAAGAAAAAGAAAGGGAAAAAATCCTTTAATGACACTATTTCACTGATGCCATGACCTCTGCTCTTTTTTTCTATAGGTTTGTGGGAAATGTTGGGAAAGAGCTGCATTCACTGAGAGGAATCAGGATTTACTGTGAAATTATAATGCTTATTTGAGTCTTCAGGCTTATTTGAGTATGTTTGGATCTTGCTGTGACATTAAACATGTCGATGCACGGGGATGTGCAATCATACCTAATAAAGCAGATAATAATCCCAAAGCTGAGCCAAACAGGCTCAGGAGGAGCGGCTGCTTTTAGTTTCCTCTGGCTCTCTGAGGCACACTGTCTATGTTTTGCATCGTTGACAAGACTAAGCATTATCTTCTATTTTAGATTATGCCTACACCACTCACAATCAGATGGCTGCGAACACTCTCCATATGCCACCATTGGTGCCATCTACCACTTAGAAACACGCTGACTGGACTATAAATGGCATCTAGGACAGACTGAAACGTCTTCATTTGGTTTTTGTATGGCCCTGAGAAAAAGGGGCCTGGGAAACCAAATCACTGAGTCTCCATTTCACAGGGACTAGAAACCACAGGGCACGCAAACAGTTCCCCACAGACTGTTAACAATGCTCACTCCTCCGTTCCGCCTCCTCCTCCTCATCTGTCTAGATCTGTTGCAAAACTGACGGGGACATGTCCCTCGGTTTCTTTGTAGCTACGATTAAAGGCATTCCTTTCCAGCTCAATCAAAGACTACCCCAAAAATATTCCGAGGCAAGAATCTAACAGCCTCAAAAACAAATACATGGACAGAAAAAGGGGAAAATAAATAGTAGCTGTGGTGAGAAGTCAATAATATTTTTTTTCCCTTCACTTAGCCCTGCAGATCTTCTTTTTTCATCTGCCAATAATCAGCAAGAGAGTTTTCTAGTTTATCTGCTGCCAGCAGGGAACCAGGCCCAGGCAGTTATGTCAGTGTGTGTTAGAGGGAGGAAGTAAAAAGAGCTTACACCTCTCATCAGGCTCCACCACTCAATTACCAGCTCAGGTCAGGAGGCCTCTGACGAGCTATTGGCTGAAACGCTATATGCAACATTATCAATGCTGAGGCAGATGGGTTTAGTAGGAGATGAAAGGAATATATCAGTGTGTGATTATTCTATCATACAGTATAAATCAAGGCTGAGAGTGACGAGGGCAAAAGGCTTCTTTAATGGAGCTCTGCCCCAAGGCCTGGAAACCCTGCCAGGTTAGTGAATATCAGGGAAGAATTGAATCAACCCTGCCACATGCAAGCTTGCACACACACACACACACACACACACACACACACACACACACGTGCGCGTATGTGAATGAGCGTGCACGCGCGTGTGCGCGCACACACACAACAGCAAGTACTATCTATTGCTTGACTTCTGATCTGTTTCTTCAGTGAGACACTCAGCCGCTCCACGTCTGGACTATAAGTCCAACGAAATCTCTTTGTCTCTCATTCTCTTTAAACTCCACCATTAAACACACCTGTTCAGTACACACACACACACACACACACACACACACACACACACACACACACACAGTAGTAGTGTGGTAGTGTCTGGATCTGCAACCAAGTTTATAAGCTTTGAGTTAAGTGAACTTCTCCCATGTTTTTACAAGATAGTTCACACTAACACTCAATATTTTATTTGCACAACAGGTTTAATTGTTGTGTATAATTACATTAGGAGCAACAAAACCTCGTGTAGTAGCTGAAAGAGATTGGAATCTGGTTTCCCTGGTTACTCTGCAACACTCACTGAGATTTGTATGTATTTGTTACAGGATGACAGAGCCTGAGGTGATGGGACGGGCTGACGGACTGACCCTTTGCACACATTAGGCACCAAGTCTGCGTAACTAACGCGAGTGTGTGTTAATGAGTGAGAGTGCAGCTATGTATTGTTGCTAGAGGCACTTGAGCATGTGCTTGCATGTGGACATACTGTATGTGTGCATGAGCATGCATCTACTGATCTATTGGCTCAAAAAGTCCCTCTGTGGTCCTGCAGGGCAGGGGAGTGTGTCTCTAAATCTCCGTGGTTACTTGGGGGAGGGGGGGGGCTAAAAGCCAAGGCACCGAGCCCTTGCTCAAATATCACATCCGTCCTTGGACCAATATTCAAGCAACGACTGGCTCCCACACACACGATGTGGTCCAGATCTCAGTGCCACAGATGACACAGATACACACTCCTCTTACCAAACTCCTCAATCAAACAGGCCTGTATCTCATGACCATACAGTGAGTGGATTTACATGAAAGGCTGCTATAGAGATGCTGGATTGCCTGGTGCCAGGGAGGGGAGCAGAGGAGAGGGTCTTTCTCTGTTGGAGCATCTGGAAAAGTGGGCTCTGAGGCCCTCGCCTCCTCTTCTCTTTGCAAATGCAAACGAACAGGACGCATTACTGCTTTGGTCCTGTCAAAACAAAAGGCGTGTCATCTTTCCCCCTGCTTTATTGACAGTGTCAGCCCCATATCCAGTAACGGTTACCACAGAGAATGACTTGGGGGAAACGTGATCCCATAATGAGGCCCAAATAATTACCACCAGCCCCAAATTTGCCCGGGCGCTTTCTTTAAGTAGGGAGCGCTTCCCCCCCAACTCCAGGCCCGTCCGACTGTCTCTCTCTGTTCTATAAAAAGGGATTAGACGGAGAAGAAAGAACCCGGAGAGGGAGGAGAAGTCGATCTTAAAGAAAGAGAGATGAGGAGTGAGCTGAGCTTTTATTACAGGAATAAAAGACAACACTTTCTTTGCCAGCAAATCGCAAATTATGAAATCCATCTACTGCTCATTTTCCTGCCTCATTAGCTCCTCCCTCTGTTTTCCTAGATGATGCACCAGCGTTTCATCACAACAGGCAACAGTTCAACTGGGATGAACTCTAGGGACAGAGGCAGTGAGCAGGGTACAGCCACACCTGTGCTTTGATCAGTGAGGCAGATTCTGGGTCAATGCCCGCTCATGAGAGAGAGTTATGATGCCCTACATGAAAACTTTACACATCTAAACTTGTTTCAAATGCAAGTCCTGTCTCTTAAGTTTACATTCTTCTCTTGCTGTGCCGCTGCCTAAAACAATGATACCTAAAACCTCATCTATGCTTTATTAAATCAAAATTAGATAACACAAGCACCAAACTATGTCATACTAAAAATATGCAAACACACCTTCATACCAAGAAGGCAATTAAAATGATGAGCACCTATAAATTGCATGTGTGTCTTTTTATTTTGAACTTTCTATTCTGAGCTTGGCACAGTCATGTCTGTATTATAAGTATTCAGTCATAGTCGCACTCACTGCACAACAGAGACAGTTTAAAGATGCAGCTCCGTGTCCTTCCCATATTGCCTGCATAGGTCTTGTCCTATGGTCTTACTAACACAAACGTTCATGCTTCCTTATGCACACACCTAAACATACACATAATCAACAACTAAGGCCACTCCATCAGCCTCAGGCCAGCGCTAAGCTATACATTTCAAAGTCCTGAGTTAAACATAAACACAGCACTTCCCTGTCATAACAAGTCAGTGGCTTGGTAACCCAGCAGTTTGTTAGTATTGCAGTGATCCTTCTTCCCAATAGACACAGGGGCCACAGCCACACGTCCTCCAGGCTTCCTCCGCCCCGTCCCTGGCCTGCAGGGCCGCTCACACAAACTCTCTCAGGTTCCACAACATCAGTCAGAGAGAAAACCAACACTTTTTCTACGTGTCAATCAGTTTGTCAAGGTTGGGAACTAAAGGTCAGCTACATGAAAAGAGATTAGCCATGGAAATGAGAGAGGGTGGCCACAGAAGGGAACTCCAAATTACAGAAGAGGAGACTCAGAGAGAGGAAAAGGTGTTGATGATGAGCTGTGTGTCATCAGCTAATGTGCACTTTCAGGAATGAAGATAAACTTTATTTGAGTAATTTAACAGTCAAATAACTGTCATGTTTTAGCAGAATTAGCATTAGCCAAAGGTTCATCTAGTGGCTGTTGTAGGTGGTTTGTTTACAGTTGGTTATTTACCTTGTAAAAGAAACATTGTAACTTAGTACTGTTGTATAATATAAATGATATATCAATAACACAGAAAAGGTAAAACACCTGCTGTTATTCACATGAGAACAGTTATGCTTTCAGTTAAATGCTAATGTCATCATGCTAACATACTCATAATGATAATGTTAACATGCAGATGTTATTTTTACCATTGTCAGCATTCAACATTTTCAAATCAACACATGCAGCTTTTTGGTCATAACCCAAAGTACTGGATTGACCTGTTGATGCTGCTGCAGGGGAAGTCTGAGATTCCCCAAAGTCACCAGGATTTATCGCCTGGGAACCATAGACATCTGTACAAACTTTTATGGCAATCCATCCCATAGTTTCTGCAATATTTCAGTCCAGACCAAAGTGGCGGACCGACAGACCGTCCCTACAACCACGCTGCGTCCGTGGATAAAAACACATGTGACCTCCCCCAACGAGCTCAAGCTTATCTGAATGTAAACTGATGCTGGAGTCCTTCATAATAAAACTACTGCATAAGACAGAAAAGTCACACTCTACACAGCACCAGAGCGTGGTTCTCTTTAACGACAGACAGGTGCCCTTTTTACACAGCCGCACATAAAATAAAAAACAGTAGGCTGCTGGGGGTGATTTTAATGTCCCTCTTTCATTTGGAAATGCAATCCCATGTCCCCCCCCGAAACATCATACCAACATGTCTCTTTTATGACTCTTAAAAAAGGACCCAGACCTTATTATGACATATGAGAGGGAGCCATATTTCTCTTTTTCCTCTTTCTTGTGCTACTTTGGCTTCATAACTGCTCTTCTTGAAGTCTGATAAGTGAATCTGATGTAATGAAGGCCACTGTACAGTACAGACACACACAGCCAGAGAGCTGCTCTGTGTTCCTCGAGGTTAAGTTAAACTAAACAGCTGTCATTTAAAATTTAAGTGATGGGTTAGAAGTGTGTGACATTTTCATGACGTGTCATACAAACTGTTGATGACAGAGCATTATAATGGTGCTATCAATGTTTATTCTCTTAAATGAGCTGAATATCCTGTAGATGTTGTAATATTTTGAATTATATTTAAAATGTGAATCCTATCATGAGGTTGGCAGCAGGTGTGGTTTGGCCGTTGGCTGTAGATAAAAAAACGATAAGGAGAAGAAAAGTAAAGCTCTGTTGTTGCATCAGTGTTTGCGTTTACACCATAAATCATTTCCCTGAAATGCCCTCTGAGGGATCCCCATCCTCCCATCTGCACACAACAAACGACAGTCAAAAATGAGTTGACCCCACCAACTTCCTCTTCCCTCACGCTCGATTCTTTTAACATCTGTCCACAAGTATGTACACTTTACTATACGCTGCACAAGACTTCCATACATAACAAATCATCCCGTTGCATGTACAACCTTGAATCTTTTTTTTTTTTTATTTCCTGGCCATCTGCTGTACAATACAGTAAATCATATAACTCAACTAGTGTTTAGAAAGTAAACACAGCGTCAACCATATTTTTAAAAAATATTTGGAGGGAAGACAGTTTTACAGTTCAAAACTAGATGAAATCACAATGTCAGATGGGTATTTTTGCTGCGGAGTTGCCAGTGCCTACTATACTGTCATGGAAGATCTCTAATTTAATCCAGAGGAGGATGCTTTGGAAAGGAAAAAGAAAAAATGAAACGCAGTGACATATTTCTCCACAGATGTCACTGTCTACCACCATCCCTCCGCTCCATCCCACAGGGAATCCCATAATCACCTGTGGCTGATGTCGGAGAAATGCAGTCATAAAGGCAGAGAGCGGGTCAACACAACAGATAGATGAAGGGCTTTTCTGTGTTATTTTTACTCGTTGCAAATGTTTATGTGACCATATTGCGCAGGCAAATATACATGCCGCATCCCTAGCAACCTCACCAGTAAATAGTCCCGAAAACATCAGCAGAGAGATCGTCTGATGTGGCCGCTCACTTCTTGCAAAACACCTTGTAATTGGCAGCATAATTGTTTTCTTTTTCGTTGCTATATTTCACTCTGGCTCTGAGGCAGGCATCGAAGCGGCCCTGATTTATGGCAAGGAAGCGCTCTGAGAGCATTTCAAGACAAACCGACACACATGTCCCTGTCTGACGGTGGTGAGACATGGACTGACATTTGTGCGACTACCTGAGACCATCAGTGGACAGTTGGAGGGCAGGGTTAGGCAAGGTTGCTTCTCCTGCCCCCCTGCGGAACAACACTGCTAATATCCTTCACCTTACCTCCTTGTTTTCCCTAAAAATGGTCTGTGATGGGCCCTGCAGGCTGCAGCACCAGCTCGGTCATGTCTTGTTTTAATGCCCAAATGAAGTGTAGGGTTGTGTGTATACATGAGTGTCTATGTACTGAATGGGTGAGAGTGGTGTGAGAGGGTGGTGGAAGCGACAGTGGTGGGGGGTAAACGCTGGCAGGCACAGAGCCACTAGCACGGAGCTCCTTGTGGAATGCCATGGAAAAATGAGACAGAGGAATGCAGACTCCACTGAGCAGTGTAAACAGGCTGGGCTGAGAGAATGCTGCAACGCCGCTTTGAAGTCGCCTCATCTCCCTATCACACTAACACACACACGAACACACACAGGAACACACATGCACATTCTAAATACTGAACAGTAAGTTCTGTTTTGTTTGCACGGTGACCTCAAGACACAGCATGTACAGTATGTGTGCATTTTCAACCCAGCTAAATGTCTGCCAGGCCGGAACACACACTATTTATTACTTCAACACAGATGCACTGGCTGCAACACATGAGCACACATATGCACCCGCGCACACGCCTGTGCAGTCACATACAGCACGTCCACACACACGCACGCACGCACGCACGCACAAACACACGCACATGCACACACAAACATGTTCAGGAGCTCACACCTGCTCTCTCATTGCAAACACGACACTTCAAGGCTTCCGGCCCTGCTGACGACAGTAGATTTTATGAGGCGAGTCCGCCTCGCTCCTCAAACTCCCTCCCTCCCCCGTCCCATCCACTCCTAGGCCTGCTTCAATATGGCCTTTCAACATCTTTGTTGAGCGTGCGGCAGTGATATCAGGCTAAGAATGCCTCCAGTGTAGACAGTAGACACACAGGCACCGGAGCCTCCACCTCAGCGTCTGAGCCAGAGGCTGAGGAATCCACTCAAGTGGGCAGGTAAACACTGCTGCCCTTTGGATCACCACTCTCTCTTACTATCTGAGTGTGTTTGTGTGTGAGACAGAAAATGAACAAACTTTATATGAAGTGGAAGCCATGTCTGGAGGAATATTTGTATAGAATTTTTAAATGTATCTTTTTTTTTTTTCAATCCAGGAGATGATTTGCTGAAAGAACTCACCACCCAGAGCTCTAATCCCACTGACCCACAGATTCACTCTAGCTCTAGTTTGTCACTAAGCTGTGAGGATGTTTTACACTCTTGGGCTTGAGGAAAATAGTGTTCACATAAAGATTTAAAAAATACTGCAGTAATATGATTATTTTAACTGTTGTCTAGATACGTACAGTGAACTACACACTATACTCTTAAGCCAGGTTGATAGATGTTTTTAGTAATTAGCATTTTGTGTTTTTTTCCTTCTGGAACAGGAACCACATGTTCTAATTTTAATTTGTCTTCCTGTATTTTACTTTTTTAATCTCTTTAGCTAAACAGGGCGGGATGACCTGATCGATGAACCCTGTTTTGCTGTTTTGTTATACCAGGACCTTGACTTTTCTACAAGTTCCTGATCAATACAAGTTTTAAAAAATAGTTCAGTTTAAAAATATATAAATCTATTTACCACTTGGGTAAATTAAGTTTAATTACATAAATTGAATGTTTATTAAACAAACAGTGTGTTTTGACCCAGGGAGTTGAAGACTGAATCTCTGCATCCTGTTTTTACTTTGATTTTATTCTGAAAGTCCTGACTGGAAGTTGTGATTCATAGTTTTCCGTCACTTTGAAGCTTCTTTGGGAAGTTTGTCTGTTTGCATTTTTTCATTGCCCACATTGCTGATGTGTCCTCTGTTTACAAACTGTGTCACAGCAACCCATGCAAGTAATGCTATATGTAAGTACTTTATTTTAAAAGTTTAAGCTGCTGCTTGTGCACTATGTTTCCCTGCACTGTGTTGGACTGAAGCTGACACAGATGATATTTACTCCTTAGGTATTAGATTAGTGTTGAACTTCAATATCTAACCCCTGAAGTCTGTTACTGGACATATTTAGGCAAAACACCATATGAACCAAACTGAACATCTTGCACTAAGTGGTTTAGCACGGTGTCAATACATAGACAGTTACTGTATCCTCACTGTCTACAAGTCTGATTGTACTGTAAACATTAACAATGTCATGTTTCAAAAAGACTCATAATTCATTCAAACAAATCTGAACGCACGGCGAGTGTCAGTTTTTATTTAAAAATTTTCAACTAAAATAAAGTTAAAATAAAGTTTCAATTCCAAGTATGAAAAAAAAATATTTCTTATTTTTTTTGTTACATCTTTTGCTCATCTTCCTAGATGGCGCCAACAGCAGCACACACTCAACTCATCCATATGTACAGTCATAAAAGTCCATATAGTGTATACATATAAATCACTTGTCCTTCTTGGAAGCGGTGTGTATACAACACGCTCACAGACACTAACAAAGTAAAGCTGAGCTGCGGCTGCTGCTGTCTGCTATTGGCTGGATTTCATATTTCACAGAGCTGTGCCACCTCAGCAGGAAGAGCCTGAGCATCTTTGAACACCAGTGCACAGACCTGAGGACCGATGAGTGAACTCTGCAGCGTTCACCTACTGTCCTTCTGTCTGGGCGCCAGTGGAAAAACTATCACAGCGGCCGCGACGTCCCATCAACACATTGACCTTCTGAACTCTGACTCTCAGCGGTTATTACTGCATTATTACATGAGTGCTCAGCGCTCATGAGGTGGCACCACACCCAGCTACAAAATTCATTTTGATCTCAGCTACACCACTGTAAAGTTTAATGTCTGTATCCTGCGCAGTCGTGATGCAGTCGCAGACAGACAGAAATATAAACACCTGCCAAAGTACTCAGAGACGCCTCAGTTGTTATTCCTGCTGCAGAAGGTGTCCTCAGGATTCTGCCATGATGACACACCCACAGACTCACAAGGTGGAAATAAAACCAGCCATGCTGGTAATAAACTATTTAGATAGAACAACATCCATAACATCCTCCTAAGGCTCGAGAACAAAATGTCTTTGCGCAAATGACATTTATTTAGACATCACTCCTCATTAAAATATATTTGGCGCATAATTACAGAAGGGAAAAGCGCATGTAGAGTCTATTGAGCCAGACTCAATATGCCTCAGACAACAAAACACAAGGCGTCTTTCCACCGCAGAGGCAACATTATGGTGCAGTACTTCCTACTTTAAAGAGCAGATTCTTCCGCTCTCCCTCTGTATTCTGTGGGATGAAAGGTAGGAGAGTCCGGAACAGAGCACGGCCTGTCATCACCATTGCGCTGTCATATCATATGGAAGCTTTTAAATTGGTACGTCTGCTGCCTGCTAGGGAAGGTCTGCTGGTGTTTTCTGGTAGCCGCTAGATAAATCTCTTCAGCAGGGACAGTCTGTCTGTGATTTAGGAACCAGCCAATACCACAAGTAGGCACCGCTCCACTGCTGAGAGAATTGGTTAGGAAGCTAAGGTATATAAAACCCAGGCAGCAGTTCATCTACCTAAGCCATGGCTTGTACTCTCCTCCCTCTAACCTGGAAGCTCTGGGGGCCTGCAGACAAAACATTCCTGTTTTTCTGCAGATTCTTGGCAGTGACAGAGACGGCCTCTCAATTCAATCACAGGCAAACCCAGACTGTACTGGAGTTTTGCATGCATTTTTTTCTTTTTACTATTATTGGCTGGAATTCATCATAAACAGTGGTTCTGAGTCCTCAGTGTTGTTCTCTGTTGAAAAGAGAAGGTAGCGTGTGCCTTCCTTTCCTTTGCTTCTTGTCTTTTCACCTCTGGCAAATGACTAAACCAGTCTAAGGTCAGATCCAGGGAGCTCCCTAAGTCATTTCCTGCTGAAATATTTATTTCAATCTTAGCATTTCATGGGGTCACTCTCAACTCCTGAGTCCTTTCTTCTGCAGCCCATCAAAACATTTCCCTCTGTCCCTGCCTTGTCTTTAGGGCCATTATTACATGCACTTCCTTGCATGTAAACTTTGTATATTATTCACAATAAAGGGATCCAGATGTATAACCACTGTTTAATAATAATGACATTTTAATTGATCTAGTTCACTCAATTCCAAGGCACAATTTTTTGATAATTCATACAGTGTACTTGAAAGTAAGGAAACATTAGAGATTTGTTAAATCAAATGACAACTACTTCAATAATGAATTGATCATTTAAATCCATTTTCAAGCAGGAAAATGCTTATTTACCATTAAAAATGTAGGATACTACTGCTTTTGAAAAAGTCAGTGAATTAATCAACAATGAATATAACTGGCTGCTCCACATTTTTACACAATGGCGACTAAAATCACTGCTGTGCCTTCATGTATGGATCCAGGATTTACACTTGGTCTAAAGCTATGGTTTCAAACGGAGTCCTAATTAAAGCTCCCATGGACAAAAACATCTTCTGTATTGTTCCATTGTGTCTTGGTGTGTTGTTTACTCACACTCTATCATTAAATGCCAACTATAGTTATGTGAGTTCAGCTCAGCAAGTAGAACAGATTTTGGAAAATGTCTGTTTGGTTGGTCCAGTTCAACTAAAGACATATTTTTTTTTTTTTTTTTTTTTATTAGTTTTTCATCAAATTACCTCAGCAACCTCTTTTTAAACTGAACTATAAAGTTGAACAGTTGAATCAATGGTCCCGGCTGATTGTTAAAGTTACGGCCATGGAAGAGAATTACAGTGTCATGAATCATTCTGTCTGTTTTTTTTTTCCAAGTCAAATTTTCATGAATGGCATTCCTGTGTAATACAAAGGAATTCAAATTTCCATTGAGGCATTCTGCGGTTAGTGCCGAAGGGCAGGTCTGGGGGTCTACGACACAAACAAGACCCTACTGATGGAGACAAGGTCCATTCATTGAAGACAGATCAACTCATCTTTACAATACAGACCTGGCTGTCCCCGCAACCTGATCTACTATCCTTCCATAGTCACTCAGCAGCCTCACATTAGACCTTTACACTTCCTCTGCTGGGTCTTCTTCCTCTGGCCCTGAGGGTGTGAGGACCATATCTGTCAGTCTCTGTGACTGTGACACTGTGACTGTGTGTGTGTATGTGTGGACACAAAAGACGGTGACCTCATATGACATGAAATGAGACTCGAGAATCCCGTCTCAACTGGAGTCAACTGGAGGGTCCACAATGCTGACACTCCTTCAGTTGCCTATTAACTGCCACCTGAGTCAAGTTCGTCTGCTGAACCGCCCACAGCACAAAGACTCAAGATCCTGCATCGTTTGCTTTCTGCGTCCTTTCAGACAGCCTTGCATTAATACAACGTATTACTAATTGAAAGAAATATTGCATGAAGCATGTGACAACAATGTGACAATCTCTTCTTCAGCTGTGGGTGGGACATGTTGGGGGTGTGGGGTGGTGGGTTGTGGCATTTACCGCCATGTGAGAGGAGGGACTCGGTATAAAGTAGAACCAGAATTTCCTGATTCATTTTTGTGTTGGAACCTTTGTAGACAAGCCAACACATCTCCTCGGTCGAGTGCACACACACCTGCACCCGGCGGAAAGGAGGAGGAGGAGAAAAGAGAGAGAAAAAAACACAGCAATGGAACTCAACTGTAGACTGCAGTAAATAACCGCATAAAATTAAACTCCTGGCAGGGAAATGATAAAGACTGAGGGGAAAGCACCACATTCCCTCACATAGGTCCATTCAGGCTGCTCTTCTATGTGGGTGGGCTCCAAATCAGAACCAGCTTTTACAGGCAATGTCCCTCGGAGGAAGCGGCGCTGTGGCAAAGGCCAGCTGCCGCTCTGCCAGGCTGCAACACACTCTGGTTTACCACATCACAGCCGAACCAACAGCGACCCTGACCTTTTAGCTCACTCACTGCCGCCTGATTGTCACATCCCTCCCATTCCCATTCACACCTGCTTATCACTGCAGGATAATGGTAAAATAACAGAGCTGTGGAATGGAAGGGGGCAGTGCATCAGCATTAATCCCTGTAGTTAAACGGCATAAAACAACCGCCTGTGGGACTTTGGCTGATATTAATGATAATACTAATGTTTAACATCTGTGTATGTGCTGAAAGGGAACAACAGAGAAAGTGAAAACACACTGAGCATAATCTATTATTCTGTGTGCCACTAATGTTTGGGTATTATTTCTGCTAAGACATGAGCCATAGCTTCTAAAGATGTTAAATGTGTTAGACATACATGTTTTGTCTGTCTGCCATCAGGAAGAGGTCAAAATGCTGGTTGTAGGAAGAAAACATAAATATAATGATGCAACAGTGTAATTTACAAAGAATTCCTCTGATATGACAAAATCTCACAATTTGAACATACTAATCCAGCATTTGTTTCCGACTCTACCCTCTATTTAGTTTAATTGATTTCATCTGCCTGTGAAGGTGTGACTCATGGGGTTCAGTAAGCTCAGTAATTGCACAGGAATTAATTCTGTCTAAAACTCATAAAAGCATTAGGTAAGCTGTAGGTGTGTCCCTCTTTGTGTTTCAGTATTCAGTCCGGTCCTGTGGCCCAGAACGAACTGCTAAATCAATATCAACAGACGTGTGTCGAGCAGATTTTTAGTCATCCTGACATCCTGCCAACCAATTATCACCTCAGGCCTGATGTGAGTCATCCTGATAGCACAGACTGTTGTTCTGTTCAAGCTTAGGCAGAATTACTATGAACTTAAGTGGATATCTCGACTCTGTGTGTGATTCTTGGCACACAAACACAAATTAGACACGCTTTTCACCAAGGTGCCAGCCCAACACGTCTATCAGGTTAACAAAGCAATGAAATATCATTATTCCTACATTGCTACTGTCAGTGTCCAAATGCATTCATAAACAACATCAACATGTATTCTAATAACAATTTCTTGTTTGATGTTCAGCGGCTCTGACAGGTGGACACACCTAGTGCAGCAGCATCTCTCACAGATGAGGTTTAAATACTCAGGCAGGTGTTTGTACGTCTGCGATTGGATTTTGTCACTGTCACAATTCCACAAAGACGCAGTCACTAAACTTTACAAGCGTGCGGTGGAGATGAAAATGAAGGCCGAGTTCGTAGAAGGGTGTGGTACGGTTGCGGCTGGTATGATCCCATCGCAAGATGGTCTCTAGTTACCGATTTAAAACGCTGACTATGAAAACAGAGTCCGCTCTGTGAGATGACGAACTTTAAACCGAGCTTTTAGTTTAGTAGCTTTTTGTTTTTCTTGTTTAAATTCAAAACACATTTCAAAACTTAAAAAAAAGGAGTGCGGGATGAAAAGAAATCATCAAGTTTACTGACAAAGGCCGGAAGCCCAGAAGAGGCTCTCATGCTGTGTTGCTCAGTGCTGCTTGGCCCCGGGGGCGTCTTTCATGTGATGACTGTTTTATTGGGACTTCTTAATTCCTCCAAGCAGGGACACTCAAGAGTTACTAAGCACCGATTTACTATGTCAGAAGGAGGTCTAAACTCAGCCTTTCAACCTCTCTCATTTCAGAGTAATTAATTATGAATTCATTATTATTCAAATGTGTTTCTAAAATTGATTTTTGTTCTCCTCCTCAGCATTAAAAGCAGAACATCAGGCCAAGCATCTGCACCTCCCACACAGGAGAAGATTTATCACTTCCCCTGCAGGTATACCGCTAAAACCTCAGCTGCTCAAACAAAATACAGTAGCTCATAGTTCAGCAGAATATTAAAAACTAGGTCGGCAGGTGGCGGCTACAACAAAGCAACTTTCATGAGTCTTTCAAGTAACGAAAAAATACAAGTTGTCTGACTTCTTCCAAACTGAACACTGTCTTAAAATAGTAGTTTAACATTTTGGGTGTGCACAATTATACACCTAGTCTGGTGTGCTACTGGTTCGCTAGCTTATTATGGAGACTGATACCAAGCAGTTAACAATCAGGCTGCCGTTTAACCTTGATTTCAGTATTTGTGCTAAGCTACGCTAAGCTAACCCAGTGCTGGTACAGAAAATGGGGCGATTAAGTAGTTTTTACACTGGTTTTGAGTAATGATTTTGTAGTTAAATTATCTAGTAATTGAGTCATGTATATCTTTAATTACATGCATTTGAATATGTATTTGTGCTGTTGATAACTACAGTAAAATGAGGAAAAAAAACCCAAGGAACCAATCGTGTCTGACATACTTTCAGCTTGTAGATATACATTGTACAGATGGACCTATAATGTACTGTAAGTGGTGAGTAAGAGATAGTGCTGTGATACAAGTAAACTCACTACAACAGCTGCTGAGACCTCTGTGTCTCTTTCTATTGGCAGATTACTTCAGACATTCCTCTGACATACACACCACACAAACATTTACAGACACAGGAGCAGCAGAGAGTCTGTGTTGTTTTGGTGAAGAAGCGATGCTGGCAGTGTTTTTACGGTAAGTGTGTGTTAGCCTCGTTACGTGGACCCCACAGGCCAGATGGGTTTACTGAAGGAGACGGGACGGTTGCCTCAGGAGAGATGGATGGGCTGAGAGATCAGTGCAAAGGGGTGTGAAGGGAAGGTGGGAAAGGAAGGAGGGAGGGAGGGGTGTGTCTCGACACGCAGCCCCTCTGGGTAGATGGGCAATGACATCCAAAGCACTTCCTCCCTCTTACTCCCTCCAAAAGAACATGTTGTTAACGTAGATACAGAGACAGACTGAGAATCTCAGACATTCATCACAAGGGAGCGCCATATCAGTGGCCCTGAGGTAAATATGTCGGCGTGATTGTTGTTTATCAGGCCCCACCTACTTGGTCAGTAAGTTGTTGACACATCGTTTTATCAGGCTCTTTTCTACTTTACTGCAGGTGCCAATTAGGTAACTTCACTCATAGCAGCGACCTGAAGGACAACATGGTGTCGTTGTGTTCAGGAGCAAAGCATCAAAAAAAAAACAGACAAATGCACAAAACACTGCGTTCAGGGATGATTTGACTCAGACAGAGCAGAACAAAATGTAATCCCTATATTCTTCTGTGAAAAAAAAAAACAGTAATGGGGAGATTTTTCACATAGCTAAGGTTGAATTCAGTGGAATAAACTACAAATCTTGGGGGGATTATAAAAACCAACTGGCATGTGAAACCCCTATCGTCTGAGGAGGAAGTGGAGCTGGCTCAGGGTGTTTTCCACATTACATGCAGCCCTAATATCAAAGGAGATAACAATTCCAGCTGCGTCGCTCTTGCTGCTACACACAGGATCATCTGGAGGAGTCATCCCCCAACAGTGGCTGCAACCCCCCAATCCACCCCTATCACCACAAAACCCCTATTGCAAAAACACTATCACATGCACATTTGCGTACTTTTTTTTCATGCACAGATGTAACAACAAAACATTTCTCTTGGTATTAAGTCTATAAAGCAGACACGCAAAGCTATACAGAAAAATCAAGGGCCTGAATGGGAGGCACCTTTCATTTAATTTCCTGCCTTCCTTGCAGCTGGGGTGTGGAGCACGAAAGGAGGGAAACAGTTGTACAGAGTTATACCTCTACTCTTAATAAAAGCTGTCGCTTTCTTCAGACCGTTAATTAGAGGCTGAAGCGGTTGCATGCGATGGATCTGGCCCCTGGCAGAGACCTGCGACAGCTGAGCTGAGCTTCTTTAGGTGTGGATCCGCTCACAGGCGTGCCGTCTATTTGGCCCTGAAGGCCAATGAGGCTGAATATGGGAGAAGAGTAGGCAGGTAGTATGAATCAAAAACACACTTATTAAGGTGACAGACCCCCAAGGAGAACAAGACTGATGGTAGAAGTTTGTTTGTTCTCCTCACAAATTTGCTTGAAAAAGCTTGAAGGAACGGTTTGTCATTGTGGGAAACAAATTGAATAGCTTTTCATCACGTGTTGGCTGAGAGTGTTAATGTCTATGTGGTTAATATGAGACTAAAGTCAGGAGGCAGTTAGCCTAGCTTAGCATAAAGAGAGGAAACTTGGTGAGAATAAACACATTATGTTCTAGGTTAATCCAGTGCACTTTCTCCTTGTCACTGTGAGGCTGCACAACATAATATATTCAAAACAGACTGCTCCATAAAGTGAAAAAGAGAGATTATCTTGAGCCTTCAAGAGGCGGTAAATCTGACTGATAGTGTCATAAGAGACGTGATTGATGCTATTTCAGCGATGACCTCGTTATCAGGCGGTCCATAAATGGCGCAGGAAATCGTCTGTAATCATTAGGGTCACAAGCAGTGCATCAAAAGTCCACAGTATGAAAGGAAACTCAATTGTGTCACAGACTTTCCTGCACAAAAAACAGACCGCATTTAGTTTTTCTTTTATTTAGTCTGAGATGGAAGTTAAGTAACAAAAACTGCATTAAAAAAAAGTGAAGTGCTGGATAATAAACAAGTTCTCGGTTTTGTCTGGATGACACAACCAAGATGACAGATTATTCTGGAATGAATCTTGAGCAGAAGAGCACATCTGGAAATTAACTAGATATTTTATTTCATTTTCTTTAATTTTTTGTCATATGTGGATTTGTTAAGGCAAAGCAGAGCAAAGCTGGCTGTGTGTCAACATGGAGACCAACCGGTCCACAGAGAGAGGGCACCAAAGATCGCTCACACGCTGTTGAAGTCAGCACAGCCAAACCCAGTGTAGAGTACAAGTGGATTTTGGCCAATAAATTCCTCTGGATTGTAGACTGCACTGCACTGCTGACTGAATTCATGTTGAGAGAGACAAACATTATGCTCTGTGAAGGGAAACACACTGCAGAGTGAGTGTTACAGCAGCACACAGTATGTTAAAGCATGTGTGTGTCTCTTTCATTTGCAAAGGTTTAAAACAGATAAAACACTGTGAAATGAAATAAATAAGATTCTCAATTCTGCTTTTTTGCAGAACGAACAAACAAACAAACAAAAAAAAAAAAGGTCTGTTTTGCTTTAAATGCTGTGGACGCTAAAAGTTTAATTTGAACTTTAAGGGGAACTCCGCAGATTTCACACATCAAAGTGTGCATGGCGTTGAAAGGTATTACTGAGTAAGTGAAAAGGTTGTGTAAAGCCTGTTGTGGTTCCAGGGGGAACTGTGTAAAGTCTGCTCAATTTGCCTAAAGTGTCACCTGAGTCAGCGTCTGTCGGGTTGAACATTACAAGTTTGAAAATGAAAATAAATGGGAGGGTGAGGAGTTTGACGGCAGTGAGTTTCCTAGACATCTCGAATCTGCTCCTCATCTCTGCTTGGGGGCTCGAGGCTCGAGGCTACGTTAGAGCTGCCTGAGTCTGTGACCCAGCTGTTGTCAGTCAAGCTGCACTGTGAATGTTGTTGGTGCCAGGTTTTCACAAGGATGGAGTATGTGTGTATGAGTAAAATAGATGATACTTCTGGCTTTGCTGCAACAACACTGATTTTACTTAAAGATTCATTCCGTGTAGAAAAACAGTCACTATCAGCAGCTTTGCGGCAGGACCTCCCTAACAAGGACTAGTATTCGCAACTGTGGAAAAAATAAAAGCATGCCGACAACAGACAAGGAGGGAAAAAAAGAAGAAACTTGCACATAAAAGGGGAGTGATAAGAAAGGTAGATTGGCGATAAGGGACAAAGACCGTACATGCAGAAACGCGCCAAGACCAAGGAGATGAGGGCCGACGATAAAACACACTGAGCTGAAGGTGGCGAAACACAAGCGCCTCACAGACAGACAGGAAGGGAAAAAGACTAAGGTACAGAGGGCAGGAGAGAGAGGGAGATTAAGGGTGAAGATGGAAGTGTATGTGTGTGTGTGTGTTTGCGCCTCACAGTTGCACCTGTGAGTAATCTCAGGTTTGTCAGTGTGCTTCGACAGGCATCTCTGTAGGCTTCGCTTCCTCTAAATGGCCCAGTTGAATATGTAATCTGTGCTCTTTCATCCTCATCCTTTATTTCCACCCCGGCCACTTACAGTATCCTGCTCTGCTGCTGATCACAGTGGTATGAAAACTGCACAGGCACGATATGATACACACAAAAGAAAGGTAACAGGGTCAAATCTCACCCTGTGGGTGTGCTCACTGGCCTTTATGATGCCTGTCCCTGTATAGACCCATATGTACGGTATGCAATGGTATGGAAGCAATGCCAAAGAAAGGGCCATTTTTATTGCCACCAAGCACAAAACAACAAAACAATATTAATACAGATGAACACTAGTAACTCAACAACAGCTTCTTCTAAATAAACTCACGCAATTCACAATCTGTTGTAGAAAAAATAAAACTGTCTGTTTCGCCAATTTCAATCTTCTCCCAACATCGACCGACCAGGTGTCAGGTGTTTGATCAAACACCTGTTATGAGTTTCAGTCATACAAGGGAATAGTAATAGTGTCCTTCATTCCTGATCAGATCTGTGGTTTTACAGTTTTATCACGTTCAAGCTGTTTTTGTTCGGTCGCTGTCAAATTAACAATCTTCTTTAGAAAATACGACTGTTATATTCAATACCAGACAAATGTAACTCAATAGGGGCGGAGGTTGTTCCTCAGCTTTCTCCGAGCTGCTTTGAGAGCTCAGTGGAGCTCGACAAAAGACTCTGTAGATGACTTCACACATTACGTATTACTCGGTATCTGATTTTGGTGTTGTGTAATATGGAAGTTCGAAGACATCACCTACATCCAGATTAACCTCAGAAGGATGATTATGGGACCCACAGCTGATATCAGAGATGATTTATGTTTAACGTTTCAAATTACTAAGGAAACCTACAACAAACTAACCCCCCATCAGGCTAAACAAAGCAAGGAGCTGGGTATAAAATGATAATAGACCTTAGTGTTTTGACTGTCAGCAGCATCTACCAGGCCATGATAATGACTGAGGGGGACGGTGGAGCCCCCAGCTTAGGGCAGAGTTTACACTGCAGTTTGATGTTGTCACATACTCCTGCATGAAAACGGTACCAGCAGATTATATGGGCAGTGGAAACAAGCAAAACATCACAAGAACTACTGACATCAAATGAATTGTTAGAATATTTCAACAAGGGTTACTTTCACTTCCAGTCCTGTTAGCCTGTCTCTCATCTGCTATAACTCCCCGTCCCCCTCCACCAGCATCTAGTTTCCATGGATTCCCATCTAAGTAGATTAGGGGAGCAGTCTTGTTTTCGTGGAGACATGGCAAGCTGTTTGCTGTCCATCAGTCCACATCAAGCACATCCAATGTGTTGGCCTCCTCCTCCTCCTCCTGTTAGAAACTGAGGCCAAAGACGGGCGCCATGCCAAATAAACCAGATAGTTTTATCCACAGCTGCAAGCAGGCGGCCTGCCCAAATAACAATGGAGTCCACTCATTAAAGCTAGCCCAACTTTGACAAAGACACGCAGGGGACAGGGCAGGAGCAAGAAAAAAAAAACATATCAAAAAATGAAACGCAGACAGGAGGAAAAAAAATCTGACACAAGTCAAACAGATTGTTTCTGCATGGAGGACAGAGGAGTAATGCAGCCTGGGATGGACCGGACTTAAGAATTGATATGAAGTGATATCAGATGTAAGAGATATGTGGTTTTGTATCCTGCACTATGCAGAGCACGCCTCCCACGTGCGGAAATGAAACCCATCTCTCTCCACGCAAAAACAATACCTCGACTATGCAGCAGCAGTGTGGTATCAGTCTATGAAATACTATTTTCTTTCCATGCATGATGTACAGTAGTACAACAAATACATGCAGTGAAACAAACCAGTCAGCGATCTTGTGCTATCTTGTCTTAACTATGCTCAGAGAGTTAAAGGATTTTTATTTTCGTGTCCAAAAATTCCACTTGCATGTGCAGTGCAGGGCCATTTAATATTCTCTGGAAACCTGGGCTGCTAATAATAAAAAATAATGACATTGCTGTAATATCTCTGTGTGCCTTGGATCACATGATTTTTGCAGATTGTTTTTCAAGAACAATACTGATACTAATAAGTATGCTAATAATAAAACATCCAGTGAATAACCAGAACAGTTACATATGTGAAAAAATAACACGTGGACTACTTATCTCCAAATCGTATAAGCTCATATGATAAATAAAAACTCTGCGTGGTTTTAATTTTCTGGCTAGTTTGCCGACATGATACAAAGTACAAAAAAAGTCTACCGTATTGCTAGCCACTCTGTAAAGCTGTATTCAGTTAACATGCTAATAGTGACAAAGCTAACTATGACACATCAGATAATTGACAATTATTATGTAATACAGCTTTTCTGAGTAAACAGTTCTGATAAATCAGTCACTATTGTTTATGTGACACAAACACACATTTTTGCAGTGATCTTTTAAATAGGTTTCAAACACTTGCAACAAAGTTATGTAGTGGAGACTGAATATTTCACTGTTTAATAACGAATAACTTTTATTGTCCAAAATAACATTAAAGTTTCTAGGAAATGTATTTTGATAAAAATATAAATATAACTTTAATAAAAATACAAATGAATGTAATGGTAATAATTGGCCATCCTTTGTAATAATTGTCAGATAAAATATATCTGAAGTTGAATGTGATGAAAAAGTCTTTAGTTTGGTAAGTACGTAGCTGCGCTGTTAGCATGAAAACAGAACACTTAAATGTATGAGTGCTGTTTCAGTATGACTGTGGTTGAAGCTGTCAGACTGAAAATGAGAGTGAACACCATGGTGAAAATCAGCTGTAATTATATTTCCTTTTCTATAGGCCGTCATTCTCCGCAGTAACATTCCTCCAAACTGTGTTTGATTAGCCACAGCCTCAGAACACTCCTCTCTTACAGTAACACATGAGCTGGCCACATGAGCCTTTATTTATTCCAAGGGTCCCACCAGCAGCCTGTGTTTTCTCCCAGAGACTCTAACATTAAAGATCGTTGCCTTCTATTTCTGTCCTATGGTTAACTTTTACAGAATTGTGCCCTGACAACCGTTGGCCTTGACAAACGCTGTGTATATGTGTGAAAGAGAGAGAGCACAGCAGTGCCATGCTGGGAGCGCAGCTAGCATGTAGCATATAAGTTTCTCACCACATCCTTCGTTAGCAAGCGAGGACATAGCTTGGTGCTGTGCCGACGTAACCTGAAGCCTGCTGGTAAAGGCATTTCATGCTTTCACACGAGCCCGCGCTGTCTGTATGTGTGTGTGTTTGTGAGAGTGTATGTGAGTGGGGTTGGGGGGGTGGAGAGGGGGCGACGACTGGGGCAAGCATCTAAGGCCTGGTTCAGGCCAGCAGAGGGCGGGGAACAGCTGGCCTTTCATTGACAGTCTTTTAGAGCTGGCAGTTAAGATTTCACTCCAAACGGGGGGGTCAATGGTGGCGAGGTGGGGTCTGACATTGTTCCAACAGAAGAGTACTGTGCTTGGAAATAATATAAATATATACCAAGGAATAGATTATTGGAGTGTTTGTGTTTGTAAGGACAATGCCGGTGACGATCATTGGGACAACTAAAGCTAACAGCACAATAACAGTGCCTGCTATCTCTACAGATAACCAGAGACTAATCATCATTTATAAGCAATGTTAAAGCTGCAAATCACAGAACCAAGTCTCTAATCTGTAATGATATGCCAATATAGCACTGCCCAACCACAAAAAGTCTGGGCTTTGTGGACTATATGTCAAGTTAGACAAGCTGAAGGAAAATTGAGAAACAGCCCAGTGAGCAGTGGCAGGAAGTACAGTCATAATTCCTAGTCGGTGATATCAGGAATTTCTGACAGCAGTAATATCATCTTCTATTTAGACAAAAGAAGTGCAGATGTGTCGAAAGAACAGTGTTTGCAAATTTTGAATTATATCCAAATCAGTTCACCCCAGTGTATGGGTGCCCCAACAAACCAGTCAACCATGCAACCCTAACCGACTTTCCACGTGCAAATAAGACTAAGCGAGGCCTCAGCATATGTTTAAGTTTAACTTTAAGAGGTAATTCATTCATTCAGAAATGCCTCCATGACTTGCTTTTATCATTTCACGATAGAATTGTTGAATAAAACATTTGAGAGTTCCATGGCTTTATGCCATTCAAACAGAAGTCACAGTGCTTATCCTTCGATCTCAAAACAACATGCATAACAACTCTTTAGTCCATTCATGTGCTGCATGTTGTTGGATTCAGTATCGAGTGGAGTACATATTTTGACACCCCATGGAATGATTCCATCTTGTTATTTTTAGCAGCGAATGCAGCTCATCCATCATCCGACAGGATGGTGCTGTGTGTCGCTGTCCGTGGCTCCCACGGCAACCTGCTCCATCCTGTCGCCCCTGTACAACTAGGCCACCCAGCGAAGACATCAACGTGCTGATTGTTGGACTCCAGAACATTTACCTCATCTTTTACCCCCACCCCCACCCTATGTGCACTGGCCAGTTGGTTCCCACACTCCCCTTCTGTGGCAGGCATCGCTGCTCCCCAACATTATCCCCCACAAAAGGGCCAGTGAGCAGTGACATCACCATGCACAGGCTCGGCGCTCAAGCACGACTTCACTCACACGTGTTGTTCACAAACGTGAACATACATCCACACGCCGACTCCACCAGTGCCTCCGGTGCCACCATCTCCCAATCCCATAATGACACTGTCATTTATTTGATATATTGACCAAACAAAACTCATTTATGGCAGTTAACCACTCAAGTAAACATGTCATGGTGCAGATTTATCTCTTGTGTTGGTAACAAGATGTCTCATCTGTTCCAACTTTTTATGAATCTAAACACTAATGTCAATTGTATTACAAATATTGCTGCAAGAAGAGGGTACATGACTATGACACTGATGTTAGCCTTTTAACGTTCACCACTTATGTCAAGATACCTCAAGATATTTGTGTCTTTCTCAATGATTATGAACGAACTGAAGCACAAGCTTTTATTGTCTGTTGAGGGTGGAGCTGATTTCTGTTTTTTCCTTTCCATGGAAGAAAGAGCACAAGTGTGTGGGTGAGTAGCATGCTGTACATTACGTACAGAGAGCAGACAGTGACTTTGCATCCTGACTCATGATGATTAATTTGGGGTAAAGCTCCTGACCCAAAAATGAACAGACACATGGGGTTACATCTGAGTTTCAAGTTCACTATGTTTGTGTGCAGAGTTGAAGTACTCTGGGCCAGAGAAGTTGTGAGATGTTCCATATGTTGTCCTCGGTGGGTTCCATGTTTGTTTAGCCGTTCCAAAGCACATAAATGCACACAAGCAACACTGTGCTGAACAGGTAACAATTGCAACAAAAATTGCAATTGTTAGTTTATTATTGGCACAGATAACCTGGCAATGTTTGCAAAGACAATGAGTGTATCTTAAGCTAAGTACATTATTTAAAGTGGGTCCAGGTCAGATAAAATGCTCGTCAAGTACCAGAGCATCCATCCTGTGAGAGTCAAGATGCTACTATATCAGAGTTTAGAGTAACTGCACTTTATTTAGTTTGGAGAAGTTTACATTCCAGCAGAACCCAAACTCACTTTAGCTTGTGTTACATTTGCCAAACACATCATTTATTCCTAAAAAATTTCTCTCTTTTAAGAGTGAAGTATGCTGTTTGAAAATGCTAACATTAAAGTATAAACGTAACCAGAGGCATGCTTGTCCAAATATGTTTCAGGGTCATACTGGAATGCATGACACTTTAATGACACTTTTATTTATAATACGACTGTATACTGTGTCCTAATACGAGGACAAGCAGCTGTATCCTGGAATACGAGAACAAACCCATCGTTTATTTCAGTGTCTTCTACGTGGATCATCAACGGGTGAGTGAGTAGCTTTAGTGTCAGTGTTTTAGCACAATATCAGCTTTCATGTGCATACCTAAAATCCTTAAAGATAAATCCTTAAAGATGACAGTCCACAGTTGCAGGATAAAAAATGAGAGCCCCTAAAGACCTTTTGTTTAAAAAGTATTTCCAGTGTGAAGTGCGTGTAGAATTGAAAGCAGCACCATCAGCCGTAGCAGGGCTGAGCTACCTCACATCTGTTGGGTCAGACATTGTACTGTCTCAATCAGGCGTTACGGATACTTTCAGGTCAGTTTGGTAAAAAATTTCTAAGAACTGTCAGCTGTTCCTCTGTATCCTCACATTCACGCACACCACTGCGCTTCTGGCTGCTTTATTGTTGTTCCAGCCCCCCTCCTGGCTTCTCAAGCTTCTTGGCAGAATAAAAGGCCTCGCTGATCAAAGGACCCAGAGACAGGTTCCAACTGAAAAACCTGCAGCTATCAAAACGGTTTGTTTATTCTGTATTGCCATGACAATATCAGATAAGAGATTTAAAAATATAAGGGGCTAAAGCAGCGGGTAGACGATGACAGAGTGAAGCGTGCAGGTTGTATTGAAGCTGAGTCTGCGGCGTGGAGGAAACGGAGGGAGATAAAACAGGGAAATGCCTGTTTCCATTGCTACTGGATACAAACAACAACACAGGTCTGGGGTCAGCTCATCAGTTAACTTTGTTATGGATTAAAGCCCGTACGTGTGAGCATTCCTCTGTGAAGTGAAGCTTCTGAATAACTTCTATTCATAGTAGAATACCATATATAAATACTAGGTGGGCATTATACTCTGTATCTTTCATTAAAGTAATCCGTTGCAGCATACCTATTTCAACGGCTGGAAAAACAAGCTGACTGTGGTTTTAAAATAGCTGATATAAAGAGCCTTTCATCTATTTACTTTAGATAAGCCATGTGAATAACAATAAAACAATGTACAACACAAAGTTTCCAAGCCATATCTCAGATACAATTGCCAAAGGGCTGCAATACTCACAATAATGTAAATTAATACATTTAAATTCATTGTATTGTTTCAATAGCTTGTACAGTGGAGGATTCATATTCACTGTGACTAGTGGAAGGTGACCAACATGAAAAGTTTGTATATAGGGGATGAAGAAATGGCCGTAACTGTTGCACATGACTATAGGAGCAGGAGATGATAAAAAAGATCCAGCACAGCTTCCATTAAGTCAGACAAGCACAAAAGAATAATCTTCAAAGTACATCGGATAACAGTGGTCGCAGTGGTTTTAATGGTCTAAGCAGGGACACAGGCACAGTAGAAAAGCAGGTCACTGGGTTTCCATCTTTCCAGGGCATACAACGTCCGACAGCTAACCGGAGACATAGGTGGGATTGAGAGGGGGAGCTTCTCTGCCAGAACACACCCCCGACCCTGGTGGCCAATCATCTGCGAGGAAAATGTCACCCTGAAAAATGATTGACAAGCCACAGCCCTGACTGGTGGTGAATGCTAAGGAGGGAACAAGTACTGCATACCCATGCAGCTAGAGGAACATAACTCACAGCTAGGGTTGCCTCCCATGTCTCCAAAACCTCCCATTCAGACCACAGCCATGCAATACTATACCTGCTAACAAGGCAGCCTGACATTCTGCCTCCACTATTTACTTTCCACTGTATTTATGATCACTTGTCTATTCTAGAGCCAACCCTTCTTACATTCCCTTTGATTTACCGCCACATTTCCTTCCGTTAAAATGGTGTTGCTTTACTGTGTCAATGATTGCCCAGCTCTGAATATGAACTTTTGAACCCACGAAGAGAAGGCGCTCTCTCTTATACACCGCGGGGGGGTGAGCAATGGAGAAAGGGCTCTGGGTCGGGGCTTAACTCGTTTACAATTTGCACCATAAAGCTTCCTGAAAGGTTGGTCAGGCTGAATAAGCAAGGATATGTTAACCTTTCACCTTCCCACGCACCAACAGTGCAGAGTCACAGGAAAATGACTACATGTGGGTTTTTTTGTGAAACTGTGTTTGTAATGACACAGTGTACGTGAAAAGGCATCGAGACGTGTCTTTCTCCTCCTAAAGAGCAGGTGTTTGTGCAAGCTGTCCCTGGAGAGGCACATTGGCTACAGTGTGGTGAGATCGCTCCCACCTGTGAAGATCAAATATGAGACATTTATTATACAGGGGGGACTTATCTAGCGCTCCCTATCAGATGGGCTATGTAATGGAGAAGCCCTGGACAGATCCACTTTCACTGCCCTGAAAGGCACGAGAGGTGACCCAAAAGAAAATCATTATGCGAGAAAACAAAGGCATCGTAGGCGTGGAGGAGAAACCCTCTGAAGGGTACTGCCCCCTCTCCTCCCTGCTCGCCATGCAGACTGGAACCACTGGACTGCTGCAGGGCAGACTGTGTCTGTGTGTTTATGTAGTGTAAGTGTGTGGGGTGCTGTTTTTGAGATCTCACAGGCCCCCGATTTACAAGATGTGCTTAATTAGACTGTTTAAAGCACCAACTGTGTTCAGGCGGTGGTGAGTAACTGTATATTTGACACATAATTACACTGTGGCAACAACGGACATATAAACTGGGGAGTTGTAATTTAACCATATTGGGAGCCTGTGCATCATTGTGCACATTGTATTATGAAGACTCCAGCATTTAGGAATACCCAACTGTAAAGTGCTGCCACTGTTTGTCCTCAGGTCACCAACAGGACACCAGATAAAGGATGCCGTCCTTCTCAAAGCTCGCTCTCCACTTACCAGCCCTTCAGCGAAGGTCTCATGCAACCAGCTCTTGCCACAGTGCTGTATGCAAACTGTTATATAACACACTACAAAGAGCTCAGCAACATGGCTGGGCTGAAATCAAACTGGATTTCTGCCCATGGGCACACAACATAAAACAGGTAACATGACTGTAGTCAGCACTTTAAAATCTGTTCTTGTTTTGTAACTTTCAGCTTGACACAGCAAGTGTGACACACATGGGTCCAAATTTATACTGCCTCTTGCCCAGGTCATCATTCTGAATGAGAAATTGTTCTCAACTGACTCACCTGGCTAACTAAAGTAAACATAACATATTGAATATTCAGACATTCTAGGTTCCCAGGTTCTACAATGCTGTAGTAGAATAATCACATCATCACATCATTTCGGCTGCTTTGTTGTGCTTCAAGCTGATCCATCAAGCTAGAAGAAATGCTAGAAAACTGCAGGTGATCCAGTATGTTGCCAGAATAGCTTATTCAGGTCAAGGATTAAAACGACACACTAGGCGCTGCTATTGTGTGCTCGATCATTTCCCACCCTGACATTAAAGGCAGGGATGACGGAGCAGGGAGCAAACAGCCCAGAGTTAATTAAAAGCTGCAAAGGTGCGGCTCTGATGAGAAGCTCTTGTCTCCGCTGCTTTGTAAGGGTGAAAAAGGCCAGGACTTCCTGCTGGGGAGAGGAAGTGAGCTGGGGTGAGGGTAGGGGTGGGCGTTATCTCTCTGCATTAGCAGGCTCCACAGAACCAACAGAGCAGCATATAGCCTGAGGATATCTGACATCACACTTTCAGATACAGTCTGTGCCACACACATACACACTTCAAAGCTCTGTGTATTTACATATCAATTATAAAGAATCAGATTCCAAGTCCCGCACTTCAAAGTATGATATGTTTACATGCCATCAAGAGTACCATGTGTTCAGACTGATTCAGCCTGATAAGGGTGAGCACCTGGTTGAAGCATGATGAGACTGCCACCTGATCAAATAAGCAGCATAATACAGTGTAGACGCCAGGGACGTCACTAGGATTGAGAGATAGGGGGGCTTGGATGGGAGGGCAGTGTGTTCAGGAATAATGACATTTTTTTAAATAAATTTCCATAATAGTAGTTGTACTAACAACTTGTAGGACTATTAATGTTTATTTTGACTCATTTTCTTGCTGGTGTGTGTTCAGTGCATGTCTGCACTAATTTCAAATATCAAATAAATAAATATATTTTAAAAATAATCACCCACTAATTACAGTGAGGCTTAGGAACATAACGACATCCATGGTAGACACACATGGACTCATGTTCACAGTATTCATTAGGCTGCTGTCTGCATGTCTCACCTATGTGTTTAAAAAAACTCCTAATAATTATGACAAAACCTCTTATTACACATACAGACTCTAAACAATCCAAAATTAGATGAGACATATGGGAGTCACAGATCACTGTAACCTACAGGGAGTATAATAAATACATTACATTGTTAACTCTCAATCTAATTGATGATATCTGGTTCAGTCCCAAACATCATTGAGTATTTAGGACAGAAATTAATCACTTGTGCTGTGATGGAACAAAAACTAAGAGACAAAATTTTGTTTGTAACGTGCAGTGTGTTAAGACTTTTATTTGATGCATTCAAACTAAATTCTATCAAGATTTTAAGATCAATAAACAAAACTTGATTTGATCCTACTCACTATAAAAATATCTTATAAAGGCACAAAATCTGATTTTCTTTACAACTGTCTAATTTCATGTAGTGTGTCAACCAGTTATTTTCATTGTCAACAATTCTCCTGTTATTTCAGACCTCTCTGCCCAGTCTTCCATCGTCTGACCAATAAGTCTGTGCACACACCTGCTCTCATTTATCTCATCTGTATAGAAACCTCCCTTTTTAAGTCCCCAGTTGTCAGTTTGCCCTCATAGTCACTGCCAAGTTCTGTAGACGTTAGATTGCATACTTGACTGATTCCTGATTCTGCCTGCCACCCAGTCATACCGCCATTATGGACTCTGTTGAGCTATTTGGTCTTGAGATTTACATTTCCAGTCAACACCAAGTTTATTTGTCTAGAGAATTAAGCCCACATTGATGCCCTCCACAAATATGAGCTCAACACAACCTGATGAATGAGTGATTCCAGACTGCTTGTGGTCTTGAAAAAGACACACATTCGCAAAAAGCTTCAATCCACTTTGTGGTTTCGGAAATAGTTTACAGGATCTTGGGTGTCAAGGTCCTCTGGATTTCAACTAAAATCCAAGAGCTAAACAGAGTGGTAAAACCAGGACATGAAGACAGCACTGTGGTGCATCAATCACCTTGATCAAAGCACACCCAAAACGTACTTCCCAGTTCACCACCTGGGTTATCTCCTGGACCTGATGTTGTAGCTGCTGTCTACAAATGAACTAGAAGGACCTTAGCTGTCAACATGTTCCATTTTGGAGTGGTAGAGAGACCAATAGTGCCATTCAGAGAGCCAAGTATCTCGATATAAGTCTTACTGAATCTGCAATCAAAATCAGATTAAATGTCATGGTTCTCACATTCCAGCCAATGTCTCTGCCAGATCTGTATTTTGTATGATGATCTGTATGCAACCAATTCTTGTGTCATTTCAAAACCGGTGATTCCCTGGTCTCCCAGTCTTCTGCACAAACCTGTTCCCATTTACATATTTTCTTGCTCGGTATACACCTCTGTTTCCACTCACCAGATGACAGATTGTCTTCATGTTCATCGCCAGGCTCTCCAGACCCTACTTTGACTATTCATCCAATTCCTGTTCCTGATTTTCTCCCTGCCACCCATCATACAGCCAGTCTGGTTTGTTCATAAAACTCTTTACCTGCCATTATTGACTCTGTTTTCTCATTTGGGTTTTGCATTTCTCTGATATTATTGGTTTGATTTAGTTAAATTATGAACAGTGAAATTAATGAGTGAATAATTATTTCATCCATTTCTTATGAAATCAAAACTTTGAACATGTACTCTTGTCTTGTCTGACTACCTTGTGAAAGTAAACTGGCAGCTTTTGTCAGTATGCAATTGCAATGATACAGATAAAGATTCAAGTCCATCACTCTACTCGTTATTTGGTCATTTGATTTTTAAGTTAATAAACTGATTAATATAAAATTTGATTAGCTAAGTGGAGCTGTCGTCTGTCTGTGGCTCCTTCCCTCACTGATAGACTGCGTCAAAATCAGTTGAGTCAGACTATCTTGTCACAGTGAGTTATCTTGTGATAACAGAGATAATAAAGTCATGATCATTGTAAGATACTGATATTAAGTTTGATACCTTAAGATAGCAGCATAATTAAGTCTTTATCTCAGAATACAGGACTGACTAAATTAGACAAAAATGCAGAAACTTATATTTTGTTTGTAAAGACAATCAAGTAAAATTGTGATAATAATTTGATGATAGTGATCACAGAGTTAAGTTTTGTGTTGTTTTTTTTTTTGTATTTGACTGCTACCGCTGCAATCAATAAATGTAATAAAGTAATCATTTAAGTTATTTTGAAGAAAAAAAGCCGTACCAGGCTGAGAAGATTAGGAAATCCTCATCAGGGCTTTGAATTCTTTTAGGTCTCTTCTAAAAAATACATTTGTGATTGTTTTATTGTTCAGTCTTTTACCTGTTAAAATGATCTTTATTTTGTTAAACCACACTTCTGCTGGTTTTATACTTTTGTAACTTGTTGCTGAAATGTGCTACGCATAGAAAATGTTTAAATCATACAATAATAAAATGTTATTTTCTCTGTGAAATTGTGACTATTTTAAAATATAATCACTATTTGAAAATTTAAATGTCAGCCATATTTGGTGGTAGAGCCGAGTTTCTCCTACATGAAATGTTGAGTTTCTAGATCTGAAATAACATGATTATTATAGAGGCTCTGGTGTCACTGTTTAAACTCATATTTTGGGACTACATAAGTGTAGCAATATAACATACGTAGCGACATAATTCAGAACAACAGGTACGTGTAATAAGGCAAAACCAAGGCACCTCATTTAAATCCTAAAAGAAACGTCATGTTTTTACCCTTTCAGTATTTATACTGTAACCACACCAAAGAAAATGAATGAAAACATAAAAGGGATTGCAAAAATAAGTGCGAGTGGGTGAGGTATCTGCCAAGGACAGTTTAACCAACTGTGCATGTTCAAGCAAGGGGATAGGAAAGAGAGAATGCCAGGAGGCAGAGAGAGGTAGAGAGAAGGAAAGAGAGAGAGAGAGAGAGAGATGGGGAGACAAAGCAGTAGGGAGTGCTCAGATAGTACTGCAGTGCTGGGACAGGTCTTGAAGCAGAAACTGTGGCTGTGCCTTTTTGGAAGGACTCCAGGGCTTGTAGTGCAGGTCTCCTTTGATAATGGGCCACAGTATGTGTAAGAGTGTTGGGCTGCAGCCAAGGTACACAGCCTTTTGGTAATAGTTAACAGAGTGGGCAAACAGTGGAAGTCAGCGGCATGAAGGTAGGTCAGGGAACTGCAGTAGACACAGTGTGTATACCCCCTCCCTCCTCCCCCTGTCTCTCTCTCTCTCTCTCTCAGATAGATCTTGGCTCAGCTCCTGGCTCTTAAGTTGAAGACATAAACATGCTGTTGACTCATATAGGACAAAAAATGTTGTAATGAGCACTCAACAGGACCTTCTTCGTAAAATACTACAGGAAGTAAACAATCCTCAAAGGCCTCACAACCTAATCTAACTACTTCAAGAAAAACTGTTCCAGTTTCATGTTATTCAAATACATCTCTGGAGGCGTAGACATTACTGTTGTGATTTTTAAGGGTAACAGATCACATTTGGAGTAAGATCTATCAAAGCCAGAGATGGATAACATGCTTTCATTTCCACTGTCAAGTGCTGTGAACACAGATAAAGAAAACACTAAATACACTCTGGGGAACATTCCAAGCATGTACAAACACACGTGTGTAAAATGGAAAGAATGCACAAAAGGATTAATTCAACACTTACATTGATGGAGTTCAAGAGGCTGAAGATCAAAGCTACTAACAGTGTTTCGCATTAATGCTTTCCTCTGATTATAGTTCAAGTTATACACCTTTAAGTGCAGGCACCATGATGTTATTTCTGGTAACATTTTATTGGGCACCACACATCCTCTACAATCACAAAGACTTAAGGCTCTGGAAAATAAGATTTTGACATGAGTGGAACATTATGTGTCATCTGTGTGTCCACGACTATTAGTGGCTGACCATGTCACATCTCATTTGGCAGAGATCACAAATGTTATGTTGTTTCTGTTACCGCAATGTTAGCCTGTCTTGGTGATTCGTCATGGTCAGACTTACTCTGGTGGTGGAAGACGTGCCACGCTTTTGTGTGTAGGTGTGTGTATGTGTGTGTGCGTGTCTTGCTTTTAAGTATCCCTGCAGTCCCAGACAGTCCAAGGACCCGAGAGCGGTAGACATGTCATTACCCAATCCTCTGCCAACCTGCTGCACTAATCTAAGAGTGAGCAGACCAAACACCAAACCACACACAGCTCTGCTTTAGTCTTTAGAGCTGCCTGCTCTGGTGTAATGCTGTGCTAACCCTAACCTAGAGACCAGAACAAAGAGCAACACCATGCTCCACACCACTCCCCTGCTGAAATCTCAGGGTTTAAATAGCAGGCTGTGAGGGAATGAGGCTTGGCAGCTCGAGCCACCAACAGACCATCTCAAAGGAGCCCATACGACTCCATACAGTCCCAAAAACATGCCTTGTTAGCTGTCAAGTAGTACTTGCTGTTTTGGAGTGGCTCCCACACAGGAGGTTATCAGGTGAACGGCCCTGATGAGACATCATGGCCCTGCTCTCTCAAACACAGACAGCCTTTTGATCTGCCCACCTGATTCCAGCCCACCACTGCGCACCAAGGGCAGCTGACATTGAAACGGCAAGGATCGTTTTTTGTTTTTTTTTCCACTTACAGGCTACAGGAAGCATAGTGCTCGACTAAATGTAAACACACAGGTTATGTAACCCAGATTTAGATGATATTCCACTTCTCTATCACTTCCCTGCAATGTCCCAGTCTGTGGTCAAGGCTATTTGAAGAGAATAATCTGACAGTGTCCCTAGTGGAAAACCAACACAGCATGCTGGCATGAAAACGCCAAGATAGTAATGCATATTTTCAGTGAGTTCAACAATGAGATCATTTGTGTTTCCGTTGCTGACTAGCGTTCCCTGTTAGTGTTGGCTGTATCATGCTCCACAGGGTTAAACGTGAGGGGAGTCGGTTACTGTCCAAGTCTCTGTCTGAGCACCCTAAACAGCAGTCTGTCAGCATTCCTGCTGGGTGCCAAGGTATTTACTTTGGACAAGAGAGGGAGGCACTGTAAGGGACTGCTTCTAATTAGGAGCAGCCAGTCAGGAGGTCATGGCCAATTGGGACGGGTCTCCTAGATACGCAGTCCTCTCCTAAAGATTGCTGGACAGTACACCAGGCACAGTCCAGTTTGGGTTTAGTTGTTTTTGGAGCATGCTACAAGGCCAGGGCTTGGCTGTACTGAATAAGTTGTTCCACCTGGACTAAGACTAATAAATGGCTGGTGGCAGCGTGGTTGTCGCACGCTTAGGAAGCATCCAGCTATTTGAAGTCAACAGGGCTAAAGCTCTTACAGTAGCTATGGAGACTTTTGGAAACACTATTACCCCATTAAGCAAATTAACCACATTTGATTTGGGACAGCCCAACTTAATCAGTGATAAAATCTGTTCTATCAAAGACTCTGCTAAACTCTGCTTGCACTCATCTTTTTAAGGACTTGAACTCTACTATGCTTGTTAAAGGATCCTTAATGGAGTCCCTCATTTTTCCACCTGTGCTGAGACTGGCTCCTAAAGGGACTTAAACGCATGCAGACCTGATCCAAATAGGCAAAGGGATAATTAGATCTAATCTAAATTAATCCTATTAGACATCACAGCAGCTTAATGTACCATTTACAGCCATAATTATACAGAGCAGCAGTATGTAAAGTAATTTGTTTCAATGATCATATACAAAAAAATCCTCTTTGACCACAATAATAACAATCAGACACTGGTCTGACTTACAGCAGACCCTGCTCTGGATCTCAGTTCCTCAGAAACAAATGAAACCATGAAGATTTGTAGTAACTGAACAACTCCCCTCTGATAAGATATTTAGTAAGTTAGATTTGTGGTCGGATCTGGACCACTGTGCTGTAGTGAAACAGTCACTCAGATGAACAAGTATAGACAGTCTGAATGGTGGTACCCATGGCAGTGGATGGGAAATATGTGTGAAATGTAATTGTGAAAACATGCAAATGTGCATTCTCTCAGCAAGTCACAAGAGTCTGCAGCCTTGAGTCTGCAACTTCAAGGAAAAGCCCTGGAAGGGGGGAGAAGGAAAACTCCCTGCAGGTGAACAGTTGAACGCACTTGTCTGGAAGATATACTAAGCCTTTTTCTAATTCAAAATCACGCACTTTCCATTTAGTCCAACTGAGAGAACAGACATCCATCATGCTGGCAGGCATGTGACTGGATGCATGATGATCAGCCATGTTCACAGAGAACAATCATTCACCTCCTGCTCACACAGTAGTCATTAGAGCAGCTACAAAGTCTTGGAGCACAGTCTTGGCTCACGCCAAAAAACTGATAAAGTATTTTCCCATTTACAGTGTTCTGTGTTGCTATAAAATACTGCTTCTGTAAAGAAGGGAAGTTAAAGCTCATGGTTGCTACCAGGCTGCTTCCAACCTGAATCAGTCATCATGGACATGCATGTTGTAACATAATCTGGTGGTGATTTAGGAATAAAGTTTTATTGTAAGTATGCAACATTAAGTTGGTGGTGTCATCTCACTCTCAGCGGTTACTCATATGATGGTTACTTTCCATGATTACTTGTGTGTAAACTCTTCACACTACAAGATTGTTTTGTCTAATAATCTGTCCAGCTGCAGATCAGACTCGAAATCTGACCAATTATCATCCAGTGTAACTAACAATCAACTGACAAAGACCACAGATACAGTCATACATGAATATTCCAGTATTTGCAGGGAATGACACATGTTTAATCCACTACTAATGTTTATGATTTTATGTCACTGATATCAGCTTCATTGTTAACTAACATCATTACTGGTTCTCATGAAAAACATTTAAATGCCAAAAACAGAAGAGGGCTTATATTGTGATGTAGTCACACAATGTACGTGTCTCTTAAGTTGGGGCTGCACGCTCTCCAGACACAAACAGCTGCTGTTCAGTTGTACTTCTGATACCATATTTGATTCCCATAATATTTTAGGACATGCTTTTCAAATAGCATTAAATGGTTAGAAAATATACAATAAAATGGAAAATTTAAATCAATAAAATATTATTTTAGAAAACACTATAACCATATGTGGCCTTCAGCAGAGCGACACTGTGTATTATAACTAAAATAGCCAAAGTGTCTCAAACTACTTGCTTGTTTTTTGTATCATCATGGCAAAATTTGTGTAAAACTACATGAAGCAGGGACGTGTGAGCCACGATCACTGATCCTGAAGCCTTTCTAAAAAGACACCGAAAAGAAAGGTGAAAGAGGGGACATGCTGTTTGTTGTGTGGAAGCGACCATGTGACTTTTGGAGACATAAAGAATTTTTTGTCAGCAGCGTTATCTCCCTGGTTCTGGAGTTACAATATGGCTTTTGTAGTCATGCAGCACTGAAAGATCTAAGTCACTTTGATCCCGCTTAATAGAGTTTGGTAAATGATCTCAGTAAGGGAACTCCGCCTCCTGCACACACACACACACACACACACACACACACACACACACACACACACACACACACACACACAGTGGTTCACTCATGCTCATACACACATACATAAAGAGTCAGACCGTCACACAGGTGAAAGCTCTTCGTCTTGCGGATCGTTGAGCCAAGCGTTCAAGCAGAAAAGTAGAAAATTTGCTTCTACTCTCAAACTGATCTGAGCTCAAAGAACTTTGATTCTGCTTTTTAACAATATCACTGTGCAGCTCTGACACCAATTCATCGGTCATAAACATAGGAACTGAACGACTCATGGACAATCATAAACGAAACGACGTCGCCTCTAAGGTGCTATTGCTACATTTGCCAACATGGCGAGCACAAATCCGTACAAACAACACAAAAGAAAAAAATCTGAGAGAGTGACTGAAGGAGCCACAGGGAGCCAGAGAAAGGGAGGGAGTTTGTCAGAGAGCATTTATCTGTGGTATGGTGATGACTCTTTTCCTCCAACCTCTCAGCAAACTAAGGGCTTCCTGCCTTTTGGGTACATGTAGCCATTTTTGTCCTAGAAACCAAAGCACTGCAATGAATTACAACCATTTTAAAGAGCTATCAAGAAACAAGAGAGGGCTGGTTAGAGGAGAGGAGGTGAGGAGGAGGAATGCAAGGCCACGCTTCTTGGAGAAAGCGGAGCGAGACGAGCAGAGGAAAATAACACTTACACTATCTGTGAGGACATTTGGCTGAAATGAGCAGAGCTGGCTATTAACTGTCTGATGATAAGACAGAAAGCACAAACAGTGACGAGTTCCATTCAACACATCACAAATTATACATATAAACAAAACACAGAAGGAACAAATCAACTTTTAACAGACTGCACATGCTCAATCTGTAAAACAGCCGATGTATTAAAAGTTTCAAGATTTTTAGTTTTATTAATTAACAGAAAATAGAAAGCGCAGTCAAACCTTTTGCAGATACATTAACCAAAATATGGAACATATTCAAAGTTTGAAGTGGTGCTAGAGAAAAACGTTAAGCAACAATGTTATTATAATTCATTCCAGGGGGAATATTAATGTTAGTAACTACATTTCATGGTCATCCCTCCAATGGGCGCTGAATATTTTGCTCAAAACTAAAAATGTCAACCTTATAGTGGCGCTACAGGAAAGGTCAGAGGATCATCAATGTCACAAAGATACAGGACACGGCCTATGAAAGCTCTATGCTCTGTACAAAAGCATGTTCTGATCTATTAAATTCTTTATTAGATATTTCACAGAACAAGTTGAAAATTTGACCCGCTGGTGGTGGCACCAGAGAAAAAAAAAGGAAAAAGTCAGCAGATCACCAAAGTTACTGGGATGCAGCTGCTGACACGTTCCAGTTTGGACCAGAGTGACGGAAAAACCAATGCTGCCAAACTGACAGTATGGCTAAATATCAAAATGGCTGCTAAATTTAAATGTGTTTAAATCTGATTGATTTGACAAGACTGATTATTTAGAATTGGAATAATTCAATCTAATGAGGGTCTAAAACTAATTCTTGTTTTCTTTATTTCTGGTCTATTCTTAGTGATGTTTGAACATGCACATGCAGTCATCTGAATGTAGCTTGTGTAAAACTGTGATGTCTGGCCCTAAGTTGCAAAAGCCTCCTTCATCTCCTCATTAGCTGTAGTAATAGTCATATAGTGAAAGTTGAATGCAGGATGTGTAAGTGTTTTTTGATCAACCTACCCCAGTGATCATAACCTTTCACCTGGAGTAGAATACAGAACAGACAGAGCCAACTTTCCCACCAATAGCATCTGAACACTCCTGCCATATGGTGCAATTGTCATCTGTTGCAACATGGTTCTCTGTAAATCTCTATAAATGTGGCCTTGATCCCTCAGGGAAGGGATAGCTTGGCCCCCACACCCGCTATGGATCAGCAGGCTTTCCTATGTGACCCCAGTGGATCGGTTTCAACTGGAAAGAGACAGGTGCTTCACTTGACCTGCACTGTCAGGACAAATTCAGAAAAGGTCGTACAAGATACCCATCTCCCTGGGAATGCAAAAATGCCAAGGTACTCTCAACTGTTAATCACCGGACATTTTGCATAATTGAATTCCACTGAACCTGAACTGACCCTGGTCCATGACTGGCCCTATGTCAGGTACGGTGTCATCAAAGGAAAATATAGGTATGTGTGCGCATGTACTCTTTTATAGTCTGCTCCTGTCTATTGTAATGGATGCGTGGCTGCATAATGGTGCAGCTTAAAAGAGCTGAGCAGTCCACTGGTGGTTTCTCAAGAGGGACAGACAATAAAAGAGCTCAAAAAGAAGTGCGAGACAAAAGCCTGTATCATTAACATTTCATTTAACTGTGTGTTTATGTGTACGCCAGTTTTTTCTTTGCCATTCCATCCGAGGACGATGAAGAGTGCGAATATGGAAGAACACACACACACACACACACCCACACATACACACTACTGTATAAACAGTAGTGTAGGAGGACAAGTGGTCGCTTTAATGTGCAAATGCTGTTTGTCTCTGCTCTGTCTGTCACCGCAGTTGAAGGATAAGTCCAGCTGTAATGCCTTTACCATACTGCACTGTTTGCATGTGTGTACTTAGCATGTGTGCTTGTTTGCATGCTCTACATGGGTGTGCTGCAGAGAACATGAAAGTAAGTATGTGACTCTTTTGCACAATGGTATGAGGGAGTGAGTGGACGAGTGAAACAGTGATAGTGTCGGAGTGTACACTGAAGTAGCAGAGACATTCCCTGGTTATTTGCATGAGGAGAGCTATGAAAAGTAGACAAGAATGTCTTGTATAACATTCAAGAATTCCAGACCTGGTCTAATGACTTAAAAAGAAGGGGGCCGGCAGGATTAAGAGACTTGCCATGTTTCCCTTACCTGCCTCTCCCGTCTTATGTTAAGAAACATCTCAACAGCCATCTCTTGTGGAAGAGGGTGGGTAAGGCAGCAGTAGCCCCTGCTTCCTGTGCTGCAGGCGGCAGCACAGATCCCTGTTCAGGAGAAACCATTAGTCCAGAGCTTGTCTGATAGCCTGGACACACATGGGGGTCTATTCATGTCAAGAGCCAGAGGCAATGTAGAGTTGTGGCCTCACATCACTGGAGGAGAGAGACGATAGAGAGGCGATGGCAGGCAGGCCGAGCTGACGGCCATATGGAAACACAAAAGACAAACACGTCTTGACAGCAGATCTGTGTGAGCTGGCCACATGAAGGAATGCAAATAATCTCTGTATCAACAGCACCGAGCATGTTTCTTACGTTCTATGCCGGGTTTGAAGTTGATGATTGACCCTGAATGTCCTCCCTTTCTACACAAACAGCACTTAATCACAGAAAAGTCAGAGTTCTTTTTACACAGCGCTACAGCAAAGCGAGCGGAAATTGTGAGCTTATAGAGATTTTATTCAGTCCTTTATGGAACTGCCAGTGAAACCCAGAGCCAGATAGAATGAATGGGGACGTGAGTCTACTGCTGTGTATGTTGAGATCTCATATGGTGTCCATACAAGTGGACAGAGTATTACATGCAAGATACAACTACTGTCCCTCTCAGTCTGCTGCTGCTCTCTGTTACTGAGTTGGTGGAAATTTTCACCTATTTAATCAAGATTTCTCATGCAACAAAATGTTTAGAAAATTTAAGAAAACATTTCAAACATACATGTAACATATGCAAACTATGCACAGCAGCAACCCAAGCAACGTAAAGCAGTGAGGAGCCCCAAGGATCCCTAGACAGGATGTTATCACATCCAGGGAGATAGGAAGTATGGACAAGAAATCTAGAGGAAGGGGGAGGAGAGGGCCCATATGGGAAGTGCAGTATAAACAGTCTCAGTTTTTAATCATCCCAGCTCACGTTCGGAACTGGACTCCCTTTGATGTTCTCCCTCAGCGCCCCCTCCGCCCTCCCATCCCTCGTTCCCAAACGGCTGTGCTGAGGGCCAGCCGGGGGAATACGTGCAGATAGTGCACTCAGACAGTTGATGGAGGCATTCACTACCTTATGGGACACTGAGAAGGGAGACCAAAGAATGTGAAGTGCAGAGTTAACTGGTGTTCACTCAATTGCCTGGCCTGCCTTAATTATAGCTGATGTATTTAAGGGAACTCTCAAAGGTCAATTCAACATTTCAAAGTACAAAGACCCAAAAATACAGCGTGAGGAAGAAAAAAAAGTCAAGATGGCTTTAAACGAAAATAGGTGGAGCTTTTATGTCCTTTAATTGGGCACAATGCCTGCTGGAGGATAAACTCCAACTCCTTCTCTAAACAGCGGCCAGAGAACCGTTGACACTCCTTTCAAGTTTGAAGTTATCCCAAAAGCTTTTGCACTTCTCCTACAGCCACTATGAAAGATTAATTCTGGACGGGGGGAGAGAGTCAAAATTCCTCTGTACTTGTATTTGTCCAAATAGTGCTGGCCAGACCCCAGCCAGTGTTCCAGTGAACGTGTTCATTCAGAGGACAGGGCACACTTCCAGAAAGATCACAGTTTTAATAGATCAGAGGGAGATATGTACCAAAGCAAAGTCCCATGACTTAAATACACCAATGAGGCCGGGGAACTTTTTCTCTAACCTGTTCTCAGAGTTTGTTGCTTACATGCCTTTGCAGTAATCTGGCGGTACATAAAAGAAACAATCCGTGCTCTACTTTATAAAATGCAATATTACCATCTGCATTGTTTTATCAGCACAGTAAAGGTGAAACTTTTTCAACATCACATGGTGGTTACAAAATACAAGTAAAAAATCGATTTAGCTTCTAATGCTGCACTAAGAAGATAACGCTGCTGACAATTACAGAGAAAAATTACTGTGGCTCAGAAGAGCAACATTTTAATAAAGATGTGACTGAAACATGTGGCTAAAATGAGAATGGTAATAACTTTATCTTACACCATCTGTCGGCCATGCTTCAGTGTGGTCCAGAGTAAAAACCTGGAGTAGCCTTTGTAAAACCTAAAAGGCTCACAGAAGGTATCTATTCAGTTTCATTGTTATTATAACACATTAATCCATTGGACAGCTTATTATAGAGGAGAGATCATAATCTCAAACAGATAAAGGACAAAGACATTGTGAGGCAGAGAATTTATCTATGGAGCTCAACCTCTTTCTCAGCCTTCATGCCCTTCATCCACTAGAAGACAAGAACATAAAGCGGGAACTGTAAAGCAGTCTGCAGGAGCAATGAGGACCTGTTGGAACAGGCCTGAGCTGCCACAAAGAGCATCCTGTGGCACAACACCAACTCTGTGCACTGTGGGAACAACTTGGGAAGAGAGAGTCTGACAAAACTATACCTTCCCGGCCTTGAACAGAACCACAATCAATGGTTTGACTAAAAGAAACAACAAAACAAAAGCACAGACAAAACCAAACCTCCTGAGTTTTTAGCCTCTAAAAAGAAAAAAGAAAATACAAGGATCTTATCAGCGGAGGATTAGGCTGTCGCCATTCTGACTGTGGCAGAGATAAAAGTATTAGTTGACTACAGCATTCGTGCACTTTCCTTCACACCTTTAGGGAAATATGGGCAGATATCACTTCTACAATCTTGCTCAAGCCCCATCACCCATGTGTCAGCTTAAAATACACAGTGCCTTAGTATGTCCAGCATGTTGTTAAGTCTCTTGGCTGAGACCTGGCAACAGGGGGTTAATACATTTCTGTGCATTTACATCAAATGTATATTTTTTTCCTCTACGGATCTGTTCAAAAACTGCAAGTTTTTATGGGGGAAAAAAAATTAAAGCCGAAAGCTGGAAATCCCAGAAAGATGGAAGTGTCTTTGATCTCAGCTGCACTGTGTTTTGCCTCCATAACATGTTGCCAACATCCCACACACACTCACACACATTAAAGTCAAATTGTTTTAACTGGAGAGAAAAACAGCGTCGGCTTTTCGCTGTCACTAATACTGGGCTTTCTCCGTGGAGAAGCCATGTAAATCCTTATCAATTACGGCAAACTACAGCATCTGGCTCACCATTCACAAAACCTCCCACACCTGGTGAGTGAAGAGAGACATGATCCTACAGTGCCTCATATCTGTCGTCCCGTTCCTTTGGAAACGGCAAATAAATTGACGCAACCTGGCTTTATGGCCCGGGAACCTTAATCCATTCTTGAATCCTAAATATGCACACTGAATAGACTACATACTTTACATTTGCAGGGTAATAACACAATGCTTTCTAAATGGTAAAAAGGCCTTTTTTGTTTTTCAACTACATCTTGACATTAAAAATATCAAACACCAAAAATAGTTAATGCAAAAAAAAAAAAAAAGACACACCTACAGAAGTTGGCAACCTTAATCAAACCCATGTTTTTGAGGGAAGTAAAAATAGACTGAAAACAAACTAACCTCAAAAACACCTGTATGTCATCACTATTGTTAAAGGAATTTAGATATTCTGTCATCACATGCTGAGTGCTTAGTGGAAAGGGTAGTATTGTGAGCAGCTCTTGGAAAGATACAGCGTGCTGTAACCCATGGTCACTCCAGTATTTTGATGGCGTATAGCAACAAGTACAGGTGTTAACATCATTTGGTTTATCAGACAGTGGATGCTGTGTAAACTGTTTTTTAGGTTAGGGAAACATGTGGGGCCAGCAGTCACTCCACAGAGGGATTGATGCACTGAAAGACAGGACAGTGTGTTCTGAAAACTAATTGTTAAATTCTAACATTTATGGGCTTTTAATGTTGAATTATTTCACTCCACTTTTCACAGCCCTACAGTGCGGTAGTAGAGATTAGTTCAGTGGTCACAAAGTAAAACACAAAGTTAAAGTTTGTTTAATTTTTTTTTTTTGTACTGATCTATTGAAGATCAGTGAAGTTTAGCAATAATCTGTCCATTTGTACACACAGGAAAACAGCTCAACATCTTCTACAGTGAAATAGTGAATGGGAGGGTCCCCAGGGACAATATGTTTATCAGAGCAAAGGGGCCAATGTAAATGTATATCAGGTCACTAGGGATGCCAAGTGGTGAGGCGGTCCTTCAAATACAATGCATGGGTCTAAGAGCAAATATTCCCACACTGCTTAAATCTATGCAAGCTTTATAACCGTTATTCACTTTAGAAATGGTAGGCCTCAGACACCAGGTGCCCCACAACCCCCTCCTCACCCCTTCACCCAACCACTGAACCCATCCTGCTCAGAACCAGGCAGAACTCCTGTTATTTAGGTGTTTGGATGTGAATGATCAGTGGGTAACACTGATGTGGTCGCACAATGTAAATACTCTTTTATGACATCTTACCTGCATTAGTTTTCCCTCCGCGTAGCCGGCACTTCCTCCCACGAATACCCCTTCCAAAGTGATGGGCTTCACCGTGGGCTCGTTCTTCAGCAGTGTCACCTTGATGACCGCTCGGAGGGCCGGCCGCTCGGACTCCAGGCCCGGCTGGCCCAGCACCACCTGCAGGGCCGCCATGAGCAGCCACGGCCAGAGCCCGGCCAGGCGCCGCTGGGGGACGGTCATGGCCTCGGCTGTAGCGGCGGTGCCCGGCCGCACATGGTGGACTTCAAAGCAGGCAAGCACCGCGGATAAACAAGAGAATATTTATATACGTCCGACTTCTTCCTTCTGCCTCCGCGACTACTGCGAAATAGATACAATCCAATTTTTTACAGCTGGAGCACCGCCAGCACAACTCAAACTCATAACTCTATAGACTTGTGTTCAGCAGCAGAGTTAATATTCAAACTCTAAAGTTTTTTTTTTTTTTTTTTAAAGAAATGCGTGTCACTTTGCACGCGCTGAGCCAGAGCCGTGTAGTTACAGAAAAGATATCCTCCGAGATAAAACACGAGCTAGAGTGAACTTTTATCCAGTGTCATTAATATGGGTGGCGAAACACTGCATGAACAAATGCACCATGAAGACACGCGGTGTTGTGTGCAGAGGTTTTCCAAAGAGAGACACACACAACAAATGTCCTCATTTGTAACGTGTTTGTCTTAAAGTTGAACTGTGGTATCCGCTCCCAGAAAGGCTCGTCCCGGCAACAGTGTATCGATCTTCATCCGTATCCGAACCACCGCCACCCCCACTACTACCACTACTACCACTATTATTATTGTTATTGTTGTTATTATGACAGTGTACCAGTCACTGTACCTTACGATCACATTTTGCGACCGAACACGAGTTGACAAACAGCGTCAACACACAGCTCGTCCAACAGGCGCCACATTTTCTGGATAAATCCACCGAAAACGCTGCGGAGCGACGACTTGAACTTCAAAGGCTGGACTACAGGTTGCCGCCGGAAACTTAAAAGGCATGTTGACAGATAATGTGCTGCCAATAAAAAAGTTAGCTAATATATATATATTTTTACAACCAGTGAGTTGCGAAAAATAACCCTCGGATAGCTTTATACAGCATGTATACCTTATTATTAACCAAAGTAAATGGACCGTTGCTTTACTTCACTTATAAGCTGGTAATTATACAGAGTCCGACACCGAAGCGACTTCAGTAACAGACCCATCAAGTTATTCTCTACAGTCGGCGCTCACTTCAACCTATTCACTTCTTTTCTGGAAAAGAAAGAAAAGAGAGAAAAAACAGCCATTCCCGAGTTCAGTGTCTCCGCTGCACTGTGAGAAATTAGATACGATCCTCCTGAGAACAACCGAGGGAAAAATCAATCGTTTATCAAAATCATCAACGAAGAAACGGAGAAGCACTTGAAAAAGGTAGAGGATAAAAATGCTCCAAACTCCCGGTGATTCCCAGTTAAAGTTGATAAAGTGGAGAGACACAGTGTACAGTTATGACACCGTCCCAAAAGTCTACCTCCCGGACTCTCTCCGCTCCCCTGGGATCTCATTCACAGCCTCTACCTGCTCACTGTCCTGCTGCCTTCAAGGCCTGTCGGAGATTCAGCTTTTATTTAAAAAAAACTGCCCCCGAACAACCAAACTGGGAAGATGAGTTTTTTTGTTTTACCACCTGTCTCGTTAAGACAAAAAGACGCAATATAAACTGATTGTGTTTAATGTGTTATACGTTATTATTACATCGCTGCTGTTGGAAAAGACAAGATAAGTTACATCTGGCACTTGCTCTTTCTATTTCCATTAAGCTTCGTTTTAACAGACTCTGAATGGTTCTCCAGAAAGCACTTAAATCTCAGAGAAGGAAAAACAAAGTTAGAGAAATAAAGACAGAGGAGCTTCCGAGTAGCACGTGAAGGCAGCATTACACGCTGAGGGAGGAGCGCTGCTGAAAAACGAGCACGTGCCTCCCTCTAGTGTTCAACATTACACACTGCACCACGCGCCTCCTTGCACGTAGCTGCAGCGACAATAACGAAAGACACGTGAATAACCCATCCCAGCTTATTAAAACTATACTATCTTTTAATAACATTTTTTAAACGTCCCTTTAAAAACACATCAGTTAAATGTTTAAAAAAACACTGCACTTTTTATGGGATTAAAAAATAGAAAGGTGACAACCACAAAGCAATCAATCACGAGTTAATTAAATAACAATATTTTCATAAAATTATTTCATATACTCACTCTCTCTCTCTCTTTACTGTAGTTTGTTAAAACATGTAATTTTTATTAAAATGTAAGTCCAAAACAAAGCACATTAAAGTAGGGAGAGGCTGAGTTTTGGGTTCACGCTCCAAACAATACTTAAGATTAAAAGTCTTTAAAGAAATAACATGTTGATAAAAATATTTTAAGAAAATGCAGTGAAATATATAGGTGAAATATTTCTAAAAATGTACCGTGGTACAATTCCTGTTCTTAGAGAAACAAAAACATAACTCAAGCTTATTATTTTACACAGTAATATTTTTAAATACATTTAAATATTTTCATAGCCGTCTTAAATTATAACTGAAATGTAAATCACAACACACAAATGCAAGAAACATTGACAAATTAAATGATCCTTAAAGTGGAGAATTAAGTCTGATGATAGTGAAAATGTCACTATTGCACATCACGTCCTCAAGACTCCCTGTCACGTGCCAATCACATCACAATGTTGAATCTAAAATGAGAAATATAACCAACTGTCAGTAAACTGTCCTTTCCTGGCACTAGTTTCACTGTTTTCTGTCTACACGTTCAGAAATGTCTTACCTAATCATCTGGTGGACTTTTGCATCTGCTGCTGTCGGCCTGACGAGGATCCAGGTGAGTGGGGTTGACTGTGACATCTACGACCTCAGCGTCCTTTGCATCCTCATTGTCACTGACTCCCTAAAACCACAGCCACAGCAAAAAGTGTTCAGGTCTTCTACTAAGTTGTTACACTATTTAATATATATATATGATGTGTAATATTAAAATGCAGAAAAGCTAAATGTCTTCATGATATCTACAGTGTTGAAGCTTACCTCATATATGGCATCTTCAGGCATTTGCTCAGGCACTGAGACCACAGACTGCTCCAGCTGTCTGTATGTGACTAAGTCAGTGCTGTCTGTCACATCGATGATAATGAGCCCAGCTTTCTCAGGTTTGTCAGACAATGTGGTGTCAGTCATATTGGAGGAGGACAGCTCTAACTCAGGGCCTGGCTCCTCTGAGATCTCAACTTTAACAGCGCAGTAATTGGGTGGAGTCTGCATCTCTTCATCAGCGATGTGGAAAATTGTGTCCAAGTTGATCTCACATTTTTTCACCTCCTGCTTCTGCTTTTCCTTGTTCTGTGAGTTCGGGCTCTGGTTGCCAAACAGATTCAACAGATTCGCAGGATATCCTGCCTAAGATACCAAAATAAAAACATATGTTTAGGACAAAGTTTATGTTAAAAATACATGTTTTATCATCACTGATTACCTACTCGTATAAAACTATGGGAAGAGAATGGCCCTGTCTGAAGTCCACTGCCTGCCATATGTGATGCCACAAGGTTCGGATAATAGCACTGGAAAACTTCAAGAGCAATAATAATATTTTAAATAGTAAAATCGAAATGTTGAGTTAAAGCTCTAATTGAAGTAGAAACCTACATTTTCTGTATTCAGGTATTTCTGAAAAATCTGAGTGATGTAAAGAAAAAAGTATGGTTTGTAGGTAAACACACGCCACGCTCACCTGGGGAAAAGCAGCCAAGTGGATATAGTGTATTACAAGAATTAAATCTGGGGACAGCTGGGTTTCCGTGGTTGGGACGAGCCAGCAAACCCTGCTGAGTGTGCATGGCGCTGGAGCTCGAGGCTACATCAGCATAGTGGTGGCTTAAAGACACCACAGTCCCTTTGTCTGTCACAGAGACAGGGGGAGAGCGAGCCGCATCGTGATCCCTTATCAGGTATCGTGGTGGCACAGGGGTTCGATTGTCTTCTGCCACGGCCTGAGCTTTATGTGGAAGGTAAGGATGAACTAACCTCTGATGTGGGGGTGTTAACAGTGAAATGCCTGCAGACACAAGAAAAACAAACCATGATAACAACCTCTCAAACAGTGATAAGTGACATTTAAAACCCTGGATTGTGGAGTTAATATTACAGTTAAAATCTTGACAGGTTTAAGAGATAGCTCAATTACTACACTGCTTCTTCCTTACAGCCAGTGAGTTGCACTTACCTCCCTTCACACCCTTGTCTCTGCAATCACCAGCTCCAACCTGTCTCTGGTAGCGGCTCGGAGGTCGACAGGTGACGGTGAGACCAGCCTGAAGCTTGGCCTTATTGTCCGCAGTGAGTCTCATCAGATTCCCAATAAGTTCAGGGTGATGTAGCTTGAAGTCCGGGTTGTAAAAATGATGATAATTCCTACCGTCCGCAGAGGGATAGAGGCTGTAATCGATCGCTCTCTCTGTTTTCTTGAAGCCGTATAGGTTGAGCTGACGGACAAAGCTGGAGAAGTTGGTTGTTTTGAAGGCGTTGGCGTTGTCCGGGCTGCTGGAGGAGGGAGTCAGGATCTGCTTCTCAAACAGCTGCTGGTCTATGACAACCACCTCTCCTGATTTGTCCCAGCAGATGGATTTATATGCCGGGTTGTTCACCAAACGCCACAGCTTGGCAGGGAAATTGTTAGGATGGATACCCTCTGGGAGTGGACTTTCACCAACATCCATGATTTTTGTTTGTAGAACTAGAAACAGAGAATGAACACGAGTTCACATAAACAAACCAACTGTCAGCTGACTAGCGGTTAGCTAACACGTTTAGCTAAGCTATCAGCTAATTTAACAAATTGAAGATAAACATTGATTAATACAATAAAATGCAAATATAAAACAAACAATAGAATACTATTAATTGTAGTTAATGTAAACTAAAACTATGTAAATTACGAGCTGCTAAAAGTCATAAGTTAGCATTTTTTTTTTTTTCCAAAAATGCTAATTTTTAATGTTAGCTTTATTTAGCTAACATTACTTAGCAAAAACGAACGTTAGCGCAGCAGCTAACTGCCCATGTTTTATTTAGCACCGCAAAGAATTTAAAGGTTAAAAAATCTTTTCGGTGCCCTTTTACATTTACACAAATAGTACTAATACAAATATTTAAAAAAAAAAAAAAAAAAATACCATGAAAACTTGTAGAGATCGCCACAGATGAGCCAGTGCTCCTCAGTCCTGGTGTTTCTGAACCGTTGAAAGTTCCCGAACCGTTGCAACCGTTTGACGTGACGCTGCGTCTCCTCAGCCGATTCCATTGATGGAAGTTTGTTTCCACAAAGTTCAACAATACTGAAGTTTAAAATTATTGTCTCACTAATTTTAAAGTAATATTTTGAGCAAATAACGTCAAAAGTATTTTTTTTGTTTGTTTGTTTCTGTTGCTGTGAATTATTTTTTTTTAATGTTTAATGTTATGATGAACCTAAATAAATTATACATCATTTGAATTCTCATAATTCTCAAAAAATTTTAATTCTCAGCGTTTAGAAAACATTCTACCACATAAAAGTTGAAAAAAGAAAAAGTTTTTTTTTTTTTTTTTTTTTTTTTACAGTTTTTAATCTTTAGTCTACACAAGTATCAGCTTCAGTTGATATTTGACACTACTCAGTGTGGTGTAGTCTTTTTTTTTTCCTGCAGGCATGTTGTACTCATCACAGCAGAGAAAACGCAGCGCACATTAATAACTTTAATGATGAATCTGTTCCATTCACTTGTCCCAGTAAGTTATGCAAGTGAGTCAGCATGATCGGCATCCCTGGAAAAAAGCATCTTCATAGAGAATGCCACCAGCCTTGATTAAATTAAAAGCACATGCAAATTTCCTACAACAACGTATCACAATGCCTACTGTTATCTCATTAGAAATACAAATTAGACTAGCGACAGAAAGATGATAAGATTTATTTATTTATTTATTTTGTAGCTGAAACTGAACTCTTGAGAAATAAAATAGGTTGGTCACTTCTCTTCACCTTGTCACTTACATATGTTTTCTCAAATTGTAAATCTAAACAGGGTAGTGAGCGTATCAAGAAACGTGCAATTTTTAACAGTTAATTTTACATAGAAATTAGGCATGATGCGTACACAAAAACTGACTTTGATTACATTGATAACGATATCCTAAATGTGGAACTTGCACTGTAGGATCAGCACAGAGGACAGGGCAGGAAAAAAAAAAAAAAACCCAAATACAATCCAATATACAGTACTGTGTAAAAGTTATAGGCACCTCCCACATGTTTTATTTTAGCAGTGCTTTAAAAACAGTACACATTTAACTCTCACTTTTATTATGCATATATAATAAGAAAATTCTGGAAATGTGTACAAAGTATTTATAACACATATAACGTACTAATGATTCTGGATTCAGACTCCAGTGACCAACAACCACAAGGAATAAGCTGATGACAAAGTTATTGTTCCACACCCAGATCACTGGGTCTCAGTGGGTCTAGCCTGACAGAAACTGTTGGCAGATCCAGATGTGACGGGTCTCAGGATCAGCTGCTGATTTCACTTTGGCTCACCCAAAAGAGATGCTGCAGTAACAAATGTATTGACAAAGCATTATGACACTTTAGGTCTCTCCTGACCCTGTTTATCGTTCACTGAGGGAGGAATTCTGCCCTAGTTTGCCTGATCGGGACTCTTTGAATATCATCCTTTGGCCATTGGCTTTTCCTATTTTGACCAAGGTGAGATCAGCAGCTGTGTCGACACCCCTGTCACATCTGGATCTGCCAACAGCTTATGTCAGGCAGACATGTCTATCAGTGATCTGAGTGTGGAACAATGACTCGGCCAACAGCTTATCCCTCGTGGTTGTTGGTCACTGAAGCACTGCTGGGGCAATAAATCTGGGGGTGACTAAAGTCTGAATCCAGAATAATTAGTACATTTTATGTGTTCTTAAATATTTTGTACACATTTCCTGTATTTTCATATTATATCTACATAAAGAAAGTGAGAAATAAATATGTATGGTCTTTACATCACTGCTAAAACACAACATGTGGGATGCCTATAACTTTTACACAGTACTGTGTATATTACATAGGGTTAAAAAGGTGAGAAAAACTGAGAATAATAATATAATATAATATAATAATAATAAATAATAAATTAGAGGAATAGAGAATACATTAAAATGACTATTTACATATTTGCATAACTTGCAACTGATAACAACAATATAAGACCAAATGACGTTTGAACATTTGGGGATTAGGATAATAAAAAGTAATAATGAAACAGTAAACTAAAATTGAATTTTTAAAAGTGTGGAGATGTTTTAAACATGTGGATTTAAAAAAATTGATATACAACGAATAACTCCTAAAACCAATTCAAGATCGTATTAATTATTTTTAAACAGGCGCGCTACACCGACTCCTCTCTGCTGTTTGTGCTTTAGGTCCTCACAGGTGACGTAATCCCGCAGCGACAGGAATACGTTCAAAACATTGATCTGTTGGTTTGTTTGGTATTTTTTTTTTTTAATAGTATTTAGAATAGAAGATCAACATAATGGCGTTGGAGACTGTCCCTAAAGACCTGCGCCACCTGCGAGCATGTCTCCTGTGTTCGCTGGTGAAGGTAAATTGAGAATTACGACAAAGAAATGATCGAGCTAGCTTGTATGCTAACGCTTAGCCACTGTATACGCAGTGTTTTTCTTCTTTTGTGTCTCATGAATCAAGTGAAGGTTTAAAGTGCTGTTTTGATAATGACTTTTATCAGCTGAATACCACTGAGTGTAAGATGGGAGTCTTTTAAGACAATTGATTAATACGTGTTCATTGTGCGGCTAAATAGCACGCACCGAGCTTACATTTGTCTTTAGTTAATGGCCATTGAATCGTGTTTACAGACCTGTGTCTTGTGTCTTACTTTTCATGCCGTGTTTTTTCATCCATAGTCGTTGGTTTATGTAACACATTGTCTTCTCCTTGATATCCTCCTCGTCTCATCCAGACCATTGACCAGTTTGAATATGACGGCTGTGACAACTGTGAGTCCTACCTGCAGATGAAAGGGAACCGGGAGATGGTTTATGAATGCACAAGTTCTTCGTTTGATGGGTAAACGTCATCCCAGTTCTGATTGATCCAAATCCCAAACTTTAATAGTAGAGTGTTTATCATGATGTTTACCACTCTGTATGTTCACAGAGTGATCGCCATGATGAGCCCCGAGGACAGCTGGGTAGCAAAATGGCAGAGGATAGGTAAGGATGTGTGCTTGTACTTAAAGGTCCCATATTATGCCCTTACAACAAGTTAACATAGCTCTATGAGATCCAAGTAGTTTGTTGAAAGTACCTCTCAGATTAAGCTTATTTACCGGACTCTTTACCCTTCTGTTCAGAACAGGCTGATTCTCATTAGAATTCCTACATTCAAATGAGTTGCTACTGCCCACACCCCATTTTGTACTGGTGCACACCCCCAGTCTCTCTGCCAGCACTGGAGTTTACTAGAGACATGGCTGCCACTTCTGTGCAACCTTATATGTTCAAACCTGAGTCTGACCCAGAGGGGAGACACCTTTAAAAACACTGTCACTCTGTATGGAGCAGGATGTTGTCGAATGGTTAGTCAAAAACTAAACTATTAAAAACAACGTTTAATATCACTGCTATGTATATATATATATATATATATATATATACACACACACACACACACACACACACACACACACACACACACACACAGCCTATTTACATTCAAGGCAAACTCAGTTTTGTGCCGTTTTGTGCTCAGTTTTGACACTGAGCATGAATGACCTCCGAGGTAAAAAACTTATGCTGCTGGGAAATACCAGAGGTAATATTTTCAGTTGAAGTTGCACTTACTTATATGACTAACATTTGTCACTCTCCATGATACTAATGATAACAGGTTACTAGACGGCTGCAGCAGGTTGAGGAAGTCCCCTGTATGACAGACCAACCTGTCTGTCTGCCCAAATGTCTTGCTGCTGAATGCCTGCAACATTTACAAAGCCGACTACGGCCCCCGTCCAATTTCATGGATGTATCGCTGTCTCTGCTTCGTAAACATCCTCAGAAACGTCAGAATCTCAGCTTAAAGGCGATATAAACCACCTCTACAACCACCAAACACAGTTAAAGCTACACCCCAAGTTAAAGCTTGTGAGCAGTCTCTGGTCAAAAATCAGCTTTCCCTGCCTGGTAACAGGCTGTGATTGGACAACATTCGAGTTAGCGCTTGCGAGAAAAAATGGCGAATAAGGCAGCTCTGTCTGCTGGGTGGGGATCTTCTGTACGTTAGAGGGTGGAGGTGGGTGTTCAAATATCCCCGTCACAAACGGGGTTATTTGAACACCCACCTCCACCCTCTAACAATCTAAATGGACTGTTTAAGCACGTGGATTCTAACACTGGTGAAAAGACATTCAAAAACCATCAAAAGCGATTTTTTTCATAATATGTGACCTTTAAAGCTGCAATAAACTATATTTTACCACCAGGCACCAGGGTACAAAAATACACACATTTAAAAAGATAAATAAATTAAACAAAACAAAACAAAAGCAAGTTGTCTAACAGATGTAGAAGTCTGATTGACAGAAAGTAACATAATGATTCTGCTGGGGCCTTGTTTCTGGCTTCATGGAAAATTAAGCATTATATTTAGTGTCACTGTAGCTCTGGCTCCAGCAGCTAGTTCCTAATTGTCTACTGTTTGGAGCCAGGTAGGTAGAGTACAGTGTGTTTATTAAAGGGTGTTTTAAACAGCTGCTGGCTGTTTCAGGGAACTGTCAGTAAAAAAAGTGAAAACAAAGGCCAGAAATGTGACCATAAATTAAAAAAAGAACTCAAGTCACAATCCTGTTTACAACCCAGGATGACAATATGGTCAATATTTTCATATATAGTCATTTGTTACGAATTAAAACAAGTCTGTGCAACCTTAAAACTATCATATACAGAAACATTCATATAACATAATCATGCTGTTGTTGAAACACTGTTTATATGTTGTGCTTCATCCTACAGGCAACTTCAAGCCAGGTGTATATGCAGTGTCAGTGACAGGCAGACTACCTCCAGGTATGTAACTGTGTTTCCCAAATATGTAGCAAATCAGACTCATTTAGAAAGTAAATGTGTCTGTTTAATGAAAACTGGAGGTTCATTGCTGGTGACTAATTTGTTTCTTTTTTTCTTCTTCTGTAGGTGTGGTGAGGGAGTTGAAAAGCAGAGGAGTAATTTACAAATCCAGAGACACTGCGGTGAAGACTTAAAACCAACTGCTTCCAGTTTACGCTGTCTGATTAGTGGCATCATAGCTGTATCCTACTGGAACACCAACCGCAGGAAGGAGTTACATCAGTGGAACTGTCCGATTCTTCTTTTGTTGTTGTGATTAGAAACATTAGTATTGGTGATTACATGGGGGGGAAGTGGATATTCATTTTTTCTTTTTATAATTGAGAAAAAAAACATATTAAAAGTCTGTTTTATAAGAAATATGAGTAATTGTTTTTAATATCAGTCTACTTCCCTTGTGAGAGACAATGAGCATCCCAGTATTTCCTAGTAATACAGTTGCACCAAAGCTGATATATTACAGTGGAAATTCCCCAGAAAATTCACACAAAAAAAACAACTCAATTCCCCTGAAACAACAAAGAAACAAAATCCACAGAGACCCACAAGTGAATGACTCATTTGATTAACTGGTGAACTGAGGGGGTGAATTTTTTGTTTTGCCTGGCAGAATACCAGGCTCGGTACGTGGCAGACTGCAGGATGACACAGCATTCAGTGTCTCTGTGTTCACCCACCTCACTGCTAGGTCTTGATGGGCAAAATGGTGGAGTCATGTCGGAGAACAGATCTCACTTGATCATTTTTGGTTTGAAATGATATGAAAAATCCCTGTGTTTTATCTACTTTGTGCCACAAGATGGTGCTTTTGTACTGAATTTCTGAATTATGTGCAGATCCTCTCACTGCCAGTGAAGGAAACTGTCAGATGGTTAGTGGAGTACATTACATTTGGAGTACAAATACATTGTCACATACTGTCTGTCAGAAATAGTGTTTCCAGTTAAACAATAAAGTTCTCTACTGTTCCAGTAAGTGGCTACTGTTTCACTGAAGACAGAATAACTGCCCTACAGACTGTCACAGTTTTCAGGTGTAACTGTTCATTCTGGCTTGCGTTACTGTTTAGGATGAATAGTTTTATTGCCAGAGGGTCCAGGCATCGTCTGAATTCACTGTCATCTGATGCAGTCGTGTCATGCAGAGACTTCTTTCAAGTCAAGACTCCAACATGGGAACAGACGTGTTTTATCAAATATTTCACAACAAAGACAAATCAATGACGAGTTACTTGAGATACAGGAAAGTTGCCCCAGATTCATGTATCCAGTAATGATTCTCAAGTTACATTTCTAGACAAATGGGTCATGGAGGGAGAGGTGGGGGCCTGTGACTGATGTGCAACATAATCTGAAGAAGAGTTGTGTTTTTCCGTCATCAACAAGGAAGTGGAGAATTTAAATACATGAAATACAGGGAAATTTCTACTTCTGGTTCTTACCGTGTGCCTCTACAAATAAATATACAGATTTTCTCTGACAGTAATTTAGTCAAACTGTAACTTGGTGTGTAAAGACTCTGTGACCACAGAGGCAGCATTACTCTGCTTCTGTCTCTTCATCCTTTTAGCAAGAAAACTTCCTGTATGTAAAGATGAGAGCAGTGTGGGAAAGTCCAGAGTTCAGTAGCTTACTGCCATAAAAAACATATGAATGTAAAGTTTTATTCTGTAACATAACCAATATTTATAACTGTCAAATAGATATATTAATGTCTGATATGTATGAAAATAAAAGCATAAGGCAACAGAAAATGTAATAATTAGTAGCCAAAATGAAATGAAATGAAGTGCTTGAGTAAATGTACTGATTTCTCACAGTCAACTGATGACTGAGACATCAATACATATACAGTAATATAGGGAAGTTGCTCTGATAAACAAAAAAAGAAACCTCAGTCATTGTGAGAAAGGAATACTATTACAAATATAACTGCAATGAGGTGGCCAAGCAGTAAAATGAGCCACTTTAACAAATTTGCCCTACAACGTGCCAAAGGCCCTTAAAGGGACAATCTGCAGTTTCAGCAGACATGACAATTAAGTCAAAATCCAAACCCATCGAGACAAATGAGTCAAAATACATAGTTTTGCTAATTACAGCGTCGCCTAGAGGGCAAATGACACCAGATTGATTGGGCCTACTCCGTAAACTGAGTTTGACTAAGACATATTGACGCTTTGCTGAGATATGAGCTCATTCCCTAATTGGCGCCTTCGCCACTGATTTCGATTAGCGTGACGGACAAACATTTTGGTAGAAAAATAAAATCACGAGGCTTTTGTCAGGCGCGGTCTGAAGATCATCTGTGTCAAGTTTCGTGACGATCGGACTAAATTTGAGTCCTGTGAAGAGTTAAGTTTCATTTTCAGTAAAATCCAATATGGTGGCCAGTTTTTATGATTTCATAAAAAGTTTGCAATGGTCATTAATGGGTCAACTCAACATGTCACCAGGCATGATATTTGACTTAAAATTCCAAACGCATCAAGAGATACATTGACCCCCTAGTGGCCAAGTGACACCAAATTGATTTTGCCTACTCAGGATGTGGTTTGGGGACTAGCCATTAAGTTTGATTAAGACATCTCAAACTATTGCTGAGATATGAGATCACCTCCTGTTTGGCAGCTTTGCCACTGATTTTGATTGGCTGTGGTAGTCAAACGATTAAGATCTGTAAGATTCCAAATGGATTTGTGATGAAATCCAAGATGCCGGAAAATCTATCATGATGCAAATTGACATCATGTAGTGCATTGGAATCGGCATGATCCAGGGAATCCAACGGTACCAGATTTGTAAAAATCAACCATACAAGTCAAAAGTTATGAACATAAATGTAACTGCAACTTTAAACAGTTGGTGGCGCTAGAGTGTGTGTGCTGCTGGTATAAAATTTGCAGAAATTGATATTAAGACTGACCACAATGAGTGTGCCAAATTAGAACATTTTTGACCAATCGGTTCTATGGGCTGCCATAGACTCCAATAACAGTGGAATAATAATTAGAAAACATAGTAACTCAATGGTGGCTTCACTGCTTTGCTGCTTGGTCACTAATTATTACAGACAGGATCAGCCAGAACAGAACAACCCACCAGAAACTCTGATTTAGTTCTATATTGTGAGATGCACCTGCTACTGAAAATAATGGTTCAGTGGTTTATTGAAATTTCTTCTGCTGCCAAAATCAGGTCATAGGTAGATAGATAGACGGACGGACAGACGGACAGACAGACAGACAGACAGACAGACAGACAGACAGACAGACAGACAGACAGACAGACAGACAGACAGACAGACAGACAGACAGATAGACAGACAGACAGACAGACAGACAGACAGACAGATAGATAGAGAGATAGATAGATAGATAGATAGATAGATAGATAGATAGATAGATAGATAGATAGATAGATAGATAGATAGATAGATAGATAGATAGATAGATAGATAGATAGATAGATAGATAGATAGATAGATAGATAAATAGATAGATAGATAGATAGATAGATAGATAGATAAGTAATGTCTTTAAAGACACACATTTTTTTTAAAATGTTGTATCTGTAGATTTTTATTAGCAATATATCTGCATGTTTCTGAGAGTGTAAAAAAAAAAGAAAAACATGAAAAAAAAAATTATATATGCATTTCCACATGTGCAGCTACGTAAACTTATCAAAGCAGCCTGACAAGCAAACCAGTCTCCAGTAACACTCATCTAATCCCATCAGTTTTGAAAAACTGACATATTTATGTTTTTCTAACAATAACACTTAACTATGACAAATAACAAGTTTTATTTGAATGTTCAACATTTGTCATTTTCTCCATCGTCAGTGGAACAGAGAGTCTTTGAGCTTAGAACATTTGGTGGTTGGAGACGGTTGATAATCAAATGAGAAATGAACCACAAGTGTCTGCACCTCCATGTGGGGTTTAAAGTAAGTGCACGTGTAGACAGATGAGTGCAACATCCTTTAATATTTCAGTTTCACCTCTTTGTTTCTGTGTGACATGAAACAATTCCACACTGAAGAGCAATTCATATCGCTTTTCTGCTCAACCCCCCAACCACCCCCTTGGACCCTCCTGACCCCTCCACCCCCTCCGTGATTTAAACTTCTGGCGCCTTCACTCATTCCATGAAGGCTGCAAACTAAAAACAAAACCGAGAACTCTGTTCACTGCTGCGAGCCACCACAGGCGTTGTCAGGAAGTGCTTCAGCTCCGCCCCTGCTTTCTCCTCTACCCATCAAGTGTTATAGCAGCATCTGAGTGAAGTGGAGCGATAGTGATGGAGCACGCCCTTCGTTTTCACACACACACGCAGACACGCACATACACACACTGGGCCTCGTCTACCACTGCCTCATTGGTGCTCACACGATAGCTTTTGCCCTTATTTGGATATGTAAGGCTTTAGGGCTAAAGGGAAAGTGTTAGGTGAGAAAGTGAGCTGTTGATGAGGTTTTAAGTGCATCGGTTGATCATTAACTTAACATTTAAAAACGCAACTGGATGTTTCTTCAGCTCCAGTCTTGAAATGTGCTCCGTGTGACAGGGACACAGGAGGAAGTATGGACTTTATCCACACACATTCAGGCTGCAATGTGTGTGAGTGTTTCATAAGGCTGACAAAACTTCCTCTCTGTCAGAGACGACAGATAAAGCACTACAGAACCGAGAGCAGCTTGTCATAGTTAAGGATTTCAATTCCTTTTACACATGAGGACACCTTCACTTTACACAACTTTATTTATAAAACATATAGATCCTAGCTGAGATTGAAAGTGCTGATATGAAAGGAAATACTAACATTTTCAGTGATTTACAGATTTAAAAACTTAACAGATTTTTAGAGGTGTTTGTGTTTCGCATGTTCAGACTCAGAGAGATAAAAACTACAGGGACATGTTTTAAAACTGAGATGTTAGGAGAGGAAATGTTTCTTTTCTGCGGCTCATAGACATCTGAAACAGGACGAGGCCTCAACCACACACAGGTTGATTTGTAAGTGGGTCACAAGTCAGAGAAGGTTGAAATAATCTGGTTTCATCTTTAACTGTGTGTTAAGAAGAAAATATAGATATGTAGGCCAGTGCAGCAGAGATTCACGGAGAATAGAGCAGAAGTGTAAGTACCTCAAAATGTGACTTAGGTGCAGTTCTTATAGCGGGTTTAGAGGAGCTCGGATTGCTGAGGAGCTCACAGGTCTGAGAGGAATCGAAGTTTCTGGTGTCTCAGTGGTGTCGACACCAGGCCTTGGCCTTAGGAGGAGTCTGGAAGGAGGGAGGGGAAATGGCTGCCAGCCCAGATAAGGTCTATCACGAGAGGCAGCGTGGGCTCGGGAAGGCCCCGGCTTTACTGTGCTACACTCACAATAGGGAGTTAGGATCACTTCCTCATTGGTACACGCACAGATGAGTGAACGCCGGTGGTCGTCTGCCGTGGGAGGGGATGGGGGGTGGAGCTCTGACCCTGGCCGGCTCGGCTACAGAGGGCAGGGATTAACACATTGCAGGGCAGAGGTCAGGAGATTTGAAGGTTAACGGCTAAAAAAACAGTGTGGCTTTTAAAAACACCATATGCTGGAGCTTCTATATTATTTGTAATTGGAGCTTCATGAATTTAAACCCTTACACAGTAGACTCCTATTGTCACTATCACACACACACCTATATATTATATTGTTCTACACACAAACCCATGATGTTCAAAGATATCAGTGGGAAAAAATGTGTGTACATCAACTCTTTCCCTGACTATTCCAGACACTCCAGAGGGAAATATTGTACTTTTCACTCCACTACTTTCACTCCACCCCTTGACTCGACTACTGTAAAAAAAGTATCAAACAGCTGCAGCTCGAGTTTTAACCAGAAAAAAGAGATCAGGGCACATATCACCCCAGTTCTTAAGTTTTTACACTGGCTCCCAGTCTACTACAGAATAGGTTTTAAAGTTCTGCTACTAGTTTACAAATCACTGAATGGTTTAGGTCCAGAAGACATAAATGACATGTTAGTAGACTGAAGACACAGGGCTCTGAGATTTACTGACTCATATAGTCACATAGTGGAGCACAGAGTTCAACCAGAAACAGTGAAGCAGCATTTAGCAGTTATGCTGCACACAACTGGAACAAACTACCAGCAGAACTGAAAAGAGCCCCGACTATAAAACACTTTTAAATCCAGGTTAAAAACATTTCTCTCTGCATGTGCTTATGGATGAGCTCTTTTAAAGAACTTGTAATCATAATCTTGAGATTTGCACTGTAACTCTAATTGTTTTAATACAAATCTATCTATTGTCTATCTATCTAATGTCTGCTGGATTTATGAGGCCACATGATGGGAACAGTAATTGATAGCGTGCTCATATTTGATATCGTACAGCTTGAAATAGCTATAACCTGTTTTTTAACCAGGTAAAAGACTTTACCCTATATATTATGTAATATATTATAACTGTGTTTATACAATATGAATATTTATTTAGTATCTGCCTGTAAACACGTGTTACAGTGGTGTAACCTAAGGCCTGAGGGTTGTACAGTTATCAACAGTAGGTGATAAGATCATTATTTTAAAAAAATCTGATTCATTAGAAGACATTGTCAAAATCAAATATAATTTAACCTCTTTTTACTTAATTTCAGGACAAACAGAATCAAGATTATTGCAGTTGGTTTTAATGTTGGATTTGCAGAGTCAGTGAGATGCTGCAGCAGAGCACAGAATAAACCAAAACTAGGTTTTATTAATAATGTTCTGTGCTACAGTTGTTTACCACAAAAGAGAAACTGAGTCATCATCGGTCTGTCACAGTGACACAAACACAGCCAGGCTGCTCTGCTGCATAGTTATTGATTATTGCAGATGAACATTAAACTGGACTGAAATGAACAATCAGTTCACTGTTTGCAAAAGGTTCAACATTAATGCTCGGTGGTGGAGGAAGATGATCCTTTATTCACTGTAAAAAATATTCTGTCACAAATAAAAACCCTTATTTACTATTGTAAAATAAAATGTAAAAAAAAGCTGTTATATAATGCAGAATTGGGTATTAGGTTAGATATTGGGGATTGTAAAAAAAACTATGATACTAGTACTTCAGAGCTGTGTTTGAATACTGTATATATCTTCTTTCCACCACCACATGTACATGTGTGGTACATGTACATATACATATTCAACATGTCAGTGTCGTGTGGCTGATGTTTCCATATCACTAAATGTCATCAGTGCAGGTTTATTCCATCATTCACAGGCTGTTAACTTGATGTGTCGGGACTTACCCGACTCCCCTCCAGGTTAGTGAAACCACAAGCTCACAGTTGGACATTTTACATTTTTACATTTACGGGAATTGAAACCTGCGGCCTTTCACTTATGAACACCAGCAGAAAGAATCAGGTATTGGCAGTCACAAAAAAGGTTGCCTTGTTCTTTTGATCAAAAGACAGCAGTTGGCATACATTAAAGGAAGTTCACTTTTTCTTTTTTCCACGTCTGTCTTAACCCTTCATTTACACTAAGTGTTCTTCCTGCTCAGCACTGGTCACAGTTCTGTGTAAAACCAGAAACAACACATGGATGCGTGAGTGAAAACATTTTGAAGACATCCTATGATGACGCTCTATGCTGATCTGGATTGAACTTGTTTCACTCTGACAAACAATTTGTCATAATTCTCATAAAAAACATCAACTACTGCCTGTGTCTAACTCATCTGATGGTAATTCTACCTGGAAGATTTGACTGTTTCTAGTAAAAGAAAGTCAGATTATCAGTATATCAGTGAAACAATCTCCACACAGGAAGTGCCCTGTTCCACCGGATCTGCTTACACCTCTCTGTCTCCTGAAAAGGCGTATTAATACATCAGTCATAAAACTGTTAATAAGATGAGATTAAAGCATATTACTGATATTAATATAAATATTCTGGTCATGTTCACCTTTAAATGCGATCACCCTGTAGGTTGTAATGTGTCATTGTCCAACTTCACACTGCACTGAGTTCTCAACAAAACTGCACGAGCCACATGAGTAGTAGTGACATCGTCAAAATGTCCAGATGAATCAGATTAAGAATTAACAGCAGTTATTAAGCAGAAACGTCCTGATCTTTCTCGTGTTTGTGAACGTAAATGTGGACTCTGTTCGTTTGGTGTCGTTGCCATAACGTTGGCGTCTTCTGGAGGGAAAAAAAAATCCTCTAAGTTGCTGTTTTTAAAAAAGCGCCAGCAGAAAGCCGGAAGAAGAGAAAGAGGCAGACTCTGACTGTTAGACCTCTTCCTGTGGTTACATCACGTGGTTGTGGAGGGTTCAAAAGGAGACAGCTTCTTCTTCTTCTTCATCCGCTCCTCGGACAGACTGAAGACACCTGTGAAGCTGCCGGACAATCCTCACTTAAAACATAGACAGAGAGAGAAAAAAAGTGAAGGTTCAGGTAAAGTATGACCGAGGGACGGTGTTTGTCTGCTTGATGTGATTTTGTATTGATGGTAACGATTTTTTTCCAAAACGACCGAATGTTTTAGACGTGTCAGAAAAGGAACAATGCGTCAGTGTTGCAGCTTTTACTTCATCAATTCTGCTTTTTATTCAATTTAACGTCCGATCAAATGACGTCTGTTCAGAATTTATTTAGAATTTGGATGGAAAAAAAAATTTTTTTTTTGACAAAGGTTTACACCTGCTGTTTTTTTTTTTTTTTTTTTTTTTACTATTTAAGTGTTTCATGTATTTACTGTATCTTTGCATTTGCTTCAATGTATTGTTGATAGGAAGATTTCTGAAGTTATTCTTGGATTTACTTTACATGACTTTTAAACAAAAAAAAAAGTCGAGTTTGCTCAAGACAGAAGAGCTTACTCATGCCGGACAAAATGGCTTCCGCAAGATAGCGCTTCCTCTGGCGCTGAAAGTTCTGACTTTTGCCTCAAAAACTGCAACAGTTGAACCACTTGCGAAACACCATTTGTCTTTTTCTTTATTTTTTTTTTTTTCCCATGAAATTGTTGACAGGCTTTGATTCAAACAAATTGTGAGGGAAAACTATGCAAAAATTTCAAATCAGGAAGTGTACATTTTCAGGTTTGACAGACGCGAGGGCTTCTGAGCTCAGCGCTGGGTTGTGCATTGAAATGGGAGGTTTCAGTTTGGTATGTGGTGGGTGGGGGTGGGGTGTAAATATGTGTGCAGCTGCAACGGCGAGTGCAGGTGCAGAACCAGAAGAAGAAGAAGAAGAAGAAGAGAGAAGTGACGCACGAAAGAAAATAAAACGACAGAGGACGGAAGAAGAACAAGTGGATGTACAGTGCAGTCATCCATAAAGTAGAAAGCACTACTAAACTCCTTGCCACAGTGTAGTGTTTCCTACTTTATGGATGAGTGTACTGTTGGCTTCAGGGAGACGAGAGGCTCAGCATGGCGGTGACGCAGGAAGTCACAAAAGAGGAAGCTGCTTTGTCTCGCAAGGCCACACATCAGCCCAGAGTGTTGCTCCAGTCTCTTCACATGGGCGGTGTGCGGCGCCGAGCAAAGCCTGCTGCTCTTTCCTCCGTTTTTATCTGCTTGTAAAAGAAAGACATAATTGCGCACATGTGATTGTGTTAATGTAATTTGTATGTTACGCAATAAAGATGAAAAATGAAAACGTAACGTGTGTGTTTTCTGTGAAAATATACATACTTTATTCCTGTAAAAAGAGCCATATTGAAAGAAACCATCACAATTTCAAGTCAACAAGTCCTCTGTGTACTACAGCTTTAGTTACTGATCCTTCATCGACACTGTCTGGTCATGCAAAAAAAAAAAAAAAAAACCTGAAAAACAATATTAACAAAAAATATTTACACATGAGCTTCCAAAAGGATAATAATAATAATAATAATAATAATATTAATAAAAACAGTAATATATAAAAAGGTCAATCTTCCACTGGTTTTAAACAATGAATGCAGGTCAGGAAAGACAAAAAAAAAAAAAAAAAAAAAAAAAAAAAAAAAAAAAGAAATCCAACGCTGTATGAAAATATACCACAAGTCCAACATTGTTCAGTATTTACACAAAAGTCCTACAGCTTCTTTCCCTCTCCGTCGACAATCTACAAGTTAAATACTGTAGACCTGTCAGCCTAGAAAAAACACAAATGTGACAGTAACATAAATAAGGCCGAACATGGGTATAACATTGGTATGCATGCAGTCAATTAACAACCTGTAAACAACATATTAAGACTAAACAAGGTCTTCTTCTTCTTGTAAGGCTAAATATGATCAGCTGAGCTAAAACGCTACCTACGTTGGTCTAGGTCCTACTCAGTCAACAGTGGAGCCGCCTACTCACTACACAGCAGGTAGAGGAATACTTGTGCATTAAAGGCCGTCAAATACAAGATTAGTACAAATACGCGCTGTACATTTCGGCAACTTTTGAGCACCCGCTCCTCCTTTCCTATAAATTAAAAAAATCAGTCAAACTTACAGTACAGCCTCAGTCTTGCTTTTTTGTCCCGGCTACATCACATCTAAAGTGTCTGTGTCAACCTGCCCTCCCTTTTATTCTTGGCATCATCATGCTCCCTTTATGTAACACTGACAAACAATTAAAACATTCATCACGAAAAAACAAACAAACAAACAAACAAATAGAAAAAAAAAAACAAAAAAAACAAAAACATAAACTGCCTCCGAATTGTGTGATCAGGTGTGACTGTGTCTACCTGTGTGTGTGGAACTCAGACAACATGAATGAAATCAGGTGTGACCCCCCTCCCCCCCTCATAACCCACCCCTTCCTTTACCCGCCATGCTGCTTGGTCTCGTTGCTATGGTAACAGGCAAAAGCACCTAAGATTTTGGCATATTCTGCAGTTTTTTTTTGTTTTTTTTTTGACAGCCACTGTCAACAACGTGGCTCAGCAAATGAAAAAGAAACTAGGAGTTAAAACCTGAGAAGTTACCCATCAGCCCCGTGTCCAACCAACCACACGCAGTGACTCACTAAGGCCTGGTCCACACACTCACATCACAACTCCAACCGCCTTGACTTCTACAGCTGCGGTGCACATATATAACGCTATATTGCTGAGGTGGTGTTATTATTATTTAGCTTTAAGAGAACAGTCTGCAGTGTTATGATGCTAATGCGTGGACACAAAAAGAAACACAAATCACTATTAAACTGCATGTTGTAACACCGTCTGGCCTGATAGTCACACACTGTGTCTCATATGTTCCTCACACGGAGGCAGAACTAAACACACGACTTATCTCAGCCTCTCACAACAGCAGCTCCACAAACCACCAGTGTCACGACTGAAAACTTTGAACGTGATTCTACCTCAAGTTGTTACTACGTTCACACCACAGTCGACAGCGCGTTTAACATCAGGCTGCCTCATGTTTGCTGGAGCATCGCGCTGACGTCTGAGGATTCGCTCTGATCTGGTTATTCAGTCACACTTCTCAGTGTTGTGACGGTCAGTCGATGGATCGATTAGTCCAGAGGTGATCAAACTGTGAGGTGTGTCTCCCAGTAGAGGAGCAGGAGAGAAGTGAATGTGAACAAACAGGAAAAGACTCAAAGTGTCAAGCACAGTTCATCAGGATGTTTTTGCCTGATGGGAACTGTAGCTTCAATACTGAGAACATGATGAGAATGAGCAAATCCATTAATGCTAACTTTGTTCAGGTCAGGTATTAAATTTATATTATCATTCTCTCCATGTGGTTCTTGTATTACTCTAAAGATATTTAGGGATCAATGATCTGTGGTGGTGGTTTGAAAACCTCTGGATCAGTCATCTGAGAGAAAATTAACCGATTAACTCTCAAATGATTTTACCGTTTTAAATCCTAGTGAAGTGAATATCTCTGAGGTTTGAAGAGTGACGACTTCACCTTCACCTGCAGGAACATACGACTTTTTTTTTTTTTAGTTTTATAAACCAAACACATCAACTGAATAATGGAGAAAATAACTGATAATGATTTAATCATTAGAAGCAGCCCTTTAAGCTAATGGAGCAGCCTACTTATTTATCACCTGATACTACATCACCTCTCTCTCTCACTCACTCTCTCTCTCACACACACACACACAGAAATGTAATATGCATCTTGTAGGCCAGTTGTGACTGTGGTCACAAGCATCAAGAGTTCCCGTGTTAATGTCGGAAAAAGGCAACTGTTTTCAGTCTCACCAGTGGCAGTTTCATCTACACCACCTACCCATACACACATGTACACACACACACACACACACACACACACACACACACACACACACACACACACACACACACACACACACACACACACACCAAAGAAGGGCGAACCTCCACATTCTTTACGTTTAACTGTATGTTCCATTTCAATAGTCACAACCCCCAAATGAATCAGATCTAATCTACAAACACATGAACTGTCTCTGACAGTGTTACATGACTCACCACCCGCCCTCACGTCACTTCATGCAACGTGGTGACGACGGGGGTCGAGAGTCTGATACAAATAAATAACATGTTCTGTACAAAGTCGTGTATAAATACTCTTAAAGACGAGAAACACGCGTGAGGGACTAGCAGACATATTTAAAATACATCCATTCAGGATGGATAGTGCATTCGTTATAGTCACACAGAGGAGATAGACTGCAGCTTCTATTTGTTTTGCTTCAAATAAATAAAGTGGCACCAGTACATAAGCGTTAAAGCTAATATTTAATTAGCTGTGTCTGAGTTGGGCTAAAGTCTGGAGCTGCTTGTGTCAGACTTTTCTAAATGAATCTGATCAGTTGTTTTATATCAAGCGTCAAAGCCTCTAATGAGTGAACATCTGCAAATGCTTAGATAATCGGTATGTAGAATATATTTGAGTTTTCACACTTCAACATGCACCTCTACATGCTCGTGCGATGCTGTAAGCTGTATGTGAATTTTCAAAAGCTCTGTATATGTAACGGCTGGTCTAGCAGTGCTCTAAGGCAAATGTTTAATTACTAACGGTTATTAGATCTGATAGCCACAAACCGCACCAACTACCAACAGTGAAGACAGAAAAAGTGCTTTCAATGTGACGCCGGTATCTGGAGTCACATGTCCCGACTCATTCCTTCTTGCTGGATCCCAGCTTTTTGAAAAGCTTCTTGCCTTTGGAGAAAAAGCTTTTCTTCTTCTTGCCTGGTGTAGAGCAGTCTGTCTGTGTCGGACCACCTGCTGGAGGAGGAGCCGGACTGGAGCAGCAGGCCTCCACTGCAGCTGGAGTAACAGCTGGACCTGGAGCAGGGTCCGGGTCTGATGTGGGGCCTGCGGCGGGTACTGGTTTGGGTGGTGGGTCTGTGTGCTCTGATGGATCAGGGAGAGGAGGTTCTGACAGGGCAAGTAAAGATTCTTCTGCTGTCGAGCGTCCAGGATCTTGTAGCTCCGTAGAGGACGTCACGGTTCCCTTCAGGAGGAGAATACGTGTATCAGTATCTAAAGCTCAGCTCTCTTTAAAATAATCATACAAAAAAGGAAACACGAGGGCAGGACACACACAAAGGAGAAGGCTCTCCCAACTTTCTGACATGTTTCACTAAAGTCCAGTGGCAGCTTAGGATCCTACACACAGGAGCAGTGTGGAACTACAGTTAAAGGTGGAGGGAAGAGGACATTACAAGGAGAGAACAGGGGAAACTAGTGCTGATCTCTGGTCAGCTGTAGATCTGTCTGAGAAAACACTTACGATCAAGTCTCAAAGTGCACAGTTCGTTTCTGCTTCTGCACAAGGCCATGCAGGAAACAGAGGGGCAGAAGAAGTGCGACGGGGCAGAATTAAAGAAACAGAGCAGAAAATGACACAGTGTCGACTACAAATATTTGCAACTGAAGACAAATAAAAGCAAAAATGAAAACAATGTTTTGATATGATTTGTGAACATGACACATGAAGAACGTGGCTGTGAATCGGTAGAACCAGACACAGATAGAAATGCTACCTGTGCTTCTTTCTTGGGTTCTGGTGCAGGTGGAGCAGGGTGCAGCTCTGCTGGCGCGTCGTCTGGTAAAACCTGCAGGAAGTTGGAGGGAACCAAACCTCTGTGTCCGTTCAAGTCTCCCTGAAGACAAATCAGACACAAAGACAAGAATGTAATTATCAAGATGCTCCATATGTAGAATCGAGTCAAATTCAGTTTCCATGAGTTTCCATCAGTTTCCAACTGTACATAACTGTTGTGTTGTTGTAAGTCTGATTTCCTCCTTTGTTTGTGTTTCTACTTCACTCAGCACTTCATGTGTTTCAGTTTCTCAGCAATTTACTGATGAGATTTTAGGATAAATGTGTTTTTTAAGGAAGTGAGTTACCACAGCTTCTGGGAGAAAAAAAACAAAAGGTCATTTACAAACTCCTGACTCTTGTCAACACTTACGTAGAAGAAGCCATCTTCATCCATGTCACCAAACACATGTATGATGTCTCCTGCACTGAACGTCAGCTCGGCCTGAGGATAGTTGTAACAAACAGAAGAGAATATTGAAAAAAAAAAAAAAAAAAAAAAAACTACAATGGCACACACAGTGTGTTCTCTTTAATAAAGATGGGATCCGTGTTCAAGCCTGACCTCTATGTCAGTGTTAGGAGAGCTCTCTCGTGGGTCATAATCAAAGATGGCGACCATCCTGCGAGCTCCTGGTACTGGGTTCCCCACAGCTGCTCCAGCAGCAGCAGCAGCAGCAGCAGTTTGGCTGGGATCTGTCAATCAAACAGATGAGGACAAAAAATTCAGTCTGACACTGTGATAATTAGAGCAGAGAGACGATCTACAGTCCCAATCAGCTCATCAGCATGCTGCTCATCTTGTCTGCACGTCTGACTCACTCAGCGTCATGCTAAGCTGAGGAAAAGTCACACCACTTCAGTCAGACACATGGAAAAAAACAACAACAAAAAAAAAATAAAACAACAGGAGTTTAGAGAGAGTTGGCTCTTTAATTTCTCTTCAACAAACAGTTGTAGCAGCGGGAGCTGTGCTGCTGCTTTTAAACATCAGTCAGAGCAAAACATTTGTCATGAAATGCAAAGTGAAGGTTAGTGAAGATGAGTAAAAATGAATAAAATAAAGCCACTTGAACTGTGAAATAAAAGAGGAGTTAGGAGAAGAGACTGCTTGACTTCACACCTGGGGTGTAATGAAGAAATTAAGAACTTTAATAGTCGACTTTATGCCCCACTAGGAAATATCATTCTGTTGTGTTCCCTTTACTTGAATCATTCCAACAGAGAGAAAGTTGATTTTTAATATTATTGCCTTTATTCAGGCCCAAATGAGTAATCAAACAGTCCCTGATGATGATGTATGGAGGAGAGTCCTGATGTTATCAGCAGCTAGAACACAGTCCTTATGTTTATAACCATTCAAGAAAAAACATGAAATATCAAATGAACACATGCTGGCCTCCAGTGGTCATCGAGACGGTTGTTTGAATCATGCAGGTTCAAATAGAGAGGCAGAAGGTCAAAGGGCAAACTACAAACCTTGGCTGGAGGAGTCTACGCTCTCCTCCCAGAGTGCTGCAGACTCCACTGGAAGAGACGAGGTGAAGGGACAAGAGCATGAGCACAGTCGCACAACGACACGAGACGCAAGTTAGACCTCAACAGCACAGTGTGAAGTTACAGAATGTGTCAGGCATCATACAGATGGAGGTCAGAAGGAGATGGATGTTTTTAGGTTCAGGTGATAGTGTAAAGCCAGATTCTGCTGCTACGTCTGTAGTGTTTTACATCAAAATCCAAAGAAAGCAGACCAGAGAGACTGTGTACTGTGTACTAAAAACTTTTTAAAACCCTGAATAATCTATTAACACTAAACATGTGTTGATGCAAGCTTTTAATTACCAAATATGAAACTATTCAGATCTGTTTATATTTGATCGCGACTGATACATTTATTTCATTCTCCAGCAGCTGAACTAACCACCCACCCTCCCCAGATACACTGAGTGAGAAGCGGCAACTGAAAGAGTAAAACCTCCACTGAAAGAGACAGAAAGAGAAGCAAACCAGAAACCCAGAGAGGAGAAGAAAGGAGGGAGGCGGGGAGCCGCAATCTGCAGCGAGACACACCTTTCTTGGATCGTCTCGGTTTCGGCGGTGGAACAGGGCGACGTGGGAGCTGTGCGTGTGTGCGAGTGCCTTTATGGAGTTTTAGAAAGGAAAACCAAAAATAAAAACAAACAAACAAAACAAAACAAAACAAAACAAAACAAAAATGAAACCAAAAAGAAACACAGAGATGCAATTCTTTGAGAGAAGCAGACCCAGACAAAGTAGACAATGAAAAGCCAAGTGAAGGGCAAATTTAAAAAATGACAACCAGCGAGCAGCAGACACAGCAGTGAAAACATGTGGAAGTGAAAAGGTTAAACCATCTGCAAATACCGCTCGGGGTCGAAAGCAGGAAACAGAAGCAAAGTGTCTGCTTGATTTTTCAGGGTGGCTCACTACCGCTCACCACAGCCAAACACTTTGACTTGAGTTTATTCTGCATGAAACACCTGCATGAAAACGCAGTCAGTGACAGAGGATATGTAGATGGTTATGGTTCTCTTAATAGCAACACAGTGAACAAGAAACCTCGGTAACACAGAAAACAATATCCTGGGAATATGTCAGGTTCCATTTGATTTGGTTAAACCAAAATCAAGTCTGATCTGAGGCCTGTCTTTGTGCCTCCTGTTAAGTATAATGCTCCTACACAAGAGGGAGTTTTTATTTCATGTCCTCTTGCTTTCCTTCTACACACAGGGACATGCCCAAATGTCTTAAACAAATATGATTTCCAATAACCAATCTTCTTACTATATATTTCACTACAGTGGATTCTCATACACTTGTGCTGCTATTTCACTTACCACTTAAACATGAACAGCGGTGATATTATGAGTAAAACAGTAAAATTTGCACCAACAGTACTACAGAAGAATGTTCCTTTCAACAATGGATGACACAATTATCCTGAGGTAGCCGCTGAGTGTTTGACTGACAGTGTCACGTACCTATCTTCTCCATGGAGGCCGCTGTGGACAAGAAGCCCTGCTGCAGCAGCTGCTGCCGGGTCTCCTCGTCCTCCACCTGGATCTCAGACACCATGTTACACGGCACGTAGCCCAAACGACCGCCCGACTCCCCTTGGTAAAACCCGTCTGCGTCTTTATCCCCGTAAACCTGAGGAAAGGAGAGTAAAGATTGAAACAGAGGAAGGCAAAGCTTCTTTCAGACACACTTCTGACATTACTGGTTTATATTACTACTAAATTGATGGAATTTGGTCTTCAAGTTACAGAGACGGGTCATTTTACATATCTAATGTCTCTCCACAGCAAGTATACTTAACCTGCTGGAGTCTTTCAGTTAATGGGAGCTTATTCAAGGTGCTATGAAAGGAAAACCAATGTGGTTGTCAGGGTAACACTGGTGGTATCTGAGCAGTGAAGGACGTACTTTAATGATCTGCCCTTCAGTGAAGGGCAGCTCCTCCTCAGCAGCATCAGGATTAGGTGACATGGTGGCTGGATCATAAGGGAAGAGCGCCACAAAGATGCGAATGTCACCATCTCCTTTCATCTTTGGTGAATCCACACCTGCAGACACGGACACACACACACACACACACACACACACACACACACACACACACACACACACACACACAGGTGTGATTGACTGAAATGTGTAATTATGTTATGACAAACTAAACCAGTTATTCCTTTCAAGTACAGTATGTATGACATGAGAACGTATAAATTTAAACAATTAATATTACTAAACAATACTCATTTAGCAGAAACCTCAAATGTGACTATTTAATAAATCTCTAAATTTGCATCAATAATAACAATACTTTCTAGTCGCAGCTCTAATTAATTCATAAATGTTTGTTTTCATACAATGAATCCTCTCTAACTTGGTGAGACCAGAGACAATTTGTAAATAATAGCAGATAATAATTTGTTATGTGCTTATTGCAATAGCTTCTGTAAAGGAGCCAAGCACGGCTTGCAAAAGTTCTGCAAACAGTACAGTCAGCTTGTCCCTCCCCCACAACCCAACAACGGCAGTGCTGCTACTGCAAACAGTGCTTGCCGAGCACAGGCATGTCCTTAAAAGAGGTAATCAAGGTAAACCACTGATCCTAAGCTGTGTGAGCCGTTTGACAAACGTGCACTCGTTCATGATCTGCAGCAACCCAGCAATAGCAGAAAGACTCTTTGACCCACTATTTAACCTAAAGTCACACAGCCACAGCTAACATAAAGACACAACACTAATACCATCAGAGGAGTGTTTACATTAGATTTCACAGATCTTGCAAAGTGAGGTCTTTAAGTCAGGTTTGTAGCACTGTGTAGAGGAGAGCAGGAGGAAGACATGACACCAGTGTCATTAAAGATGTTACAAATGTAGCCTGTTTGACAGCAAGACACATTTGAAGAGCTGTAGTGAGACTTTAAGCTGCACTGAAGAGACGTGTTCTCTATCTCATTATGGAGAATCAGCCCATCTGTGGCAAGAGTCACGGGCAGCCAGCTTGCACACTTTCACATCCTCACTGATTTTCTAGTAGATAGGACAGAACTTCTCCTTGCTCCCTTCCTCTATCTACATGCACGTGTACAGTTGTGCATTTGTGTGTGTGTGTAGTTGGTTGTACAACCCCCACATGTACCAGAAAACATTATTAAACGAGTGTGCAGGCTGTGTCAAAAGAGAAGAGGTGAAGATGTAGACTGAGGAAAAGAAAGAGAGCGGCTTGTGCGTCCACACTGCGGCCTGCTTCTTTGCTTGCTAATCAAGGTTACTATTTTAATGTCTGTCACTTCCTCCTGTCATGACAAGCCACTTTGGGTTAAGCCGGTTCTCAGCTTAGCAGGCTCTCCCACTTCTCCACTGCAGCTACAGCACCTCCTCCTCTCTGCTACCCCCTCCTTCCCGCAGAAGGTGCTAATCTGACTACCATCGTGTGAGAGAGGGAGAGGCTTGCCAACAGAAAGCATAGGTGTGTCAACATCGCCTCATACGTTTCAACTGCACATTTGACTTAAGAGAGGGAAACACAGAGTCAGAGGAAACAGGAAGACAAAAAGAGGAAAGAGTCTCTGACCTTTGAGTTGCCTGGCCTGTGAACATGTCTGCTTAGAGGAGAGTTCAGCCTGGCCGCCCCACGATGGCCCTGCCTCAGCTGGAGGGACGTGGCTGGACTCCTGCTCAACATATAGAGTGAGAAATGAGAAGATGAGAAAACCGTTTAACACAGAAAAACGTGACTGAAACATAACTGGGGAGGAGAGGACGTCTAAGGAAATAACAGCAAACATTTCATAACCTTTTCATAACCTATCCTTCATGCAATAACCCACTGAGTTTTTATTCATTTCAATGTGTGCAAATCCAAAAGACCCAAGGTTACTTCAGTCTACTGTTTCATCATAAACATGTTTCTTTTTGCAATGTGGTATTATTAGACAAAGAGACACATCAAAGCACAGCCACTAAAAGTTAAGTCAGCACTGACTAGTTCAAGACTAGCAGGAAAATGTGAAAGCAACAGGAATCAGTGCAGTCAGACAGAGGGAGGACAGAGTCAGCGACATTACAATCAGCTGGAGCTGAATAATAAAGAAAGAAGAGGATTTATAAAGAAGGCTTGGCAGCCTCTGTCAGGCTACATCTGGATTAATATGGTACTTCCTTTTGTAAAACAAGGTCACCTGACCTCCCTCTGTCCAGTGCAGTGATGAGGATGGAGAGGTAAGTTCTTGTCTACTACATCAGGTGATGTCCACTAGAGATTAGATCCACACTGCTACAGGAGAGAGAGGTCTGGGACAACACGACCATTGCAGCTGGCCTGCAGTAACTTTTACCATCGGATCAGCCTTCAGGCCTCTGCGGTGAGGAGGCCTCCCATGCTCCATCTGAGCCCCCTCCACCCACCACTCAGAGCTCATCTGCTCTACCACCACCTCCCCAGGGTTGTACTCCACGGGCTCCTCGTAATCGTCGGTGCCGTACTCCACGTCAATCTCCACCCCTTGACTGCCAGATGACCTCAGAGTCCGTACTGATTTGCTGACCGGGTAGGGTCTTGGCGGGGCAGGGCCATGACTGAGGTTGGCTGCTGTAGTGACAGCCATCTGACTCCTCAGCATGGCCTCCCTCCTAAGGCGGTCCCCTAGCCCTCTGAGCAGTACTCTCTCTCTGCTGTTGGGGGTCGGCTGGGGGGGACAGCGGGCTGAGACCCGCCTGCTGGTGGGACCCTCATATAAACTCATATCTTCTTCCTCAGGATAAGTGATGGTGTCCACTGTATCTGCATAACGCACCCTGTGCTGCGTCTTAGGCTTGACTGGCGAGGGTCCGTGTCTGGGTAAAGGCTCTTTGGTTAGAGATCTGAGATCCCTGTTGAAGTGGTGGTGATGAGGGACAACCTGTGGTTGCGGGTTGGTGCTGGGGTGGTGATGTTGTTGGTGATGGTGATGATCTCTGGGGTGAAGGCGGCTGGGCCTGAGCCGAGCCTGACTGCGGTGGGTTAAAGGCTCTTCTTGTCCACTATCTTCCTCTTCTGTGACCTCAGGGATGCTGAACAGCTGCTTGCTGTGATAAACCTGAGGAGGCAACTTGAGGATCTTCTCAAGAACCTCCTCATCACTGTCAGGAGTCTCCAACTTGCTCGACTACATGTACGACAGGTCAAAACATGCGAGAGTGGTTTGGTGCAGGTGGAAATATGAAAACAGTGCAGAGGAAAGAGATGAAACCCGACCATGCAAAGGAAAGAAAAGAAGAAGAAAAGAAAAACAAGACAGTCATCATCACTATCAGGAATACGCAGACACAAGGCCACAAAATAAGAACTTAAGATTGCACGGCAAAAAACGAAAGAGGCATAGAATGAAACATAGAAAGAAGCAGAACGTATAGTGAACTCATTCTTTTACCCTGTTAGCTCCAATCGTGTACGGTCTGGTTTGAGTTTCTCCGAGGTGGTCTGAGTAGAGGTCCTCCTCCTCCTCCTCTAGGATGTCGGACAGGTCTGAGCGGCTGTTGTCTGCGTGGTAGTCAGTGGGAGGCTCCACCAGCCCTCTGCCATAACTCTGTCAAGAGGTATGTCATCGCCATCCAGTGAGAATTTATTGTACAGAGCAAAACAATAATTTTAAAAAAATAGAAAAGATGCACTGCTGAAAGGCCTTCATGTAAATGTGGCAAATGTAGTAACTTAACATTATTCTGATTTTTGTAATGTGAGCCAAATATCAATATGTACAGGCTGAAAATTTTGCACTAAAGTAATGTATACTTTAAAATGGAGCACAACATCACTTGCTGAATCAGAATCAGTGGAGTTCTGTGCTCTTCCTTCAGATCTGGTAGCTTTGATAAACTGATGAACATTATGAAGTTCCCTCAGGTCAACAGCTGCTGAAGCAGCTGCACAAGACTGAGTCTGGGACAAATGGTTCAAGATGTTAGCGACTATATTCAGACGAGACGAGATCTATTTGACAGATAATGTGCATCTAACTGTATGAAGCTCATTAAATGAACTGCACTGGCGCCTGTGATGATCTTCCCCTTTTTTAAATTAGCTGCCAGCTGTGATCAGCGGGAGTACATGTGATTTTAACTGTTTCAAAGAGCGGGTGTGTGTCAGGGCTGACCTGCTGCCCCCTGCTGTACGTCGGCTCTCTGTCCTGTCTCAAGAACTCTTCGATGGACACCAGACGTGTGTTCTCTTGCTCATCCTCTACCTCCGACTCCAGCGGGGAAGTGGTGGGGGGTCGATGGAGGTTAGTTTCGTGGGGGTTAAGGTGGTCTGTGATCGGGGCTTTGGGCGGGATAGGAATGGGCTCAGGGGTCCCGAGCTTGGCACTGGGGTCCTCGATGAACTCTGTGATGGATGGGAAAGGACGTATGGTGTCAGGGCTGTCGGTGTCTCTGTGCTGCTCCGACACTGCTGATGCTGCTGGTAATATTGATGGTGCTGCTACTGGAGATGACTGAGGTGCTGAGGTGGAGGGGGAGGCCACATTAACCTGGAGATGAGACAGAATCAGTGCAGTGCTATTTAATTAGTGTTTTAATGGCAAAAGGTGTGGTCATCTGTATATATATATGTATAAATATAAGAGGATGGCAGAGTACGGATTACCTTATGAGTGACGGTAGGGTGTACTGTTGATGTGGCCTCACACACAGCCAGTGAAGCAGCAGATGTCGGGTTGGCCCAGGCCTTCACATATGAGGCAGATGAGAGCAGACCTTCAGAGTGGAGAGCATGAGGAGGGTTGGCAGCAGCCTCCACTGTGAGGCCAGTGTTGAGTGTATCTGATGGCAGAGTGCTGGGTAGCATGGAGACTTTGGCAGCGGAGTTCATGTAGGATGGTGGTGAGGGCAAGTTACTGGGACCTACTGGGGTGCAGGGCAGAGAAGGAGGTGGCACAACTGGGACAGTGACAGCTGGGCCTGCCATGATGGCAGCCAGCTTGGAGGGCACATCGACTGGCAGAGAGTCACATGACTCCCCGTGGGCGGACATTGTGCGGACAGTGAGCTCCTGAGCTGCCTGCAGGGACTGGATTTGAGAGGGGCCCAGCAGGGCACTGCCAGCTGTAGGGGAAGACACCTCCAGCACCTTGGATAAAAGAACAACAGGACAGATGTATAACTCCTGTTACACTGACATTATGTGAAATTCTTACAGATGTACAGCGCTTGTTTGGAAACGCTCACCTTTTTCTTATCAGCATATATGGTGTAACCAGTCACACGGACTCCATTAGAGGTCCCAGCAGCATCTATAGTGACTGGTAGCCAACTGATGAGAGCGATACCCGGAGAGGGGCCGTGCTCCAGCTGTACATCCAGAGGAGCATCAGGGGGACCTGCAGGGATTAAATGCATCACACCACAGCCAGAGGCATAGAGAGGGATGAATTAATATTAGTGTGGGATCAAATGAATAGCTCATACTGAAAAAAACTGTGATTGGGATAAGACGTAATGATCACAAAGGGGACACAATTTTACCAAGAAAGTTGTCATCTAACACTCTACAGGAACAGTAGGAAATTCAGAAACAATATACCTGTGTTCCCAGAATGTGGGCATGAAACTTAAGCAAATTTCAACGATCATTTAGAGAAATACAGCTCACTAAAATACAACTAATATAACAAGGATGATAGATATGAATCACAAAGGTCTAAGGACTGAGTAGAAAGGAAGTATGATACCACAAGGTGACACTGAATGATTGTGGTTTAGAAAATGAGACATCAGTGACACACTGAATATCCTGGTTATGTATCAAATTCAAAAATAACAAACATGGGAATAGTGGATTTCACAATCGGGAAATGATGATAAAAGAAGTCACCTATTTCCTCTATATAAGTAATGCAGTCTGTGCCAAGATGATTTGGTTATTTAATAAAGGAAATGCAATTCAGCGCAGCTCAAAGAAGCACCTCTCATGAATAAACCAATGTCCTTGTGTGGGAGGTAGAGAGTCACAATCAGACATCTTAATTTGCACTGCTACAACACACTGGATTAACTTGTAGCTCTGGGACAGTGCCGCACTAATTTAAGCAACGCTGCCAAAATGTTCAACGATATTATGTGACGAGCTGCACAGAAGCAGCAGCTGAAAGTAAGAAGAGTCCAGACATCGATCGTGCATCTACAATCTCTGTTGCTTCACGTACTGTGACATGAGTATATGGTTACAATCAACATTATACTCATCATATTTTCTATGCAAGGATTAGGTAAAGTTATGATTATGATCTGAAGTCTCTTTCTTACACAAACACCTGAGCCAATATGGACAACATGGATTAATTTCAGTGTATGCAGAGGTCAGAAACAAGCAAGTCTTTGGTATTCAATCATCCAACCATTCAACCCATTTTTTTTTAAAATCAATTTTCTTTGTAATAAATATATTTGAATCACAAATCTTATATCAAAAATATTCTTCCAGATTAGCAGACTGGTGTTTATACATTTGTATCTTGCATAATTGCTTAAAACATTGTCACAGAGCTGCAGCATCATGCTGTGATTATTATTTATATTTTCTGTATTTATTATCATCGACTTCAATTTTTGAAATAATAAATAATATTTGGAAATAGTCAGATTCATGACCCACAGACTGAGTGAAAGTGCAGTGACAGCGTCTGATAATAGAGAAAATAGTGAATCCTGACCTGCCATCAGTGTGGTGAAGGTGATTGTAGTGCTTCTGTGTTCACGTCGCTCCACAGGTAACTCCCATGGTGTGCGGTGCGGCCGTGCCTCCACTTTGACTGTGTACTGCAGACTGGGCAAGAGGTTATTGAGGCACAGCGAATAGCAGCCAGCCTTCACCAGCTCACACTCCTCCTCGTTCAAGGACACAATGTGCACATAGTTACTGTTGCTGGGCAGCCAGGTCAGGTTGGCAGAGGTGGCGGTGATCCTCTCCATGCGCAGCTGTGTGGGCGCCACACTAACGTCCCGACCGACCAGCATGCTGCAGCGCAGCTGGTCTGAGAGGCCTTTCTCTGTCAGGCTCTGCACTGACACGCGGTAGGCCTTGAGGTTTATGTCCAGCCGCTCCAGCACTGCTTTGGTCTGGGCACCGAAGGGCACATTGAACCGCAGCTCCTGGTCCACATATACATTATAGCTCCACACATTGCCCCACCCAGCCGGCACCAGCGGCGGGTCCCAGCCAATGATGATGCTCTTGGCAAGCTGTTTGATGAGGGTGAGCTTACGTGGGTAAGGCACAATGTCCACTCCCACCTCCTCCAAATCCAAGTCCAGGCCGTTGGTGAGGGGGGCTGGGACAGCCAAGGCCGATGCTGAATCCGCAGGGGCTGAGGCAGGGCCAGAGGTCACGGAGGCCTCCGTCCTTTCTGAGGCGCTGACGCCCATGTGGAGGTGATGCTGGTGGCTGGCACTGTGCAGGCTGCTGTCTAGCAGGGAGTTATGGGACATGTCCCCAGTCTCTGGATGGTGAGCACTCATGACGTCGTCGTCTGATACACGTTCCACAAAGTTCGAGGGGACCAGCCCTCTCCGTCCATCCATCAATTCACCTGGGATGAACCACAGAGAAATACTCAACACCATGCACAGACAGGAACATCACAAAACAAATACAACTAATTCCAGTCCACATTTACCTTCATAGAAGCCGTCATCATCCATGTCTCCATACACATAGATGTATTCTCCAGCAGTGAGAGGCAGCTCCACTTCAGGGTTGTCGTTGGGGCCATCGTAGGGATTATAGCTGTTCAAAGTAAATTTGTGAAGAAGTTATTTCTTTTATATTTCCACATAGTTTCAAACTGTTGATGTAGTGAACTGACTTCAGTCTTCGTATAATATTTACCTGTATCTTGCAATGAAAACCTGAAGCTTCGCTGCCCCTCTGCTGGCTGTGAGAGGCGCCGGGGCCACATCAATGTCCAACTCCTCCACTTCACTGGCAGTGTCCACCTGAGGACAATATGACTGATGGTGAATTATTTGGACATTTAGACAACTCTAAAACCGTACAAGTTAATGTCAGAAAGGTTTGTATTATATATTATTATAATATATTTTGAACATGGCCTCAAAGGAAGAGTAGCAGTTGTGGGACAAACTGATGAACAGAAATTTTATTGGAACAGAAGCAGAGGAATTAAAAATAATAATTAAAAATAATACAAGCTGATACAATAACCCTGCAATAAATCTGATCTTTAAGGTAATAAATGATAAAGGATCAAGGTCATGATCATGGCAGCCATTTGAAATATGCTCCAGAAATGTTTAAAACTTTTTTTTCAATCCCACATACACCACAGTGCATTTTCTTCACATCAAAAACTGCCATTGCAGATAACACTGTAAAATCTGATTAACTGAGGACACATATGACACATACAGTGTGTAAACTTGACCATGTTTGGAGATGTATATATACTAAAAAGGAAATCATTTAGTTAAGTGAATGGTTTTTTTTGTCTTTATTAGAGCACAAATGGGAAGTGAAAGTGTTTATAATTTTCTGAAAAAAGCAATTTACTTGTTAATAGAGAAGTAACCAACCACCCTAAACAATTTCTCATGTAAAAAACACTGATGACTGATATAATTGAGTGACTTGCCGCTGCTGGAATCACCTTCACCTGATGTGGAGTTTGATTTCCATTCACACCAACAACACAGACAACACAATAGGAGAGATTGTATATTTATAGCTCCGTGGAAAAAACCTTTTTAAGGATAATCACTCACAACTACTACTGTATAACCTTCATAATCCACAGTGGCCAGTGGATTATTTCACTAAATATGAGCTTTATTGAACTGTGGGCAGACGAGTAACAAGATGAAAAGACCACCAATCTGTCTGTCAAGCAGGACCGACACTCTCGAGACTTGGCAGAATTAAAATACTAAATCACTGTGGCAGATCCAAATTATTTGTCTTATGAATGAGCAGAGGAAGCTCTAGTGTATTTAGCTATCGTCTGTACTCGCGTGAGATGACAGAGGGGTTAAGGAGGGCTTTTTAATCCATTAAATCCACACAATCAATGCGCTGGTGCATAGCCCTCTTGGTAATCTTGATGAACGATCTGCCTGTCTATGCAGAGACAAAGAAAGCAGAAATGATGCAAGCAGCAGTGCTGCACAATGACATAACCTGGATGAACATGGAGAGCATTTTCACAAACAACCAGAACTGATCTAACAGGGGTCAAAAACAGCCATTCTGACTAACACATATTAAGGTATTAAGATATTAAGTTCTGGCTGCTTTAAAAAGAAGTGGTGATACTAGTTAGGCTTTCAAGGATCAAGCCATATATATATATATATATATATATATATATATATATATATATATATATATATACTTTATTAGCTTGATAGATGATTTCTGTTTCCGCTTTTTGTTTGTCTGATTTTTTTTTTTTTTTTTTTTTTTTTGATAGAGCGCAACATTAACCTGCAGCTTGTGGTTAAATCTAAATCCAAGTCTAATCAAAATGTTCATTAATTTGTGCTGTGCCTGATAATTAATGAATACAGTCAAGTAAATAACAAATGAACAAAACGATTCTGAGCCCTGAAGGAGGTGTAGTGTGCACTGTCAGAGTTGTACCTCATGTGTTGGGCTTGATTTGTGCGGACTGAGGTGTGTGTCAGATTTGGGGGTGAGGTGCGTGGTCTCTGACTTGCTGGAGGAGGAGGCCGACTTGCTGACACTGATGGTGGGCAGTTCTCGGTGCTTGGCAACAGGCGAGCGCTCTGCCCTGGACAGGCCTGCGGCGTGGGGGGTGGCCCCCATCCGCAGCGCAGCAGCCACATCTAGCAGGAGAACAAGAGGAAGAGGATAATACATAATCCATGACTTTAACAGACACCTCCGGCCCTGTCACTGGTTAACCTGGTTGAATCTGTGACCAGCTAGGTGGGTGAGGTCACTGGTTGACATGCAGGAGGCTCAAGGTTGAACCTGGCTGATTAAACAGTGGAGGAAAAATCCTTTTCTCCATCTGCCTGAGGTCAGAGGTCACACTTCCTTGTGACTTCTGTAGGTCACAGCAGCACTGTTAAGGGGCTTAAGTGGTTCCACGGACCACAGACATTTCTCTGACCCTCATGTGATGGAGAGAATTACAGACAAGCTCTGTTACTGTGTTGGACTGTGACGGTGTAGGTGAGATGACAGGTTAGAACATGCCGTGCTTTTGTGACGGTGCCCAACACATATTATGGGTAACAGAGACACAGAGTGTACCGAGCGGATCATTACCCTCAGGGCAGGAGAGAGTGTCACCTCCCTCGAGACTCCAGAAGGCTATTTCACCCAGAGACACCATATCCCATGAGTCACCAGTGCAGTCTAAAACACATGGACAGTGTAGGAGAAAGAGGTTGGATACATTTGTGGCATCATTTCATGAGGCCTTACTGTTTAAAAGGAAACTACAAAGTTAAAAAAAGAAAAAAAAAATCCCAATTAGTAACTCCAAAAAAATGACGCATCCATGATGGGACAGTTAAAAAATGATTTGCATGTTTTTTTTTCCTCTTTTCGTTTTTATTACTATTAGGACTCAATTCCTCTTTTGCTGTCAAGAACACTAACAAGTACACTGTGAACTATGACTGGATACAGATTAAACTAGAAGCTTATCTTGCCACTAAATCAGTTTGACTCAAAGTGACATCTTGACTCATCAGCTTCACAGAAATGTGGTTGTTGACATCTTCTGTGTATTTGCCAATGTATCAAACTCAATGTGAGTTAACCCTGGCATTTTGCTAATACGTACATCTGATGTTATAACTGAACCATACCAGAGTATTTATTTCATCAGACTGTTAAATTCTCTGTACGAGTGTGACCACATGTCAATGGCTGTGTGTCTCACCTCGTTCAGCAGTCAGGCCCACCCCATTGGTCAGAACAGAGAGGCTTGGGTTGTTGAGGAGGGTAGAGCTGGCCAGATCCACCTTGGAGGCCTGCAGTCGAAACTTCTCCAGCTCTTGGGACAGCAAGCCAAACTGTTCGCTCTGGCTGCGACATTTCTCCTCCAGCTCTCGTACCTTCGACTACACGTGGAGGGTAACAAACATGCACAACAGGCACACGGTAAAAACACACTCTTTAACCAACACAGAAATAAGATTGTAAAAGTGGAAAATAGGGATTTAACCCTGTAAGAGTAAGATAACGTAACCATCTTAATAAATTATCAGTGTCATGCAGAAAGCTTTGTTATTATTTTTGGATAACTATTATTGAAAAGCTTTTTTTTTTTTTTTTTTTTACTTTAATGTACACACACACTTGACACATCAACCTTCACGTGTTCCTCCACAGTTGTGACTACTGTTGGATGCACAAGGGGAACAACACTATATGGTAAAATTCAGTAAACACTAGGCTGTTGCTATAAAGATTTAAAATGTATTATAAGATAAATTATTTCAATTTGAGTCAAGGTTTCTGCGAGACACAATATGAACTGTCACTGAAATGTATGTTAAGGCTGCAAACACAAGTGACAAGCAATCACAGGCTGAGAAGGAAGAAAAAAGGAGGGAAATAAAGGCGGGTAATTTTCTGGTTTGGTTTCAAACAGTAGTAAACACCAGAGCTGGAAGATAATACAGGTTATGAGAACTTATGCTTGTGTTGTACACTGCAAACACGTTAACAAAGTCACTTAACAGCAGAGTTATTTGCCAGAACATTAAAGAGGTTGGCCTCAGCCCTGTCGAGTTTCTATATGTGGCCGATTTCACTTCCGGTTGCGGTGGGAGTTTCCTGGCAGGCTGATCTGACAAAAGCTTCTGCACGAAACTGTCTGAACAACATTTCCTGTTAGCTCTCACCTACACAAGTCTGTAGTCAACTGTTTTCTAGCTGCACTGAGCTGACAAGGTAATAGGTACTTAAACACTTATAAACCTCAAATGAATACAAACACTTATGTGACTCAGTGATGTGCTGGGATAATGTCAAGCGAAACTCTACTTTTGGTTTAACAGGATCAAATAACAAGCTACTGTGACAAAAATGATAAAGGCGTTCAGCACAGCTGGGAGTGATCACTGTGTCACAGATACACTGTTATCTGGTACTGAATGAGTGACCTGATTTATGCACATTGGTAACCTAAAAAAACTGCACCAGCATCATATTGCTGTTTATAAACTACAGCAAGGCTGTTTCTGTTTACGTATAAGTCATATTTAAGTCTATGTACAAATAAGGACATAAATGAAATGGGATAGGGGTTGGTGGGTCTATCTACAGGGACCAGGGGAAGATTTTATGGCAGTAAGACACATAACTTGGTTCAGGAGGTTAAGCAGGCTAAAGGTTAACAGTACCTGCATGCAGTCCAGTGTACTCTGGTTAGGAAAAAAGATAACAAAGAATAATAAGGATACAAAAAAGCAAATACATGCTGGAGAAAAATATATTAATAGAGAAGAAACACAGCAGTCTGAGTCTCAGTGTCTCAATGAGAAAACCACTGTCAGGAGCCAGTATCACTAGAATGTCTCTTGGCCTTAAGCAGACAACACCTGCCTTTTACATGAACAACTTTATCCCTGATCATCCTCAATCAAAAATAAAAAAAAATGTTTTGAACAGATTCAAAAAAGGCTGTGTGTTGACTTGGCAACAAAGCTCAGGCTCGTAGGAAGGAAAGAGACTTTCTCCTGCGATTCTTTGGGTTTAAATAGAGACAGAAAGTGGGTGAAACAAAGCAAGAGGAAGGAAACAAGCAGTTTGTAAAACAGGAGCAACTATACTCTACCAGCTCCCTCTGCAACACAAGCTGAGTCAAATCCTAAAATAAAATACACACTTCTTTTAGCAACAAACTCTCATAACAATATTCACTGTGTAAAATGAGGAGAAAGATACAGTCATCACCCATTTCTGACTTTCTGACTTATTACGTTGGGTTTTTCAATTTGTTTATTTCAATTTGTTCATCTTTCAAAACCAGCAGCCACTGAGAAATACGGTGACTTTAACCGTCATCGACTGCCTGGACTCATTTTAAAGTCAAAGAGTGTTGCACTCACACTGAGAACACATATGAACGTCACACAAGAGCAGAGAAGCCATCTGTTCAAACGGTTTTCCAGGCTCACGAGCGCTACAAAAAATAAAAGTATTTTCTGCAACAGCTTCTGTGCCAGGTGTTTAGATAAGAATAAAGAACCCATTGTGCTGCGCGCCCATGCTGCCTCAGTGCACTGGGATGTGTTTTGTCTACTTGAATTAAATAATTATGCAGTTTTTGCTCGGTGCAAAGGAGATAAACACCTTTAATAATGAATTACATTTCCTTCTAGTGCATGAGGGGAATAATGAAGTCTGAACACTCCCCTCTGATGTTTAGAGTAAGTCCCTTTCTTTTATGTGGCTTCATTACACTGGAACTGGGATTATTTTTTAATTTTTCTGTTTTTTTTTTAGTTTCGCAGCTCATCAGAAATTCCTGGAAGCCTCTTTACTGTACAGTAATAAAAGCACCTCATGGTATGAGAATCATGTATTTGCGTTTCCTCCACCATTGTTACACCATTGTGACGAGGGGTCACAATGGCATAATACAAACTCACCTCCAGCATCTGAACCACTCCCTCATGCTCCCTCTTGGCAAATAACTGAGCCTGATGATTAAAAAGAAATTAAAGTCAGTGTAATGTTTGTTATTTGCTCGTAAAATTCTAATTCAGAGCACAGTGAGCACTGCTGACAAGCCCGATCTGTTTTTATCGCATCCATAGGTTGCCTCCTGCTGGACAACACCCCCCATTTCATTTACCATAATTAGACTGAAAGCCATCGAGGGGTCATAATGTTTTAATGTTGCATGAAACGTACTCAGAAGGCTGTGGTTCTTACCCGCTGTAACCGTTTGATTTCATCCTGTTTGAACTTAAGGATAGCCAGTGCCTGCTCATGTTCCAATTCCAGCTGCTGCCTTCGCTCGGCGACCTCTCGCATATGCTGTTCAGAAAATAAAATGATCAGAAGATTTTTTTCAAGAAGTGTGGTCAAATATGAAACTGCAAACACAACACAACACAGACCTTTAGGACCTGCTCTAGGTTCTCCAGTTTGGCACGGAGTCTCTGGTTCTCCTCGAGAACTGAATTGTGTTGAGCAGTCACTTCAGAGAGATCTTCCCTCAGCTCCTCATTCTCAGCCCGAGTCTGAGAAACAACACAAGATTAATTCACTGGATCACTTATCTCTTAATGAAGATTATTTCCATCTGCTGTTTTACGCTTAAATTACGCTGGAAGATTTGAGGTTCCAGCTTTGAGGGTAAAATATTATAATAACAGCTATGACAGATACAATTGAGGTTTTTTAAAAAAAGAAAAAGTTTGGCAGGCCAGACACTGACCTGGTCGAGCAGCTGTGCCTTCCTCCTGAGGAGATCTGCCTCCTCCTTTAGTTGCTCATTTTTGCCTTGCTCATCCTCAAGCTGGCTCTCCTGTTACCAAACCGCAAGGTCACATAAAGCTGAGTGTCATCACTATATCCACTATGGTAATGTTTAAACCAGACTGCAGGGCATCCAAGCAGCACATGATATGTGGTTATAATAGTGGATCAAGAAGATTTCTTACCAAATCCAGACATCTCTTCTGTCGTTTCTTTACTTCATGCTCAAGGTTTTCACATTCTTTTCTTTTCTTGCTGAGCTCACTTTCCTGAATTAACAAAGATAACAAAGCAGAGACAGTTGAACTGAATCCTTTTAATGAAATCGGCACCAAAACAACATCTGCTCCTTTAAACAACAAACGACGAGCAGAATTTACTGCAAGAGTAAAATCATGAAAACAAATATGTAATATTATAACACATGACCTGCGTTACATTTTCCAATGCATAATTCATTGGCTTTAGTGTCCATGTTGACCTCTGACATGACAGCAATACAGTATTACAAAGCTTAGCAACCTTTAATTATTCTAAATGCAGCTTACATGAGGGAGCAGCATAGGAGAAATCAGCTTATTTCAGTGTGGACCTCAAACAAGTATTACCACTGTGACTGTGTGGGGGGAGCTGACAGACGGGCTAATTGCAGAGCACCAGCAGGAGCCGACTGGAGGAGATACTCTTCTCTCACCAGTAACACAGAAAGACAATAATGATAATTAAACTGCATTCTGTGGTCTGATTTATTCGATTGTGTATGTCACAGCTTTAAATAATGAAATAATGTGTGCTTAATGGAACCTGACTTTTAACACAGATAATTTCCTCTGAACTGTTCATTTGTTGTGAACTTTTTTTTTTTTCATTTTGTTCCAGTTTGGATTCTCCATTTCCCAGTGTACTAAATCTGTCTGTTCATGGTTAAGTCTACCACATGTCTCTTTTGAAACACATGAAATTTCCAAACACTTTGCTCCTTCTCTGATGCCATTTTTATTGTAGTCTACACAACACAGAGTCTATTTTAATGGGCCAAAGTGCTTATAAGTGTAGAGGTGATAGTTTCACTACCACTGAACCAGGGATATTAACTAGACTATGCTAGCAGATCTGTGAGGTTGTACTTTAGTGCTAAATGCTAATATCTCCATGCTACAATAACAATGCTAACATGCTAATGTTTAACAACAATTACTTATGAATATTCTCCGTATGCATTTGAGCATGACAACATTCTAAATTTTACAAACCTACAGTGTTATATCAGCAGTAAAATACTGAACAAATTCAAATTGTGACTTGATTTTGGTGCTGGATAAAAAGTGATCACAATGTAAAACACAAATAGATCACAGTTCATCAGCTGAGCACCATGAATGTGCAAAGTTTCATGGGAATCCACTAAATAGCGTTTGGAATATTTCAGCTTGAAGCACAGCAGTGGATCAACCAACCATCACTAGCAGCTAAAAATACAACGTACATGCTTTCTGAGCTAAATTAGTTTATGGGGAGGCTCAGTGTTTACTCAGCTGATGGGCTTTGTCCTAGATCTGTAACTCATTTAACTCATCTTAGAAATCCCACTGTCTCAGATACTAATGGAACAAGTTAGTTAGCATGTACATTAAAGATCATCTCAGCAGAACAAAGATAAAAAGTGTTTGGCTACATTTAACCTGTTTTTAATACGTTTTCCTTAACTGAAAAGAGAAAACTCAAATAAGTAAACATGTTTTTGTCTACCCATTCAAAACAGCTTTAGTCGGAATAGAAATGATGCATTTGAGCGAACCGTGTCAATATGCAGTTTGGAGAATAGGTTGCACATTTACAAATGTACTAAAAACAGTGCATCATCATTGTGACTGACACTTCTAAACAAGCAGTGAGAGCAGCAAAGACACAAAAACAGTCATGAAACAATGAATGATCCCCAAATGATGGTGAATTCAACTCTGCGTGTTTCTGTGAATTATATACAACCAATGACGACAGCAAACAGCCTGTTATTGATACTATTCTTTATAATCAGATCTGCTGACACTATCAGCTGTTCGCAGCTGATGTAATTAACAATAAATAAAACAACATCTATTTAAGCCTGGAGTCTTTATTTTTCAATACACAGCTGAGAGGGGCTATGGTCTATTTAAACCATGAGACCCACTTGTAGAATGAGCGAGGCCAGCGTGCTACTCTTCTGTTTCCAAGGGACCAGATCAAAATAATCCCGGCATTACATAACAAATTTGACCCTAGTTTTTCCCTTCAATGGCGGTCAGCTGAGTCACAGCTCTGACATTCAAGCTGTAGTTTCATATGAAAATGCACAACACGTACATGCACATGCTATCAATACAGTTGATAACAAAAATAATAAAAGGCATAATATGGAATTATTGCTGCTAATTTTCCATACAGGAATCACTGATCAGAGGAAAACAGTGCAATTTAGTAAACCACAGTATCACAAAGCCTCTAATTTCAACAATTACAAGCAAGAGGTCATTGTATTTAATAATGTTGAAAATATTAAGGAAGTTTTTTTCAACAAGCTCCTTTCGTGTGCTGTTCTCTTGTCATGTAAACAACATTTCATACTTAAAATTCAAACAGGAATAAAATGTGGCGTGTTTGTTGAGTGACAAATCTGAATGGTCACACAGTGAATGTTCTTCAACATATTGGGTTTATTTTTCAGGACTAGAGGCACTCACCAGAAACTGAAGGTGCTGCTCCTCTGTGTGCTCCTCCTGATGGGAGGGGGTCGGGCTGAGGCCCGGTGGGGGCGTCACTCGTAGCCCCGACTCCTCCTCCTCTCTGGGAGTTTTCTCACACCTGGATGGAGCTTCATCTAATGCCACACGTGGGGTTTCTCCTACAACCTGGCAGGGACAGAAAGAGTCATCCAGTCAAGTCAATCCACATTCACACAGGTAACGTTCAAAGTGTCCAAATAAAAAGCTTCTGTATTGAGGCTAAACACTGGACCAACCAGGGACAGGGGGGCAATGTGTGACTGCACACTGACACTTAACATGCCACCCCCCACTGAATGTGAGGATTAGCAGCAAGCCTCCTTCCCAGTGGTACAATCAATGAATAATCCAAAGGGAATCCCTCATTAGCAGGAAAACTGTTCTTTCTAATTTAGGTTGTGTGTAATGACTTGAATGTTTCACAGCAGGTTACTTTTTTAACCAACTGCAGCCACATTCATCTTAATGATGTGTACAACTTGTCTGACTGGGATCCAGGTGGGGGATAGGCTGACATTGGTTAAGGGTTAAGAGTCGGGAATCAGTATCTAATTTTAGAGCAAACCTACTTATGCTCAGAGTGGAACTGTGCTAGTGCAGCCAAGGCCACGACCCAATAACAGGATCAAAAGCACTGAGCCACGTGCTGCAGAGGGGATCTCTCCTTCCTACACTCCTTCACATTATTAGTCACTAAGAGGGACATCACTTCACACTTCAACCACTGCACCGTCAATGCAATAAACGATACTGTTTCCGATGATGACTGTTTCCACGTGCAGGTTTAATTACAGAGGTAAATACTACGTTTCATATCAATGCAACTGTTAGCAAAAATATAACAACTCCAGTGTAATTTTCTCTTTCTCTTTATAATGATGTTTGAGTTTCCATTAGCTGGTCATGTTGAAAGTTTCAACACAAGGAAAACACAACGGGAAAAGAAGGAAACAATTAAATCAAACAAATTTAAAAAAAGCAAATTATGTCTTGTGATCTGGTAGCTGAAAAAATAAACTCATTTATTTGAAAGCAATTCATTTTGACAGATTTTCAGTATTTTACTATTGTCATTAAAGAGTAAATAAATAAGTTAATAATATGACATGGGTTTGGCTTCCTCATGAAATTGCAGTTACCTTATAACATTGACTCATGTTGGTGTAAAGATGCTCAGAGGAGAATGAAGGTTGAAAGAGGAAATTCAGCTCTATTGTACTTTTTTATACAAAAAAGCTGATGTATTTTGAGCTGATGTGTGCAGCCAATTTTTTTTTTTTAAATTAATAGATATATCCGTTCCTCTGGCATACCTTTAATCTATTGTCTGTACGTGCAGCATAAAAATCATGCAAAAACTTCCTGGCACTACACAGTTACATGTTAGTTAAGTACCTGTGTTAAATGTGCAGGTGATCAGTGTCAGTAGTATAGTAGAGTATAGTAGAGAGTAAAGGTTTCTTGTTTTGAAGTACCATGTTCAAGTGTTAGAGCAGATACAGAAGACCTCGACATCCTGTTGATATTTCACTGTCAGTGTTCAGCACCAATTTGTTGGCATGTCTGTGAAGTTAAGCAAGACTATCCCTGGTTTATCTTTTGGATGGGGGACCAGATGGTGTTAGTAGTGGTGACGAAAGGCCAGCAGGAGGCACTAATTCTATTGGCCCCTGTACAAAAAGAGTGGACAGGGATGATGAGGGCCTTAAGCAAGAGCTCTGCTGATATTTCTGTTCCTGATTGCTTTGGATGGTCATTAGATGCCGTCACATCCTGAAGATGGGCTGGGTGTTCCATGCTTCCTGGCTAAACTCCTACCATTGTCTTTGGTTAGTATCAGATAAACCAGTTGGTGTTCTTGTGGTTCTTAATGAGCTTGTTGCTCTTGTTAGCTTAAGTGTTTGTTGCTACAATCTGGCAGCCGTGCAGCAAGGTGGCAGCTACACGTTAGTGAAGTAAGATCCCTGATTATTTCACTACTTTTGCAGGTCTTTCTCATTTTCCCTGGCATACGTCGCTATCACTCTGCAGGTCAAATCTAAAAAGAGCAACGTTTTGTAAAGGGAATGTGAGAGCTCACAGTGACGAGTTCAAAGCAAATATAATCAGGGTTCAGGCGACATGTGATATAATTCTGACATGGTTTTGACGAATGAGCACAGAGGGTGAATATTACATAATGTCTCATTTATACAATGTTGTGAGGAATAAAGCGAGCATCATGGAGAGCATTAGACCAAGGCTTAGGCTATTATGAATCATTTCAAAGGTTTATGTGCAAACACACTGACCTAACAAAAGTTTGTGTGACCTAACAAGCTGCGCATGGACTGATAACTGATACATTTCTGAAAAAAAAAGTTTAAAAAAATGTATTTATACATGACTCATGTCCCATTTTCTGAAACAAAACTATCCAAGAAATGGAAGCAAAAGCAAAAACACATGTTTGGCATATTGTGTTCTTGTTGAACTACTGTGCAGTCTAAAATACAATCTGTTACCACTTTACAATGCTGAAATTCAAACTATGTTTGTCTACCAGCACTGATGAAGACCAACTCAGTCGAAACGTTGCGTTGAATAAACTGGGAGCAGAATCAGCGTGCAGAGATTGTCTTTCTTTCTTTACCAGTTTGAGCCGGCACTTGAAAACTAGATTGTTGGATGTGCGCGCATCCCCTGACACTGTCCACCAGCATTCACAACAAATATCAGTTACTGGTCATAAACAGTCAATGAGTAATAATTAATTAATAATAAATGACTAGTTGGCCACCTATAAGAAATTATAAACAATAATGACATTGAGGAAAAGCCTAATTTTCAAGAATAATGTGAAAAAACATCATCTCTTTCAAGACAACAGCCTCAGGATGGACATCAGTCATGCCTACCTGGGGTCAGGGTTTTGTTTACATTTTTTTGTACAGATTTATCGTATCTGTTGTCTTTGAACAAATTAAATCGCCATGTTTAGATCAAATGACCAAACTCTGATGGATACTTTACACTTGGTGCAAATCCATCACCAGGATGTTTTCTTTACTTTACACACGTAGTCGTATTGATGCCTTCTCTGCTCATTTAGCAGCATAACACTACAGACCAATTCACTTTGGTCCTGGAGCCACTGGAGTCAAATTAAACCATTAATGAGAATTAGTTGGTGTGACTTGTTTCTGCACTGAGTGGAAATTTGCTGGCTACATAATTACTCTACACAGCTATTAATATACCATCAATTACAGCTAACGGGCATTAATATCCTCCAGATTAATGCTAAATGAAAAGCTGGGATGCTGTAGACATAATCACAACATATTTCCTGATATGCAAACAGAGGGATTTAACTATATAACTTTTATTTCACAATATAAATATGAACTTTCCACCCGTTTGCCTGCAATCAAACACTGAGCTAAAAGTTCAAATGTAGAATTATTCAGAGATATTTTGACATTGATGGATAGTTCTAGCTTTTTTATTTCAGCACAGATATTCAGTTAAATTTCACACACTTTAACTAATGGTGGTAATCAAGCTTTGGTATGTTTTAGGGTGAACCGAGTTATGACATTGAAAACACATTAATCAGAAGTTAAATGCTTTCGGCGGTGTTCTCTCTACTTGTGTGCTTTTTGTGACGTGAAAGTACTTTAAAATCAAAAATACAGCATGTTAGGATGAACCTTTATAAGAATCTGTAAAATATGATTATTGGCTTCAGTTTCAACCACAAATATTTCAACTTGTATCTTTTACAACTGCCACAGACTGAGGAGGTTTGACACAACTGATCTCAGATCATTTCACTATGCATTCATAAAACCATAATAAAACATAGTACATATTATGTTACTATTAAACAAGTAATACAATCTGGATATGTAAAGACAGCAATATAAATAATTATAATTATTGTCCTGATGCAGAAAGCAGCCATGTCTGCAGTGTCTCCTCATGAGGTGTTACTGCCTGGGTTTCTGTCAGACCAGGTCTTTCCTTTGAAACTCACCTCACTTACACACTGTTCACACAGTGAGGTGCCATTGTGGACACTTCACACTGATGCGGTCCATGTATACTAAAGGATCAAGTATACCGTGGGCCCATGCATACTAAAGCAGGGTCAGATCCCATTCAGCAGGCCCTGAATGCCATAAGCACATTGGTGTAATCCCTGCAGACTACTGAAACGGGTAACTGGATCACTTCTTTTAAAAGCACCTTAATGGATTGGCCTGGCCGTTGATTTTCTTTTTAATACAGAGCATATCGATGTCCACCAATCAAACACTCCACCACCCGCTCACTAAGTCGGTCCGTCTAAATTCTACATCTGGAGGCTCCAAAATATGACTGTTACAAAACCAGGTTTCTGACAGGTTGTCCTTGACTAGGCCTCATGAACATCCAATTTTTCTCATTTATAAGGAAGTGACAGCATCATTGTAGACAACAGAGGGATTTAAAACACAATCTATGGAAATGAATATTAAAAACCAACAGCTGAGATAAGACTTAAAAGAAAAATCTCCTTAGCCGCGAGCCGCACTGCAGCACTACCACGGGGCATGTAACATGCTAGTAATCTTTCAGAATAAACTGACAGTTTTAATATCTAACACAAATGCAACAGCTGCTGCATTTGGGCGAACGCCCTCACACACTGGATTGATCATGACACTGATTACTTTTCAGTGTTAAGTCCCAACTTTGAGTCCTGCACCGCTTCAGGCTTCAGTCACACATTCAAGTAGACACAGATGAGGTTAACCAAGGAGAACTGCAATGGACCTCTGACACCTACATACACACACACACACCGAGGCAACCAAACTCATAAGACGACCTACCCCTTTCGTGTGATCTGTGGCAACGTCAAGGATTCCCTGGGCCTGCTAGTTATCCAGAGCAGGGCGAGATAGAAAAGTCTTTAGTGCGGCTGGAGTCTTACCTACCACCCAAAACCCTCTCACCGCTGCCACAGCAACAGAGAGCGGATTACTGGACTGTACCATTCTGTTGTTAGAGGGGATTAGAGTTCACACAACATGGCCCCTTTCTGGGTGTGCGCGTGCCACTGGGAGTGCGTGTGTGTGCGTCCCACAAACGAGAGATTACCACAATCGACATTCTGATTTGAGCTCCACAGGAAGATAATTTTACTCTACTTGACAGGCACCGGAGAATTTTACACACAGAGAAAGAAACTGAATGTATAGCTTAAAAGTGTTGGACACTGGTGTAATTACACCACAACTGGACCTTTAAAATGTGCTTCTCAAAAAGATACCGAGCAGATGTTCATTGATGTGACTAAATACACACATACTTTACTTAACATTACATAATATACTCAAATATATGTAATGCCTTGTATGTGCATGTTAAACTTTTTGTCCAGTGGTCCCCTGGTGAAGAACTGTTTCTAAGAACTGAATATAGAGGAGATCAGCGTTACATGCAGAGAGGATCAGAGTGTGAGACTTTAGTGTCTTTGATCAGGCCCAAGTTCAAGACAGGGAATCATCTCATTATGGCTTGTGGCAGATTAGTATTGGGTCCAATGACAGGTCATTATATAACGCCACAAAACAGCATCCACGCCAAAATAAACATACGCTCCACTTCAGAAAAATTTCACATCAGCAAACAACATAATCCTAACTACAGCATTTTAGTAGTATACTTTACTATTATTTCAGGGGTTAAAAATGTGATATAGACTGTGCACATTTGTAATCACATCCCAAATAATCTGAAATATCAACAAACCAGCTTTTATAAAGACCTACAGTTTTTACACATTTACTCTGACTTAAGTCACAAAATCTGGATAATTTTGATCATTTTTTACAAACACTGATCCTCATTACAGTTACTATGATAGAGTTTGTGTATCTATTGCTATTTTGAGCTCCATTTGCATTTGCATTTGATTTGAGGACTGTTCAGTTGATTAATGTTAAAGTGTTAAAGTTAAGTGTAGTTTACACCAACAGAGGTCAGTGTAGAGCTGTGCTGTTCTGTGACATGAGGGGGCTGACTTTACCTTCTCCTCCTCTTCCTCCTCTTTAATTTGCCCACACTTGTGAAGGCCACTGGGGTCGGGACTGTGGTCATGCTGCTGTGTGGATGATGTGACCGACAGCTGCCTCTGGAGCCGCAGCACCTCCCTCTGAGACTCTTTGAGAAGCTTCTCAAATTCCACTCTGCCAGATGGAACAGGGCAGCCCTACACAGACATATACACATACATTAAACTTGATGACATCAATGATATCTAGCATATTGATATTATTCTGGTATGAATTTTAGGTATACATTAATTTTTTACATTCAAAATTAATAAACAGATTCAAGGAACGATTCTCTCAGTCAATCAGTCAGTGAAGCTGATTCTGGGTCATGGAAATATAAACTATTTGCAAAAACAGAATATTATTATTAATATATACATCAAAATATTCTAATCTTTACTTTCCCTCTCTGTCTACTCACATGGTGAAAACGTGTTTTGGTTGAATAAGAGATCCAACACACACATCCTCACAAGCTCAATGCACAGCTCAGCCTCTAAGACTCATCTTTATTAAATACAACAGATGTTCACATTCAGTGTGAGTGTCAGCTGTTGAGTCACTGGTCCAGTAATTAGAAACAGGCACTTAGAGAGGCAGCCTATTCCTGCACTGTCATCTCCACATCAGCAGTGACGCAGCCTTCGTAATACGGGCTTAGAAGAGGGGTTAGGATGAGCAGTGCCCGTGTTGTCCAGCAGAGGGCGAGATTGTGGCAGAGATGGTTAAGTTGATGAACAGCAGAGTTGAGTGTTGGCTGAGTGAACTAGTTACAGGAGTAACTGTGTTATGAATACCTTAGTGTTGCCGAGCCGTGCCTCCAGATCTCTACACTCCTGCTGCAGGGCTGCGATCTCTTTGTCCTTAGACAGCAGCGTGTCGGCATGCTGGGCCAGGTCACGGGCTCGCTGACGGGCAAACGCCCTCTTATACTGCTCCACTGACCCGGGTCTCATCAGTGATGGAGAATTCACCTGAACAAGAGCAAGAAGGAAATAAGTACTGATTACCAGAGAGGATATCAGAGCTTACAAGCTAACTAACTCTGTTTATCAAAAAAAAAAATCTATGATTAAATTCAAACAAAAATGCTGCATTTTTCTGATTTAACATTAGTATAGGTAAACCAAACCATTGCTCTGTTGTTTGGTGAGCATCAGGCTTGAGAGCGGATCAGATGAAAACAAAACAAACAGGAGTCAGTGACTGTAGCAGCCGGAGGGACACAGATAGGTGGCCCTTGAACTCTTTTCTCGACTACTGTAGGATGACTAAGAGGCCTTTCAAGATCCCTACTCTGTTACGTCAAACACATGCTTCAATTACTACTTCAGACTTCAAAGAGAAATACTGTGAATCAAGCAGCTTTTCATTACAACAGCCTTACAATACAATACAATAAAATACAATACGATTGTGTTGGATTAGATTTCATCATGGTGATAATGTCACAATTGCATCAACAGGAGAAAATCTGTAGCTTTAACCTTCAATATTAAGAAACAGACAGGAATTAGGGAGCAATTTGCTGAAGATGCTGTATATCCTAGTGTGTTTGTGCCCTCAGTGCTCTGTTTATCCACTTGTCTATTTTGGTTTGCTATCAAACAAACTGCTATGCACATGGAAAGGGATTACAGCAGCATATTACCAAATGTGTAACCTTACATTTTTCATCCTTTGAGCTGAAAAATAGAAATTTGTAGACTGTAGTTTAGATCTATGTAGAATAAGGACTGCATATGACAATGTCCACTTGACTGTGCTGTCATCATTTCAGGTTTTAAACTAAAAGCAAAATTAAAGACATGTTTTATGGGAAATGCAGATGTTTTCAACAATCAACAATTTGTCTCAATATTGATGTGGTTTATGTTGAGTCATCTTTCTAATTTACTTTGCTTTTTATCGCTGCTGGACTTCCTGCTGAAAACTGAGTTCTTGTCGCTCTTCTACTGATGCATTAAATTATTCAATAGGGTGCTGGTATTTTACAACAAGGCTCCCATTCATTGCATGCTCAGCTATTCAATTCATTAGCGGACATCATGGTGATGTGGTGATTTGGATGGCGATGCCTGATAATGAGTCACTGCCTGCATTTGGGTCAGAGTGTGGGCAAACAGGATCAACAGTTCGCTGCGAAAGTGTTCAAGGTTTTTTATTCCCGAGGTTTACCACTTTGAGGTTGGCCTCCTGCAGTTTTCGAGCTCTCTCCTCCAGCCTCTTTGCGAGAACAGCCAGCTCTGTGTTCTTTCTCCTCAGTCGTCTGACCTTCTCCTCGGTCTCTGGAGCGCTGCTCTTCCGCTTAACACACGGATAACAAACAACATCATCAGACAAAGCCTGCGGCAAATGTTAAGATGGCATTGCCAAACAAGAAAGTCACACAAACAGTTTATACAGGAAGGCTCATCAAAGGTGTGAGGAGGCAGTTTGAAACACATTCCCTGGTTTAATATCATCTTCCTGTGGAAAGTCAGATGATATATGAAGGGAGGCCAACATGTTGCAAACTGGTTAACTATTTATAAACAGAATAAATTACAGTGAAAAGGAGAAATAGACAATTGCAGCACCAAACTGAAACAATGCACATATTGATCTTTAAGTCAACAAGTCTGAACACTGAAAAAAGTAGAGATGGAGGCACAGAAAGTAGGTCTACTTTCTAAGAAGCCTTCAGTCAAGACAAACTCAGTTATTTTTAGTTTTACCAGCAGGCCATTCTCCTCCCGCAGCGTGGCGCAGGTCTTCTCCAGCTCATCAAGGGCTCGCAGGAGTTCAGAGTTCTGACGCACCAGGAACCCGTAGTCAGTACCATTCTGAAAAACAAGCACAACAAGTTCACTCACTATTTATAAAACACAAAGACGCACAAGAGTGGGACAAGGATCGATTTTGTTTTGTATAGAATTGCTTAAATTACATTCTCTCTGACAGATACAGAAAAGCTTTCCTCAGCTGTCAGACAGTCTTTACATAGCACTATCTAATAGTGGCTGACAGATGAAGGCCCAACGAAAAAAGGCTTTTCATTAGACCAACCCAATCAGCCTACCACCACCTCTGAGCACCTATTAGACCGGTCTAACTCAGCATAAGAAGGACAGCTCTGCTCACACATTGCACTGTGAAGAGCCAGATAAAGAGTAGAAATAAGAGGAGCATGTAGAGGGAAATCAGACTGTATTCCATCTTCACTCATACTGTTGTTTTATAGATTTAACTGCCCACAAAATAATAAAGACTTGCCAGACTTGGGGTGTATTCAGTGACTTCAATCAGCTGTCTTGTATTGAAATCAATGAACATGATGTGGTTTTCTACTAGTTTCAGACAGTGTTATAGTCCTGCATGATGCACTAATGAAGTTGTTATCTTGTGAGCTTTTGGTGAAGGGACAGCGGAACAAAGCACAGTCAATGTGGCAGATAGTCAATGTGGTGATCGAGGCTGTCATGGCCGTTAATCATGGAGGAAACCTGGACATGACAGTGCCACTGTGCCTCAGAGATGCTCTGAATGAACTCTGAGGCCCAGAGGGAAGCGCTGAGACTGGACCTGGCACACGTGAGTGCAGCGGCTGCAGTGAGAGCAGATGGACAGACGGGGCAGACAGATAAGCTGGAGGTGAGGGGAGGGTTCGTCCTCACACTAAAACACATGCGACAAGACAATGAACCAGACTGACACTAGCTGGTTATGTTTGATGAGGAGGCAATTACTGCTGTAGAGGGTGATACCTGTGGTTGATAGAAAGCTACTGCGGCCGACACAGTTAAAAACAGAGGCGCTATGGTAGACCGTCTCAAAAACCCACAGATGGCTCCACATGTGAAACACCAGTAAACCTGCTCTGAAGCATCTCCATAATACTCTGGGGACCTCATTACTAACAAATACCCTCTGCCACATCAACAATGGTAACAGCACACAGACTTATGTTATGTTTAACATCCTAATGACATGGTTCTCTACAAAATTCATGTAACCATCATCTAGTGAGATTATGTTGTCTTGGTAACTGCAGGTGATGGGCGATCTGGCAACTCCCTGGAGGTTTTACTAATGCTACTGTACCTGAAATTTAAGACAACACTAATGACCAGCTGTTTACTAAACCAGCAGCTGAGGCTCCGGTGTTTGTATCTGATGGTAACATCTGACATCATACCTGAATATTTAGTTAGTGGCTACAGACTAGAGCCAGAAAGACCATATGGTTTCAGGGTAAGACTGTACAGACTAGACAGAAATCATTATGTAGCAACACAAAGAAAAAGATGTAGCAACAAAAAGAAAATGCTTACTATGACAAAGCTAATTGATATAAATTAAATATCACTTGATGACATGATGGTTTTCTAAAATAAGTGCAAGTTTTGGTAGACCCCCAACACTATCTAATTTGCTGTACTCAAAGCAAAGATGTGATTACTATTCGTCTCTGTGAGCAAAAAAGTTGCATCAAGCACAACATTTCTAATCAATAGCAGGTACTGAGTCAGCAAGTGCATTTTCCTTAAATTTTAATGGTCTTTTTTGGACACAGCTTGGCACCAGCTCTTGTTCTGAGAGACAAAATCTCATCACATTACACTGGTTACACATGGCTGTGCCTCTGACATGCCTCTTACCACAGTGAAACTTCTGAGGATATACAAAAGAATTTCATGAGTTTAAACCCGTTTTCTGGTTTATTTTTATGCTCGGGATTTTTACAGCAGTAGCCATTTCATTTATTTACAAAGAGTAATTATCTCTTGATGTGGTTGTTGTTATTTGTAGTGGCAAAGTCTGCCATTCCCACACTAGACTCAGACTGACTGTTTAAACACAAGGGATTAAAAGTAAAACGATACACCATGTGAGAGCTGTATTGAGTTCTTGTTGATGCGAATGGATCATTGTGCTGCTGCTTCAAATGAAAACACAAGGGCCTTTTCCGCGAAGCAGCCACAGGAAATACAACGCGTTTGTTAACAGTTTCTGGTCACCATCACAGGTGGGACACACACACACACACACACACACACACACACACACACACGCACACAAAAAAACAAGCCTACGGTGTGTGAGACCCTTCCTTCTATTCCTCTTTAGATGATGTATTGGGGCACAAAGAGTAACTGCGGGCAGAAGTGAACAGCTTGTGATGAAAAACCATGAACTGCACTTCATGACCAGACTCTTTGCTTTGTTGATGATAGATGAATTTTTCAGGGACACTGGGACACTGCTTATTCAACTGTCATTGCTTGATTTATCTCTTGCACTTTACTATTAGGGATGAGGCTGCGCTCGCAGTAAAAATATTGGGAATATTCTTAAAATCTGGTCAAATGCAACGTTTGCATTATTATTGCTTTTTTTTTTTAAAAAAAAAAAAAAAACTTCTATAATATGTTATTATACTTAAATACAAGTTCTTTAGAACAGACTGAAGATTTTGTCAAATAATTAGAAATTCAGCTCAAATGAAACGAAAACGATTTTCCACGTATTTTTTTTTTTTTTTTTTTAATTTCCTCACATCCAGATATACAGCTGTGTTAGGTGATTTACACAGTGAAACGTAGAACTTGCCTGAGGTGTTATGTCGTCATTTACTCAGTTAAGTGTTGCTGCTTCTCCACCCTCAAACAATTAACACTCATCTGCTGACAAGTATTGATATGAACTGTTTTTAATCAAACGTGGAGAGAGAAGTCAGCAACCGCCGTGGTCACATCAATAATTCATGTACTATCGTGACAATAAATATCAGTAGAATAATAATCAGCAAATTACTACAGCACTGCTGTTCAAATTGCAAAACAAGATCTAGATGTTATTAAAAAGATATACTACAGTAGTACAGACTAAATCGTCATCATCAAACTAATCAAACTATTAAAAATCAAATGAAAATAATAAGAACATTTTTTAGATATTAAACTGGAAGGGTTGAACCCCTGTGGACAGCCTTTCAAGCGAAACAGCAGTACGACATCTTCACTTTGAATTACTACTTACTAGAAACAGCAACTGACTTAATGATAGTAAAGGAGAATGGATCAGGAAACAGTGAGACTGGTATTAGTTAGAGTTAAGAATAACTAGAATTAACCTCACATGGTTTTATGCTTCCACCAACTATATAATCACCAGATTGACAAGACATCGTGTCCGACCGCACTGAATAATTTCTGGTTAGAAATGTGCTGTTATTATTACATATATCATTGTTTAAATCTAAATTTTAACTTTTCACTCAAGGTGTTCCTGATATATTGTGTTCATGAGAACAGGATGGACGGACGGATAACCTGAAAACATAACACCTCTAGCTATGGCTGTTGACACGAGAATAATAAATATGAAAAACTCAAAGTAAAAAGTGTTTTATAATTAGTGCTCTCTTTGACGATGACCTCATAATGTAGCTCAGATGAGGGAGGGAGTATTTGACTCTTTTCCCAAGTAGGACAAATGCTACGTTAGAAGTGAAAGTGGCACACCAGAGAATAGCATGATAGGAGTTACCCAATGGCAAGAGGAGAGATCGCTTGTACTTAATAACACCACACAGTGTCATTAAGTGTGATGGCTGCACTACAACGATCCAGAGCAGCAATTGTTGCAGCACAAGTTAGTTTCTCAGATCTGCTGAGGAGATGTTATTGGAAAAAACATAAGGCTGTGCTTTGTTGCCTCTCCTGAACATTAAGGGGCAAAGTGTTAGTGAGCACTCTAACAATTCAAAGAGAAATACTGTAGCCTCAGCCCTCAGACAAACCTTTGTGTCCTTGAGAGTTATTCTACCATCAGTCAGAGGAGTCAGCCGGTCCCAGTGTCCCAGTCTTCCTCTCAGGACGATGCTGAAGCCCCAATCAATCACCTCAGAGGAAGGCCAGCCAGACTGAACTCAGCCTCCTTCTGCCTCTATTCTGATTCTAATGATGTTGGAGTCTGTCCATGTCTTGTAATTGTTCCCTGGGAATCATACTGAAATACACCGGAGGCTTTTCATTAAGCATGAGGTAATACTGGCTTCTTATAAACTAGAAAAAAAAAAAAATAACCCCGCTCCTGCTTCTCTTACTACCACAGAAAAGAGCCGCAGGTGGTGACGTCTAGTCACGGTCAGTGTATTAACATTCAACCAGATCTTCCCTCTCTCACAGCATTACTGTTTTAACATGGACCTGGCTCCGTTAGCAAGACAGATGCACCTCAGTAGCAGGAGGACATGGGGTCTCTGCACAGACGTCTGTCAGGAGAGCCTGAGCCCTGGGCAGGGCAGATTGGCCTAATGGAGACACCTCCCTGTGCTCTGTTTGAATCTGTCTGCAATAACTGTGAATACAGACAGATTATAAAAAACATGCTCACAGCACAGACACACTAAGACTGTTCACCACAGTGGCCTGTAGCCTGTAGAGTCTGGACAACACTGATGTGACATTTTTAGGCATTTATTAATTTATCATGTTCATCATTTATCATAGCTGCCAATACTGAAAATCTGATCACCGGTATTCTATTTGATTATGAAGCATTTGAAAAGGTAAATGTGATAGCCTTATTAGAGTGACTGTGCTTTAAGAGCTACTGTGACTGCGCCTGGTGAAAGTACGGTGGTAGGTTTTGCAACATATACTGAGCTGTGAAAAGTCTTCATGGCATCTGGGTCAGCTTTTCATCATGATAACATTATCTGGCACCTTTTCTACCTAAAAAGAGGTGCTGTATCACTTTTTCAGTTTACCACAAAGAAAGGTTTATTTTCAGGTCTATAAAACAGCTGGTCAGACTCCCTTCACACCTACAGCAGCGTCAAACTTTCTGTACAGGAAACTTGTATGTGTGAAATATTAATTGAACCAAACAGCGTTTGCAGGTTCCACTTTTAAAAAGGACTAAACTCATACTTAAAACCCAAAGTACAAACAGAGAAGGACAAACTCTCCCATCACATGTCTGTCTCAGCTCAGAACAGCAGGTGGTTCCACCAGCAGCAGCATATGTTACTGACCTTGAAAGAAAAAACAACCTGAGCAAAGCCGACATATTTAAATCTCAATTATAATAAAACAAAGTTTTCAAGAAAGGCACAAACAACCCCAGTTAATAAACTAACATCAAATAGACACTTCACATCTGACTTGTCACAAATGATTCAATTCATCAGTTTTATTGCGAGTAACAAGCTGACACAGACAAGTCTGAGCTTTGTAAAGAGAGCAGACGAACATGCCTTTTGATTATCTGGGTCAGTTGCTGTTTTAAATGCCTCCGTGGGCCTAAATCAAAATGCCTTAGAGGTTTTCTGGAATTTATCCTTTTTGGGTGTTTTATTGGCAGCTCTTCAAAGACAAGAAATAACACAGATACAACTGTTGATAGATTAAAATAAAAATAGCAGATCGAACCACAGATTTATGAAACTGAACTTCCTCTTCTGCTTCTTTGGAGCTAATAAAGCTACTCTTCATTGTAATTGCTCTACTGATGCTCTTAAAGCAGTCAAACACAGAGCAGGACTGAAGTAGAAGCTAAGAGAAGAAATTAAACTCCACGGTGCTTCTATCGCCTATTTATGTGATTCACAATGGGAGAGGTGTTGAAATGAACCTGACAAGTTTCTTCCTGTTTGCAGAAACAATCCACCGTGAGTGATATGTCTTCACAGAACTGATGATATTATATTAAGGATGAGAGAAAAACTAGAAATTCAAGAGCAGTACAAACAGCTGCTGTTAAAGAAAAGGAGCAGATGCTTTTTTTGATATAATAAAACGACTTCAGTCGCAGCATCTATCAACAAAGATTTAAATAGATCACTAAGTGTTCGGGGGCTTATTCTTCCATATTCATAAGGTCTTACAATCAGATTATCCTTTTGTCTGGGATCCACGGCACGCTTCTGTAAGGCGTATGGAAATGTCTACAGTCTGGTTCCACAGAAACACCAACATCAGCATTTTTTTCCTGACAGCTAGAAATCCCCCCACTGTAAGCCTCTGAGGATACAGCCAGACAAAGGCACACACGTACACAAACACACACTCTGCTATTGTAACTCTTTTCAGCATGATAATTGAAGTAACAGTATAAAAGCTACAATGTGTCACTGGTGGACAACAACATTTCAGCCAAAGGCCATAGCGTTTGTATTACAACTGAAACCATTCAATCACAGCGTCTACTGCTAAAGCAGCAATTCCAATGGTTTAGTTGTTTGCCAGTGTTCATCTGTGATTCCCACAGAATCAGCACAAAGCTCACTGCTGGCTGAGCTCGCATGGAAAAAGGATAACGCATAGTAGCAACAGAATAAACAGCAGTTACACACATTGTTGCTATTCAGTAAGTCCGCTGCCTATACGGCTGAAGAAAAAGAAGTCCCAGCAGTAACACGATACTTAAACACTAAAAGAGATTTTTACAATAGGATAATCAGTGTTTTCATTCAAATGCATCTCACTATACGTATACAGTTACATTTATACTGCAGGCAGCTTCTCTAACACAACAATGTGTCCTTCATTTTCTCAAATGTGAGCCTGGTTATGATCGTCACTTTGTTTCCCCCTCTGGCTTTTTAGAAACTGTAGATTAATTGTTACAAAAGCATAAACAACAGCCTGAAAGTGCTCGCGTCGCTCAGAGGATTGGGAAGAATCCTCAATCTGCTGAATCTGGAAACACACCTTAATTAATCCAATCCTTGTCTGCTCTCGGCAGTAATGGAAGGGGAAGGGTCTCCTCCCACAGACCCCGACCTCAAACGCCACGTGGTCGCAGAAATGACTCCTGAACGGAGGTTTAATTAACAGCAAAGGTGTGAAAAAGAAAAACAACATCCACCAAAGACAGGGGAATGTCTGCCCTTTTACTGAGGTGGGCAGTAATGGACTGACAGTATCAATGAAGTGTTACAATTTACACCCAAATCAATATCACTGTATATCTGTCTACTACATCAGTGGTTTTCTAATGAAGTTGCACACTGCTGTCAAACGACCTCAAAAGACAAAAATCATTCAAAGGAGAAACAATCTGTTTTAATCTCCTTTTCATTGCTTTGTAATTTTATATCGTTTTATTTGATTACTACATTCATCTCTTGTGGTTTCACATTACACATCTCAGCAGCATATTATTTTTATATGCTCACTGCAAACAGCCTTTCCAAGCCTGTGTTTTGTTGTAATTACGGTGGAGCAAGGTAGCAATTGCCACATTATTTATAGTAGAAATAAGTGGGCTGTGACTGTCTAGTGAAGGGAGGTGGCGTATTCTTTTACAAAAAAAATGAAACATCTCTATTCAAAAAAAAAAAAAATAAAATAAAAAATGTCAAAATAACCAAAAATCTGTTTGTGGCCTGAGGTATTTTATTAACAGCCCACATCTCCCTGTACTCATATATAAGTCATGAAGAAGCTCACTTAAGTGTCCTCTCAAATCCCCCCCTGTATTTATCAGGACTCATCTCCCCGGGGCTACCTGACGGTGACGGATTAGGGGGTCTCCCATACAGCGCTGGAGAACAAAGAGCCGACACCAGACCCTTTACTCCCCCGCAGGCGTCCACCAATCTACCACCACACCTCATACAAACGTCCTCTGGGTGAGGTTGTACAGGAGGAAAACGCACTGTCTGGGGATGCATTTCAGCGCCGTTTCCGTTCCATGAGTTATAATATAGAGTGTGCATAAATTTACGCAAATAACCTTTATGAACTGTCTTGTTTACATCCAATAATGGGACAGGAACGAGACAGTTCCCACTGTCAGTGAGTCTGGGAGTTGTCATATGGCCACATCCCATCGCGAATGGGATAATTCATTTTCTACGCCAGAAGTGATTTTACGCTTAGTCCAAATTGGAAAATGAACATTTAAGACACGGTGGCTATGTGTCAGGCCACTCCCTTACAGAACCATCATAACACTGGGCTACAGACACAGTAATTAAAATCCATAGTAGCATGGATATGGCTGCCTCATCATCTCATAGCCCACAAATAATAATGTCACCCTCCCCCACAGTACTCTAAGGGCTTAATAAGGTGTCAGACATGCAATGAACATCTGGCTTTTTTAAAATCAAAAGATGAACAGAAGGAGGGGTCTCTAAATTATTCCTTTTAGTGCAGTGTCAGCAGAACAGGGGCAGAGACAGACAGCACATAGTAGTGGTTGATTTGTTTCTCCCCCGACCCTCCACAGGCTCAACCCTGAAAGCTTCACAAGAATATAACCCTTAATCTTGTCAAAGCAAATTGCATATACATATAAGACTCCTGACCCCCCGCCATGGTAATAGCAACAACTTAATTTGTGGTCTAGCACAACAGACACACTCAGGAATGGTTTTACTGAATGTGCTTCAACAATTTAAAGCACATCAGTCATTAAGTAAATAAGACATTTTCAAGTGGTTGCACATCTTTCAATACAAACGTCTGCTCTGCTTATGCAACAGAACGTATTGTTAAATTATACAATAACTCACATATTGAAAATTGTATTTCCTTTTGTTGGCAACACAGTGAATTTTTAATTATATAAAAGCAATATTACAACTGTGACATCATCTGTGTAGTGGATTAAAATGACTGAGGTTGAACTGCCTTTGTTAACCCGAGCTCTGTTAAAAACAAAGTGACCAAATGACAAATACAGGCAATACCATTTAGCCTGCAGATGGGACTGACCTCCACAAGCCACCGTGCACTCAGCCGGAGATGGAAGTGCCTAAAATTAATTGAAAAAAAAAAAAGCAGCCCACAGCCCCACTAGGATCTTGTTGCCACTTTTGATGCTGCCAAAAATCCACTCCCTCCTGCTTCGTGACTTTTATCACTGAAGCCAGCATCTCATCACTGCAGCTGAAGTGATAAAAGGCTGATATATTCCCTCCGGATGTTTCCACCACTGAGACGAATTTGGGAATTCCCTTGGCCTGTAGCGCTAGTCCTGAGCCAACGTGATACACCACTGTTACTTACACATTCATTTTAACAGATCTTTATATTTAAAGCCTGAATGTTGATGTTTACAGTTTGCTTATATGTTTGAGTATTTATCTTTTAAATATTGACTGGACTTGACACTGGGAGTTAAAATCATCCTTAAAATACACTACTTCTGAATGCATTAAATGAGGAACAGTAGGCTTAAATACACAGCATATAACAACACACAAACTAACTCACTGTGACTGACAGGGCAGCAGAGTGTGTATACAGTCTAGACCCTCTGTTGCACTATTGTTGCACCATATAAATAACTGAACACTATTATGGTATTCCACAACAAACCTTATAAAGTCATGTTCAATAAGTGCACATCTGGCTGAGGCACTTGAGTAATAAAAGGCCAGAGTGACCTTTCTTAACATTCAGTGGGTGAACACAATAAGTCTGCCTTTTCTCCTCCAGGCAAAACGCATTTCCCATTTGTGACAGAGAACACAGATAATCACGGGTTTAATCTCGCCAGCAGTTTGGAACCAGCATCAAACGATGCAGAAATGTCACAGGCAGTGGAGAGATGTTGGAGAGCAGCCTGGGTGCAGGGCAGTGAATACAAATTTGATTTTCACTTTTAACAGCTTTGTCCATTTTCAGTCTTCACCACTGTAAATCAGTGCAACAGTGAGCCACGTCTGGAGAGATCTGACCCACTGTATATTCTGTACGTCGCACATCCAATATGTGGTGTAGCAGTCAGACAGAAGTTCATGACCTCTCACGTTGTGTGAATGTGACAGCGAACATGATGTCTGACCTCTGATCCACAGACACAGTCTACACATCAGCCCAGCCAGACAGCAGACAGACAGACAGTGCGTTTGTGTTTGAATATGATGAGAGACCAATACTCCAGAGATTCCTCCCTCCGCTCTATCAATTATTCACAAGTCAAACATGGCCTGCCAATAAAACACACTCAAGAGTGCACACACACACACTAAAACAAAACCTTGTGGCTGAAACAAGCCACACAGAACCAACAACAGGAATACATCCTACCCTGACGTTTGTTTATTTTACAGGAAAATAAAATATTCTGTCTTTTCAACTTGAATTTCAACAGCTAGCAGATTAATCTACTACTACATAAATTGTTTTCCTCCACCATCAAAATATGATGGACAGTCAAAAGTAGAAAATATTTTTTTTTTTACAGAATATCACAAGAGACAGAAAAATTGATAGATTACAATAACATCTCTCTGCATCAATACTAATAAATTACACTGCACAATTCAATTTACCAGCACTTAGGATTGTTACCATATAAAGGTTTACTGACTACCTAACAAATGGAAAAATGTCTGTAATAATCATATCATGAATCAAGAATAGAAAAGGAATTATTTTAATACATCCTTTAATTAGTCTTATACATAGCATGACAGAGTTGTTTATAATTATTCAGAAACTCCAGCAATCAATCACAATCTCCTGGAGATTTGTGATTAATTTCAGGCCAAGTTACAGTAAAATTTGACTGATCTTTCAAATTTTCAATACAGACACGACGCTCCACTTTCTGTTCTCCCTCAGGTACAAACTGGGTCAGTGGTGACCTGTGGGGCCAGCGCCGCTCTGCATTTAGCAACAGATTGGCACCAGAATCTTGAACCAGTATAAAACACAGACAACATAACTGAGCATGTTCTCAGCACCAGTAAAATTATCTTGATGTATAATTGTAATACAGTGCTACATATTTCCTTGTCATGATCCATCCTGACAGTTGCATGTACAAAATGAATTGATATAACCCACAACACCATGCAGCTCAATAACAAACAACTTAACACACAGCCTCTGCTGTTACACTTTTAGGACCAAAATGTCTAAAATGAGGCAAAACATTAACTTTGGTTTCCACCATTGGAAACAACAGCTAGTGAAAAAAAAAAAAAAAATCTAATATTGTACTCATAGTGCTATTGCTCGACTGAAACTAAACAGCTTTTAATGCTAACATCATGTATGTAGCAATAACAAAAATGTACATTTAGCTCCTTAGCATCTTTACATTGACTGATGATAGCCTTGACTCATTTCCATTGGTAACTGTGGAAATGACCAATGAACCTGAATCCGTGGCCTTTACTGCTGCTTTTCACACCAAGAAATCTGCCTACATTTGTCATTGAGCTGTGTGGAGTAGTGTGAAATACTGCCACACATTTCAGATTTTTTGCTGAGTCTCAGTTACGTGACTGTATCCACAGCAGAGGAAATGACATGCTGACAATGTGAAAGCTCATATTTACAGTCTATAAAACCAGAGCTGACAACAAATTGAATGATAACTACTCTTGTGTTTTGTTTATTTTACCAGGCAGCAAATGTCTCTGTTAACTGAATCAAGTGAGATAATGTAGCAAATGCACAGCAGATCACATGTAGCTTCAGTGTGAGGCAGTGTGTTTCTGAGACATCTCAGACCGTGCCAGGCTGCAACTGACTAACCAAGGCTACAAACTGTAAATATAAGGTCACCTGTTCATTTCCTTTTAGGATTTCACATTGTGTGAATCCAACAATCATTAGACAAGCAGCCATATGGTGTCCAGACAGGTGTTAAAGAGTGTGGATCACAGAGGACCACACAGTCAGCAGCTCATTAGCCTTCACAGAAAACAGTTTTTTTTTTCTTCCACTGACATTGACAACTGTTTTTTTTCCAACTATTCGTTCCAATAGCCAATGGGATACTGACTATTGAGATAAATGCGATACTGAAATTAGATTATTTAGGATCCTCACTGCTCACTGTCTCTTTTCAGAACACATCAGAGTAGAGTTTAGTTACTGTATGACAATAAGGAAATGTGGCAGGATTGTAATATGTAAGCCAGAAATAAGCAGCCCGGGCTCTTGTGTATTTAGGGTCAAAAATAAGAGTCTGCAGCTATTTACAGTACATCTACAGATAAACACTGTGTTTGACTTCTGCATGTGATTCTGTTCTCAAGTTAAAAGCTTTTGTGCAAGAACCAGGGCACATTGCAACAGTAAAGGGTTAACCACTGCAGTTTTATTTAGAAAGTCATGAGGATAAATATATATATTTCCCCAAGAAATATTTAGTCACACAACAGGACCAAAATAGTTTGTGCTTGGTGGGCTAAGCCACACTGGATCAGGGACATCTAATGATTAACTTCACCTACACAGTAAAACCAGCCTCCTTTCTATAGATTCCACTTATAACCCAGCTAATTCATGTGAGGTTTTTGCTGAAAATGAATACAATTTCTCCAGCTACAGTTTAACCCACTTTCCTCCTGCTACAATGCCTGCACATCCTCTCACAACAATGTTTTACTCTTATTACAGAGGACTACACAGACCCATTATACTCTCATAAACATGCATCCTGTATTAATACAAATACACACACGTGGCTCAAGTGATAAGGAAGCAAAAATGGTTGTGGTAGCCCCACTGCAAATAATATGGTAATTACAAACAACAATCTAAGAGTGACAGCCCGCACAGGTCTGAAATGGCCAAATAATCATTCCTAATGCATCATTACTGCCCCTTCTCAGCTTCTCCTGGCCACTGATCATCTCCCAGGTTGTCTGTTGACAGTTCATTAGGGGTTTTTACTGGAGAGTGATCGTAGTGATTGTAGGGTAATGAAGTGGTGGGGGTAGGAAAGATAGCAGGCAATGTTGCACACAGATTACCACCTTGGTTGAATGATGGATTTCTGTCTCAGCAAAGGACACATTAACACCAGCCAACAAAGGAAGAGGGACTGAGGTGTTAAGAAGGAAAGGTGGTTAAACATGTGAAACATGTTGTATTGTATACTACAAAAAATATAACCCAAAATGTTGTTGTCCCTTTTTCCACCTATACACTGTCTGAGTCAAAGAAACTAATGTTGTGCCACGTTACTGAGTGACAGCTCCAACACGGCCCAGGTTGATTCAGCTGCTTCCATGTGTGGGCTTTAACCGTGTAGCGTGTCTGGTTTGTCTACAACATCTATGCATTTTCTGCAACCTTTTAACAGGATCTATTAACTGTGATCACATGGATCAATGACTTTATCTGTGTTGAATCTGTGTGTGAATATAAACATTAGATTAGACTTATTCATTTGTTATTGGTAAAGTCCAACAAATGTCTTTTGTTAGTTGGACTGAGCAGTTTTATTGAAGTTATTCAAACAGTTTCTTCTACTTTTGTGTGAGCGTCTGTCAGCTGCACAAAAATCTCATGGGTCCCCTATTGATTTTCAACTGGCTACCATTAAGTGGATATTCTGTCCTAACAGGATACAGACGTGTGAAATTAAGGACAAGGTCATTATAGGCCTGGATAATACCTGGTAACTCCTGGTTCTACACCAGCTCCATCTCTGATAACATGTCAGGAGAACATGCTGTGTGCACAAGTTCATATCTATACAACTGATACTTGAACTACCTGTTTAAACACTGAACACTGAAACTTATTCTGTGAGATGCCTCTAACATGTCTCCAGACATTTCAAACTTTTCAATTCCAAACATCTTAAATCAATGTGGAAGACACAACAAATGTTCCACACTTACCTTCCGTATCCCTTCCACTTCAAAGCCATTGAGATTTGCATAAAGTGAGTGGTGCCTTTTTCCCAACAGTGATGTTGAGGTGACATTAGTCGTGTTTGGGACCGCCTTGTCCAAGAGCCCATGTTGTGTATTAACCTGCTCTTCTGATCTCCTGTACTCCTGCTGCTGTCGTCCAGGAGCGTCGGCCTCGTCGCGGCTCTCCATCGCTGCGGTTGCCAGTGCAGGCTCGGGCTGCTCAGGCCGAGTGCACAGGTCGTACATCACTCTCTGTCAAAGTCAAACAGTGCAGATGGGATCGATACGACCAAACGAGGTGACCATCCACAGCTGAGCCATCACGGGCTTTTCATTTGCTGGAGGAGAATAACACGGATCAGCTGTGGCAGGTTGACTTCGCAATGATAAAGATGTCACTTTCCTCCTGTTCTCCAACACTTCGTAATCATGGGTGTTTCTTTTCCACAGCTAAGGTGAAGTGTCTGAAACCAAGCAGAGGACTGTCTTTGCCATGGCTGTCAGTCACGAAACAGTCATGTGAATTTATGAAACCCCATGCAGTGGTGATTTAAACAGATAAAAATGGCACTAGTGGACGTTGGACTTGCCCGTTGCATAAAATCTGTTACAGTCAGAGTCAGTGTTACAAATGCAGGACAAAACCAGATACATGTGAAGCAGGAGTTGTGAGTGTCTTCAATCTCTTCCCCGTGACGTTTTCCAAAATGAGGACAATCAGCTCTACACGGATATTACATATTTCCAGCCTTAGCTTCTCACTGTAATTCACTGAATGTCATCATCCCGATAGCATTCTTCAGCTCACTGTTATTCCTATTTATCACAGTGTAGCATTCAGATTCAGTCTCGTGCTCACAACACATGACATAGCCCGTTCCTTCGAGCCTTACCACTCTGTCGTCTGACGGGATTTTCCATAGGTGCTTGTCCAGAAATGGAAAAAAATTCACAGTGCTCCAATCATTTTCCTGCATAACGCTGAAACAGCGCACGTAGGCCCAACCAAAATAGCAAACAAGACGAGACGAGCGACGGACAAAAAACAAAAAACAAAAAAAAAAAAACAAGACAATTTAACTAACAGGTCTCCGCTCCAGCTCCCATTCTCTCAGTGAGGCTGAGATGTTAGAGGCATGTTGACTCGGCAGCTGGGTGTCTGTCTTCATTGATGCTAATGTGTCAAAAAGCATTTCATCCAGATGCTACACGACTCCACAGGGCTGCTTAATCCCATCTTGGTTACAGCGCCATAAAGGTGAAGAAAGAGGACGAAGGGAAAAATGTGTGTGTGTGTAAGACGGCGAGTGTCGCTGAGAGGAGGGGGTAGGGAGAACTGCTTCAATCGTCCTATCACAAAAAGGCAGGCTTTGAGACGGGGCCCAATCATTACCGCGACTAGTGCTCGTTTCCATGGAGATGACGCTGGAATGATGTTGGCTGCCTATTGATTGTTCAAGAAGCAGCGCTCACTGCAACACAGGGAGGCTGCAGGAGGCAGGCGGAGGAACAAGTGTGTCCAGTCCAGACTAATTCTAATGTTTTACTGCTGTTGGTCATGTCACACAAGGTGATGAATGCTACCCACATAAATCAAACACTTGTGGTGGGTCAGACTCTGCACAAGATCAACTCTGTCACAAACTTAATAGTCCTCTCCATTATAGGAGGCAATATCAAGCACTCCAGCTAAGTGTCTATCAAATGAGCAAGACAACCTAATAAATCCTCTTAACAAGCAGCAGCCCGGGCACAAGACAAGAGGAGGGGGGCAGTCAACTTATTTGGGATGGCATCAAGTTAAAGCCTTACACATTGTTTAGAAGCACAGAGCCACACCATTCTGTCTGTTTATAACACTATATGATCCCAAGATCACTGTGCTTTTGTGTATACAACATAGAAGGGTAAAATAAAAGAATAAAATAAAGATAGAGGAATATTAAAATCACAAAGATTCAACATCTATTCAACCACTGACTGCAGTCAGAAGGTCTGTCGAGATATCTCAGAATCAGAACCAGAAATACTAGATCCCTGGGAATAGGCCTACAGTATGTATAAACTGAGAAAATTTAAGAACTGTACAAATAAAAAATATAAATAAGAAGCTTATAAATAGAAGCATGTGTATTATGTGTGCATATGAATAAGTGAAGAAATGTGTGAAAAAGATGGATTAAACTATGTACAATACAGGATATACAACAGAGTTTATTAACTCAGAGTGGCTGACACTCCAGCCTAGTAATTATGTCTGATGACCACAGGTAGGACTGACCTCCAGTGGTACTCGGTGGTGTTTGTCTGTGAAAAGTCTGTGACTGTGTTTACTCAGCATGTCATGTGGAGGAGTGAGTGGGAGATATTGTCCAGAATAGCATGTAGCTTACACAACATCCTCCTCTCTGACACCGCCGTCATAAGAGTCCAGCTCTGCCTCCACAACATCACTGGCCCTGACGAGAAGATTGTTGAGTCTGTTGGCATCTGCTGCCCTCGGGATACTGCCCCAGCACACAACAACATGGTTCAATGGTTCATGTTTCCCAAGCAGAAAACACACCTGCATGGAAGCTCTTCACCATGAGTGATGAAAATACAAAACTCTTTTTAATGCTCATAAGTCTAAAATGGTGAAACCAAAAGCACCAGATGACAAACCAGTTTTGGGTGTTGAGCTATCAGAATCACTTTAGCTTGTGTATCACTTTATCTCTCTATCTCACACACACACACTGCTACAAAATGGTTTCAAAGCAGCTTTCACCTTTACAACAAACAAATTTCCAGCAAAACCAAGTCATTCTACACTTGTCAAGAAATAGTTCCACCCTTCTGTCAATCAAACAACCACATCTGACCCGGAGTTGCAGTGGGACAGAGCCAAGACCTGGGTTCATGAATAGCACTGACATCTTCTGAGGACATGCACTGTGGAGCCAGAGCTGCCAGCCACACTCAATACACAGAAGTGGCAGCTAATTGATAACATGTTTAGCTTCCTCACATCTCACAAAATAAATTAGCTCCTCAACAGCAACAGAAACAGAAACCATTCCAGCCATAACTGCACTGAAAATAGCTTTTGGAGAGAAGAGCAAACAGACTGTGGAGTGAATCCTGCTACTAAAACCACACTGCTGCAGGCAGTTCAGAGAGAAACATCGAAAAGGAGCCACTGTACGATTTGGCCCTCCCAAGTTATTTTCCTATTTCCGGTTAGAATTATCATTATTATTCACCTACTACACCCATATAATACATCTAATTAAGAATGTCTATCCAGCTGTAGGTTAATTATTAGACCTATAATTAGACCTGTTGGTGGATCAATAACGATTGTTCCTCTGTACTTACTCTACTTACCCTTCCTCTGTACCATGTGTACAAGTGCTGACAGTTGTTGTAGTCAAGACTCGTGGTAGATGTGGTGAACGAGACAGAGTTTCTTCACTAAACTTAATAAAACCAACAATAATATCAAGTGATTGCAGGAGGACTACAAACATGTTCACACTTAAAAGGGTCAGTGACATATTTTTCTGATTCCATTGTTGCTCCTGTTTTCATTTGGAAGTACAAATACTGAAGTAATTTAACAGCTTTAATGTGCTTTCAAACAGTGAATGTTTACTGATGCATTTGCCAGTGAGGGACAGAGATGGGCAATGTCAATATGGATACTATCACAGGTATCAGTTACCTCTGATCCTCCTAACAACCTGCACCATCCACTACAGGCTGCTGTCATCAACCAACCCTGATACCATCATGGCAAACAAATATCAAAAACATTGTGATCAACCTTTGAAGCTGAGGTGTAAAATTGAGGGAACTGAAATACCAGGTAATTTAGGTCCATCATCATTTCCCCATTCATTTCTGTGGTTGCCATGGAGACAGAACAGGACTCGGCTAGAAAACTGGGACAACTTTTCTCGTCCAACATTGATTCTGACATCTCAACTTAGTGTCTGCTGATTTCCAGCACTGACCTGACACAGCTTTCTCCTCTTTTTCAGATCTATCTTGATTCATCTCTCCCTGAGACAACATGAGGTCAGGTGAGGCTGCACAACTAAACTGAATCGACAGCCTGCTGTCACTGACTAAATGAAAGTGACAGAAATGCTGAATCTCACAATGACACTGACTGAGAGATTGTTTTAATGTAGATTGGACATGTCACAGCCCAAACCCAGTACTCTTAATAAGGTTGATATTGGCGCAGGTATTGATCTGGTGTATAGGATCAATGCACAGTGGAAAGCTGGGAGAATAAAGTTCCACCATCTTTAACTCAGAACGGTTGAAAGTAGGTTTGGATCGTCATTGTCTACACACCACAAATGGGATCTATTGGACAGTATGAAAGTGTTTATGTTGTGTCTAGTCACAAATACATTCTCATCTGGCTACTCTGTCTTTAAAAACTTAGCTATAGGTACTAGAAATGTGTACATATACATGTGTGTATTTATATGCATACGTATGTTTAGTATCTACAAATTCTACTGCTGTAAATAACATCTATAATATATTTGCACATATCATTATATTATTTCTTCGCACTACTTGTGCAGTGTAAACATAAAAAGTAATTGACTTGCACACACTAGAAGTCATGGTGTACACCTTCCCTTTCATCACCCATTGTACAAACTCACATATACTTAGCCAATAAAAATAATTCTTTATGTTACTACTACTATTTTAAAAGACATCTTACTAATTCACAGAATATCACTCAGAGAAACTGTTTCTCATCTTTTTTTTCATTTCCAGCAGATCAGCTGTGGTTTGTAGTTCAGTACTGTGTCATTGCTTTGTTGCAGCCTTTAAAGGTCACTGTTAGAAAACCCACAACTGGGTGCAGGAAAGTTAAAAATAGATATTTTGTCTCTCTTGTTGCTGGTGGTATTTTCAAGCACAGTAAAACTGTTAAATTTAGAATAACTTAAAAAAAAAGAAGAATTATGTTAATTTCCCATTTAGGAACTGTATGTTCATTCAAGAAAGACAGACTGATTTATATAAACACAAAGTGTAAAATACATAAATGAAGAACCCTGACCAGACAGTTCAAACTCAGACATGTTCCCCATCTGTCATAGACACAAGGATCTTATTTTTCCACCAGCACTGCATTTAATGACGATTCCATTAATAATCCCATTAAACTCATAGAACCGTGCCATGACTTCAGTAGCCTGAAGACTGAAAACAAGCCTGATGTTAACTCCACTTAACTGTATTTCTATTCACCTTTATCCGCTTTGAAAATAAGAAACTACTTCCTGTTTGGGAACAGAGGAGCTAAGTTCACAATGTGTGAGATTCCTGCTACCGCCAGCAAACGCACTTTCAACATGTTACACAGAGCAAATAATAAAAAATCTCAAAACGAAGAAAAGCATCAACACCAGCATACATTGACCCATGTCATATTAGCATATCCAGAAGTCCATCAAGCCATTTATCCAGATCCATGACAGCTTCCCTGTCTGGCTGATGAGCAGTTGGTCAAAAGCATCTGACATGAAATTGCATCCATTAAATTAGGACGGGGGAGCTGGTGGTGGGGGCATCAAACATCATTCACCACACCCTCCAGATACAACAGCAGATTTACACAATGACAGCAATAAGAACAAGCACAAGACTCCATCTACATTTACCATTATGAAGTCTTCAATTGTGTACAAATCAACAACCTTATTGGAACTAAAAGTGTTTTTCATGCATATTTTTTAAGACACATTATTACAACAGAGGTTATAACAAATAAACAACAGCTAATATGAACAGCAGAAGGCACACCTTAGAAATTTGAAAAACAACTGATATGATTAAAAGAAAAAGGCAGTAGACGGTCCATGACAGTGATTCCAAATTTAACATCCGTAAAAAATTGACTTCATCCGAGCGTCAGTTTGTGTAACAAGGGTGAAACCTTAGCGATGTTGATGCTGTGCAACAACAGTGAGGCTGTGCAAGAGGGAATTGCCGTTTAGACACCATCCAAGCTTTGGTAACGTATTTATATTGCTCTCATTAAAAACTCAATCCAAAATTTACGAGACAGACGCACACTGACCCACTTCTGCCACTCCAAAAGAGACAGGGTCTGCCAACACACCCTCCTCTGTGCTCACATCCCACACAGCCAACCTGCTCTGACAACCACAACACTGATGACAACAGAAACGCACAAATCACATCATAGTTTCCAGTTCATACACTGTTTAACTGTGTGTGTGTGTTTGTATAATTCCTACAAAAACAAACTGTGTTGCCTGAGAACAGAGCCACACATTCGCTTCACTCAAACAGCGGAAAACATTTAACAGTCGAACAGTGTCTTCACTTCAGACCACTAATGTTAATAAAAATTGTCTGTTGATAGAAATCAATAATGTATAAGCTTTAACTTATTTGTGCTTAATGAATATTAATAAAACAGTGTTGATTTGATGACCATGGTGCTAGTTAGCAGTTCAGTTTGCGTGATGTGAGTTTTGTGTGATTACAGAGGTCATGAGGTCATGTTCAGAAATTCAGATTAATTCTAAATTAATATCCATATTCTCTACATTTCTATAAAAATTATGAAAACATGAATCCACTACAGGAAATGCTTGTCAACCTGTTTTTCATAATTTGAGGATAAACCAAAGTGTACTGTAATACAATTTGTAATTTCTTATACTAAAGCTTCCCTATGACGCTTTTGACCTCTGGTGATACGGAACTTTTTGTGGGTCTATATTAAGATCGCATGTACACATATAAATGCTAATATGCTGCAAGCTAGCATATATAGATGTAAACAATGCTGGATTTTATCCATTTTTTTTATCCATTTAAAAAAAATTGGATGTGTACTCAATATGTTTGTTAGACCCATGGGAACACACACAATGGATTTTAGTGAGTAACTCTGAACATGTTCATGAGAAAACTCCACAGGGCACCTTTCAGCAAACACAGGAAAGGTGGAAGTATTGTTTTCCTGAGGCTGAGAGATACGGCACAGAACCAACATGTTCCCGTTTCCTCTTTCCTCCACACCAGCCACTATCTATTTATGGTTAATCGTATGAAGACAATTTCCAGCAATTCAGCATGTTAACCTAAATTCAAGATGTAAAACATACTCGTTGTGGTGTCAATGTTCCCCCTGCATTTATTCATTTTCATGAAACAACCACTGAAAATGTAGATATGAAACATCTTACCTCCATGTTTCTGTCCATGCATTGGGAGCAGGAAGACTCGTCTGACCCAGAGGACTCAGTGCTGCAGGGGGGCTGGTCGACCCAGCCTGCATGGGGAGTCTTGTGAGGGCGACAAATTTTCAGAGAGCTGCTCCAACAGGTGTCCACGGCTGTAGCAGTGGTGGTGCAGGGGTCAGCTGTACGCAAGCCGTTGTCTGCAGGCTGCTTCTGCTGGTCTTGTGTGGCGTTTTTCTTAGATGAGTAGGAGGCACACAGGGATCTCTTAGGTGTTTGACGGGGGTTATCGCTGTTCTCCTGATTTTTAAAACTTTTAAAAGTGTAGCTGCGTTGTCCTGCTCTCTGTCGCCCCTGCAACAGTCTTCCATGAGCCTCTAGCAGGTGGCAGAGGAAGATGGCCTTTTCTAGCTCAAATTCCTGCTTGTGATGCAGTTTATAGTCTGCCTGCTCACCATTTATCTCCTCGTACAGTGTCAGCAGCAACTGCTCCAGCTTTCTGTACGTTTCTCCGCTGGACAAACAAACAGTATCTTTCCCTATGGATTTAACCTTACTGTAATGTCCAATGTCTTCAGTGATTGTCTCCTCAGACAGCAAACGCCAGCTCCTGTTAGAATACCTGTCCTTTTGGCACACACGCTTAGCCGTCAGCTCCCTCACAGCCCTCTGCTGTTCCTTCTCAGCTTTTTCTCTCAGGCGTCTTAGCTCCACACAGAGGTGTCCGTGGGCCCGCTGCATTCGCTTCTTCTCTGCTTCCAAGTCAGCACGCAGCCTCTCGATCTCCTGTCCATGGTCCGTCAGGCTCTGGCATGCTTTCTTGGATGACAGTGCCAGAGGGTTATCCCTGTCTCTTGTCATGATGCCTCGATCACAGCACAACATGCGAGGAAAGGCAAGATACACTCATTTCTACAGAAGGAGCCCATGCATCAGAAGTGAGAGAACATGCAGGTGGGTGATGGACGGTTATCAGACATGCAGCATGCAACTATCACACCAGGTCACTGGAGAGATGAGAGTGGAGGATGTGAGAGAAATGATCAGGTGTTATTGTTATAGATGAAAACTCTGACAAGAAATGCAGTATTTCTAATATAATGACAGTGCCAGTGATGATTAATCTCTCTCATTGTTAATAGTTGGATTCAAAAATAATGAAATAATGGCAGCACTTCAGTAGAGCACACACACAATAAAACAACAAATAAAATCTTGTGATATATTGTTATAAGTGGAGAAAGAAACCATATATGTGCAGCAGAGGAAAGAAATCAGTAGTGATGGCTGCCTGTGTTTGGTCCAATCAAAATATACAATAGGGCCGTTTTGAGTTGATGTTATCTTATTTTAGATGAACATGATAAATATATAAACACAAGGCAGAACAAACAACCTTGACACATGAGCACATATAAATAAACCGCTCAATTTACTCAGTCTGATATATATTTATTTAATTGGAACAGTAGACTCCATTGAGCTGCGGATGCAACAGGTGAAGAGTTGAACTCCCAGTGAAACAGCGTTTACCATCGTTACTGGAGCTACTTTTACCATCACTGTCTGTATTTAGCGGCGTCCATATGTGCGCTGGGATACGGCTCATGTTACATCCAGAGGATGGGGACGTCTACGACATAACGGCTAATTAATAAGCAAACTGTTGCGAACTGTTAAAGTGTTCAAACAGGTGATGCTGTGATAGGCAGGGCTATGTGTTAACATGAATAACGGTGAGTATGATAATGAAGCTAGAACAAGTCCGGACTAGCTAACTACTCGTTAGCCAGCGTTAGCTAACCGTTAAGTTTATTAGCCACAACTTGTATCAAACTCACCTCTCAGCGGACTCTACCATTACATTTGACTTTTCATCAATGAAGTCATCCTCTTTCAATCGAGATACTTTAGTAGACATTAAAAGAAGATGTCTAATTCATAGTGAGGCGGCGAGCGCTGGTAGTTAAAGGTCCATAAAGCCATGCAAGCCGAGTTTGTTTATCTGTCAGGCTGCAGCGTCTCACACTCAGAGTCCAGCGTCACTGAGCGGCCAGTCCAGGAGCCGTGAGGCGTTCACTTACACTTCCTTTTGTCCCACAAACTAATGAATCAGAATTAATACATTTCAATTCAATTCATTTCATTAGCGCTACCGATACATATTAAAAGATTTAAAGTCAAGCACCATTTCCATTCATATATTCTGTACGCAACAGAAAGACGATTTCATGTTAGCTTTTAATTAAAGTTTTCACTGCTATATTCTCTCAAATGTTGTTGGACACCTCTTTATATTTTGTTGTAATTACCCTTTTCCTCTGTCTCTCACCTTTAAAGGTCCTTCCTTTCTAGCTTGTCTTCATATTACTATGTTCAAGCGCTATTAAACAATAATATCAATATTACCGACAGTCTTTGAATGCATCGTCACCGTTGAGTCCAGACATTTTGTGTGAGTTGAGTGACCACTAGTGGCTACAGGCTGCTATTACTCACTTCTGCTGTAGGAACGGTTTATAAACACAAATTAAAATCTAATGCCCTGATGTACAGGATAATTCAACTTTTTTTTTCTCATTTGTCTTTTAAAAAAAAAACTTGTTTTAATCTTTTTAATCATTTCAAAATGTGATACATTCTTCCAATGCTTCACAAGTCATCGGGTGCAGTCTGAGGCCATGCCAACTTGCATTCTTTTCTTTTTTTATCATGACAAATATAGACAAGTATTTTGAGGATTAACAGGCCAGTATATTTTTAAATCCTGTGGAAAAGAATTCCATATTGTAAAGCCAGTATGATACTGTGCTCTGAGGAGATCAATCTGATCTATCTTTATCAAATGTTATGTTTAGTTGTACATGTAGAGCGTGTATCTGTGAACAGTTTTTAGTTTCACAGTTTTTCCTTTTAGAAAAGGAAAATATTGGTGTAAGTATTTAAACTAATTTTTTTAAAGATTCAAAATGATTTCATTTAGTTTCTTTGGTTCTGGGTTCCTGGTAGCATTCACTCTGACTCGGTGCTGAAGCACTTATGGGGAAAATGTAACAGCGCAGAGCCATTGTTAATGGTGTAAGGAAAACTTGTGTTTTTTTTCAAATTGTTTGCTGTAACAAGAGACGATTATCTGTAGTGTGCTCATAAATATGTCACAACAATGACAAAATATCCCTTGGGTTACAGCTTTGATAACTGGCAACCGTGAAAAAGAAAAGCAAAAAAAGGAAGACAAAAAAGAAGAGAAAGGATGCAGCAGACTTGGCCGCTGACTCGAGATTAATAAATCAAAGGGCAGTTGCATTCAATGTGTAAAAAAAAACGCACTAAGGTGGGAACAGTATCAAGGTATTGCTAAAAATGTACTAATAGAAAACATTTTTCACACAGGAATACAGTGTTTAATTTGACCCCTGTAATTTTGATAAAATTCCTCCTGCGATTTGATTATTTGGCAAAGGCAATGATAATGAAATGCATAAATCCTCAGAGGTATGTACAGTACATAGCTGTTCAATATCACATTGCCAAAATCCATCAGAGGCAAAACACACATCTCACCACTGGGTGGCGTGTGTATGATGAGCAGAGAATTTTACATTTACTCTTATTGTTGTATCATTGTTCTATATTTTCCTCTGAATGTTTGTCAGGAAGAGTTACGTATAAGTTCAGTGAGCTGAGCAATTTCATTTATTTGCTTTTTTTCTACAATCATCAGTAATGCAAGTGCATCAGTTGAGAGCATCACTAATGGTTTGTGTTCTTTGTGAGGGTGAAAGAGACAGACAGAGAGATTCAGCATACCAGCCTCTGTTATCAGGGTGTCCTTGGGCCGCTCCCTGTCTCATTTCCATCTCTATCTGCTCACGTGTGGCAGTCTGTTGGAAAGAAACAGAAACAGAGCGACAGACACAGACAGAAAGAGAGAGAGAGTACAGCCACTGCAAAATACCAATTCTTTCTGCTGCATCTATTTAATCATTTAACATATTTTCCACCTAACATTGTATTTTACCTCTACAGTAATGATGCGTTTCAAGACATCGCTACAAACAGATAACATGAGATAACAAGCCTGTGATTGTGATTTGTACCTGCAGTATTTACCTGCACATCTCTGCTTGTTCAACACTGATTCTGTTGTACTGATCTGAAAACTGTACATGTGACATTAACATATTGTTGTGCCTATAATTTTCATGTACAGTATTTGTATATCTCTGTGTGTGTGTGTGCATGTGTCACATATGGCTTCAGTATTTTTGGACACATCTCAGCACCATCTGTGAACACACAACCCCCATTAGTGCGTCCTGACTCATTTCTGTAAATTTGACAAAGGAACAGACACATTCACATATTCTGGTCTGTATTTATTCTATTTGCAGTGTCGTTTTTTTTTAATAATTTGAAAAGTTTTGAATAATAAGGGTTTTGACACCAACTGTGAATCCACACATTGTGTTTATATGTCTGTGATTTCTCTTTAAATAACATTTTGTATAAAACCGTTTCCCCTCATGCAAGCTAAATGACCAGAGGCAAGTAATATGTTTTGTAGAGTCTTTTATTTCAGACATTTGAGGCTCCTTTTTCAGCTTTTCACGGGACACAAAGGCTTTAAATAATATTATTACAATGCAGGTGTTTGCTTACTGTAATTCCCCCAAGGTGATGTAATGGCACCTGCAGCATTATTTCACCCAGATCTTTAAAATATAAACATCAGGTTGTGTTTATCTAGAAAAAACATCTTCTATACGTAAAATAATTTATCGTCTTCATTCATTTCTATTTAAAGAATTCAAAATTTTGCTGCATTAAAGCGATTCATTTCTATGTGATGTTGCTGAACTGTGTCACAGTGATCAACACCTGAGTTATTGAATCCTGACTTCCTTCATGACCCACTTTAAATAATTGTCCTGGACAAAGGTGTTAGGATGTCATGTTGCACTATTTGTGTCAAGTTCATATTCAAGAACATCACATCTGTGGGACAAAAACACTTAGATAATCCTTCTCTTTATAATCATCTAGGTAATCCACACACACACACACACACACACACACACACACACACACACACACTTCCTCTTACATGAATCTGCACCTTTAGAATTATGTAAAACAGACTCATAACATTATGTATAACAACTGATGTCATCATCAGATACTATTCCAACAGCTTCCTCACTGATAATGGCCCATTTGCTTACATTGTATGTTTCTCTGCCCAGATATTCAGCAGGGAGATGAGGAGGCTGGTCTTCCTCGAGTCTTTTGTTCAAACAAGGGAAAGTTTTAACTGTCCACGACACAGACGATAAGCCGGGTCCAACAAAACTTTGAAATAATAAAGACTTCTTTACAAAACATTTGAAAAGACAGGCAGCTTTAACCCACAGTCACAGTCATAAATCAGTCAGGTCATGTTTGTCTTGTAGATAATCACTGCTCACCATCTACACAACTTTCTATGAGTTAACACACCTGGGAATCCTTCTAATAGACTGTACGCTTTGAAATATCCAGTAACAAGTGAAACCTCCGACACATGATTTAAAAAACTGGGAAAGAGATGTCACATATGTAACACAGATCAACTGTGACAACAGCAAAAAAAAAAATTACCATGGTTACTAAGGGTCTTATGAGAATTAACATCAATAATGTTTTTTATGTTGTTGCAGTAAAACATTATTATATTATTATAAACAGTTAAGTCTTTGATAATGTGATGAATATTTTTGCTTCATGACCTAAACTGCATTGATTAATCACAACACTCTCATTGCTTCTTTTACAGTTTAAAATCTAAAATCCTAATGAAATCCTGACGTTTACTGCAGGACACAGTTTACTCAGTTAGCCATTACATTTTCCAGTTACAGAAATAACTGATGCACATGTCTGTGTTACTGTCTTGTTTCTTTAATTTGTTGTTTATTTTACATGAATGAAAAATGGCTGATGCATAGTTTTAGTTTAAAAATGACACACATAGCCTGTATGTTGATAGAGACAGAAACTATCTACCTAAAAATCTAAAATGCAAATTAAACTAAAATTCATCAGGAGGTTATGAAGACAGCTACATGTGAATTATAATATTACTTTGTACCTGCTGATTCTGTTTTTAGGCAGGTCTGTTATAACAACTTAGTTACCTCTAGTTGTTTGGTAATTAGCTTTAGTAGTTAGTTTAGTTAATGGTAATACTTTATTACTTCAGCAAGTGATAGTCACTGATGACCACATCCATTGTCAATACAACATGAAACATGATTCATTTTTATATTGATACCTCCCACATTCAAACTAAAATTATTTCATGATGACTAACAGGTTTGGTAAAGACACAAGAAGAAAGACAAGGCAACTAGATTTGCTCTGTGTCTCAGTCATCTCCCAAACATGTACTTGATGTAACAAAATCCCCACATTTTGATTCAGCCACTGATTCAGGTGACACTTCAGGAAAGGGCCTGGAATTGGTCCTTGAAAATCTGGACAATGGCCACGGACAGGCCGCACGTTTCTCTACAGCTTAGCACGGATTAGTGTTTGGAAGTGATCGCTATTAGTCAACCGCACAATTCAGAGAGGCCCCAGGCTTTTCCTAGTAAGGAGACATGCAATCGCAAGTACTATAGAATATCTTGTATAGATGAAAATAAGCACATCCTTTAATCTTCTGTCTAGCTCGAAGGAGAGTTTATTTTGTGAACAAATAAGGAACTTAAGGGGCACAGTTATGGAAAGATGAGTTGATGCTGGAATCATATTTCTTTCACAGTTCTTCAGCATGTATGCTGAGGTTGAGACAATGTTGGTAACAAAATTATAATACTTTCGAAGACATTCAATTCAATTCAATTCAATTAAGAACGTGGAGTAAAGCTGCATTATTCAGCTGAGCTGTACACGTGCAAATTGCCTTGTTTCATAATCCAACAGTCCTTAGTCTTTATAAATGAAGAGTTTTTAAAACCTTCAAAACTACTGTACAACTTTCTGATTCATTACTTCAATACTATCTGATGGTCACAAAATCTTTTGCTTTAACATTCGTCTACATGGTAGAGTCCTACGCGCACACTCACTCACACACACACGGACACACACACACACACACACACACACAGAGGACCTAAGCCACAGCCTTGTCTCCCTCTGTGTGCAGGCAGAGATGAGCAGGACCGCACCTTCTGTGAGCACTACCTGAAACTGGAGATGTGGGGGTACCAGTAAAGGGTTAGCTTTTATTCTTTCATTGTCTTTGTCCTTTTTTTCTTTCTTTTTTTTGGCCCCTCCTGCTTCTTTTAAACATAGACAAGGTACAGGGCGTTAAAATATTACCATACAATGCTCTGGTATTTACTGTTTTACGTAATCCCTGTCACTGAAGCCAGGTACTTATAGTCAAGCAGGGTTAAGGAGATGAAAGACCTAAAACACGGAGCGCTGGATGCTCTGGTTTTCCTGCCTCCATCTCTGCGCAAAGTTTCTGTGTTTTCTGTGTGATCTGTGGATTTAAGCTGCCTGCTATTCAAGTGCTAAGGACATTTTTTAGTTCCTGTTTTGGGGGAAGGAAACTGTTTTATTTTAATTTAAAAAAAAAAAAAATTGTGGCTGAAGATAAATACTTTCACAACAGGTATGTATTTTGTTTTACGAATTACTAAACCAATTTGACTTTTTTTTTTTTTTTTTGCTTTATTTAAACATCATTTTCAACATAAACTTTAACTTTCAGTGGGAACTGATTTAAATATTTTCTTTGTCATTTTCTTTAACTGTGCATTTCTAACAAAATTTATATTCAACTTTTTAGATTAATTACGACACTTCTGCTGCATGACGTGCAGATTATTTTGTGTCAAATGTTCATATTTAATTACTTCTTTAAATTCTCTCAATATTACTGATCAGACATTTTATTTCTTTTTTTCCCCGATATTTGTTCTGTTTTATTTTGTCACTTTTCAGAAAAGAACTAAAAGAATGATATTAGGGTCAGACACACATGCTGACAAATGCATTGATTCTCTGTTTAAATGGTTTAAAATACTCTCCATTAAAGGGCCTGACAGTGTTATTCTCTGGTTTATCTCAGACATTATGGGGTATTTTTGTGGGGCCGAGATCTTTCAGCTATTTCTCAGCACAGGGAAGTGAGAAGGGAGGGGAAGCAGGACCGACACAAAAGGCAACATTATTCCCCAGCGGATCTGCGCTACATCCTACTATGAATGGAGTATTGAAAAACATAACATTGGGGACTAGATTATTTTTCATCCCTCATAACTGAGCCATTTGTCCCAGAGTTTCGAGTGGTTTGTTGGTACAGTTTACAAATGAGACAGCCTTGGTTCTTGAGCGCTGTGCTGGTGTTAAAATCCCCACCTCCCAATTGGTGTACAATGACTTCTCTGTGGGCTTGTGGCCTTCTGCTCTGCATCTATAGAGACAATGCAGCCATCCAGTGAAAATGCAACAGGCTCGCATGGAAACTGTCTGTTGTTAATGATGCTAGACCACTAATGTGTCCAAATCTGCCACAGATGCCGAGAGGGTGTTAAATCCACCTCCACAAGGTGAAGATAATTACATGTATTCTCTACAATGACTCAAGACTTTTAACACCCCCACCAACCCTCTGCTCCCCCCCTCTCTCCCTGCTCCTCCTGCCTCTTGCTCTCCAAGGAGACGAGAGGCGCCCCTGCAGTGTCATCAGGTGCCTAAGCGTTTTGGAGGGTTCTAGTGACAGATTGCAGGAAGCAGCGTTTATGCCTGACGATGGGGACCACAGAAAGCAGAAATGTCTTTTTGTGCCCCCTGGGCCCGGAATGTCCACTATCTCGAGGGGCCAATATCAAATTCTCCCCTCATCATCCCCTAATACACATTCCTGTGTAAGGTCAGGGGGAATTCTGCATGAACGAAGAGACAAACAACCCGAGGCTGAGCCACACACTGCGGTCTCTTGATAACAACGTGCTTGATAACACTCTTCAATTAATATCTGGGAATTTTCTTCAGGAAAAAAAAAATGCGTGAAATTTTGAAATCAGTCATCCCAGTGTCCCCATGGACATTTCATACTAGCTCATGGAGGTGTATATAAAAATATCATCTTTGCAGTAAAGATAAATGTCATTCATCCCATCCTCAGTTGTGAAGAATGTGGGGTATTCGGTGTCGGCCATGTTACTATCTAACACTGATTATTGAGTGATCGGCTGTGAATCTAAACATCCTCTGTCTGAAGGAAAATCCTCCAAAACCACCTAACAGGTGCCAGCCTCTGTGTAACACAAGCCTTGTTCAGCTGTTGATGATGTTGGTAAGCTTGAGCATTAACCTTCTTCAGCTCCAATCCCCAATGCAACCGACCTCACCTTGTTTTCTCTTGTTGCAGCATCTGTTATCTGCTGCCGGGTTGGTGCATGACAGCCATTTTGTGCTTTCAAAACAACAATGTAACTTGACCCCTGTTCTCTGTGTTTTATTGGCAACATCAGGATTAGTTGGTGGCACATGGCGCCCGTGTCTGGGTAGCCTTGGTGAGTATATGTCTCCAGTTTGCTCCAGGAAGTGTTTGCATTGCACAAGAACTTCCTTACAACTCTCTTATGTCCACCATGAACGATGCACATCACATGATCTTTGGAAACGATTTCTTTTAGAGCCGCACGTTTACTAAAGCCTGACCCCAGACTACCATCAATACCTACTACAACACAATAACAATAGCTGGAGGCTCCATCAGAGAAAACAATCCAATACTATAATTAGGCTACTCTGAAGCAGGACAAAAGTACTGATTGCTTTGTAGTAGTAGAAAAGTGTCTATAACAATCCAGTCTACTGCATTTAAAAGTGTGTTCACATCCAGCTGAGGAGTGTGTCTGAGAGTGTGTGAATGTGTGTGTTGCAGGCGGATGGTCAGTCAGGCAGCCATGCGAGGCCAGCGTGTGGTGGAGGGCGAGTGTAGGTGCTGGAACCCGGCCGTCTGGCTCCTCGTCTCCCTGCTGGGATCCTTAGTGTTGGTGGCCGTCAGCGTGCTGCTCCGACACGGTGAGTGTGTGTGTCAGGTCAAGGCCTCTCCCTCCAGACTGACTGATTATGGAAGTTGACATTCTGCCTTTGAAAAATGAAGTGTTTCTCTCATTTCATCTTCTGTTGTAACGTTATTGTGAAAAGGAACAATGTGAAATAAATATGGAAATTAATAGGCCTTATGTGTGGTGCACCTCTTAAATTCTCAATGATGATTATTAAAGTATCATTTCTTAAAGTGGGTAGTTTTTCATCCAATAGCCCAAGACCAGAGTTGCACAGGGATTAAAACCGATTCTCAAGCTACTACTGTAACATCCAACAAATCTGTGTCCTTCTTTTTGACTTTTTGTGACGAAACAGCATTTGAAGAAACAGCATGTTGCTTTGCTGAGGCATATGTTAAAAGGTCTTTTAAGGTAAAAAGTTAAAAACTGAGACAGAATGTGACACATGAGCTGATTTATTGTGTCAGGGTTTCACCACATGTTTGAGCTGTTAATAATGCTCAAGAACCGGGCGTACCTGCAAAGGAACTCCCTGTAGATGGATGCTTTTGTGTCCACAGTTTCTGTCTGTCCTGTGTTTACCAGTCATGGCTGGCTAAAAGCCCTGCAGTGACTCTGAGGGGAGCCAGGATCAATTCAACTCACTGGACGTTACAGATCAACAAATATGTATAGGCAGCAATTTACTCAAATGTGCTGAGACAATCTTGCTGGTTTTGTTCTGTCATACCACCAGCAGCTGTCCAAATATGTGTCTTACTAATACTTTCTTAAAATTTTGATTTCAGGAGACATGAAAATAAACCGACGTGCTATATTCTGTAAGTAAAACTTAATACTCACTTTTCTAAACAAGTGTCTTCCCAGTACATAACTAGCACACAACCTACATGTGACACTGTAAACAGGTGTGATATTCTGACCTGAAGCTAAAATAGGTATGTACAGTATATACTGTACATGTTTCAGTGCCACAAACAAATGGGAGAAGCCTGTGAATTGACCCACATTGGATATGATGGTTGTAAAAAAATCCCTCTTGTGTCTTTGTGAGTCGTTGAAACCTGAGATATTAGTCTTCGGGCATCAGAATGTCCTCTATACAAGCCCAGAAACATTTTCCAGAGTGACACTTGGGAAAATATGTGTTGTGCTGAAGCGCTCACATGTCACAAATGTGACAATGGCTAACAATGACGGCTAAAGCCAAATTAAAGGAACGAGCAAATATGTTTCTGTTTCAGCTCGTGCAGAACGTGGTCTCAACAGGCCTCCTGTTGTGATTTCAGTCTGTGTCTAGTGTTACAGGAAAATAGATATAGTAGATATAGAGTACAGTAACTATGGAAGGCCAAGAACCTCCTTTCAACAAATAATTTGGCCATACTTTCTCTCTCTCTCTCTTTCATATGCCCTCCTCACTCCTGTCTCAGCCAATGATGAGCAAGCTCCCATAAGGACGCAGTATCAAGGTAAGAATGAGCCATAGGTCTTTACTTCCACCATCCAATAATCACTATCCATGTCACACCATGGAAGCATATCAGTATCTGCTGTGTGTCAGGGAAAGAGAGTACAGAAGGTAGATCAGTGCCTGGGGGTTTTTAAACAAGGTCACTTTCCCAGCTCTCCATTTCTCTAATCCCCACTTATTTTCTAGGTAACCTCCCACCCTCCTGCATCCACCTCACTCACGTCCAAGAAGTCATGTGTCTCATTGTGCACCTTAACTCCATATAATTAGACTTATTCTAGCATTTACTTCCCTTGCTATTAACTGATATTACATTAGAGCATGCTGCTCTGTCTTCTCATCTCATTTCTTTAAAGAACAGAAGCGCGTGTTAAAATGTGCCAAACATAAGATGTGACACAACCATAAACAAACAACCTGAAACTGTTCATCTAACTCAAAGACAATGAAGTTGACTTTGACAGAGAGAAGTCATGTCACTTATTCTTTGCTTGTCTCTCCAAAGTACAACTGGTGAATGGAAATGACCGGTGTGAGGGCAGAGTGGAGGTGGGCTACAATGGCACGTGGGGCACGGTGTGCGACGACGACTGGGACATGGTGGATGCCAATGTGGTCTGTCGGCAGCTGGGCTGCGGTGTGGCCGTGTCGATGGGCAGCAGCTCTAAGTTTGGACAGGGCACTGGGCTTATAATGCTGGATAATGTGGACTGCAAAGGAACTGAGACGGACCTGAGCCAGTGCAGGAGTCTGGGTTGGGGCGTCCATAACTGTTACCACTATGAGGATGTGGGCATCACCTGCAGAGGTAAGGACTTTATACAACTTTAACTTGAAGAAGTGGTGAATTCTTTCTCCTTTCATTTTTTCTTACTTCCTTTTTATGTTGTTGCCAGAGCCAGCAGTGGTGGTTCGTGTTTTTGGGGAGCCCACCACAACAGCCCGGCAGAACTCTGGTTTACGTAAGTGTCCCCTGCTTTTATCTAAATGAGACTCATCTGCTGCCAACTTGAGATGTGAGAATGTCAGGGGGATGAAATTGTCCTAACAAAAAGTAAAGGCAAACAGCCAAGAACTAGAACAAATACAATCATTTTGAGATTAACTGAGGACTGTATGAAATTAATACTACTTACAAAAAATATGTATTTCAATGTAATTCAATAACAGCAGTGAACCTAGATAAAACTTTACAATTAACAATTTGTGATTGTACTATACTATAAAAATTTGAAGCTGCACTAATATTTTTTTAAACACTGGATTGTACAGCAAATGTACGTTGTACTGTAGTAGAGAAATCCCACAGTAAAGTGCAGTGTCCATCAGCTCTGTGGAGTTTTACAGTGTTTCTCATCTTGTTTTTTGGGTTTTTTCTGCTGCTTTATCATCACTTTTGGTAGCAGGTGTTTGTCTTCATTGGAAAAAAAAACTACTTCATGCCCACCTGCTCAGACACAGGTGTTCAAGATCCAGTTTTTTTCCCCTCATGATTTAGTGGAGACAAAGTCAAACTAAATCCTCAGTGAATATTGAATTTCATTCCTCAGGCTGCCAGAAACACACTGAATGCTATTAAACAAGTTTTAGTTAAATAACTCAAAAGGTGATAAGATCAAAGCTTTTTCTTTTTTTTTTTTTTTTTTTTACATTTTGTTTCCACTGCCCCCAAGTGGCTCTAACAAATCTGTTAATCTGTTAGGTCAAAACTCTTGGAAAACCACACAGCTCACCTCTATGAGGCATAAAACCTGAGTGAAAACAAATGGAGAAATTAGTGACACGGCTCCAAGCTGATTTTAATAGGTTCTACTGACAGATGCTCCATTGTCTCTCCACTAAATAATCAGATCAGAATGTTGCTCATTCACATTCCAGTAGATTGTAAAACATGCTAATAAAAAGTTCTTGACTGTAGAAGAAAATACGTTGTGAAAATATTCACAGGAATTAAACACTGAATCAATCTGCTCGATTAGATGTTTTTGTTATGCGCCAGCGTCAAAATCAAAAGCACTCACTGAAATGTAGCTCACAGGTGGCACGACAGATGCCATTACAAAGTACATAAGCAGGTTTCATTATATAATGAATGATGGCTTATTTTATATTTGTATTGTGTGGGTTCAAAATGCAGGAACCTTCATAGAATAAAAAGAAATAAAAACATAAATTGAAGAGTTGTATTATCTCAGTTTTGTGAAACTGTTACCAGATTTTTTTCACAACATCAAAGTCTTTTCGGCTCTGTGGAAAGTATTGTTTAGTCATCCTTCAGGGAAACCGTACAATTACACCTCAGATGCTTCTTGAATACCAGGCTGTCCTTATTGTTTCCTACCTTTTCCTTTGTTGTGGTTGCAATGTTGTTTCTTTATCACCCCAATACCTTAGAGGATCATGGGAGACCAGCACAGAGTCAAATTTGCTTAACAAGTGACGTATCAAGGCAATTCTTTGGTGGCTTTCAGGAAACCCGCAGGGATTTTAGTGTAGTCTTCCAGACTTTCCTTGAATGTCAGACACATGAGAGTTTCTATTGTATGTATTGGAGGTGTGTTTTTGTCTTGACTGGGGGGGTAAGATGACAATATCTGTGTTCAGGCCAATATCAGATGTTTAGCAAACTTTTCTCTTCTGAGGAGCCGAAGTATGTATTGCATATATTCACACCCTTCTCCATTCTCTGTATCAGTGTCTCAGTTTTTGCTGTTGTAGGATAAATTGTAAAATGTATTTAACATCATCTCTATGAATTCTGGTATAGGAGACGGAACGATCCGTCTGGTGAATGGACAGCACGCCTGCCAGGGCCGGGTAGAGATCTTCTACCAGGGAAACTGGGGGACGGTGTGTGATGATGACTGGATCCTCCCCAACGCCCGGGTGGTGTGCCAGCAGTTAGGCTGCGGCATTGCTGTCTACGCACACACCAACTCCTACTTTGGATACGGTACCGGTCTGATTCTCCTCGACAACGTCAACTGCTATGGCACAGAGCAGGACCTGACTAAATGTAAAAGCCTGGGCTGGGGCAAACACAACTGTGGTCACCATGAGGATGCTGGAGTCACCTGCACTGGTACAATACTCTCAGACATAGAGTATAATAAGTGTTAATCAGGAAATATCATTATCATTATCATCCTCTAAAGAACAAAACTAAGCAAATACAGACAAGATAAGCAAAAGGAGGAGAGGACAGTATAGTATTAGTATCTGGTTTACCTGTGTGATCTAGTTAGTATCTAGTAGCTAGTATCTAGTTATTGGTGGAAACAGCAAAAACATATAAAACTATTTCTTTTTCCTTTGTACCCACTACAGGATCAACCCCTGAGACTCCTCTACAAACAACATTCAGAGACAGATTATTGTTGGGAACATATAACACTGAAGGTATACAATCATGTTATATTAACACTCTGATCACTTATTTTTCCTCTTGCATCAGCAGGTCCACTTTTTTTGCTGGATTTTTTTTAAACCACAGTAGAAATGAAATGTGCACTTTTGCTAAATGACCAACAGGGAGAGCCATTTCTTCCCCACTGTCTTTAAGTGTGTTGCACCGCAGTGTCGCAAAACATGGTGGTGAAAGTGTGCAACGGACAAACTCCACCAAGATCATCTTAAGACAGATAATGAGTCATGTTTTAAATCTCTCCTTCAGCAACAAAAAATGTTCCTGTCACTCACGCACCAACTACAACAACTATTGTGACAACTGCCCAGACAAAAGGTAACAATATTAAACTGCTGCATAAACTCAACTACATCTTATATTACAGCATTTAAAATATTGTATAGATTTTACTATTGGAGACACTTTTCTGTAAAATACAATCTGTTCATTCCTGCAGCCAAACCAACCATTCGTGTGATGAATGGTAACAGTAGCTGCCAGGGTCGTGTTGAGGTCCTCTACAAAACTATCTGGGGGACGGTGTGCGATGATGACTGGGATATGCCCAACGCCAACGTGGTGTGCAGGCAGCTTGGCTGTGGCCCAGCTATTGCAGCCAAGTTCCAGGCCTACTTCGGCTACGGCAGTGGCCCCATCCTGCTGGACAATGTGGAATGTAACGGCGACGAAACAGATCTGTCAAAATGCTTCCACCTGGGCTGGGGTCAGCACAACTGTGGCCATCACGAAGACGCTGGAGTTATCTGTTCACGTAAGACATTACCTCTGAGGCCTAAAAGCAATCTCTATTAAGCTTTCCTTAATAACATTTATATATGCTATCTGTATGCTGTTTGTGGTCATCCAAACATCTGTCTTCATTCATTGACTACTGCTGAAAGCTCGTATTTCCTATTTGTGCAGTCATCTTTGCCCACCCTGCTGAGCTGTCCAGCTGCAATGCATGAGTGTAGTACAGCAAGGAGGAGACAGCTTAGGGAGCATAAAAAATACAGTGGATGAGTCAAGGCACATTAGCGTCACTGCATGTCCACAGCCTGAATTTCATTTCTCTCAGGCTGAATCAAACGCACGTCCGTCGCTTCAGGTTGATGGGAAAATATGACTATGCATTTGTTTTATAATTGCAGCAGATGTAATCGGTGTTCTTGAGTAATTCTGCCCTCAGCAATTAATAAGAATTGACATCAAGGACATAATCTGCGTATGACAACGCAGGCTTTAAGCATCAGAACACATTGCAAAAACATATTTTACAAACAGCTGTTGCTATTGTCTGCAAAATGTGTTTCTGTATTATTACACGAAAAGAATCAAGCAAGAAGCTTCCAGTATTGATTAGCAGAGTAATTATAAAAGAGCCTTGCTAATGCTTTAGTGACCTGATATTTCCTGAGTATACCCAGGATGCAGAGGGATCATTGTTTTTTCCGCTTCCTCACAGCTTTTCAAGTCTCGGGCCCCACTTTACGTGAGTATGGAGTAACACAAAGGATACCCAGCACCCCCCAGACCTCTGAAGGTAGGTCGGATATATCTTTATATTTTCCTCCAGACTGGATGTCACCGTTTAGACTCTGAATCTATGTGACTATTCTTTGTTGTTTGTAGGAATGGTGAGAGTGGTGGGTGGTCAGCACCAATGCGAGGGTCGGGTGGAGATGTACCTGAACTCTGCATGGGGTACTGTGTGCGATGATGCTTGGGACCTCCCTGATGCTCAGGTTGTGTGTCGCCAGCTGGGCTGCGGCGAGGCCACGGCGGCTCGGGTAGAGGCTTTCTTTGGGCCTGGGACAGGAACAATCCTGCTGGACAATCTGAAGTGCAGCGGTGAAGAGGCCTCTCTGCAGGAGTGCTCCCATATATCCTGGAACGTGCACAACTGTGACCACTCTGAAGATGCTGGCGTCACCTGCTCGCTGTCGTGATTTCAGCTGAACCACAATCCCAACTCCATCATGGGTCGGAGGTTGACACACCAACCTGGGACTTGTAAACATAATGTAAATAACAGCTTTCACATTGCTGAAGGAATACTCCACCACCAACGACATACAAAATAACTCAGTGTTTCCCAACCTTTATTAAGCCACGGCACACCAACAAACAAAAAATGTCACAAAAAGTACATATAATAAAATACATTTTTAGTAATTAAATAAAAATGAAAAATTCCCATGGCACACCTGATGATCTCTCACGGCACACTGATGTGCCGCGGCACAGGGGTTGGCAATCACCAAAATAACTAATATAACAATATATGATTACATATTATCTATGCCTATTAAGCACTTTATAAATAAATATATGATATAAAATACAATGTACACAGTTTTTTTATTTGATAAACAAAGAAAAACAAAGCTTTTAATTGTCTGTCTCTCTTTTGCCCACAAAAAGCTAAACTTTGTACTGTGCATGTATACTTTGATGATCAATTAAGCAATATCCTGGATAAAGTTCCTTCATTTATTAATTATGTGGATTAAAAAAGTCATTTTTCAACTTCACAGATACACAGTTCACAAAAATGTATGACAAGATAAATACAAATGTAAATGGGGAAGATATATATAGATACTAAGAACGCAGCAGAAACATCCACAGATAAATGTGTTCTATCTTGTGAATATTTACTACCCATGGACAAACAGATGATGTGTCACTTGTGTTCTGTAAACCAACATATAAATAAATGTAACCAATAATCATTTATATGTGACAAAATAAATGTTCTTATTTTTTGGTATATATAATATACTTTTGCCGTGAAAACAGATGTTTATCTGTTATTGTCCTAAATGTGCATCTCTTCGATTTTTTATTCCGTTTTAATCACACATGAAAATCTGGTGTGAATGTGAATATTTCAGCGAGTTAAAAAGATGAGGGTTTAAGGGGAATGCACAGCCAGATACACACAATTTCCTCATTCACAAAAGAGAATCAAAGTGAGATTAGCAGCAGCAGGTTATATTTCCAGTTTGCCCTTTTATTGTTAACACAAATAAGCTAACTGTTGAATGATATTAGTTTAGTCAGCCCATGTAAAAAAGAAAATAGAGCTAACACTATATAGTTGAAATGTATTTGTCAAATTAAATGAACCAACTGCAGTGTAGTAAGTGAAAATGATTCGCTATGTAGCAAACAGTCATCACTGTAGCCATTAAGTGATAATCATAGGAAAATGCTAAATGCTAAAGTGTACTGATATTAGCTGATGATACTACCCAAGCATTGTGTTAGCAGCAAAGAACATTTTAAATTACCACAGGTAATTACATAACAAGTAAAAAGTCACTTTACCAGTTTGCTAACTTTCCTCCAGAATTAGCCATTTAGCATTTGTAGCTAATACCAGCTAGTTAATTTAGCGGAGTTCATTTACCCAGTCAATTTATAACATAACTGATTGATAGATTTTTTTTTTTTAAATGTAGTTTTGTATGGTTGTCATGCTGCTATGTAAATAAAATTGGGCCATATAGTGATTAAGTGATAATTATAGGATAATGGTAAATATGTAGAGAGAGAGAAGTCACCAAACTGGCTCAGATGCATTACTTGTGATCAGTTATGTGGTTTTGATCAACAGTTTGCTGACAAAGGTGCTAATACTGAATACATTAAATATTAGCAGCAAGACAAAAAGCATTTTAAATAGCCAAAAATAGTTTTAAAAAAAGAAAGAAAAAGAAAATCTAGTTTAAAATACCCAATACTTCTTATTCCTATACTTCTTCTAGATACTATTAATAGACTATGAACACAATGAAACTTTATTGATTGTAATTTTGACTGGTCATAACCTTGGGTCAATATGTTATAAAAGAGTAAATTATGTATAAATATATAGTATATACATAGATTTCATACATAATTTAAGTCTTACTTGTCAATTGTACTTAAATGTCCATTTAGGATCTTGAATTAGCATTTCAATGATTAAAATAGAGTTAGAGATATGATGTTTGAATTGAAGTGACTATGGTGGACACTAACTATGGTTAATGTTTTAGCATCAGAGCAAAGAGGTTCAGGTTCTGGGTTTGGGTTTGGACCAGCTGGCCAGCCAGTGTCTCTCTGCATAAAGTTAGCACATACTTCATGTGCCAGCATGAGTTTCCTCTGGGTACTGCTGCTTCCTCCCACAGACAAAAGGTGTGCAGGTTGATTGGCAACTGTAAATTAAATCTAGGTGTGAATGTGAACATGAATAGCGGTTTATCTCTACACGTCAGAGCTGTGATAGATTAACGAAGAGTTCAGGGCATACCACCGCCTCTTACCCAATGTCAGTAGAGAATAGCCTCAAAGGACACGCAGTATAGCTAATGGATGGATAGCTTAGGCTGCTATTTTGACTCTAAACGAATTACAGATATCTATGCAGCTAGTATGAAGGTGGTAAACAGAAGCCAAGAAGCTATAATAGCTTCCCAAAGTCTGGCAGACTTGAGAGCAATGTAAGAGCTGACTGATCAATTTCATAAAACGACCAGTGTCTACAGGGACAGAGAAACAGAATGGCCTGCAATAGAGGGTGTGTATGGTGAGTCATGATAAAATGACTCAGCATATCAGCATTATAAGCCACTTTCATACCTATAATCACTACAATCAACAGAAATGTAAGAAAAAGTCTTATCCATGGTAACAAGGATGGTTTGGAAAACAATTTACAACTGTATGAAACAAACCATGTTGTAGTAATACTTTAAAATGAGCTCTTTAACATAAGAATTAAATGTTATGATAAATTATTTAGCTTTTAATTGATGATAAGCCAGCAGTTATGCTTCTCCTCTGTCACATCAAACATATTTACTGTACTATGGGCACAGGGGTCTGTGGTAATCAGCTACATTGGTTTCATAAATTATAGTTCATAAATACTGTGGAAAAAGCACAGGACTCTGTTGGTTGACTGCTTTAATTAATGTCAGGAATTTATATTCTGCAAATAAACATATAATTACACTTTCTTGGGAAAGTGAGATGTTGCTATTTAAGTACATCCTGGCTACACCTGGACAGTGCTGGTAGTGGGACGCCTCTGTACAGAAATGAGCTGAGCCCCGTCGGCCTCTCTCTCTTTCTTCCTCTCCATACCAAAATGTTACACGGTGTGTTTTGCCGAGCCATGCTGCAATCTGATTACACATGGATGAGACATGTAAGCATGACATCATCTGAAATAAGTGAGATCTTAAAGCTTGATGTTGATACGGACTGGAGCACCTCTTGGAGATGAGGTCAGGCCATGGTACTGCGCCTCAGTGGTGCATGTTACCATATTCTCATAGTCCCTGTTAGGGAGGGAGGGAGAGAGGGAGCAGAAAGGGGGAGGCTGTGGGAGCTGTGGGGGTCTAGGGCCAGAGGCCAGGGACAAGGATTTGGAAAGTGAAAGATGTGTCTTTATGTATAAACCACTAGATTCAATATCATCACTATATATTTATATAAGTATCTTGTTTTTCCTGAGATGTTTGCAGCCTAAAGTCTTACAGTGTGTGAGTGCAGGGCCACGGGGCTGTACTGTCATTCTCTCCGGGCTGCCAGGCCCGTTACATCACTCCGTGAAGACACGCCTTTTTGGGTGGTGACACAAACTGAGGGGGGAAAGCGCTGTGGAGAGGGGGAGGGGTGTCCCGTCGGCAGGCAGGCAGACAGACAGCAGGCAGCAGCTGCAGCGACAGGACCCGGTACCGCTTCTCTGCATTCAAACATTCACATTACCACTCTTTTAGCTCGAAAACACATCAGACAGCATCACATACACATACACACACAACCACCAACACCACAGCTAAAATGGTAGACCGCGAGCAACTGGTGCAGAAAGCCCGGCTGGCCGAGCAGGCAGAGAGGTATGATGATATGGCAGCTGCCATGAAATCGGTAAGTAGACTTCCTCTGTAGTGACCTTTCTCTTTCTGACCCTTTTAATATATATATTTAAAAACATATTCGTGTGTGTGTGTGTGTGATAAAATGTGTAAGAGCTAGCTAACCTAGCTTGAGGGCAGTAATACGCAGACAGGGCAGTGACTGTGTCAGAGCACATTTTGACTTAAAGCGGATAAGCCGCATCAAAGTGGTGTATGAAAGTTGTGATTAAAGATCAGATTTGTGACAAAGACATCACCGTGGGAGGAATAAAACGCTGCTGGAGTTGCGTTTGAGCAGCATCATTATAGAGACCGGACCGCAAGGCCCGTGAAGCATAATGTTCATATATAATATGACTTGACATTTCTGAGGTGTTAGTTAGTGATCAGGGTTGTGGAGGTGAAGAGGCTGAGCAGAGATGGATGATTCACGGTGAACTGGCGGAGCACCGGCGGGGACCTGCGGTGGACGGTGCCGATCTGAATGCGGACTGTTTGATCTTGGGGCGGTGCCTTTGGCCCGGCTCCTTTTTTTTTTTCTATATAAACGAGCCTGGCAGCTCGGTTGCAAAAGAAGAACTTGGGAAGGAGACATGAAGCTAAGAAATAACGATAAGATGAGGTTTAATCTGGGTGAATGTTAACAGAGGGAGGAAAAAAAAAGGGGGGAGTGAAGTCGAAAAGATGCGCATAGTGTGCGATCAGAGGACGAGCTCGGTGGTACCATGATGCTGAGAGTGACATCGCAGCCTGAGCTCATGTTCCGGTTTACATGATGTGATGCTCAGCGCCACATAATGAAAAGCGTAACGCCGCTTTTCTTCACCTCTGTGCGGGTCTCGGTGTGTGCGCAATGTTGGCTGAAGGTTGATCGCAATCGATTTGCGCAGAAGCAGCGAGCGCGTGCGCGCACACACACTCACACACAAACGCACACGCACACACTAAAAACTACGAAGCGTTCACCTTTTTTTTCTTCCAGACGTGGGTGTTGGTGGTGGACGGACAGTTTCTGCTTTTTTTCTTCCAGAAAGCTCTGTGTAGATGTCATATTGCAGCAAACGCTCGGTTTAAAGCTCTGAGAGCTTGTAGCATGACGGACTGATGCTGCTGCTGCCTGGAATAATCGATGCTGTGTAAAGCAAACCGCATCTCTGCGTCCTCGACCTCCTCTTCCAGCAGGTTCCCACACAGAGGCGTGCCGCAGCATCTGCCAGGATGCAGCACAGGCCCACCCGTAGTGCACCATTTCATAGGCAGCTTCACAAAGACTGCATCTCTCTCTGTACCATCACATCCAGCACAGCACCATCAGAGCAGTGGACAAAGCAGCACAGGAGGTCCAGACATGGTGTGATGTGTGACAAGGCCCATTCTCCTTTATTTTAAGGATTGGCCTTAATATCCTTGTGCAGCCTCATTGTGTCTGTGCTTAGTAACGGTGACTTCTAAGTAGCATTCATCACTTCATATCGAAAGGTAGAAGCTTTGGTGTAGTATTTCAACAATTTCTATCTACAAATGACCATAGCTCATAGTAGATCTTATATTTCCTCAAAGTCATACCTGTTTGCTTTTGTTCACATGGCCAGCAGTAGCGTCTCTCTCTACCCCGGCTGTGAAAGGCAACTTGTGTTTTATTTGTAGGAAAAGCAAATTACATGAAGTATGAAACAGTTTTCCTACATCAGCTTCAACTCCAGGAGTCAACAAGTAAGCTGTCAGCGTGTTTAAAGGCCAAACCGGACCAGGCCATAGCTGTGATACCAGAGGGGGGCCGGGCTCCACCCCTTCCAATTTATGCCGAGTCAGAGACAGCGAGAGTGAGAGTGAGCTGCCCCTCACCCAGCCAGTCTCTCTGCAGCACTGGGCAGCGGGGTGTGTCTGCTGCCTCGCCCATCATTTAAGGGGAATCCCTTGCCACTGCAGGCATGGAAACGGCGCCGGTGGCAACAGAACCAAATAACCACGATCGCAGAACATGGTGCTGCACCCATCCTTAGGAGAACTGTAACGTCTCTGAGCCAGGGACTGACAAATCATCCCATCATTTCTTTAAGAAGATATCAGGGACAAAAGAATCAGATAGGAGCTAAAAAAAGGGGCTCGGATTCAAAACGCAGGGCTTTGGCCTGTGATTTCATTCCGATGAATTTTTATATCCAACAAAAATGTTGCAGCAGTAGGTCTGTATCCGGACGCCACGTTTTTCCAAAGTCATTTTTTGGAGCCATGTGTGACATTTGAGATTTGAGAGCAGCTTTTAAATTCTTCTCAACCTCTTTCTGTCCATTTGGAAACAACTAAGTAAATGATCAGTAATCGGCACTCTTTAAATCTATAGAGCATAAAATTAGTTTTGTGTGGGTCTTCAGTTTGCATCGGATTTGCAATGTGACTATTTGACTTAGGCCAAGAGTAAGGAAATAAGATAAGATCAGATGAGTTGATCCTTCAGTGGTCTCACAATTTAGAAAATGGAAAAACAGAATCAGAGGCCCGAATGTCTGACAGAAAAAACATATTAGGTGAAAATGAGATTTAGAATCGTTCAAATGTCCGTCTATCAAATACTGTGGACGAAAAATGAAGATAATACCATCACATGACCAGATTGCCCCACAGTTCAAATCCTTGTGTGCGTGAGTTTCACTCAGACACCATCACCACTGTCTGGTAATAGCAACAAAATTGTGGTACTCTCCACAATACAATCAACTCCTAGTGTATAATATGTGCAGTATGCAACAGTACTTTTATAATTGTGGCTGTTTATATTAGAAAATGAGTTGAAACGGAGTTGACCACTGATTGGGACTTGTTTTTTTGGAGCGGATGTGAATGAATATAAACAAAATTGCAGTACTACAGTATGCATATTTAATCAAACTATTACATCATGTCATTCACATGGGCACGTTGCCTCAGCCCTTTGATACAGTAATGATTCATTCTGAAAGGCAGAAAGGCAAGCTCAATCGATACACTCATTTAATGAAAGAAATGCATTTCCAGTCTTTTTCATCACTATCTGAATATTTTACTGAGGCTTTTGAATTTGTGGAGACAAAACATATACAGTTTTAATAACAATACTGATGTATTTAAATGTATTATTGAGCCATGAAGTCATTCGTAAACATAATGAGCCATTAGCACACTAGTCTCCGTCATGATCGCAGAAGCTGGGCAGTTTCCAAGTCAAGTCAAGTCAGGTCTGAGTTGAGATGGAGGTGAAGAGAAACATTTTGAATGATGCTTGTTGCCTTTTACAGACCAATCACCCGTTAATGTGGTTTTGACTCATTTCACAAAAAGCTGCAGAGAGAAAGATCCCAGTGTCTGATATCCAACAGCAGCTAGTTGAACATTATAGTCTTTGTCTATAGTTCAGACTGAGTTACATCTTCCTCACTAACCAAACCAAAGAGTTAATCCATGATGATTATTCAAGACTTATGACAGTATACTGTAATAATATTGGCTTCAGACCATGTTGTATCAGAGATCAAGCGAGTATCACTTTCTGACCCACATCAACATCCAAGTCGAAATTATATCCAAAAAACAGATTTTCTTTTTCAAAAAATCTCTTCCACCCTTCCTGTATTATGTGAATGTAGCTCCGTTATTTTAAATCAGCTTACACTCATACTCACACAAGCACACACACACACCCACACATCCATATACCCGACTGCGTCCAAGGAAGTGCATGGCACAGCGAGCCAGAGCCTCCATCACACTTAATGAACTGAATGCATTATTCTCTCATGGACGCTGGCTCAATGCATTAACACATACACTGTGCTGCAGTTGCTCCATACATATTAAACTATATATGTTTAATGTGTATTGACTAAGCCATAGAGTGTTTTTTGCTGCATTGCATAAAAGGCAAAAATGGAGGCCGCAGACATCTACGTGTCTCAGGATGCTGCAGAAGAGCTAATTATCCTGCTGCCTTCATTGAAGATAAGCTGTAAAACACACGTCTAATCACAGATATAATGTAGTCCCAGGCCATATGTTCTGCATCTGCACGCATGGTGAGAGATCGCAGAGGTCCCACAGGACCCAACACATTTGTAGGTGCCGACTGTTTGCTCCAGTGTGAGTGGGATCAGTTGGTCAGCATCTTTCATTGCAGGATGACTGCAGAAATGTAATAACATATATACAAAGATGACAGGCTCTTATTGTCGAGACTTAACTAACCATATGTGCTGCAGTAATACTGAAATAAAACAAATAACTATCACTTTCTCATGTAGGTGATTATTTTTAAATGTCAATATCATTTCCCTAAAATTGGCAGAAAAACACACTACTCTGAGTCTGACACTGCAGCATCTGATTCGTCTGTTGCTACGGGAAACAACAGACGTTAGTAGAAAATCAGGGACTTGATCCAGAATATTTTTCACCACCTTAAGTTGTCAAAGCTTCAGTCACAATCCCAGGGCTACCTGTGCCTTATTTTTGCAGCAGCACACATTTGCAGCAGAAAGCAGCATTGTGTGCAGGACTGATCAAAAATCTCCACAGTGGGAGTGGGTGTGAGTGGGAGGCTGCATCTTATGGGAGATACTTTGAAGATCAAATGAGATTCAAAGTTTCAAAATGTGCCTCTGATGTGAATGGAAACCCGGGTTTTTTTTTTCTTTTTTTTTTTAATTTGACACCTATGCTGAGTTTCATTCTTGATACAATCAGTGAACTAAACTAGGAAACAGGGTTATAGCCACAGAAAATGTCTGTCTTCTCTCCGTCACCATTTCCTGCTGTATTTCATTGTCATCATCGTCATCTTGCAGTTTTTATCCAGTGGGCACAGGAAGCATCACACTTCTATTTCTTTAGTTGTGAAGGATGATCATCCTCCTAATTCTCAGTCCAATTATGACTGCAGCCAGCGTCTTTGCAAGTTGTCTTGGGATGTCCCAAAATGTGTCAGTGATGAGTCACAAAGGTACTACAAAAAACACTGACTGTATCCACCCACACAACGCAGAGATCAGGCTCATTTACTTACATCTGCAGCATAATGTGCAGAACTGAACTGAGGTATATTTTCAGTGGTTCTGTGGTACCTTGTTTTCCTGTAGCATCACTCGGTTACTTTGATACCTCGGCTTTTACTTTCACTCAGAGGAAAGTGGTGAAACCTGAGGTCGCAAACTCGAAGCGGTTGCCCTTTCGGCACGTTCACGATGGCTGACACAGACCTTTGGCAACCTAAGACACCCTGCAGCAAAATTCAGACAGTGACAGAACTCTAGGAATAAATTCTCACCTTGTGACAACTGCTACAGCTTATATCTATATACCAACCAATGAAAATATGACACGAGCAATGAATTTTGTAAATTCCATTTCCAAATTAAGTTTCATTTAACTATGATTGGGTCCACACCCTCTCTCTGCTCTTGAGTTTTTTTCTCTGTCAAATTAATTTGTTTTTATGCAGTCATTGGAATCATTGCCACAGAAGCAACTTTCCTACTCTTCTGATTTCTGATAAACCTTCTAAAACATTTACAGAAGCTGGACTATGGCTTGTGTTTCATTTTCCCTACAGCACTTGAAGCAACTTATCTTCTAAAATTTTGATGCTGTTTTCAGACAGTCTGTGTACCCACTCCTGAGCTCAAAATCTTCTCCTTCGGCCATTCAAACCAGGATCCCATTTATAGATAGATAATAATATAGATTGGATGAGATGTGGCAGCAACGTCTGCCAGTACCCAGTGCTTGCAGAATAACTAAAATTATCTCAAATGGAAGATATGGAACAAGTCACTCATCAGTGTCCAGATACTGAGAGACACAACAACCAGAGATAAGTAATGATTTATAGATACTGGCATGGTCAACAAAGGAACTCCTCCACCATCTTAAGAGTGAGCTTTAAAAATGGTGTTGATGTTGTTGCTTTATTGCTTTGGTGCTATGATGAGGATTATTTGTTGGGGACTTTTGTGCACCTGAATGAGTTTGCAGGATTATTAAGGGAAGGGAAGAATTGGAAAAGACATTTTGACATGATCTGTAAGTGAAGTGTGACAAATCAGCCTGTGGCCCGACACAATCTATGACCATGTATTAGTAATGCATTTGCCCAATTATCTGGATATTGTCATTGATAGTAATACCATTAGTCAGAGAGTAGTGACATCAAACTGAAGAATTTACAGAAAAACCAACAATATCATCAATTTTTGTTCACTTAATGTGAGTTCATAGTAGTTGCTAAGTAAACAATCATTAATTGGGGCAAATAAAAGTATAATATTATTATGTATTTCTGTGTTATAAGAGAATTGAATGGGTAATGTCACAACCATTGCTGACCCTCGAGAACACATCTGCCTTTGACAGCAGCAGCTAAGCAGGAAAACATGTGGGTTGAATGGTCGATGGTCAATGGTCGTGTACTGTACACCCATTATATTTTTTTAATAAGCCGTTTAATAACCCACAGTATTATTTGAAACACAAGCCAGCTTGTAATGGGGCTGTTTTATTTTTTTTGGTTGTTTTATTTTTTTTTAACTTTCATTTTTTGTTACAGTTGCATTGTACATAGCCTGCTTCTCTGTCTTGTTCTGGCCTCTGTACCGGCCCAGTCGCCTAATTAGGCCTGCACATCTTTCTCATTCCTTTTGAGTGATCGGCCTTTTCTGGATATCAGCTGTAATCACGGAAAACCTACTGTCATATATGGTAGCATAGCAACAAACCTGAGGCTCCCACTCGACCACCATTAATAAGACACGCACATACACTGCTTTGCATCCCCCTTTCTCTTAGTACCAGGCTTTGTAGCCAAACCAGCTAACCCTATTCACACCGCCAGTGACGTCAGGTAGTCCACGGCGCCTTTGTGCTCTGCAGCGAGAAAGAGGGTCAGCAGGGGGGTTGTCACATCACTTTAGGAGACTGAGGATTGAGAGCAAATGAGCAATGAAAAGACAGAAGGAAAGCGTGGAACAGGAACAAAAATGGGGAGCTGTGGGACTGTGGCAAGCCTCCACTATATGAATTGTAACCCATTAGTTGGAAATATAAGGCGGTGGGCATTGAGTTGTAATCCAGCCTCTGCTGAGGCCCAGCAGTACCCCAGCCCTGCAGCTCTTACTGTCTCCTGTGGATATTAATGACCATGCACAGAGCTGTCAAAGAGGAAGTTATTGATTGTCCTGACTGGGCTTTGTTTGTATTAACACTCAGTTGTTTGGAAGTTTGACTGCCTTGTGTAAGGATGAGTCACGAGAGAGCAGGCGCAATTGATGAGCTTTATGGGTAGACAGAGCTCTATTGTCATCGCCGCACCACAGCTTCCGTCAGGGCTTTCTTTTCACCCTGCAGCCTTCTAAAACAAAGGCAGCCATGTTTTTACAGATGGGATGTTTAGGCCTCGTTTTTCTGACCTCTCTGTAACTCCAGCACTGACCCACTCTCCTGTTTGCATTCACCGTAGGTTAGATACTCGTTTACACTTATTGTTAGTTAATGGGCTAAAGCCAGGGAGCAGTATAGATCTGAAGCTTTGCTTCAGGACTGACTAATGGGGTGCAAGGTGACTTTCTCCTGTGCTTGTAAGTTGGATGATTACGCAACGGATGCCTCTGGTACAGAGGTTATTTTAGTTATGACAGTTATAAATTTTACAATGTTTTGTATGGAAACACACCTCAGTGAATAAGTATAAACATTTCCCGCCCTGCTAGAGGCCCCCTGCAGGCTGTGTTGTTCATAACTGTGCAAAATAAGGAAATGCTTATTGAAGGTATTTATTTATTTATCTGGTAGAATCATCACTATGGTTTACTTCCTCTGGTGAGTGATGAATTCTACTGTTGAACTCACAACGATCTGGACACTTTTGGGTCAAGTTTTTTTTCTCAGTGTCTGAAATAGGCAGATACATTTTATTGTTTTAATGTTCAAGGTAATCTGTCTTTTTTGAGATTTTAGTGCAATTGGAACAAACTCAGTAGGGTTCATTCACTAATTAGCCCTGAACTCAAAGTACAGTGAATCAGCCAAATTTAAATTTTGACCCAACAACCTGAAAGAAGTAGTGATCACCATTAATCTCTAATCAATATTAAATAAGGATACATTATCTGAAAAGCATAAAGGTCTTCACTGAATTTTGTGCCAATTCTACTAAAAGAAGCTAAAAGTTACCCAGTGGAGAGTGGATCATCTGTTTGATCATCCTCTGGAGGCCATGAATATCATGACAATCCAGATATTTTAGTTTGGATGAAAATGGAGGGCTGTCATTTCTACCCAAAATGACACAGACATGTAGTTATTACAGCTGTAGTGGTGACATTTCGATGATGGTGAAGAAGACTCATGAATTCCACATCTACAATGGATGTGCTCAGTAAGCAGACCAACCGACAGTCGTCGGCGTCACCATCCTCCTACGTACTACTGAGAAAAGCTGGAGAAAAAAAAAAACATCCCATATTTCTCAGTGTACACACTGGTCTAAAAGGTGCATGATATGAAGTGACTTGTTTGCACTTCTCCCCACCCCCCACGGTGCTGCCGCTTTCTCCATATCATCAGCAATGCCAGCATCCTAAGTATTAGCAGCTTGTGGCCAGCGTCTCCAGCAGAGATAATATGGTACTCACAAACAAAGCAGATTTTGCAGTCGCCATGGAAACAAGAGATTGCATCAGAGATTTGCTCTTTGCCCTCTACTCCCTCCTTTTTACAGTTCAAGCAATCTTACTGAGGAGTTTATGTACAACTGAGCACACAGAGCTGCAGTGAGAGCTGGGTGTAGTCGTATGTAAGCCTTTATGAGTTTATCAGATGAGCATCATGATTAGTCACACGTTTGTGTCAATAGAGACTGTAGTAACTGCGACGTGGATTAGTAGCTACACTGTGCTGCTGGCACAGACAGACAGAAGCAGTGTGACACAGCTGCCAGCTCATAGCGATGGTGATGCACTTCAAAGGTCGCAGGATTAAGTGTGTCAGTGTCCTTGAGCAAGACACAGAGGCTCCACCGTGCACCAGGGGTACTGCGTCTAACCTGTCACGTAGTTCATCCTCTGGAGAACAGTTGCCTAATAATGTGATTAATCGTCTCCCAGAATGACACGTTAGTGCCCTTTAACACTGTGATCCCACCTTTGTGAGAAACAGGACACAATCCACACATCTCAGCAACTGTTCCATGGAGGGCCACAAAATATTGTGAAAACACTCATGGTCCCAGATGATGGATCCTGGTTTTCTTTTCTCTAATGCCACCATGTGGCTGACTTGTGTCTGAATGAAATATCTTAAAAACTACTTGGTGGGTTGTCATGAAATTGGATCCACAGATTCATGTTCCCTCTTAGGATGAATCTTTTATCACCTATTGCAATAACTAATAACAAAACCAACTAACAACATTCCTGTGTATGAGACCTAGCAGGTTAGCAGGACCTAAGATGATCCTGCTAACATGAAACATCATAACTATAGACTATTCTCTTTAATTTACCCAAATAGGGAAGCAGTTCTTTTATTGCTTTGTTTAATTTTTGAACAAACATTAGTCCAGGTCAAAGTAATGCAACTTTTGAATGAAAGTACAGTCCTATTATCACCATTATAAGTCTTGGGAATAAGGGATTAAAGTCAGTATTTTGTAACTGCCTTTTCTAAAGTTATCTTCTAATGTTTCCTTGCAGCTTAGCCTTTCCTGTTACTTGATATAAAAAGTATCAGTATGTTGACCGATATAGCGTTCAGTAAAGGCTTTGTGCAGAGCTGTTCCACGTGGTCGGCCGGGGCCCCCTGCTTTGGTTTGCTCATGGCACTGAAAAAGAAAAGTAACAACAGGCTTTATACTCAGAAAAAAGTCTGTAAAGATGCCTCTGCTGCACAGTCCCAGTGGGGTACAAAGGATTAAATCCTCCAGCCAGACACAGGCTTGTCAAAACAACACAAAACCAGCTTTCAGAGCCTCCAACAGCCAATCAGGAGTCACCTCAGAGGATGATGTCAGGGTACAGGAGGCGTGGTGTGCACTGCTTGATGCACAGACTGTTGTCTTGGGTGTTGTAGAGTTTGTTCAGAGCCATCTCTGACTGAGTTGTAGCTTTGTATTTTTTTGCCAATGTCCTGCACCTTGTGATTTTTTGCATTAGCAGTTATATTCTATTAAGTTGTTTTTTAACTGTCCTCAAATATCTGCCATGTTAACGCCTGTATGTTGTTCTTATGTTCTTGCTTTTGTCAGGTCACAGAGCTGAATGAAGCACTATCTAATGAGGAGAGGAACCTGCTCTCTGTGGCCTACAAGAACGTGGTCGGCGCGAGGCGTTCATCTTGGCGCGTCATCTCCAGCATCGAGCAGAAGACGTCGGCCGACGGCAATGAGAAGAAGATCGAGATGGTGCGGGCCTACCGGGAAAAGATCGAGAAGGAGCTGGAGGCCGTCTGCCAGGACGTGCTCAACCTCCTCGACAACTTCCTGATCAAGAATTGCAACGACACGCAGCACGAGAGCAAGGTGTTCTACCTGAAGATGAAAGGCGACTACTACCGTTACCTGGCTGAGGTGGCCACGGGGGAGAAGAGAGCCTCAGTGGTGGAGTCCTCTGAGAAATCCTACAGCGAGGCCCACGAGATCAGCAAGGAGCACATGCAGCCCACCCACCCCATCCGCCTGGGCCTGGCTCTCAACTACTCTGTCTTCTACTACGAGATCCAGAACGCCCCAGAGCAGGCGTGCCACCTGGCCAAGACCGCCTTCGATGACGCCATAGCCGAGCTGGACACCCTCAACGAGGACTCCTACAAAGACTCCACTCTCATCATGCAGCTGCTACGAGACAACTTGACGCTGTGGACGAGCGACCAGCAGGACGACGAGGGAGGAGAGGGCAACAACTAAAGAGTCCAAAACCTCATTCTGCCAAAACAACACAACACGCGCGCTCACAAATGACGACAAAAATAATAATAATAGTTAAAAAAGTTCTTAGAAATTAAAAAAAAAAAAAAGGGAGGGTGGGAGGGGGCGGTGGAACATCAGCGGCCAATTTAGCTGATGGTACTAACGCGGCTGCTGTTCTTTATTTTTCCACAAATTAAAAGTGACAAAAAAAAAAAAAAAAAAAAAACGTAGGAGGAGGGAAGACAATTTTAGTTTGAGAAATAACCTACAATTAAAAAAAAAAAAAAAAAAAAAAAAGAAAAAAAAAAGAATGAAACCCCCTCCTTGATAGCCTCTGCAGCATTTGCCAAAATACCACTTTAGAAGCAAGAGGTATGTCATTGATCACAGTGTGGCCATTGGGTAACGATGCCTTCACACTGGCAGAGACTGGTCTTATCGCGCAAATGAAGCTGAGCTGTCTTATTGTATTTGGTGAGGGGAGGAGCATTCAGATATTCAGTTCCGATGCTTGAGCAACACGAAAATTAGAGTAACCTTGAATGTTATGGCCTTGCCTAGTGAGGGGAGAGACAGGCAGACAGACAGAGAGTGAGTGAGTGAGTGAGTGAGTGAGCAGACAGGTTGCAGAGGTGAAGACGGGCTTACAGGGGTGTCGAACTTAATCGTGTAACTTCAAAAATGTACCCGACATCTTTTAGTCGCACCACACTACGATCTCTGAGTGAGAAGCAGGTTGTCTGTTATTGAAGATAACATTAAAAAACTGTTTTTGTTTGCTTTGTGTCAGGTATGTGTCCAGCTCAGTCTCAGTCATACTGTAACTGAAAATACAAATTCATAAAGTAAAGTTAGTGCAGCTTGTCCCTCTCATGTGCTGATGTGCTTTATTGAATAAATTAACTGTTTTTGGACACCTAATTCTTATTGTCAGTATTGTTGTTGCTATAACAACTTCTATTGGGTCCTTATGCTCATAGGAAACCATTCGATTCACACAAATCCAGATAGCTAAATAAAATGAATGGAAATGGAAACAAATGCGGTGAGTGAAAACTCTGAAGCGAGTCCACCCTTATTCTCCAGTGATGCTATCTTCATAACAAGCAGTAAGATCGCCGAAACGACACCTGGAACCACAGACTCGATTAGTGAACTAAGTACAATTTGTGGATAGAGCACATGCAATGTTAGGTGGAAGCTCTAAAAGCAGATTTGAGGTTTGTGGATTTACTTTGTCTTCAGTTTCTTCTTGGTCAAGAAATGCACTTGCCTATTATACTGTTTCTTCAGTGTAAGATGATAACTGCTCCAATATTCTCCATAATACAATATTGTGCATGCTGGTGATGTATTTATACAGTAGCTTCAATTTATTAACTTATACTGTAGATGTTATGTATTCATATGAACATGGAATTACTAGACCTTAATCGGATTATTTTCTATTTATTTCTTTTTATTGCGATTGTTAGCTAGCTTATTTTAATCTGTGTTTTCTTTACTCCATTTGCTGAAGTACGCTATACCAAAACAGTGATTGTTAACAATAAATTGATCTGTTACGGACATCGCTATGGTGACATGCAGTTCTTGGCAAGGGGTGACGAAAAACATACTGGCTTGACAGCTGCTCTGTGGTTTATTAGTCACGCAAGAAAATCGAAAAGGAAGTATTTAGATTAAGGAAAAAATTCTACTTGATTAAAAACTAAATCTCAAGTATCACAAACAGAAAATGAGCTATTGAGGATGAATAAATGTGCATAAAAGATTTTTTGTTGTACTCAAATAATCATCAGCACAATAAAAAAAAATGGCTTCTGCAGTAAATAATCATTTGAATGTAACTGGATGAGGTGGAGATCATTAACTATTTTAGTTCACACACACAAGAATGACTTCTGCTGTTAAATAAATGTAGTGGAGGATATGTATATATATATATATATATATATATATATATATATATATATATAAATAAAACTAAGAAACTACAAGTACCTCAAAAGTGTAATTACATAAACTACTTGAGTAAATGTTCTGAGTCAGCCTACTTTCCAAAATTGTTTGTGGTTAACTTGGTTTTAAATGCACCGCTGAGACACTGCTGTTCTAAAAGTGACAGCATGTACATGTGGGACAGGCCTCACAGCGCTGCGTAAGGAGGAATCTGCAGTTCATTAACCCCACAAGGACATGAGCGTTTAAGAATCACTTGGCTCTGGTTAATTACTCTTGAAACAGCAGAGAACAAGTGTTTGGAAGTTCAACAGCTCCTTAAAACAGTTGTAGCACACAAACAGAAGCTGCAGAGTCACTGCTTAATGAGGTTATGAAGAGTTAAACTGGTCATCACTGTTTCTCACTGAGAAGAAAAATGCTGCAGTTTATGACACATACAGACGCACATTACCCAGAGAGATCAAAACACAGAGGTGCAGTGAACTGTATAGTCTAGATTTTTGTTTTTTTTAAATAACAGTTCATTTAACTACATTATCCATGATCCATGTCTCCATATCCCTGTGTGTGGGTGATTTCTGGGTGTTTCCAAACAGACTTTTAAACACTTATTTTAAGAGGATGCTTGATCCGTTGACACAACTCAGGAAGGAACTGCTCTGTAAACCTGCAAAGATAGAAATCACTGCATCTGTGATGAAGATACTAATGGCTGGTTGTAGTTGTGTGTTTTCATCTAAATCACATTTTACTTACTGATGATTTCTGGGTGAATTTATTCCTGTCATGACAAGCAGAGGCCGAAGCTAACAGGCCTCAGGTCACCATAACACGTTTAATGACTGAGGCAAAAAACTAAAGCTAAAAGGTCACAGTTAATTAGAGAGTATGCTAACACACCGAAGGTAAAGCTAACAGGTCTAAAGTCATGGTATCAGGCCAACACATTAAAGCTAACAGCTCATGGTACCAAACAAAAAGACTGATGAAATCTTAAGCTAAAAGTTCCCTAGGTGATAGTGTCATGCTTAATGAGTCAAGAGCCAAAGCTAACAGGTAACTGGTCTTGAAATATCATGCTAACAGACTGAAGCTAAAGATCATGGCATCAAGCTAAAAGACTAAGGTTAAATCTAAAACTAAAGGGTCCTAGGTGTTTTAAGGGGTTCTAAGTTCCTAAGGAGGTATCATGCTAACAGACTAGCTAACAAGTTCCAGGTAATTATATTGTGCTGATATTCTGAGGCCAAAGCCAAAGCCAAAGCCAACTCTGCTAGCATGACTCATTAAGATGAGAGCTCAGCTACTTGATGTTGGAAATGTGGCACTATCATCAATGAATATGGAGCATGGACAGTTTTAGTCAAAGTGCACACGACTTCTGAGAATTAATGACACTGTTTCCTCATTATATCAATATATTCAAGACCTTGGCTTCACTGCATGTTGCTAATGTCACTCAGACGTTGACAGTCCTATTATTGCCATTTTGAACTGAGCTAAAAAGGTGTTTCATTTCAGCATAAAATGTTGTCATTAAATGTTTATATTTCCATGCAGGAAACTCACCTGACAAAATTCTGAGGACAATGACAACATGGCAAACCAGGAAAAACACACAGGAAGAGCTAATTATTAGAAACAGGTAGTGAGTGCTAATTGGTTGAAAGGCAATCAACACCCTCACATATGATTGGACAACTCCTGATTTAAGGTGTTGTATGCAGCCAATCATTGCCTGTTGCTAGGCAGAAAAAAACAACACCTGCTTCCATCAGCACAGAAGTCAACACATTCACTGAAGGTATGAGACCTTCAGTAGATCTTATTAATCATTCATTAAAAGTCATATGTTGACATTTAAGGAGGTCTGTCAGACACAGCTTTAAAGTTTGCTGTAGAGGCAGTAATTAGGTCCGGATTAAATGTCATTAAAAGGACAGTTAGACATTAACCAAGTGCTGTAAGCTTAAAGCACAGAGCAGGACTTGCTGCAGTTTTGTTTACATCTCATATAATGAAATGCTTGTACAGGTGGTCACACTTTAACTTGGTCTGCAGTGATCTCAGGTCAGGATCTACTGCAGGGGGAGGGATGACGTTAAACTCAAGTTTCAATTCAAACTACATGACATCTGATCGTCTGATTTGTCTTTGTGTAAGATAAAGTGATGACAGAGACATGATAGTTTGCAATATTTCATTACCTGTATGATGTCATCAGGAAGTTGGTGCCTTCGGGCAGGGCCGGTCCTGCGCTATTCTGGGCCTGGGAGCAATATTGCACACCGAGTCCCTCCGCATATTGTTGTTTCACTTTATTACTGTTGGACTTTGGTCCATATTTCTATTGTAGTAACAATAAATCAGCAGGACTTATCAATGAACACAGTGTATTCACCTAAATCAGTTCAGCAGTGGTGTTTGTTATAGTTGGGAAACTCTGTCATTCACACGATGGAGTCTTCTTAGTTTAAATGAGATAAAGTAGTAGAAGTTACTAGTCACCACTGAGACTACGACTCACTGACTTTCAGCAACTTGTCACCACCATCAGTCATCACCATCGATGTTGCATAATTTGACAGGTGACACCTATGTTTCACTCTGTGAGGGGGTGTATACAGTACAGTGGATATAAAAAGTCTACACAGAATGCTGAGTTTCTGTGATGTAAAAAATCAGACCAAGATAAATCATTAGGGATTTTTTTTACACCTTTAATGTGACCTATGACCTCCACAATTCTACTGAGAAACTGAAATATTTTACAGATAAAGTGCATACGTGTGTAAACCCATAAACTAATACTCTTTAAATGCACCTTCTGATTTTATTACAGATCTTGATGTGTTTGGGTAGGAGTTTAACAGCATATCACATCTAGACTCGGCAATATTTGCCCACTTTTCTCTGAAAAAACCTACTAAGTGTCAGACTGTGAGAACATCAACTGTGAACTACAGTTGGATTCAGCTCTGAACTCTGACTCAGCTGTTCCAAAACTTTAATCTCAATATTTACACTTCTGTTAAAGCCAGATGCGTTGATTTGGATGTATGTTTTGGGTTGTTGTCACATTGAAAGATATAAAATTCAGCTTTCGAACAGTCGCCTGAAGGTCCAGTGACTGGTATTGGAACTGCCCGTACTTTTCTCCATCTTCACTGAAATTTCACTTTCCGGTGAAGAAAAACAGACCCTGATACTGCTGCCTTCATGCTTCATCATGGATATCTATACTTCACTTCAGTAGAATTTTTTTAAACTTATGACTCACTTCACTAAAAATTAAACATACTTTTGATTTCAAAAATTTCTGTCAAGGATCTTGTTACTCGTTACTTTCAGTCCTAAAAGTATATTTTTTTTCTCCTTTTCTCTTCTAAAACAAGATTGGTTCTTTGTCAGGTGACAGTCTATCAATAGGGTTACGTCAGGTAACCCTCCTGTCATGTCAGATCAGTTTATCCCAATAACAAATTATTGGCATCTTTATTTTATGTCAGTTGATAGTTTTTGCCTTATTTTTTGGTTTTGTTTAAAATATAGTTGCTGTTGTGAAGTCATGAAGTTAGAGGCATAGACCTGAGTTTTAAACAATGCTATTTTCTGATCAAGCTTCATTTACAGCTATTCCACCATTCCACTGATTAACATACGCATCCATATGTTCACACACTACCAGAGCTGTCAGAACACTAGCATGCTGTTGTATGGGGGTGTATAGTGTTACAATGAATTAAAAAATAACTTTGTCAGTTGGGTTTTGTTTCATTCTGTAACATCCTACCAAGTCCTTATTTCTACAGCTAGTCTGAGGCATTAGGTGTTGTAAGTGCTGTAGTAATAATGCAACAATGCGGTGAAAGAAAATGTACTTAAGTATTTTCAAAAGCAAGAACTTCAGTACTTAAACTTGAGTAAAGTATACCTTTGACAGTTCAACTCTGACGTGTAACAGAGTAACATTTGATCAGTGCTATCTGGACTCTGGTTGACAACTAATGAATTTAAGTACTTCGTCGTGGTGTCTTCTGGTGATGTCCAGTTTTGGAATTTTGGACAAAAATGTTCAACCTTGTTCTCATCAGAACGAAACACATCTACTCACATGCTCTTGGGAAACTTGATAAAAGGCATTTGATCGCTAAACGTTGCCAGGTTTGGATGTTTTTCTTTATGAGAAAACGATGAGACTAAGAATCCAGGAGACGCTTTTCATGACGCTGCTGTCAAACAGATACATTTCCCCCTTGAGACAAATAAAGGATATTCTATTCTATTCTGTTCTATTCAGTACCTCCTGTACCTTTAATTCCTTACAACATATTTTGTTGTACCCTTCTCCCGTCTGAAACCTTTAACCACTGAGATCCTCTCAGACAGAATTATATCCTCCGTATATAGCGTATACACAACACAGGCTGTGTTGTGATTTATGGTTTCAAGTCCAATAAATCACAATATAAACAGAGCCAACTGCTGCACTGATTCTCATCAGTGAGAATCTAAGTTCAAAATACCCATTTGTTAAATATTCTAAATATACAAAATGAATCTAAACAGCCCTTTTCAGAGAAAACATTTCGAGATGCCATTGCAGGAAAAACAGAGGTGTAGATGATATATTTCATGGTGGCTGTACTGTCTTCAGTGTCCTGGTATTGTCCACACTGACACTCCACACCGGTAGTAATATTATTAGTAACACCTCTGCTCTCCATGGGATGGCAGTCAAAACAGAAAATATAAAAAGGACCAAATATATAATGTAATGTAGATTTATTTGAAATTAAAGGTAACTGTAATATTTATTATTTCTACAGGCTGGATTGTTGTAAAATTGTAAAAATGATATTATAAGTACTAATGCCCACCAGGCTGATGTGAATTTCTTTCATATTTGTTGAATTTTCTTCTTATCATTTGTATCATTTGAGTCTGTGATGATCTTGGAAAAATTGGTCCTGTTTCTGCCCAAGCGTAGAGAGAGGATGTAGAGAAGAGTCCAATCAGCAGCTCGCTCACTAATAGCATTTTCACGTGAGGCAGTTCCCTGTTTTTTCTTTTTTCTTTTTTACAGCCTGGATAGCCCCTGGATTGATGGGGACTGGCATGAATAATTTAGGCCTGCATTATACTGGAAGGAAATGGTGACTCATGGAAGAGGAAAAGCTGAAATGCTAAGTGGTTTAGAGACTGCTGCCTTGTGTTAAGGCAGGGTCCGCCTGCATCTCCTTGAATGGCGGAGCTTCCACTAACAGATACAAGAACTGAACACATAAAACACTGCACAGATTCACTTTAAATTCATATATATTGAATATGATGTTCGTCAAATGTCCATCTGTTTTGGCAGATGTTTAGAGCTCTTCACAAACACTACATGTATTTGTGTGTGTATTATAATTATATATAAGAATTGGCACAGATCAAGCTCAATATGGTTAATGAGCAACATATTAGTCACTACAGGTCTGAAACCATAGGGGCGAAACAAAAAGCACGAGTTCACGTCCATGTCCGCTATCTACCCTGTGTAAGCATACAACACGCTGAAGGCTCAGTGCATAACAGAGTGCTCTATAAATAGATCTCCCCTGCAGCTCCAGAGTCAAGAGTAGAGTTAGTATGTGCATTAGTGGGCTGGCACGAAACATGAATGACTTGGAGTTGACAGTGAGGAAGAAAAAGAAGTGATGAAAACAGCCAGGCACTCAGGACGTCACCAGTCGTGTCACCACATCTTTGATTTTGTGCTGCACTGACTGATGTTTAACTGGAGGCAGATTAACAGAGGTACATGTGGAATTAGCTTCATACGAGCAGCTCAACTGTGTATTGATTGTGACAGAGCTCTTGGCTTATATGACCTAATTCTTTTATTTGTGTTTGTAGTTTTCTACATTTAAAAACATTGCTTGAACATGGTATGACAAATCCATCAACAGGACATATTTTTTGACATGTTTCTCCTTTAATTTGGGCACACAAATCCACAATGAATACTTAATAAAGGGAAATATGAGAACTGAATCAAGGCTTACAGCTTTTTGATTTATGTGACGCTTGTCAAAGCATTGTTACACTGATAAAAACCAGAGTTCCTGTGGAGGGTCAGCCAAAGGAAACCCATTGTACATTCAGAACTACACACAGTTCCTCTAAAACCACAGAAATACCAAATATATTGATTTTAATTGGTTTACTCACTTAAGATAAACTCTACTGACCATCTAAGTTAATGAAAAATGTGAATTCACAGCATCATTTGTTGATAGACACAAAGTGAACAAACCTGCCATCCTTCCTCTTCGTCTCATTTCATCATAAAATGAATGAGGCCACCTTCAGGGTATAAGAGTTTAATTTTAAGACATGGTCCTAGGCTGTAGTGACTCGTGATTTGTGATCAAGACTAATCACCATGATTACAGCCATGCTAGTGGCTCTGTCAGGCCCCGCGGTGCTCAGCTAACTGCTAACATCAGCGTATTAATGTGCTCACAGTGACAGGATAGTGGTGGCATGCTAATATTTGGCAAGTAGGCATCAGTTCTGCCACATTTAACGTCTCAATTCAGTGTGTTATCATGCCAACATATGCTGATACTAATCAGCTTATGTTAGCAGACAAGGCAAGAAGGTGAAATTTGTGACATTTCCCTCAAAAGACAGACACAGACAACAACCTCATGGTGATGCTGCACCAAAAATGAAGGAATCAACCAAGTCAGTAGGCTTCATCCCCTGTGGACTTTCAGCTAATCAATCCAGCTGTAGCTAATCCAGTTAGCCACAATGCTAACATGACTAAAGAGTAGCTGCAGATGAATCATTGATAAAATAATCAGTTGCTGCATCCCGCATCATGAACTCACACCCCTCTTGGCTTCAGCTGATGCTCTACAATTATATTCTCACTCCCCATTAACATCCGGTCCTTATGCTACTGTTTTAATTGACCTTGCTCAGTTAAGAGCAAAGAGCAAATCACCATCAATTATGTATTTTTCTGCGTATGAATAATTCATCAGAGACGTTCATCACCTTCTATATGGTGGAATTGTACAATTTGTCTATCTATCTATCTATCTATCTATCTATCTATCTATCTATCTATCTATCTATCTATCTATCTATCTATCTATCTATCTATCTATCTATCTATCTATCTATCTATCTATCTATCTATCTATCTATCTATCTATCTATCTATCTATCTATCTATCTATCTATCTATCTATCTATCTATCTATATATATATATCTCAGTAGTCCACTGTACTGGGGTCAGCATCATTGTGAACTTGCATCCACGGTACAATGATTTCTCTCTGGGTGACATTTAATATTGAGTAATTTAAAAAAACTTCCATGCGTTAGAATAACAAAATTATTATGTTACAGTTTTTCTCAGTTGCTTTGGCGCTTTTCTCACATCACTATTAACATTTGCACAGCAGTTAGTGCATTTCTCAAAACAATTAGTGCAAACTGCAAAACCTAGTGGATAACCTGCAAAAGCATGTCACTTGCTCAAAATGGATCATCCACACCTCAAAAGCAAATATTCATGTCAGTGAAACTGCCAGTGTCATCAAAATGAGAAGTCTTGACACCATCATTTATGAACAAGATAGTCAAATGGCTTTGTCATGTTTTCATTATGACAATTTATTCTCTCAGTTTATTCTCCAATGCAAAAAAAAGGTCAGAACTCAGTGACACTACCTGAAAATGCTCAAGACAGCACTATACACTACTTGTACAGCCATTTGAAAACTACAGTAAAGTTACACATTGCTGTAATTAGGGGAGTAAGTGAGTACAACACACTGAATATGTATGTTTCACATTTTTACTGTATTGCGATTCTACAGCATTGTGCAAAAGAAAAATACACTACAGTCACTTATTTAGAACAAACATAAGAAACACCCTTTTGGTAAAGCTGTGCACAAATGTGAACAATATAACAGTACATATTGTAACTGAACATAGGTAAATCACTCTGGCACATCCAGACGTTCCTGTCTGTCTGGCCACATATTTTCAGCTACATCACAATGAATATCATCCCTTGCAATGCAGCGAGGAAAGTATCTCCTGGAGTGGCGAATCCACCCTCTGTATGACTCTGCTGTGAAGTCATCACATGCTGCATCCATGGCAGCTAGCAGGTCCATTTGCACATGTGGATGGCGGTCATAAACCTTCTACCTCCAGGTAGACAAAAACTTGTCTATCAGATTAAGGAATGGGGAGTAGGGAGGGAGATATTCGACTAGCATCCTGTCATGCGCTGCAAACCACTGTCTGACCAGATGTGAGTGGTGAAAAAACACTGTATATTATGTGAATACATACACAGAATTGCTAGTGTACTGCATGAAACTACACAAAATGAAATAGTTTACAGTGCTGAACATTAGAGTATACATAGAACATGACATGACAACAAACATGTTTTCCCTGCACATACTGGTTCACTCTTTCACTGTTCCATTCAAATGGCACTTTGTACAATTGTTTCATGCTCATTTAATTTCTCTTGAACACTCTGGCAATTGTTGCAGTTAACACAGATTCAATATTGCCAAATACATTGTTATCCTCTATAACAGTGAATGAATTTCTTTCAACCTTATTGCATTGTTTGCAATCACCATTGAACAAATGGCTTCCTCTTGCTGCGGGGTAAAAAGGGGCCCTCTTCTATCTCTGCAAGATTGTCTTTGCAATTCTTTGCGGTGCAGAGTAAAATTAGAGTAATGTACAGTAAACATGAGATATTATGAGATGCTGGATTACTGTCCAATACTATGGTTCTTCCAACATTTGGTTGCAACCTCCAACCAGCCTCAGCCATTGTGAGGCCGTGATTGACAACATGGTCCACAACCGTAGCCCTAATTTCATTAGAAATCTGTCTATGTATTTGGCCTCTTCTCCCTCTTCCCCTGTTTTGTGCCCTTCCCCTTCCTCCCTGCATCCTCACCCCTCTTCCATGATGCTGACAGTCCACTTCGGTGTCACAGAATTGTAGAAATGGTTCACTCTATGTCCTGCTCGGTTCATATATGCTTGCCAAGTGAGTGACTGTGAACGAGTGGCTTGTCATTGGTTACAACTAATACTTCACATACCCCCTTGTGAGTAAAAGCTGAAGTTCACCTGAGAGCAATTGTTCAATTTAGGAGACATTTCCAGGAAAGAAAGTTATAAAATTTAAGAAGCATTTCCAGGAAAGAAAGGTATAAAATTTGCTAGACAGAATTTGATAACTAGTTCAACAATTTTGTGTGTGATGACTCAAGCAATGAATTGAAGACTGTTAGTTTTATTGGGAACAACTATTGAGCCTCTATAAGTATAGTTCATTTTGACTCACATGACATAAGCAAATGGTAATGTTATAAAACAGCAGAGAATTGTATGAAAGCAACTGATACATGCCCAAAAGCATTTGCAATTTGTTCAGAGGAAGGAGAAATTGCTACTATGATGTGCACAAATGACTAAATATTGTAGAGGTTGAACTAATTGTAATGAGAATTTTCATTCTGATCTGAGAAAAGCACCAAAGCGACTGAAAAAAACTGTTGAAGTTGTCTGTGCTAGTTTTATACTGATTAGCCTCATGGGGGCGCTGTAATTAAAGCCTGATGAGACAACCCTGTTAAATGTGAAAATTACAAACATTATAAGCCAACATCAGTGGCTTGTCCTGTTGCACATGAGCTGTGACCTCACTCACTGAGGCATGAACAACCTTGCAGATTAATCGTTTAGAAAAAACAAGCGGTATCTGCTGCAGGAAATTGAATATTTCCCTTTAAGTTATCACCCTCCTGAGTCTGGAATGAAAACAAATTCAGCAGTTACAGCTGCTTCCACAAGGAGGCAGGCTACTGATGTCACATCACCAACATGCAGGTAAAGAGTAGAATCTGTAACTTATAACAAAAAAAAGAGACTTGAAATGTTGTTTGTTCTTTATTCTCTGTTTCCATGACTGAATTTTTTTTTTCAAAGGCAGATGAACTCAGTCTATTTCCAGTCTAAGGAGACCACACTGTTCAGCACACTGAGTGTGTGTGTGTATGTTTATTTGTGTGTGAGTTTATTTTTGTGTGCTCTTGGGATCTTAGTTCCTTAATTTACAAGTTCATTGTGTTTCAGTCCATTTTGCTGTTGTTTTTAAGTGTGTGTGTGTGTGTGTCTGTGTTGTCAGCATTAAAGAGGATTTTGTTCAATAGAAAAAAAGCAAAGGTGTGTGTGTAAGTGAGGAAGACTGAGTGGGGCTAAGCTGAGATTTCCTACACTGGGATGAAGAGTGTAATTACCACAGAGAGAGACGGCACATGGCACCGGTGCAGATGTGTTTACACAGTGCACTCAGCTGGGGCTGCCTCATTATCAGAGACAGCGGGACGAGGGCAATCCCTAAGCTGCTTCCTAACCTTTCCACTAGCACGTTGTGGAAATAAAGTCATTATTAAGTGTGTGTGCATATATGTGTTTGTGTGTATGTGTGGAGAGAGAAAGAGCACTGTACTGCTTCTCTACTTGGTTGCCACAGCGCTTTTGTCCACGCTCACTGGTATTGTGATCTCTGAGGACTCGATGGCCGGTTTGGTCAGAGGAGCCTCGATGGTGAGCACGCCCTCAGGAGACAAGGAAGAGGTCACCTTGTCAACGATGGCTGAGGAGGGGAGGCTGGAGGAAGGAAATGCAACACAATTAGCTTAAAAGTCTTGGAAACAAATCCTGTCTTGAAGAGGAGGCATTTCTGCCACTAGTTAAACAATGACTGGCTCAGGCGTAGATGCCTTGGGCGCCGTTAACGGCCTCAAATCAGACCCAACACCAGCTCGGTGTGTCCCCTCAGTGTGTGCTGTGGCCCCTGGATGGCAGCAGAGCCCTGTGAAGCTCCAAAGTCACTCACAGAGACAGAGAGAGAGAGAGAGAGGGAGGAGGGATGAACACAAGGAGGAGGAGGCGGAGGAGGCCGAAGCTGCTGTTTTTCAGAGCATGAAATTCAGCTATCAGCTGCAGCCAGCCCCTCTACAGGCCGGACCAACCCAAACCCACTGAGACTCACGGCAGCAAAGACATGATAAGAGAATCACAGGAATCTGAGCCTGAACTGAGAAAAGCCATCATCAAACAGCAACAACACCAGAAGAAAATCACCATGAAAAATGATGAGGGTTGAATTGAATTGAAGCAAAGAATAAAAAAACAAACAAAGACACTTACGTGTATTTCCTGGTGAAACTTCTGGAGACAAAACCGTGCTCGTCCTTCCTCTCCTCGTGTTTCCCTGAAGACACAGACACACAGTTATTTACCTAAATGTGCTGCTGTTGTTTTGAAGGATTGGCTCACTTTAAGAGGCTGTAAATGAAGTAATGTATTGTAATGCCCCAATTCTGCAAGAGGTCGTCCTTAATGTATTTATTTGTAAAAATGCACATTAAAAGGAAGGAAGAGCGATAAAGGGGAAGGAAAGGCAGCAGCAGCAGTAAAAAAGGAAATGATCAGATGTGAGGAAAACAGGAAGGAGAGTGAACTCAGGGGTAATGTCAGGGTGTGTGTGTGTGTGTGTGTGTGTGTGTGGTGGGGATGGGGGGGGCTCTTTGGAGGCCTTTGTGGTCATATTTTATCCTGCAAAGCTACAGAAGATCCTCACTGGTCCTCAGATGACACACTGCCCTGCACAAACAGGTTTGTTCTGACAACAGGCTGATGAAGGATGCTGTCCTCTGGGAGCTGTCCTCTTTTCAACAGGACCCACACTGTCAAACACCGTTTCAACACCAAGGCTCATTTAGTTCTGAGCGAGCAGATGATGACCATGATATCATCTTTAAACATATCCTCGACCGCTGGGTGACACACAAGAAACATGAGGTGGCAAATTCCACTTGGGCCGAATTCCATGCTTTGTTTATCTTTGTTGTGCTCAGTATCACTAGTGAGAGATTGACCAAAGTCGGGCTGCGGACCCTGAGCCTGGACCAGGTCCAGAAGTCCTTTTAAAGTAGCAGACACACTGAGTGAGTCACGGATAAATCCCCTACACTGAGAGATTGATTTTTTGTGAAATGACACAGTGGCTGACAAGGGATTCAGAGAGTTATGAAAGGATCTGTTTCGCACCATCTTCATGTTCTGCACGTTTTTTGTTAACCCTTTGACCCTTCACTAACACGGATGAACAATGAGAATTTTTCGTGCCAGGAGGTGAAAGCAGCTACAGTTTATGTTCTGAGTTAAACCCACACGCTGCATTGTTTTGTATCTCAGAGGCATGCATCCAAAGCCCACACCCCTCAGTGCACTGGAACTCATTACATTGTCTCAAGACATTATGTAACTCTGCAGCAATGCATCTGCCCTGTTCTTGAAGAAGAAAACATTTTTAATTTGTGACTCTGAACCTCTAAACTAGTGCAGTGGACCAAGCACCTGTCAGTACATCTGTCCTGTACATAGTGTTGTTACACTGCTGCTATGTTGAAGTAGATAGATTGGAGTAGCCTTTCTAAAATAAATGTCTATAAATACTGTGCGCTTAAAGCAGCATGCAGCAGGTGACAGCAGCAGGGGATCACAGCTCACCAGTGATTTCCACAACATTGTCCTTGGTCTTCACCACCAGTTCCTCAGGAGAGAAGTGGTTGACATCCAGAGACACCTTCCAACTGTCCTGGGTCTGTTTGATCTCTGACATGCCGCTGCTCATCTGGCGGGACAGGGCGCGGGCCTGCTGGGCCATCATGGGGTTGGGGTACATCATGGGAGCGTGGGGCGACATCAGGCCGCCCACTTCTGGGGCCAAGATGGAGGGTCTCATGTAACCCGGCCAGTGGGTGCTGGGGAATGTGGTGAAGTCCTCTGGCAGGGCTGGCATGCCGAAGGTCTGGTCGAAGATGCGGCTGCTCTGGTGCCAGTCACGGAATGGGTCCCAACTTGGCGTGCGGAGCAGGGTGAAAGGGATACGTCTCTCGGCCATGGCTTCTGTGGAGGAGGAGGTGGTGTTTTGATGAGCTGCTGGTTGTTGATGAAGAGCACTTTGGCCTCTTTGAAAATGTTTGTCCAACGTGGTCTCTGCTTCTCAGCTGAGAGCTTTTATACACACAGACGCCACCCCTGTCAACAGAGTCCTCCCCTCTGACTCAAACCCCCAGCTCACACCCCCAACACATTTATAGAAGGTACTAGAATATCTATTTGTGGCAGACATAGCACTGGAATGGAATCCAACAGGAAGGCCCTCCCCAGTATCAGCTGCTCTGTTAAACCTTCCTCCCCACACTGAGTGTAACCAGCCCTCCCCTCTCTCCATGTCCCACACTGCTAGAAGAATCTGGGAGGCTGCTGGGAAGTGAACACACTCACACACTTATATTACTCTTACTAACATTGCTCAGTATAGGCTATGATGTGATATACAGCAAAAGCAGTGTCATGCTATTAACAACCTCAAGTTAAACACGCAGTGGAGTGAAAACAAGCACTCGACACAAACCCATTCTCTTCAAAACACACAACAATGTCATGAAACTGAGGATGATGCTGTGTGGGAACTGAAGAGACACCTGACCTGCTTCTTATGTAACCAACAATATTCATTCAATATTCATATTCTTCACAGTTGGATTTTATCACTTAAACGTCTGTGATGTTTCCAACAACTCTCGTTTTATTAACGTCACAAATGCCAAATTAATAAGCTGTGGTTTGTCAGAGTCGCTGACAGCTCGACAGGCTTTTATTGTTTCTGGTTTCTGTGATCCTACCAGCTCCACTCTGACGACTCTCTCCTGAGACATTGTTTTTTACAACAAAAAAAAAAAAAAAAAAAACTATGGCAAAGCGTTTTAATGTTTAATCAAACCTCATTCTTGCCTGTAATTACATTTTAAATAACCATAATAGCATTTTTCTCAATTAAAACGTCACTCTCACTAGTCACCAGACTGGTAATTAAAAATATAAATTGTATTACCTAAAACCAAATTTAAGATGTCAAAAATCCTTAAAAAGGATAAGTGGCAAATTTAAACTTACATTGCAAGACTGAAGTATTGGGTTTTCATTGACAGATATCCATAATAACTTTTGAGATATGTAGAATAGAATTATTATTACAATTATTACTACAATTATTACAGATTAATTACTACAATTAGTAAACCTGTATTTTTCAATATCTGCAATAGGAATAGGGAAAAAAAAACATTTCAAATGTGTAAAATTCATTTGTTTTAATATCAGAAATCAATCATGTCATTTTAACTATCCACAATACACTGAGCTTTACATATTTGGATACTGTTAATATTTAATAACATTTATATATAACACACATGATTTTACATGTTGACAGGACACGATGCTGTAGAAAAAACAGTTAAGGAAATTAACTTTGTACACTTCTTTCATTTGACTGGTTAAATCAAAAATTCAATAAAATAACCATATCAGAAATGACACTGAAATGACATTGTAACATTAGATTAACATTCGCTAACTAGAAAATCTAATTTCTGAAGTAACAGCAGGGGAACTTCTGTCTGAGTTAATGAACGTGGATCCAAACACTGATTAAAGATAATCCGCCAATCAGAATGATAATGTGGGCCCACTGAAATACCAATCATAAAACCTTAAAAAGCAAAACGTTTTGATGAAAGTTCTTCACTCTGAGCGTCTTCAGATGTTACTGAAGATCTACATGTATTGTGTGTAGACAAACTGAAAAATGACTGATACGTGACTCTTTCCTGTATTTACTCCAGAGTGTTAGAGGTCAGCTAACACTGGAGTCTATGGGGTGGCTTAGGGTGTTTCTTGTTGTTCAATGACTCCTTAGATAAGACAGTGAGTTTTATCTTAGAAGTGTATGAACGCTGCAAAGATGTGGCAGCTACAAGAGTTCAAACAAAAACAAATGCAGAACACAGACCCATTATAAACTGTAAAGAGACATATCTTTAATATAAAATGAATATATCCCATAATATCCTAGTTTAGCTCTAACGTTTATAAATTGACGTCTGAAGAAGAATTTGAGAATAAAAAGTGGAATAACAAATTTGAGAGGATCATGTAGTGTTGACCTGTGGGTATAAGAGCTGCTCATCATTGAGATTCTTCTCTTCACTCAGACTTGGACCTGAGTTGATCTGCTGCAAACCAAAGCTGGAGAGAAAACTGACTCTTGGAGAAGTGAAAATACAAAATTACCGAACCACAAAGTGAAACTGAGGAGTCTCATTATGATCCTCAGTACACTGAAATGTGACACACACCTGCTGAGCAGGCCGGATAGATTCTATAGTGTGGATTTTCATAATGAAATTCTCCCTGGGACAAATTACGCCATTTTCCCTTTTATGTGTAATGGGCTTGTAGTTTGAAACGTCCACTATCACCAATAGAATTCTTAGCAGAAAAAAACCCCTTCACATTTCAGATTTTTAAAAGATAGCTGTGAGGAGTCATGACTGGAATTTCAGATATTCACAATGAGAGGAATTCAAGACGTCCGTAGTGTAAAATGTCACCAGAAACAATGCAAGTACCACAATTTTCATTATGACTTGTATTATGAAAAATTCAATTTCAGATATCATTGTGGGACAAATAGAAGAATTTGAAGCAAATCTGAAACTGCAATTATGCCTGAAACGTTGCACACAATAATAATATTGATAATAGAAGCAGTGTGTGTTGAGCAGGATTAGGATGTCAAATAGCAGTAATATTTATGAGATATAAACAAGTTGCAGCAGTGAATGTTAATATTCACAAGAGTTTTTTTTTTCATATGCTTTGACTTGTGACTCACCTACCACCTACCTGCTATATGGAAGTTCTGTCAGTGCTTTTCAAATAGTAGAATGCTAAAAGGAACAGTTAGATAATAAGTTGACGCCACTGTAACACGATAGGAAACATTTTTTTTAGATTTTGTCCAGTTTCCTCAAGAAACAAGTACAATCCCATCAATTAGAGTGAACTACAGCTGAGTTATGTGCTGTTGTTATCGGCTGTGGCTGGAGGCAGAGCTGCAAAACATTCCAGACCATTTTTAAGAGGTTATAAATTTTCACTGTGGTTTCCAGATGCTGGAAGTTTCTCGTTGGTGCCACCTGTAGGCAAACGTACACACTGGACCTGAACGACAAAGTTAGGGAGAAAAACAACACAAGAGGAAAAATCATTTCCCATTTGTTTCTGTTTATTGTCAGGTATAATAACTTGTACATTACAAAGAATGACTTGTAGAACTAAGGGGGCAATGCTATACGTTGAATAAATGAACAGGTTTGCAGAGTATTATAAGGTAAGTCACACGGGCAATGCAACGCTGCATGAGTGACATGAGACTGGACGAACGGTAAGGAAGACTTAAGGTGATCCCTGATTGTTTCGCCAGTTTGTTTACCTCACTACTGACACTGGAGACAGAGGAGGCATTACAGAGCTGCTGGTGCCTCTGCTATACTAAACTTACATATTATTCTTCCTCTGAAAGCTGGTAACCAGGGGACCTTCAGAAACACAGCGCGACCCATTTTTACGCAGGATTGGAGTAATGTTTTGGCTGGAAACAAAAGAGTAGAGAGAGATAATGGACTGTGTTGGTTTTGATTCTGGTCCCTTGCTTCTCAGTACAGGCAGATTAAAATGAACTGTTACAATAGAATGGGAGATGCCACAATGGCAGGCGTGGGAGTACGTGTGGGCGAAGACTCAGCTCCACTGGCTAAAAAAAAAACAAAAAAAATCTGAGCGTCTTAAACGCACAGCAGGGAATCTACAACTGATAACGTGGTAAACCTTCACCGCCACACATCCGACTTTGTTTGAAACATGGGAATACATCTGCAGCAGTCTCATCTCCAAAGCTGCTTTACAGCTCACAATGAAAATAATCAATAAATAAAGTAATAAATAACCCAATAAATAAATTGATAAATACAGCAGATCCATAAATAGCTGTGGTCAACACAAGAGAGTGCATGGAGGCTTTTTGCAGACAGTTTTCCTGTACAGTACCAGACAACAGCCTGATGCACAGGCAACAGTGGACACACACCGATGATTACCTCACTGGTCATTGCAGAGGAGGTACACACACACACACACACACACACACACACACACACACACACACACACACACATACACATTCTCTCTCACACACATCCTCACACACATTCCCTCTCAGGCAGGATTAGCAGAATCAACATAATCATTTAAATAAGGAAGAGTAAACGTACATAATGCATGTTTTTTTTCTGCACCTGTCACGTCTGTATGCAGGTGTGTGACGTAGTGAACAGGTCAGAGGGAGCAGATGCACTGAGGCATCTTTCATTTATTTCTGTTCTACGAGCAGCGAGTCTCTCCTGATGCCTCATGCTGGACAAACCTTCTCGAACTACATGGAATATACAGTGCATAGTTTACAAAGCCGGAACTTAAAGGAGTTTACATCTATACAGGCAAACCTATACAATACAGTTTTCATCATAAAAAAAAGTTCCTGTTTTTTTTTTGTTTAGTTTTGTTTGTGTTTTGTTGTTGCTTCCTATTTCATCTGCCACCTTCTTTTGTTCTCGCTTTTGTTGATCTCTGTGCTTCCCTCTTTGGGGAGATAAGTACATGATAAGGGAATAAAAGTCAGTAAGCCATTGATGTGTCCTCTTTTTGTCTTCTACTCAGCTCCTATTTTTAGGATATAACTATATATATCATGTATATAAATATTGATATTCATATAGTATATAGTTTCTAATGAATCCATTTTTGGTTGTGTTGTGGAAGAAGAGAAAAGTGCTGACACATACAGCGAGATTTGTTCTTTGGGCTCTACCAAATTCATTTTTGACATGTGGTACCTTGGATATGTGACGACATGAACAGTGACACCCAATTTCATAGTGATGTGCTCTATCAAAATACACCCCTCCTCCTCTTTGATCCGGGCTCTGTTAGAGAAGGATAATGGACTGAGGACGAGGAGTTGGGGCCCTGGACTGTACAGCAGCTCGCTCACAATTGAGGGCTTGTTAAAAATACATAATAACTGAGGGACAGTCAGTCTGACAGGACTGTTTGCTCAGAAGCCGGGGCTGTCGTAGCTGCTGCGGCTGTAGTAGCTGTGGTGGCTGCGGGAGCGACTCCGGCTGCGGCTCCAGCTCCTGCTCTGACTGCGGCTCCGACTCCAGCTCCGGCTCCTGCTCCTGCTCCTGCTGTGGCTCCGGTTGTGGCTCCGGCTGCGGCTGTAGCTGCTGTAGCTGCTGTAACTACGGCTACGGCTGCGGCTGGACCGCGACGGGCTGCTGTCGTAGCTGGACGAGGACGGACTCGGCCTGTAGTACGGGATCGGTCTCTTACGAGCACTGGGGACGGAGGAGATGGGGAGAAAGGAGCGTTAACTCTTAGTGTTGAAGAAGCATGAGGAGTTAGTTTCAGTACGTATGTTAACATGTGTTAAATGTGACGCTGATGTGAAACACCATGTGTTAAGACAGGAATTTGATTTCTTGAGAACAGATCGGTTTAAAGTCAGTAACAGAGGTGGTAGACTGAAGATCAGGATCTGAAAAAGAATTAAATAAAAGCTGTTTACGCTCTCTCTCTCTCTCTCTCTCTCTCACACACACACACACACACACACACGACATAACGACACACAGACAGCAGAGAAATGCATGTTGTTAGTGCAAGCTTAAGCTTAGACTGCCTTGTTAATAGCCACCCTGGAAGTGATTCCTGTAAAGGTAATTAGTTGTTAGCTCCCAAAAGAACCTCTTCTTCTCAGTGGAGGCCAACACCCAGAAAAATCAACAGTCAACAGTGCAGGGAGAGATAAACGCTATCAAAGTATCCCTGCTGCTCCAAGGTGTGTTCCACCTTGCCATTTCAGCAGTGTTATCAATAACTCAGCCTCAGCTTTTGTCTTCTATAAATCCACAGCCTGTTCAACGGAGTGAATCCACTTAACTACACCTTGATAGCGTTTTAATCTCTGTGTCCCCATGTTACGACATTAGTGCATAACAGCAGTGGGGGTGCAGTGTTAAGAGCCGGCGTGAGTTCGTCTGTAAATTTCAGGGAGGAGCAGAGAGAGAACAGGAGGAAACAGGAGGAAGTCAGGGTTTTACTCAGGGGAGCTCTGATGGTCTGATGTTGAGCCGAGCTTCAGGAGTCAGACCAGATTGGTCCTGTTGCTGCTGCTGCTGCTTCTGCCGCTACTGCCGCTGCTGCACGGCAACTGTTACCAGGGTAACTAGCCGGCAGCAGTTCCGTTCAGCAGCATCCCGTTGTCTTGGCATCAGGACCTTTAGGACTGGAGTGAGAGATGACAAGGTGCACAACAGGTTTCTAGTTACACTTGTAAGAGAGAACAGAGGTGACAGGGAGAGTTGTTGTTTTTCTTCACACCACTTCCCACTGAGACACAGCAGGTTTCGCTTTATGTTTCATTAAGTGCAACAAGACTCAAGAAAATGATCAAACGATAAATAAGAAACCGCCACTATCAAAAGATTTCGTAGATATATGAACTCTAATTAATGTTTTCATCAGCTGAAGAGGAGACAAGATACAGACCTGCTGTAAGTGTGGAGGAGCCTGTACATTCACTGAGATCAAACAGACGAAATAAAAAAAATGAGTTTAATTTTCCCTTCTACCGTAAATTAGAATTTTGGTGTTGATTTTGTTTTGGACATTTTATTACACTTATTTATAGCTTCAGCCTTGCTGTGTTCTCTGATTTTTAACCTTTTCTGAAACACAAATAAAAATAATCAAACTAATTAACATCTAATACTTTGCAGAATGTTCAATGGAATCAGTTACAGCTAAAATTTAGAGGAACAGTTCTACATTTTTTTCCTTCTTGATGAGAGTGAGATGTCCAAAGACTGTAGAAGGAGGGAGAGGAGATGTTGTGTGATTGTGAACCACCGTGTTACCTGGTGATCCTACGAGCCTCCATGAAACTTGGCGAATCTCTTCTCCTCTTGCGAATGGGCGAGTAGCTGCGTGAGCGACGGCGAGCTCGGCTGTCGGTGTCGGAGCGGTTGGGACTGTCCCTCTCTCTGCATGAAACACAGGACATCATCAGGACAAGTTGTAAGTATGAAGCAGAGGGAAAGAGAGAGAGAGAGAGGAGTGTTGGTGTCTCACCTGGAGTTGTTCTGTCTGTTGTGTGGGGACTTGGCCTTGCTCGGACCTCTGTCTCTGGATGCGGAGGGTGAGGATGAATGGCCGCTGCTCCAGGAGCTGCTGCGCTGTCTAACGTTGGGTTTGCCCCGCGCCTCCTCTTTCTTCCTGCCTGACGCGTGTGTGTGTCGACCTGGAGATGCTGATGGGCTGCGATGATGCGCCTGACCCCGGCCGGATCGGTGGTGCCGTTTGGAAGAGTGACCACTTTTTGTCCTGAGGCAGATTAACAAAGAAAATGTCAAATAAATCTCTCAAAGCTGTAAAGATAAAGCTACAGAGTGGTACATGAAGACTCACTTCCTCTGGTGGCGAGAGTTCCTCCCTCTGTGAGTGTGGTTGTGCTGGGAATGGGCAGAGTCGCTGCTGTGTGCAGGAGAGTGCGAGCTCTTATTCTGGCCTCGCTGGCTCCCTCTTCTCCCTGGCGTCTGGGTAACGGAGCTCCCCACGGCTGCGTTTCTGCCGTCCACACCCCCACCAGCCTCTCCGGACGCGTACACGGGTCCTGTTTGGCTCCTGCTGGGGGCACTGTGGAGCCTGTGCTCTCTCAGTAGAGTGGACTGGATGCTCGCAGAGCTAGCAGTCAGCAGATGGAGCCTCTGTAGAGAAATGATGACCAACAAAGGAAAAAAAAAAGAAAGAAAAAAAGAAAAAAGGACAAAAAAGAGCATTAGAGTGTTTTCAGGCGGGTGATTGAGTGCTACGGTGTACTTGCCAAAAGAAGGTAAACATCTAAAAGAAAAAGATCTAGGTTTTCTCCATATGGCTTATAGATAGTCCTCTATGGTGCAGCGCATGCAATACTTGGCATGCAAAACCATAATGAGTTGAAGAAATCATAATCGCAAAAACAAACAAAAAAACTAGGAAGAGGAGGAAGATAGGGAAAAAGTAAAAACAAAACTGTGAACCAAATAAGTTAAAGAGCAGAGGCAGAGAGTACAGAGCTACAGAGTTTGTCGAGTAGAAAAAGAGGACTTCTTCAGTTATTTTAGTAATGGTTTAAAAAATTAAACAAAACAGAAAGAGAAGACAACTTGACAGAACATCACAGAAATGGAAGGAACAAAATAAAGATCACAATTATTGAATCAATCGAATCAGAAAACATATCGTCTGCTACTCAATTTTCTCTTTCTGGATTTTTTTTTCCTGAAGACAATTGCTGAGATGTGAACAGCGACCCATTTTTTTTTTTTTTTTTTTTTTTAAGGTTACTCTTGTTTAACTCCCTTCTGGTTAACATCCACTTACCAATAAAGTGGTATTCCCTCCTTTAGTAGGTAAGGTATGAAGAAAAGGGAAAAGTGGGGCAACATAAGTGCATCATTAGATTCACAAAATGCAAGAGAAAAAGACACAAAACCCTTCCCTGCCAGTGACTCATGAGACAATGCATGGAAATCAATGGAAAAGAACGCAAAAGCAAAGAGGAAAACCACAATGTGCAGGGAGTCCCTCACACAGAGAGTAAATCCTCTGGGCCCAGTCACCTTCCTGAACATCACAGAGCAACTGGCTGGCGACAGTTCAAGGGATTTTCTTTACCTTTTTATTTTTGTCTCTACCACAGGGAAGCTGTTATTTTACTGCCTGACACGTTTACAGAAAAACTACCTGAGCTTTTACTTCTCACAATCACTGTTTGTGCTCATGGGCTCTTTGATACAAGACACTTACTGTGATCACAGTAAAGGAGATCCAGCTATGTAAAAGCAAAAACTGTTATATTATTACCAACACTGACTTAGATTTAGGGGTTTTTGCTATATTTTTTTAACTGACTAAAGAAAAGATCCTTCAAAAGCACTTGTTGAGTGAATGCATAAGCATTGATTGGATCCTCTGAGATTTTAAAGTGAGAAGCTGCTTTCTGAATCATGAACAGACTCAATCACCTTGAAGCTGGTAACACAGTGTGTTTGTTTAATTGAAAATGAATCCCTGCAAAGACCCAAGTCAACAATGAATTGATCAGTGAGAGCAGGATATGGTTCAATCCTCTGTTATTTTTCAAAAACATGTCAGTGAGCCACACTGTGGTTTATTTTGAAGCAACATACACTCACATAGATGCATAGTGCTGGTTCTGTAAATATGGACTAACAGAGCAAATGTGTTTCAGTTCACATTAGTAATGGACTGTCATGTCAGTGTTGCTGTTCAGAGTCATGAAACATTGTTCAGATAATCATGGTTCCCAATCCTAATGGCGCCACCGTGAGGCCAGATGTCGTCAATTCTTGGCTAAATTTGTTGTGGAATTTCAAATTTTCCACCACTTTCCTCCAAAGTCAGTCCTACTTTTAAAGTAAGACTGACTTACTTAAATTGATAAACATGCTAAATACCACAATATGCTAGCATATTAACATACTGACAGTAGCATTTAGCTAACAACACAACTGTACCTGCTAGTGATACTAGCTTTGAAACTAGCTTTTTAAAACAATACATCTGCAGCAGGAACAGATTTATGTTTGAGTGCGGCAGATGAACGGGGAGGAGAAACCACAGTGTACTGACAGACAAACATATTGTTGGTTTGGGTTTTTGCAAGGGATTTGTTACTCATAGGAAAAAACAGAGTAAAGTCAGCTGTTTCCTGAATTATAATATATTCAAAACTATTTTAAACATTCAATGAAACCAGAACTTGGATAAGTTTGGGGACCAAAATATGATGCACAGTTATACACTGCTGTTTCCAAGCAGGTCAGGAAAAAAGAGGGTACATCTCCAAAAAGCTTCTTTTTTTTTAAATAGGAAACCAAATACAGCTGGCTCTCCCGCATGCATTAACATGTGCTGTCTGAGTTGCTTTGTAATCTACAATACAGCAAAAGCACCGACTGGTCCTGACAGAAAGAAGAGCCGCTCTCCACTAGAGAGAGAAGACGACTAAGCGGCATAATAAGAAAACACACAACCACTGGTGCGTATGACAGTTGTTAGAAACAGTCGTGAAGAATCAATATGGTGAAAAGAAATCATAAGACGAATGTGCTAATTCACCAACAAACAGAGAGATGCTGGACAAACAGGAATGCATTCTACCAAAGAACAGAAAGAAAAACAAAAAAATGGAAAGAAATGGAACCTGGAAGATAGAGCGGGATACTGGACTTCAGAATGAAGTTAAGGAGGAAAGAGAAAAACCAGAGCTCTACGTTATCCAATCGTTCAAGAGTCAAATCATAATTGATGGAATCAAATTAATTTGGTTGAAAGACCATTGGTAAACAACAGAAAGAGAGCGAGAGAAAGAGAGAGAGAGAGAAACATTGACGTCACTCAGGCTAGGGTGCTTGTCACATTCTCATCTGCATAAAGATCACGTGCGTAGGCAAAGCATTACCTACCTTCCATTTCAATCAGTGACACGTATGCAATATCAACAAAAAAAAGGAAAGAAAGAAAAAAAGAAAAAAGGAGAAAGGAATGTTCTCCGCAGCGAAATGGGAAAAAGACAATGACCTCTTTTAGTATCAAAGCTACATATTTAGTCCAGAGACTAAGGAGAACTAAACAAACCAAAAAAGTGCAAAGAAAACAGAGGGGAAGAAAAATAAAAAAATAAAATCCACATAGAATTTTTGAAATCAATGTAAAAAAAAAAAAAAATCAAGAAACAAAGGATGAATCTAAAAACTACATGATTTGCTTTGTCTTTTTCGCTTGAACAAATGCAGCCATATTTGTATCAAAACGGGATGAGGGGAGGTGGGAGGGGGAGGTAAGTGGACAAATAGTTAACTGTCATATTAGTGGACATCCATGTAGAGTAGCTGAAAGGAGGTGGAGAGGGGTGAGGTGAGGTGGGGTGGGGGGGGGGCATGCAGAGCTGGCAGATATGATATGAAAGATAATGTGGGAAGAAAAATGGCAGGACAACAAAGAGTGAGATGTGAGTCACACAGGACACAGTTGAACAGGTGAGAGAGGGGGAGACGAGGGGGGAGGAAGAAGAGTGTTGGGGGAGGAGGGGGGGCAGTCACTGCTAAGATGGACAACTACGAGAAGTAAGCACATTTGAAAGGGACCCCAGTCACATTTTTGTCCTGGGTCTTCTTCAGCAGTAGCAGCAGCAGCAGCAACAGCAGCAGCACTTCTTTATTCTGTGCAAACGTTTTTATTTATTTATAATTATCTTTTATTTATTGACCAGGATAAACACAGCCTGAAGGAGCTTTGTCAAATCTGCTCTTTAAATTCTTAAAAGTAAAAAGCGGGGGGAGGTTGCGTTCAAAATGGCTTGGGTCCCTTTAAAATAACAATCATGTTAATAAATGTGTGAGTTGTCCGAGTTATTCTCAAGAGCCAGTCGTAATCGTGTCGAGTGTTTGAATGCATCCTTTTAATAATGAGCGAGAGGATGACCGGCCCCGTCTGGGACTGTCTCAAGAGCTGCGTGGGAGACGGCATCAGACACTTCGTGTAGACGAGCTGAAGAAAAAGTCTGCTGCTCTTTATCAGACATGTTCAACAAACCTGTTTTCACCAAACATCAATATCTCCCCTCTTTTATTTTCATTTTGAAACTTCAATGGCTAATTCCATCTAGCTCCTCTGTTTAAAATGTGAAACATGGTGTTGGTAAAAGATACAGTTAATCTCATCTTTGTTTTTTTGGTACAGCATCTTTGTCTTATCCCGCAGAACCAAGTGGTAATAGTGTCATTACTGCCTGCTGAAGCCTGGGAGCAGTTAACACCCACTGCAACTACAGCTGCTGTTTTTCTCTCCCACAGGCCAGTGAAGAGCAGCAAGGAGCCCATTCTACATGTGAAAACAAACATGAACAGAAGCCAGAGAGATGAGATTGGTTCTTTGTTGGAGCTGGTTACAGTGATTAGCACTGCTGCCCCACGGCAAGAAGGTTCTGGGCTTGAACCTGTCGACCTTCTAGCTATCCAGACTTCCAGACGTCTAGAGACAAACAGGTTAGTTAATTGGTGGCTTTAAATTGCCTGTAGGTGTGAAAAGTTGTTTGTTTCTATATGTCAGTGCTTTGGTGGACTGTTGACTTGTGATCTGACATTAATGTGGAGGTTACTTGGAGATCACCAAACACCCCTGACAACTGGGAAAACCTATAGAATCTACTGTGGACGTTGTAAACAACATGACACCTCCATGTCCTGATGGTGCTATGCTGCTACACCTCCACAATATGATGGAGGTGTGTTTAAGATTTCAGATCATCAATGTGAGTGAGCTAATGAGTGTAGCTAATGGAGATATAGTAGAACAGTGTCCATGTTTAACTTTTTTAAAGAGAGAGCTCTTCAAGGAGAACAACTAAAGCCAATGATAGACTCCATAAGTTCACTGTTGCCTTTAGTTGTTCTTGTTGGATGATGAACTAACTTTGAAAATGAAGACAGATGTGTCCAAACTGTTTGGACACATCTGTTTGGACCGGCCCATTTTCTAGTTGGTAAGGTTTAACTCTCCATCTCTGACAAAGAGCAGCTCTGACTGACCTGCTTCCATGAGCTTTTCAATGTGAAGCATCCAGGACCGTCTCCCCTGTAGAGGATGAGATCGTCCCAAACAGGACCAGGGGACGACTACAGAAACACAAACTGAGATGACAGATAGAGAACCAGAGCTGCTCTACAGAACATTTGCTAAACCACACAACTGCTTCAGTAAAGTCAAGCTCCAGTTAGATCCAGGACCTATCACACATAACCATCCTCCTGTGCAAAGATTTCACTTTGAGGATTATTATGACACATTTTAGCCTTTAGGTGAAGATTAAGAAGATTAAAAAGAGTGGGAGCAGCGTCACCTTATGCTACAAAGATGCTGCTTAAAAAATGTGAGCCAATTAAACTCTCTTCTGTCACTACTTCCCATCTGAAGGACTAAAAGGAACATGAGCTAACAGACATCGCTTGCCATTCTCCACTGGCCTGAACAGAGTAGAAACTAAACACCAGGGACAGAAGAGATACTGCCACCTGGGGGGCAACATGCACATCGACATGGTACAGTAAAAGCAGCAAAGAGGAGCATGTGTTTAACCCCTGGTGCTTTGGCAGGAGCTGTCGGACGCCTGGAGGAGAAGAGGATCTATCACTGAGCAGAGCATGTGCTTGAGAAGAAAGACAACTGTATTGACAGAAAGAAACTATTACACGTACCCAGTTAACCTACTTGGTCCAGTTCCAAAGCATTTGAGTGCTTTTTATTTAAATGAGACAGAAAGATTTGGGCATTTATTCATGGGTAAATACCACTCAAATTGATAAGGAAAAAAAAAACAGAAAAGACAGAAAAAAGAGAAGAGAGAGAGAGAGAGAGAGATCAGATGAGAGCTCGTCGACACATGCAGGCTGGAGTGAAAAATAAAGAGAAATCAGTTCTCTGGAGGGCGTGTTTACAGGGTGTTTGCAGCCCATTTAGATGCTTATTCATCAGAGGAAGATTGTTTCACAAGCCATCCTTTTGTCTAAGTGATGTCTTTTGTTTTATTCCATCATAATGGCTGCCATCGTACTGTAGCACTAATGATCCATTTATAGTATGGAAGAGCAAGGTTGTTTCCATAACAGCAGAAAGTCATTTCAAACTCATCACAGGCAGTTTTCTTTTAGATAACAGAGGCAAGAACAAACAAGGAGCAGTTTGTGTGTGATTTATAACACTTTGTGAGCATATTGTGTTCGTGTGTGTTTCTGTTATTATTGATATAATGACCTCGGTGCAAAGTGTGCATTCTGTGATATGATATGGATCTATGGAAGATTGTAAATGCAACAATAAAAACACCAAACAAAGTACTGAAGGGAAATAAAATACTGTTTGTTATATTTCCTTTGTATATATGTATGTATGCATTAACTGTGTCAAGATAATGGCACATCATAGTTGTGTATTTCAATGTAACCACGTGTGCCATCAGTGTTAGTGTTTCTGCAGCTGGTTAACCGTGGTGGTTTTAATGTTTGTTTCACCTGCGGTTCTGATCCCAGACTGTGATTGGACGGTTTTTCATTTTGGGTAGTCATGATGTGACTCGACACTGCCCTCTGCTGGATAACAGTCAAATGCAACACACCTCATTTTGATTCCTGCCTTATTGATTTAATTAGAAAACAAGACAGTGTTAATCTTGTGTGCATGAGTTGATTATTCCTTTATCTCCTATTACATATGTACAATTTTGTTATATCAAAATCGCTATATTTTCTTTTCCTAATTTTCCCTCCTTCTTTTGATCTAACAATGCAGGCGACAATTCAAAAATGGCACCACAGCTCTATAACTCGCAGATTGCTGTGTTTGTTAAAGGCTACACCCATATAAATGACCCAATCAGATCTAAGATATTTAATTCAAACTTATCCAGATGTTACTCAGTTATATTACTGAAGCTGAGGACTGTTATTTTGAAATTTTACATCACAATCAAAAAGTAAAAAGCTGCATAATTGTACTTTTAATAAGTTTTTCATATAATTGGGACAGTTGATGCATACATAGGAGGAAACAAAAATCACACTGAGTGTGTATTTCACTGTCTTTGTTTTGTTTGTTTTTTTTTTTTTTAATTTAAGCATTTTAAATCTCCTGAACACTCAGAAAAGGGCAGGCAGAAACAGCTAATACCTGGGATGGTGAGCGGCACTGTTAGCCTTATTTTGTTACAGTTCATTTTGATTTGACACGGATCAAGAGTTTCCACTAAGTAATTGGATTAGTTAGTCCAAGGAGGAATCACAGATTGTTATCATTATAAAGCACCATCAGTCATCAGGCCTTTGAATCATAACTCAGGAGACATTAGCCAATTAAGCCTCTATCTACACAAGTTTTCATTCCTGATAAATAAATGTACTTGGTAAAAAACATTTTTTTGGTCTGATTCTGATTCTTCTGGAGACACCCGCTCAGAAGAAATAACAACATCTCTTTGCTCTTATATTTGGAAACATTTTGTGCCAGTGTGGCTCATATTTCCTTCCAAGATGCGGCATGCTAATGTTGTGCTCTGACTCAGAGGATTTGTGCTTGAACAGAAAGACTAGAACCTTGGTTGTCTTTGTTCCCTCTCGCTGTTACCGGGAAACAACACGAACGAACAAACAAAAACAAAAAAAAAAAAAAAAAAAAAAAAAAAATAAGATGGCACAGGAGTCAAGGAGAGCCAGAAACAAAGCAGCAGCAGCGGCAACTTTTACACATGACACAAGTGTCTTTTACACGTATCAATCATATCAATAACAAAATCTGTCCTGAGAACTAAAAAAAAAAAAAAAAAAATCTTTCAGTGTCAAAGATGAGAATTCATGTCAACCAACACAAAAGAGCAAGATCAAACTCATTTGTAAAGACTGTGGCAGATACTGTTGGAGTGGGTGGGGGGAGGGTGGGGGTGTGGGAGCAAAATAGAGGAGATTACATACATCGTGCCCTTTCTCGCCCTCGGTGTGGTTGAGTCTGCTGGCCTTGCCATTGCGGCTTCGCTGGCTGTGGTCCCCGTTGTGCCACGCTGCAGCCGGACTGTTGGGGCCCGGGACAGAGAGGTACCGGACGCCTTTTGTCCGTCCATCTTGTGCTTGGAGTTCAGTCTGAAAGAGCAGAAGAGAAGTCCAGCACTTGTTTTTGTCAAAGTGACTTTTACTTTGACTTTAAATAATCCAAAACAAACAAACAAAAAAAAAAAAACAGACAGTCCTCCTGACTGAAATACTGAAACCACAGGACGGCAAAAATCTAATGAATTCATCCTTTATTCCAACTGAATGTTTGTGCCAATTTTTGAGAAGTTTCTCTCGAGAAGCTCATGCGTTTGCAAGGCCAAAAAATTCATTTTCTAAGGTTTGACCACCGAAATCGAATCAATTCGTCCTTGAATATAAGTGAATGTTTGTGGAGATGCTGTGTTCATAAGAATGAAACTGACAGTTAAACAACCTGCAAACATAATGCCTCCGGCTGTGGCGCTACACTGAGCTGATGTCGGCACAGGAAAACATAAAATGAAAAAAAAAAAAAAAACACTCTCTGCATTAATTTTATAGAGTTGTTGTAACTTCTAGTGAAATGATGTTGAACCAACTAAAGAGATTTTTCTCCACACTCAGAAGTTTTGCTGAACATTTACAAAATATTTATCAGCATGAACACAGAATTTGAAATTACTTAGCTTGTAAATATTGAATTGTTTCGGCTGCATTTGTCTTTGCAAATATATACAGTTATATACCATATAACAGTTTTCCTGCAGCCTTAAAAATGTGACCTAAATTTGCATAATTTTACATTTTCAAGGCAGCCGCTCCTGTTGATGCTACAGTCAACAACAGACCACATATGTGAGGGTACAGGGTTCAAAGACTGAACCTGATCCTGTTCTTCATCATCATGGCTGAAACCACTATGACTTAATTAAACATGTATTAAAGGCAAACAGCAAGTTGTTATTCAAACTATAAAGCACAGTGATCTCTGGAGAGGTTTCCCTCTGAGCAAAATGCATGCTGGGAAGTCACTGAGTTTAAAGTTTTAATCACATAAAAATGTGTTTAATCAAGTCAAGTTAAAAGATCTCTGAAAGATTTAGTGCCTTTAAAAACCATAAAAAATAGAAGGTATAATCAGGACATTTTAATTTGTTAAAAAGACAAAAACAGGAGCTCAGTGTTCTTAGTTACATAAAATGAAACAGCTTCGCCAATATTGACTGTTTTTCATCAGACTCTGTATAATTGCGAGAGTGAGACATCACATTCATTTAAGGAGGTTATTGTAAGACCTGCTCAGGAGCAACATTTGTACCCTAATCTATCCCCTGAGGGCCAAGATTAAATGAGAAATGGAGAGAGACTGACGGTCACCAGGGCAACTGCTAGTCAGTCAGCAGAGTGGTATCGCCGAGCGACAAAAGAAGCGTGCGTGTGTGTGTTGAGGAGTATACCTGGTGGGAGATTTGGAGGTGCTCCGAGTAGAGGACAAGGAGGCGCTGCGGGAGCTACAGCAGCTGCCTTGACGCTGTGAACTCCTGCTGGGGGTCTCACCGGGGGACCTGATGGGGACGACAAGGAAAGGACGAACACACACACCACACACACACGCACACACACACACACACACAAGCATGCATACATATCCATACACAAAGCCATGTGTATGTATATATGCATATATGACAGGGAAACACACATGCCACAGAGAGCTCAGCACTCAATCTACTGGTATGTAAAACATTTCATGCACTGTCAAACACTTTGAATATATATTCTAATTAATGTATAGCACTGACACTGTGTCAAACTCACACACAATGCTTAGCAGATGCACTCGAAGCTTTACACTTGTTAACATTCTCTGTGAGTCAGAGCCTGAGATAATGGTTGTAAAGTACCAATATAAATTTATGAGAGACTGAACGTAATTCTGATTGTGTTCACTGTTGAGGACTGAGACATTTGTTTACTGTTAATTTGACTGTGTGCAGAGGACAAACTGTGCTTTCATTGTTCTTACACTTTACGTACTACATGTTAGATTTTACAGATAATGATTGTGAAACTGTAGGTTTCAACGTGAACGTTTATCAGAGTGAATCTACATGCGTCTCACCTCTTTTTCTGTTTATTCTTGTCTTTGTGTTTGTTCTTTGGGCTGCCCGATCTGAAACAGATGTCATGTGTAAGATAATGAAGCTGTGTACATTAAAGCAATGGAAATTCCCTATGTAGAAACACAACTCACTGCACCGCTCGCCCATATCGATTGCATTGTCTTTTGAACAAACACGACTCAATGAGGCAGGAATGACAATAACACACACCTTACATGAGAAAACTCATTTGCTTTGATGCACACTAACATGAACATGTTTACAATGATGATTGTGGTCTCATCTTTCATACACACCTGTATCGTCTCTTTTTCCTGGAGCCTGACGCAGATCTACAAATAGAAAAAACACCACAATTACTATAACGATGATCACATGACGGATGCATCACAAAATATTCAGCTGAGCTGTTCATATGTAGTTTGAGGCAACTGCGGATCTCCTGTTTTACCTTTTATTTCCCAGAAATGGTGCATTTATGTAATTTATACCAAGCCATGTTCCAGATTTAGTGGTAGTTCTGGGAATTATTAAATCCCCTTCTTGGAATAAAACTTTTTAGGTCATCCAAGGTTGCATTTTGAACAAATGCTAGAGGCTGGGCTCAAAATCTAATCTGTGCTGTTATCAGTCTCTGTATCACACATTGATTTTTAGACCCCCCACCCCCTCTTTTATTTATTTATTATTATTAATTTTCCATATTTTTATTTGTCTTTATATCTCTCTATGCCATTTATGTCTAAACCTCCCCTGCAGTACAGATAATAACTTTTGGACAAATTCTTGCAAGATGTCTGAAATATGTTAATGTTGCTGGTGTTAGGTTGACGTATTATCGTGTGACAACTCATAGATGGAATTTTTCTTTCTGACGAGGATGTGAATTACACATACTGTACATCTATATGTGCAGAGATGCCCCCTCCTGCTGCAAGGGCCCCCTGAGGTCTTTTCCTGTCACTATTCGAAAGGTGTTGCATGTCATGTTTATTTTTAAAAATCACTCCTGGCGACAGATGAATCCGCTCCTCGTCACTACGCTCACACAGCCACTGTGGCAGTTTTCCTTTAACCTGCACATTGAGTGTAATGACGGGGGACGTGGGCCACTCCTCAATCCTCGGCGGCTGACACATCACCTCTGTATCACTTTCACCCTCATTGCAGTTTCCATGGTGATTAGTCAGACTGGTCTGCGAGAGTTGTTGCTATTTTCCTGAATAGCCTGACATCTCCCCTGCTGTTTTACACACCTACAGAATGCAGCATGGAGTGGGAGGGAGCAGCAGCACAAAGTGCGTTGATTCACTGAAAGGGGAGTAATAAAGCTGTCACAGTAATGTATGTGGCTGATATGAGAGTCAGAGTGGTGGTTCCGGTAGCTACCCACGGTTCCCTCCTGGTGAGAATCATCTAGGGACGACTGTATACGAGGTGATGTATCGGTGAACTCATTCTTCTTCTCGTCTAAACCCCCCTCTCCACACACACACACAAAAACACACCCTGCTTCTAAAAGAAGGACATATAAAGTATGTGTGAGACAAATATGCACCAAATAGAGGAGTCTAACCTGGAGCTATTATTTTAAAGTGAGCTGTTTATTACAAACAAGCAGCAGGATGAACTTCAGCAGGACACGATGCCTCCCCTCCTCACAAAGTGAACCTTAATAAGAATCATCAAAGGAGGCTGTCTCTGGGGAGGAACCCTACATGCCACCCCCCCCTATCTCATCTATACATTATTCATATAAAAAACAGTACCTGCAATGCAGAGCAGCGAGAAGGAGGAGGAGGAAGGTATATGGATGAGGGGGACTTGGATGCATGTGGATGGATGAGAGGTGGGATACAAGAGCGGGCAGTGCAGTGATGCTCAGCAATTGGGTGAGAGGCTCATTTTTCTTGTGTTGTGCGCCCCCATACAGGCTGGGTTATTAGAGCAACACATTTAGCCCTGCTCCCCCCCGAGTCAGGTGGAGAATAAGAGAAATCGGAAGAGGAGGGCACTCGACAATTGCTTATTGTCGTTATGATATCCCAGGGCGCTGCAACGTATCTGCTGATGAGCTCTTGCTCTTTTTCAGTCTCTTCTTTCCTTCTATCTTCCCTCTTATTGTTTTTCCAATCCTATCTTCCCTCCTTCATGTCTCATATTCTCACTCTATTTTTTAAGTTTTCTTCCTGGTGACCTCTCCACCTCCCTGTCCTTCCTCCCCTCCTCTTCCTCCTGTCTTTCTTCCAGGCTTTGACTTCCCTATAGTTATTTTCCATCTTGTTTCTTGTTTTTCTATAACTTCTTCCTTTTCATCTTCTGATTTTTTTTTCTTTCTTCCTTATTGTATCCTCCCTTTTTACATTCTTCCTCATTTTGTATTTCCTCTGGCCTTTCAATAATTCCTTCCTTTATTTCCTTTCATCCCTTCCCATTTCTTCCAGTCTTTCTTCCTTTTATCCTTTCTTTCTTTATTCCTATCTTTCTCTCTCTTCCTGCAGTTATTCCCTCTCTTGTTCATCCCTTTCATCTTCTTTTCTTTCTCACATCCTTCTTATTCCCATGTGTGGTCCTTCCTCTCTTCCCTGATTCTTTCTGTATTTCATTCATTAATCCCTTTCCTCTTCCTGCTTCTCTCCATTGTGCTTTAATTCTTTTCTTTGCTCTTACCTTGTTCCTTATATTTTCTTCCCTTTGTCTTTCCTTCCTTCTCTCTCTCCCTCTTCCCCTTTCATTTATTCCTTTCTTGTTTTCATCCTTTCTTACTATCTTTTTCTACTTTGTTTCTTTTCTTCATTGCTCTCTTCTTTTTTTTCTTTCTTCTTCATTTTTCTCTGTCATCTTTCATTTATTCTCTTCCCTTTTCTTCCTTGTGTCTTTCCTTACTTCCTTCTCCCCTCTCTTCCTTTCCTTCCCTGTCCTCCTTCCTAAACAATAATTGTTGCATTATTGCAGTGGGACAAACAAGAGAAAAATATGAAATAGTTCCATAATGAAAGAAAAGTACAATATCTTTTTAATACCTGCCAGTGTGCAACTATTTACATTGTTTACATCATGTTTCCCATAAGTGAAACATCAAGAGTGGAAGTGCTTCTGTCAGTGAGAGGACTTCATGTTGACGAGGCCTTGAAAAGTCAGAGTGTGTCTCTTGTGTTGACGTGTCATTGATCTTGTGCATATGCTCACTCACCTGTCTCGCTTGTGTTTCTTCCCACTCTTTTTCTTCTTGTCTCTGCGCGTAGGTGAGGAGCTGCCAAACCTATTGATGGAGAAGGAGGAAAAAAAAATGTTGCATGTCTTGACTGAAAAATGAACTTTATGGCTGCTGCTGGATTTTGTTTTTTTTTTCACTCATGTTAGATTACATTACTCCTCACAAGAGATCATTGTTAGCAAAGGTGTCGTCCTATACAAGCTCAGCTGATTTTTTTCGACAAGAGTCTTTGTCCTCTGCTCTATTCATCCTTCTGCCTTCCTCCGCTCAGTCTTTCTTCTCTTTACCACCAATCTACTTCTTCCTTCGCACACTCTCTTTCAATCTCTCGCTCCCTCTGCCTGTTTTTGCTGACGGCGACAAAAGAAAAGAGAAGATGAGACCACGCTTTGCTAATCACTCACTTCACTCACTACAGATTTCTTTTTCCTGCAGTATCTAAAGGCTTGTTCACAATATTCATGGCAAAATAATTAGAATTCCTTTTCACAAAACCACAGTGTAATTATTCTGTCAACGAGGCTAGATGTTGGAAAAAAAAGGAAAACAAGGAAAAATGGAAGGAGTTCATCAGTGGAAGCCGTTTCCACTCACCGACTCCTTCGGCGGCCGGATTTCTTCTTCTTCCTTTTCTTTGGACGAGGAGATGGAGAGCTGCTTGATTTCCTCTTCACTCTGAATTGGCCACAGAAAGACAGAAGGAGAGCAAGAGTGAGAAAAGCACAAATAATTTACAAGTGATTGTTACGATAATCATTTTCAACGGGAATAAATTTCTGATTATAGTTATTTGCTGCTGTGCTGATAACGAGGACATAAGCGAATATTTTCTCATTTCCTCAGTTCATTCTGACACAACATTCATGCAATATGTCTCACGACCAAAACAGGAAATCGTTCAAAGAAATTAGACTCCATCTCATCTGAAGGGACACATGCAGAAATCACAATCTAAATGACCATGATGACTTTCTGACATAAACTATAATAATGATCTGTTTATCTCAGCATCCTGATATCATATTTATGTATAATAGATAGCTCATTTAATTCACCACTTGAAGGGTGAGAGCTTGTCAATGCATTATGTGTGCATTTAAACAGTGGGTTTGATTTACCTGTTGTCGCTGTGGTAGTCATTGTCAAAGTCTCCGTCTTCATAGCCAGCCAACTCAGGGTCCTCTTCATACTCATCAGGCTGATAGTGAAGATGGTTGACCCTGAAGACACAACAATGGAGGATAATGAACTCTGAGCATCTTCAGAAAGATGAAGAAAAAAACTAATAAAAAGTCTGTGAATAAAAAGCAAACACTGTTTTCCATGTATGTCAGCAGAGATTTCACAGTGAGAGTCTATTTAGTAACCATTTACATCCAGTCAGGTTCTACAGCAGCTAAACGTTCTTGTCAGCATGATAACATTCACAGAGACGGTGTTAGCATGAGGGTTTAGCAGCTTGACGTCCACCGTCTTTAATTTAACATCTTACTTCGCTAACTACAACCTGAGCAATATCTGAATATATTCATAAAAGTCCATTACAATATATTGTTTTGTCACACCAACATTTACACTAAGACAACCTGCTCCAAAGCAGGTTAGTAGTTCAACATAACCTGATCGTGGTGATTAGCTTCTGGGTTCCTGAGGTTATCTTAATAATCACAAATTCTGCTTTGTAGTACAGACCTTAGATGTTTCACAGTCTCAAAATTGACATGTGTTGACATGTGTTATTCATTGAAATGTGTCTAGTTGGTGAATCTCTTCTGTACTTTGAAACTCTTGTGACCTTTAATGTCAGACTGTAGTGTCCCGGTGGCTAAGATAAGCTCATTGTCAACTGCTCTTACAGGATTTTGTTATTCAGAGCAAAGACAACACTGACCTTGTCCACATTGCAGTTTGGTATAAGAGGCTGGTGGAAGAAGGGGGTGTTTGGGTAAACAGAGTGTTTGCTGCTTTGGATGTGTGGCGTCATTTACAGACTGACCAGAGACGAGTGTTTCTTTATTTATTGCTCTCGCACTAAACTTTTCTGTGGTTGTGAGTTGTTAAGTTCCCTCGGTACATCTGTGAGAATATCATTATTTCTCTCAGTGTGACAGCTCAACCTGTGGGAGTTGTATCTTCCCTCTTGTTTTCCACACATACAGTTTTGTATATACAGATGGTGGCAGTCTCCTACATAATCCTCCTTGCCCCACTGCCCTTATTCCTCTTATGAGCCTCCTCTGATCCACAAAATCTGACCTTGCAAGCTTTAAAAAACAATAAAAACACACACCATGCTGATTTTTTACCCTTGTGCCATCCCATCTCTCTGACCCTGTCACATCTTTGTATTATTACAAACTCAGTAGGTCATGCTCTGGAGTCTCTAGGACTTTTTTTTTTACACAGATATGCAGCATATGGAGGTTTGTATGGAGGTAACTTATATTAAAGTGATGATGACAGAGACACAACCTCGATAACTATCCATGTAGCTTCAATTAGTTGGAAAGAGATGAAAACAGGCAGGAGTAATGGGATGAAGAGGGTGAAGTGATTCACAAAAACAAGTTAACAAAGAAAGGACGGTGCGTCGCAAGAAAGGAGATTAAATAAACACGGAGAGGAATATCAAAGTGGATTTTGTATCAGATCAGGACAAAGGGGTGATGAAGAAAAAAGACAAAATAGATGGTGTAAAGTATATGGGAGGACAGCGAGGAGCAGGGCTGACGGTTTGTTAGAAGGAGACGAGGCAACAGAGCCATTAATTGGCTGAGCACCACTGGGCACAGCAGGGATGCCAAGTACCAGCAAAATAACCTCACTTCACAATGACAGGCCTTTCCACGCACATGCACAGAAATGATTTTGAGAGAGCTCGACACACACACACACACACACAAACTGAAACGCTTGCTTTAATGAAGAAACCTGCTTTATGAAAATCATGTAAATTCAAACTCGAGCAACAAAAACAAGCGCCTGGTAGAACGGAGAAAGTGGAGGAGAGGAGGAACCAGCTGTAGGCGGTATGGGTGTGACACACTTCACATCAAAGAGGGAATTCAGTTTTTTAACAAGTTGGAAACTCTGTTAAGTTAGAAACTGCCTACAAATGAATATCGACTCGATGACATTTCAGATGAAGCGTACGCTGTGAGTTGATTGCGCTCGCAATGAAAAGGGAGAATATCTAACTTCTAAAATTCGACACAACGCTCTGCAGTACAACATCCTCCACCCAGGCTACATACATCCTGCTGACACTAAGGCAAAGATGGAGAAATACTTCAAACTCCTGCACCTGTTTTGGATAAAAAAACACCCATGTTATTTTACAGACAATCTTCTTCTACAAGGCCAGATCTGGACATCAAACATATAATAAATATTAAAAACTACATTTAAGGACAATGTCTGTGTAGTGAGGATTCACGTGCAATATTTATATATCACGTCTCTATAAAAGCTAAAACTGATTTTGGGGTGTATTAATAATGCAGCACTTTCATGATAATGTCTATTTTCTACACTTGCTTTCTGCTTTAACAAGACTTTCCATTTCAATCTTGATTTGGCCTTTTAAAAACAAAAAGGTTAATTTTAGCTGCCATTTAGCCTTTTGTCCAATACCAGGGTCCCTGTAGAGGCAGGAAAGAAGCACACTGCCAAAAAGAGCAATTAACAACAATTGAAAGTATTTAGTGGTCCCCATGCTTAGTCATTAGTGATAAATCAACTAATTCCCCATCCTGCGTCTCATGTCTTAATTGATGCCGTGCAATATGGCGGAGACATCTGTCCAGCCTGGTCGTTATCAAGACATCGTTCCTGTTAGGCAGATGACTGCACGCCCCCATTCTTTAATAGTGCCCTGGTGAGGCAGGACGCTTCCAAATTCAGCCTCTGTCCCTGAGACCTGGCAGTGATGGACTGCAGCCAAGGCCCTCCCCAGGGCTGCGGCACAAAGTAGCTCAGCTCATTCACACACACCCTCCCTCATTTTGCCACTGAAAACCCAGATATGTTTCTACTGCTGCACAGAGTTATAGTTTGTTATTCTGGAGGGGGGGTTGGGTGAGTGGAGGTTAGATTGATTACTCCTCAGTACAAGGGTGGAGCCAGATCTAGTCGCTGCTTGATGGTGATCACATTAAGATGAAGGATGGACTGGACCGGGAGTTTAAGCTGAGCCGATCAATTCTGATCGCAGTGAGAAACCTTGATGTTGTGTTTGCAGCCAGATCAGATATCTGCACCTCAGTCCAACATCAGAATCCAAGAAACGTCTTTCTGTTTCATAAAGAATAAAGCTGGTATCAGATATTTCACTGTGATACTGAAAACCTTATATAAAGGCCAGCGTCAGCTTCTGCATTGATCCCCATGCTGATCGGACAGCCTTGGTGTGTAAGCTTGAGCAGCTCCTGGAGGCTTTGCAAACTGAATTCCTCCCCTCGATCTACGTTCACATCCATTGTGCAGGAAATCAATGTTGGACATTTTTAAATACAGAGTTATGAGCTGTTTATTGCTAGTGTGTGAGCGTATTAAGCCACAGCTGAAGAACAGTCTGGCTTGTCCCTGTGGAAAAGATGGCATCTGAATGGGACTAGGCAGCTGAACAAAGTCAAACATACAGTTGACAGCTGTATATCTGAGGAGGAAACACAGCTCCCTGCAAATCTGCATATCTATATTGACATCTACATCCAGCTCTGTGTTGATGCATATCTATTTTTGCACATATTTCAACCTTTTTATTTATTTATTTTTCTCAAAAAAAGGATCTGTGGATCCAGAAATAAACCAGAGACCCAGTTTCAGAGACAAAACTGCACCACTTGTATGAAAACACTGGCACCTTCAGGTTTAGTGCAGGCTAGTTACCACAGTGACTGAAGCCACATTGACCCACATTAATTGATGAGAGGGTCCCTTGATGCATTACCTATTAAAATGTGGGAATGTAATCTGCTTATTATTGGTGGCAGTGAATATCAGTGAGGCAGTGAGAAGTCTGTAGTACAGTTTTGATCAAAGGGGTCAAACCGAGGGTCAAGTACAGCATCCTTGTTGTATTGCTCCAGATTCCATCACTTCATTTTAAAAGTCACCATGTTGAGCAGAGGGAGACATGGTAGATTATTTCAAAGAGGTCGTGTGTGTGTGTGTGTGTGTGCTCTGAGTGAATGTAGAGGATGTGGACGCGAGGGAGGATAACAACCCCGCAAATTACAAACCTTCTTCAATTTTCCACATCAAAGCCTTTCTGCAGATGGAAAGTTGCAGAATTTGATTCTAAAAGTTCTAAAAAATCCTACAGAGACCTGAGTTACACGAAACCTTGAGATTGAACCCATGTGAAAAGGCAAAACAAACATAAGCTTCGTGTATGTTATAGTTTTCTTTTCTGGACCATAAATGTTTACGATACTGATACTGTACTGTACATAATCGTCCTCTGTATCTCCCTCCCTCAGCACGCTCTAGTTAAATGTCAGACACCGGCTGAGGTGCAGAGGAGGGAGAATCATTAGTCCAGGCTGTGAGACAGGAAGCATCAGCATCATTACCAGTCATTAGTTCAGAGACAGCAGGTCACGTCGCCACCGCCACGCCACCTCACTCAATCACTCACACATACAGTTATGATGGACTGACTCAGGAGGGCGTCCACACCCACATCCTACTGTTGCTATTCCTCATGTTTGTCAGGACTGAAGCAGTGGCTCTGTTCACTGACTGGAGCGTGAGCATCTTTTTGGGATTTGGACAATGACTGTACAAGCAAATACTTTAATTATGTAGACATTGCCGTTATCATGCCAATCTTTGCTTCATTGGTTTCCAGCTGAGTTCAGAATTAACTTTAAAATGCTACTGATTGTTTTCAAAAGCATCAGGGTTCAACTGCTCTCTGTGGTGCTCACACACCGACGCGTTACAAGCCTAAGCCAAGGATTTTAAATTAAAATTTATTGCACCTGTGTGATTGCGGTCCATATTCTGTGGAACTGACTGCCTGAAGACATTATTAGACTGGCAGGCCATTTCTCATAAGTTCTCTCAAAATCAATTTCTGCTTACATTTGTTATTTATTGCTGTCTAGTTTTATGAGATTCATTTGCTAGAAAGTATTTGCAATCATCTTGTTATCAATTGATATAATAAAAATAAAGTCTTTGGGATCCAAATACATTTTCTACAAAAAAAAAAAAAAAAAAAAAAAAATAGCGCAAGGCAAGAATATGGAGGTAAGTGTAAATGAATATAAATGTATTATTTAGATTTTGGATGTGCCCCTGTCTGAACAGAGATGAAATACATCTTCATTTTTCTCTCATAACTTTTAATCACATTTCTCCATCGGCTGTGTGGAGCAGGATAAAGCCTGTCTGATGTTTCAGTGGAGTTATTTTTCATCTCCAGATCTGGGACCTTGTGCACTTTAACGTTAGATTGGAAACTGACAAGCTGAAGTTAGATACCTTCTTAAAAGTGAATGAAAATGGATTGAGTTTTTTGTCAATACCTCTCCTTTTTTTTTTTTTCCACTGATACTTCAAACTAACTTTACTTTCATCCGATGCTCCTCCAACAGCTTCTGATTTTTCCCACTGACCTACTGCTCTTTTTCCTTCATTGATTTCTACTCTGATCTTTAACAGTTAAACAGCTTCTCTTTTCTTGAAGATGAGCTTCAAACAGAAACCATGTTTAATTATTGGACTGATTCAGATACATATTATGTTGATGGCAGATTATAATGCCATTTCCCTGCATATTTCTTATCTGCAGTGAAGGATTGGATGGCAGCGAATTCTTCCGCTTAGAACAGAAATCCTTATTATAGATCCTGAGCCTCTGGCTTCTCTAACTCACCATGTGGCACTGGCTGTTAAAAACCTTGGAGGTGGTCGACACCACAACTGCATGTTTAACTTGTCATGTTTTTCCTTCAAGAAATGTATCTAGAATTAGATGGTCTATTTCTTATGATGATCTTCACAGGGATTCATGCTTTTATCACTTCACGATGGGATTATTGTACTGCGGTGTTTACATACCTCTGACAAAACATGTCATGACCATTTCTTTCCTATATTATAATCTCTCTTCACTGGCTGACTGTGTTCTTTAAAATTGATTAAAACTGACAAAGCTACCTGACTGATCCTCTAAATCAGCGTTAACCAGCTGATAGATTGAGATCTTCTGTCAATGACCTGCTAGTGGTTCTCTGGGCAAGGAAAAACTGACTTGAGGAGCTGAGACTTGAAAATCTAGTCTGCTTTTCAATATTCTCTCAAAACTCAACTTGTGTATCTTAATTTACTTGTCACTTTTGTGTATTACTTCCATTTTCTTCCTATTCTTCATTCTATCTTAATTATTAGATATGTTATTTAATTGTTATGCTTGATTCTTAACTAATGTTTTTTTATTGATTGGTGTCTTATTTATTCCACTGTCTTATTTTCTCAACTGTTGCTCTATGTGTAGCACTTTGTAATGGCTGTTTTTAAAGCTCCAAATAAAAAATGTTACTACCATTAAAACAATTAAGCCTCTAGCATCTTCACACTCTTTTCCAATATAAATCTAATAGCCAGTGGGAGCACATGTGCCACATACACCACACTACAATTCAGAGAGAACTACATTTGACATTGGAGATTCAGATTAATAAATTGTGATGTATTATAACAGGATAATATAAGACTTTATTGACTCCCAGGGAGAAATTCAGAACTTACTCAGCTTCATATAAAGTAGCTCAAATTACCCCCATTTGTACCAGTTGTAAATCCAGTAACATATGTTATTCTGTTGAGTACTTTTTCTTATGTCAATGAATATTTCTATGCTGTAATATTATACTAGTATTTCTTATACTGTTTGTGACAAACGTATATATAAACACAGTAGCTTTGTGTTCTATATTACGGCAGATGTCCTGTAACTTACACTGGTTGTGTGTGTGAACCTTCTCTGGTGATGACGCCCTCTTTGTCCATCAGCATCTGTCTGAACGTGCTGACTTTCTGTCGAATCTCTTCCTCTGTGTACCTGAGAATGAACAGAAAGATGCAACATTTAGTAGAGGACATGACACTCATCAGTAAACAACAGGAGAGCAGACGGGGGGTTAAATGAATTCTTCTTCAGCTTTTAATGACAGGACAAGATGCAGCAGGAGCACAAGTGAAGCTAATTGTCGTCCGTCATAACTGCCAGATGTTCGTGTAGGAGTCATGTCATCCCCTGCTATCGCACAGAGGCTGAACAAATGTCAAAGACTGTCATCTGACAGTGCCCCGGACCAAAAATTACTCTCAGCTGAATGATGTATATTCTGATGACACACTGAAGACTTCCTCTACCCTGGTGGTTACTTATTCAGGCCTGGGTTATGTGTCATGTCTTATTCGGCAGGCAAACGATGTGAGAGGCAGTGTGAAGAGCTGACGCAGACAGAACGCAGCAGAAAGCTGCAGCAGCACATGAAACAAATTACTGTCACATTGCAGACTGTATTACAATTTGTCTTTTTCATTTCTTTTTCATTGTGGTAAGTAATTGCACTATGTCAGTCATTTTTCAATTTATTCTGATCTCACTGGGTTGCAACATAAAACATAGTAAATGAAGCAAACGCTGATGAAAGTGTTAATGCATACGGCTTTGAGCTTCATCGTTTCGGTCTGTGAATATCACAAGTATAAAAGTGGTGACAGCTCTACAAGGACACAGTAATAATTCCACCAGCTGCTCTGAACAAGCACAGCAGAAGGAATGAAGTCAATCCTGTCCCATTCTTCTCTACTGGTTCTCAGAGGATGGCTCTGCAAACGTGTGGCAGTACATGGCCTTTTCAGTGCGCTGTGCACCAAGCTGATCTCCTGGTACAGTCACACCATCTTACACCATCTCCACATTCTGCTCTGGTTGTGGTAATGAGCTGTAATGAGATACAGAGGCGCAGAGACGAGAAGGGAGAAAGGAGGATTAAGGACGGAGGGGAATGGCAGAGAATTAATAAAGCTGTGACAGTGTGGCTGAGAGCCAGACATAACAGAATTAAACTGACTGGAAACCTCTGCCATTAATAATATACTGCAGTGTTCATATCAAGTTCAACAACAGGAGCTGTAGATTCATATCTAGAGAACAGAAATAACAGTGGCACCGATCTTCTCTTCTAACTGTTGGCAACAACTGAAAACTCACTGTGTCATCTGCATTTACAGAAAACTGGTAAAACAGATGTATATATGTCTATTCCATCTGTGACAGTAAACATATGAGGACGGCCATTTATTCTAGATTCCTGGGCATCTTGCTCTAGCATGTAGATATTAAATTTACTGCTCCCGCTCTTCAGGGCTTTCCATGTGTTTGCTCAATTATCAACACACTCAAGAGTTGGAGCCGCAGCAGAGGGTGTGACACATGGAGGCAATTAATGCATTTTAAAACCTTTAACACCCTGACTGCTGCAATTTGCATCAAAATTTGTTCTCCTTCTTGGAATCATAACTCAATCAAGCCTCAACACTCTGACATTATACACATAATTTTACATGCAGTCACTTACACGTCCTGAGGACATCATTATCTCCACTGACACTCTATTTACATTATCTATATTGTGAACAAACTGTTTAAAAATCTGATCTGAAATCATAAATAAAAAGACACAAAATCTTGGCTTCATCCTCATCATCGACATCAGGTCCTTAGATATTATTCAGTGTAACAGTAGTCTAGTGATAGCTGTCAGTACACTGCAAACAGGAGCAGATAACAGCAAATTCAGAATACTTTTAATGGTGCAGTCTACTATGGCAGTGATGGGATCATAGATGTGAAAGATCTGGTGTCTGTACTGTCTGATGTGATGGTATTCAGAGCCACCTCTTGTTCTCTGAACCACTTAATAACGCAGTAGGAGGAATAGTTGGGAACTATTATATCAGATGTAGACCGGCAGGCTGAAATTACATTAGTACACTCATCACGTCTGTACATTAGAGGTGGGTTGACATAAATATAAAAACATCTATGTGCAAGTAGTCTGGTTAAACAGCACTCTGGTCTACACTCAACCTCCTTCAGGTGCAGCCAGGACCCCCCATTGTTAACCATGTGAGTTTCTCTTTGTTGGATCTTAGGAATAGTAAAGCAGATATGTTTCCATCTGACGTGAGTTCTACCTCCAGTGCGTAAAAGTCCATGGGAGCTGTCCATCACTCAGTGCTGAAACACAGACTCTCACACGGCAACTGATTCTCTTCTGCTCTCACCTGCAGCTCATGGACCAGTTTTATGAGCTGGATTATAAACTAACGAGTGGCTCATTTCAGCATGGAAATGGCATTAGTGTGAGGGGTGTTTACTCTTCTCAGATTAAATATAGCAATCAATATCATGTATTCTGAGCCAGGTGCTATAAGCACATTGACGGCGTGTAGAATGAGATTAGGAGAGTGTGATGGAAAGCTGTAATAGCTGGCTGAAGGCAGCCGGCGTGGCACTCAGGTCCCACTGTATGACAGTCTCTCAGCCATGGTGGATGTCATCTCAGCACAATGGAGGCCACATACCTATACTTTATATTCAGGGTTGTCCATGCATGGTGCAGGAGCCATCACCATATGTTAGCCACTTCCCCACAACTCTACAGCAGCCAACGCATGGGAGTACATCGGGGAAAATGATGTGAAGGCTCAGATAGGAAACTATCTATCTATATATTGTAAAAATGAATGTGTTCTGGCCAAACAGGCGCCACTGTAGGACTTTCTCCTTCAAATTGTACTGATAATGGTGAGGATATTAGCATCCGCAGCTCTGTCTGTTGACACTACAGCTAAAGCAAAAAAATAGGGCTCAGAACTTGAGGGGTTAAAGCTTCTGTTGACTCGTGACCCTCAGAATGGCTTCCTCCTCTTTCCCTCATCTTTCAATTGCTTGATTCTGAAGCACAGCACAGCTTCACAACATGAATCACAGCAAAAATTTGGTTCTTTTTGATTGGTCTGGCTCACTAACTGAAGTCAGAGAATGTATGCCCAACACTAGTGCTGCTTCAAGAGAGCCCAGGGCTTAGAAACATGGGCCAGCACCTGCGGGAAGCTGGTAAATGGTTGGCAGGTTCACTTACAGCTGTTTAAAAAAAATCTATGGACAAAAAGAAGTCAAACAACATCTTTCTTTCTTTCTCAATGGCCAAACTTTTGAATTGCATTTAATTTAAGGTAAGTGAGAAAAAAAATCTATAATGAGCTCTGAATCAATCTGTGCAAATGGGCACATATCGGATGTTTGTCAGAAGCTATTAGGATACGCTCAGTAAAACAACACATTTCTCCTCTGCACATTTAATTAGCATTTCTTGCAGCTGTAAAGGTGCAAGAAGCTGCTTTCTATCTAATGCACCATCTGTTCTGCCCTGACAAGGTGCAGAGGGGGTGGTCACTCTAAGCAAAGCTGTCTAATGCTCAATTCAGATTGAAATGGATGTTAAACTGTGCAGTGCACTTGTATATTCTTATCTGTGTGTGTTTATGTATGAGTTGGGACGGTTCAGAGGATGAAATTAGCTAAGCAGAGCCTGATGAAAGCCATTTAGCCCAAACCCAATGCCTCCAGCAAGCAAAGATCCCAGTGATTTGGACAGAGAGAGAGATGGGGACATCGATTAGGGTGAGGGGCTCCCCGCCATCACGTCCATGAAAAATCACCACGATTAAAGAACTTGATTGGAGTAATTAGACAGCTCCGAGCACCCACAGATTTCCCCTATTAACTCATGATCCTGGAAAATGAATAGTTGTGGCCCAGAGACCATCCTTACGCTGATAGCCATTGATTTGATGAGGACGTGCCTACGTGAAGAGCGTGCTGCTGTGTGTTTGAGCGTATGCTCCTCCTGACTGCCAGCGCTGTTGCTTTTCCACAAGTCGTCCCCCTGGCGCTGCTGTGCACCTATGAAGCTCTGCAACCATCAATCCTGCTGCAAAGAGTACAGAGGCAAAGTGATGCCAGTGTAGTTAGCAAGATTGAACACTGCTGGGAACCTGGGAAACACTCCCACATTTCTATTTGAGGGGCAGAATTAAAAAGAGCGACTGAGCGCCACAGTGAAGCTGCTACAGTCGTTCAACTCTCGAGTGAAGAGGGTTTTCAATTGATACTCTACAAAGTCAAAGATTTTCTGGTTAGATAACAGATACCAGATAGAATAGACAAAAGGTAGCAAAGATAGAGTCCACCTTTTTCTCTATATAAAGCTGCACTTTACACCTCCCCCACGGGATAGGCAGATCATTGGTTGAAGAACCACAATCAGACATCACTGCACATGCTGATTGCTCATCTTCTCTAAGACCTCCTGTAAGGATTTCAAGCGTGGACCCTCAGTATTGCTGGGCACCCCTCCAGTGACAGTGTATAAAATGGGTCATTGTTCCTGAGAGATACGATGTTTTCCCCACCAATTTACACTCTGATAGGACACAGGCTTATCGTCCTATGAAAGCAGGCTTTGGCTTGCGGGAAAAACCTCTATCAGAGCAGATAGTTATTTGCTGTGGCCTCAGAGGCTCTGTGAGCAGCTGTTTTAATGAGATCCAAGCTATTCACAGCGCTTGCAATTCAAAGTGTCACTGAAGATGTTGCTAAAGCAATACTGTGGCAGAACTGGAAGCCAAAATACTGCAACAATTTAGCTCCCAGCCTATCTCTTTCCTTTCTGTCTGATATTACCAAAAATGCTCAATGTGCAAATTCAGTTATGACGTACCACCCCCCGCCTCTCTCTTGCCTTTGTATCTTTTTTTGCTTGTGTAAGGCTGCACCTCTCTCCTTGGCTTTAAAGCAGCAGATATTTAGATTTCAATATACACTAGGGCATCTTATTTTTCTGCTTGATGAAGCAAGAACAATATTTTCTGTCTTCTCTATTATTTCTTATTTTAAAATGCTTCTACCACTGCTAGTGCACACTACTCCATGCATGTGTTGGACATGCATGCATGTGCTGTGCAGTTGCATATACATGGCTCATGTATTTAGAGAAAGTCCCATGCAGCCTGCAGTGAGGCCCTGTGAAGAAAGCTCATTAAAAGAGCTGGAAAAAAAAAGTCAGACTCCACAGGAGCCTGATTCATGCACAATCACTGTGGCTCAATTAGCGTGGAAAAATACCCATGAAATAGAGTCTGAACCTTTGCATGCAGAGCAGCCTGGAGCTTGAAATCAGCCACAGAAGTCCATTATCATGACATACCAAACATAGTTTAAAAGTACATGCAATGCATTTAAAAAAGAAAGTATCCAGGATGTTGTTGGCAGTACCATCTCCTTCAAGAGCTGCTCTGACAGATCATACATCATTTTTTTCCAGACATATGTCACATATAAACGGCCCCTACGTATGTAACCTTAAGCCCATCTAATATATATAAAAGGGCATGTTCCCTGCAACGCGGAGCACTAAGTGCATCAGTGAATGGAGATATGCTGCCAGGACTTGGATTGCTAAATGAAAAGACTCCTTTAATTGCTGAGCCTGTCTAATTGGCTCCCAGGGTGAGACCATCACTCATGACAGACTATTTTTCCTGGTCTTATCTCTGGAGAAGAGTATGACTGGATTGTGGAGGGGATGGGGTGTGTCAAAGAAATGAGGGGAGTGTCTACCATGCTGGCATGGTTACAATTGAAGGCAGGTGTCAAACCTGCCCCCCATCATAATCCTTCACTAAGGCCTCACTCGGTATGGAGGCTGAGCCCTGTGTCTTAAATCCACAACAAATGAAAACAGACTCCGGCCACCATCTTAATTGTGCCTAACGCTTAGCATTGCTCTCCTTCTCCACCCGTGTGTTTCATCCATTGCTCTATCCCTTAATCCTGCACACATGTACACACACTCTCATTTAAAGAGGCACATTAGAAATTGGAGAGGCCGGGTGAGCTGTGCTGAGCCAAGCTGGCAAATGAGATTCTCCTTTTATTATAGCTTAACAAGATGAGTTGGGTCCGTCCAGAGTTTTAACGCTCAGTTAGAGTGGTCGTCGTCCTTCAAGTGCGACCGTCTGCTGGCCGAGCAGTCTGAGAAGCTGGCCAGTGTGTGGGTGTCTGCTCTTACTGACAAAGCTGCTACATGCTGCAACACTGTTCCCCTGGACATCATGGCTCTCAAACCAGGGGCATCTATGTCATCTATGTCTACTCTAGGCCAGGAGATGAGTGGACCTGACAGATGGCAACAGTAAACCCCCGTCTTTTTTTGTATACTCCAGCAGTTCCTTTTCAGCTGTGTCAGTCTGCCGTACCTCTAGCATTTGCCTGCAGCCTTAATGAGGCCCTACTGGCTGACAAGCCCACTCCTGCTCAGGGGAAAGGAAGGAGGGACCAGTAAATGAGTGGGTAGAAAAAGAAACCTTAATCCATCTACATCTCTCACCACCTCCTTCACACCATCTCCTCCCTCTTGAGGAGCATTGATTGAATTCATCTCCATACTAAAACAGTACTATCGGTAGCAGTAAAGTTAGTTTTTGTCAATTAATGAACACAGAAAAACTCACACATTCCGTTATTTCAGTTAGTCTGTTGCCTCTCATATCTAGACTTAAGGGGAAAAAACTCACTAATTGGCTTGGCCTTTATTCAATTAAATGACCCCTCTGTAATCTATCAAAGATTAGCGGGCTTTATATAATGACAAATGTGCTAGGAGTAAAATGTCACCAGGTATCAGTGGGAAAGTGAGTTTTCTTTGTATGAACACAGGATCAAAGAGCCTGTCATTAATTACACTCAGCCTGGGGGTTGCATGCAAGCAGTGGTGTGTGTGTGTGTGTGTGTGTGTGTGTGTAAATGCCTCAGATTGTGGATTAGATCTGATTGTATTCAGTATTTTCCATGAGTGCGGATTAAAACCAACCCAAAGTTTGTGCTGGAGGACACACATCTCAGTAATAAACTACACCACATTAACACTGGGTTGGCGTGTGCTCTTAACTGCCTCTGTCTCTATGGCAACCTCACTAATAACCATTACTTGAGAATACCATTAATCCGAGTGTCAGATGATGAGTAATGTTGTATCTGTGACATGAACAAAATTGTGAAACAAAATGGCTCCATGTATTTCCATGTTTAAACCCTAAATCAGGTGCTTGTGTGTGTGTGTGTGTGTGTGTGTGTGTGTAATGTCGCTGCTACACAGTGTGATCTTGGTTCAAGGGATTACCAAGATTTGTTGTTCTTACCTGCGAAAACCACTAAAACCAAATCATTTTCATATTGGAAGCACACACATGAATTTCAGATATTAAACTCAAGTATTATGCAAAAGTTGTGTTGTTTTTTGAGACATTCCTGCCTTTTCTACTCTTTTCTCACAGTTTTGAAGGTTGAATTCCCAGTGTGCTGTGGTGCCTGTCACAACTAACACTGTTGGTTTGGGCACAGTGTAAAAATCCCTGACACGCACACAGTCGCCACTTTTCTTCTTCTTCGCTTTCTTCCACAGGCACTCAACCATGTCATGTCACTGCCACTAGTCCGGTGAAGAGGGCTGAAGCCTTCTCTGGGTTTTCTAATTGTAAACATTGCAAATTATGTTACGTGGGGCAGCTGGCCAAGCAGGAAGTACCCAGGTCTCTGCCAAAATGCTCCCTGTGGAGTCCTTCGCTTAATAGTGAACCGTTTCCTGTGCTGGGAAACCAGAACAACCTGCCATATAAGGACATTAGTTTCATTTGTGCCAAATGTGCTCAAGTCATTCTTTCTGCCCCAAAACGAGCAACGCAGTAACAGAAGAATGGAATAGAAAAAAAAACCCATCGACTGGTCATAATGTTTCATAGCATGATACTAAAAATGGCCACAGTACCATTTTACAGCTGCTCTGCACCATTTCCTAACAAAAACACAGCTCCTTATGTTTACTCTCCTCCTCTGCAGGGGCTTGTTTTTTCTTCTTCCCACTGCTGCAATGAAAATGACTTTTGGCAGGTAACAGATTCAGAATGTAATGTTTTGGTGCAGCTTGTGAACTCAGCACCCCTACAGGTACATACCTGTCAACGTCAAGCTCTCCACTGCACACACACAATACTTTCATGGCTCGCATCGCGACCGCCTCAGCCCGGTAAGTGCATTGTGAAGAAAAGATAAACAACTACTGTTCAACTGAAAACAGTAATGTCGCTTGACATCAAAACACCCAGTGCAACTGGAGCAACTTCTTACAACAGTTATTTAAAGCAACTTTAATGTTTTTGTGTTTAATACGTGTCTGGTCTTGTGCAAGAACACTTTCATATTTTTAGTCCAAAACTTGCTTTCTTTTTTCTGTGCGTGCTCCAAGTTGGATCCACCAGACTATGTGATCTTGCTGTAAACTGCCACCTGTGTAGGAGTGTGTTTTTCATCGTCAAGCGCTCCGACCGTGTTATTAAAGGCTTCCTGTTTTGTTCCATTACTGGCTGAGATTCACAAACACAAATCAAAAAATTAAAAATTAAAAAGAAAGGAAAATTTACAAGTCTCTTTGGGCATCAGCCGCTGAACAGCAGTCGTATTAAAAGACTTGAAAAATTTGAAAACATTATTACAGTGACATGTTATCAGAGCAGTGCTGCACTGTAACAAATGAGTCAATGAAGTATCTGCAGATGATACATATTTTAGAATTTTGTTACAACGTCTAAATGTCCAGCTACATTTTTCATCCATCTCACAGACTTCTGACTGAAGATCCACTTCAGTTTTATTCAACTATCTACACAGGCCGTGTAACAGAAAGATGTGCATTTCTAAAACTACATATAACTACATATTTTATATTATTCTTCTGTTTTCTGGACAAATCTACAGGGGGTGCATGTTCAGCTCCAGACGCTGATACAACTAAAGCTTTTTCTCTGAGAGCATTTTCTGAGACGTGAGAATAAAACAAAAAGTTAAGGACCTGACACTTAAACAATGAGCTGGAATTCTCTATAAAGCTCATTAAAGCTGTGGAGCTGCATATTCAGATGATAATTGTGGTCTCATCATGATGAGTGAGCTCTTTCACATTGTCTTCTGCAGCTTTGAGTACATATTCAACAGGTGCTTCTTGCTTGTACTCACCCCTGCTCCTCCATCATCTCCTGCAGCTCCATACATTTGAGCTCTACCCTCCTCTTCCTCTCGTGGTCCAGGATTTCTCTGTGTGGTTTCTTCACCAGGACGGGTTCTGCTTTGGGTTCCTCCTCCTCCTCTGTACCCGGCTGTCCCTCCTCAGTTTTAGCTTGCAAGACTGTGGTCGGTGGGGTCACTACTGATCCTGCAGCCGTTCCCGCTCCTGCAGCAGGAACCACGGGCTGAGCCATCCCGTTCGCACCATCCTTAGGAGACGGCATCCTTGCTGCATCGTACATGGTCACTAAACTCTATGGAGAAGCAGAAGGAGAGAAAAAGATGAGCTGAAGGAAAAACAGAGACACTGTATAATCCAGTGGATTTTAGCAGACGTAGTCTCATTTCATATTAATAATTCAATGCCCAATCTATCCATGACCCCATTTTAGGAGGATTTTTGTAGTCGCTGAGTTATTTATGCGCTGTTCACGTAGGTGAGAGTGAATAATTCTTAAACATATAACACATATTTAATAAAATAAAAGGAGAATATGTTAATTTCCACTGTTCAGAGCCCCATGAAGGAAGCTTAGTCCCCAGACAGCAGACGACAACATTTCCAAAATGGACAATAGAGAGTGAAAGGTGAGCTGTTTGTGATATGGTGGTGATATCTCTGGACAGGCTGCAGCATCTCTGCCTGAAATGAGCAGTGCGCTCTACACACACACACATCAACACACTGTACACACTCATACTCTGTATCTTGAATACATGTAGACATAGACAGCCTGCGACAAGCAGTGACAGCGACTTCTGCTCCATGAGTCAACAACTGAGTGACGCCTGGAGGGAGGTTGGGGTGGAGGACGATAGGTGTGGGGGGTTAACAGCCTCTCAAACCCAACTGAAGCTGTAAACTAACATTATACATATTGTACGTCATGACAGGTGAAGGAGGATGGGAGTGGAGCACTGATTTATCTTTAACATAAATGGACTAATTCATTGATTCAACCATGAGATCATTCTTTTTTCTTGACTTTCTCAACGTGACAGTCATTTTAGTAAATAAAACCTCTTCCAGTAAAAGTGCGTCATGGTCTCGTTTCTGATTAAGATGGACTGTGTTGTGCTAGTCCAGAGCAAGACGAGAGGAAAGACCTTCACGTGCCCATGAGCTTGGACCACCCAGCACCTCAGCGCCTCAGCTTCTTCAGCTAATGGCTTCATTTTTCAGAGCGGTGAAGAATCCCAGCTGTGTTACTCCATCACTGTCACACCTGGAGACAGAATGAGACTGAGTCTCACTACTACATTTACATGTTCACTCAATTCGTCGTGTGAGCGCGTAGCAGCTCAAGCCGTTCTCTCCATTTGAGCTGGTTCTGAAAGTCTTTGACTGGTTAATAGGGATATGCCTGTTTTTGAAGTGCTGCATGCTGGTAAACGAGCCGTGGATCCATGCGCAGTGACATGACTCTCGGCTGATGGAACAGGTGGCAGGACAGCAGGAGGTATTATCACTGAATCCATTATACAGTAAATCAGTATTTGATATTCTATGACAGCGATCTCTCATCTGCGCACACTCGTCTGCAGTGAAAAGCTCTTTTCTCTCAAAAATGACTTTCAGGTAGTCAGCAGCAACATGAAGGACCTCTGTCTCTCTACGTACCAGGAAGAAAGTCTTTGATTTTTTCTTGTTTTACTTTATTTGATGCCATTTATTTACAAAACTCAACAGCAGCAACTGTCATCAGCGTCACCATCACCATCAAAAAGACTGAACAGACTGATACAAATGCACGATATCAGCAAACAATGAGAATACGATAAACGTGAAGACACAAAACAAAAGAAAAACCAACAAAGACGATACAACTTGAACTACATCAATCTGTTATGATCACAGAGAAGAAAGCGTGTGCTCCTTTACCTCTCACACATCTCACAGATCTGACAAACACGTCCACATGATTCCAACACAACTCCACTCACCATTGCCAGAATAAATAAGTTCTTAAAGAGAAATTCAAATTCGAAACTTGATGTTCTCCAATCTAAGAGGTTTTGGGAAAAATCCAGACTTTTAGGTGTTAATGAACACTGTAACATCTACCTATCCAACTAAATTGGCCAAAAAACACTGTTTATGTTAAATCTCAGTCTTAGAAATTCATTGCAAGAGTTGTGATTCATTCAGTTTAACTTAAAATCGTAATTTAAAGGAAATTTCACCAAACCAGTTTCTTAAAATATTACATTTTTGCTAACAGGCTAAATTAGTTCCTCCTGTTTGCTACAGAGATGTAACTATGTCAAGCTCAAGCTTGTCTGCTCAGGTCTGAATCTTTGAGTCAGAAGCGAGGGCTATGGTTAATCCCATTTGTGTTGGACACCGTGTCTGATAACAAACACCATGATTTTTACTGTGTGCAACTGTCTGAACCTGAAAATTTGAAATTCAGCTGTAAGGCACATAAATGAAATGAGGATATCATCAGAAATATCTACATAAACAGGATCCTCCCATCACAAATGTGATTCTCCACAATGCCAGATGTTGGGAGTCACGGCTGCAGGCCATGTATCAGTCTGTATTCAACAGTTGCTGTAAGTATCCAGCCATCTCATTATACTAATGCATCATTCCAGTCATTCCTTTTCATTCCCGAGAGGGGATGGGGCATGCAAAAATCTGTTCTGTTTCAAGTTAAAACAACTAAATCATTTAATTGTGTACTGAAAAATAAAAAAGCGGTGAATAAAGGGAGACTTGTCAGTGAGCTGATAAGGAAGCAGAGCGCTCAGTTAATTGTGTGAGAGTCCTCTACAGAGACTGAAGGTTATCTGTGACTGCTGTATTAATGGTGGCACCAACCTCTTCTGCTATTATTACGAGGGCGTATAAGACTGTCACATCCCGACAAACACTGTTTGTAATTAGTCATTATGCTAAGTGAACATGTTTAGCCACATGCGATGGGTGTCACCATCAGTTAACTCAAAGCACAAAGAGATAATATGTTTCAAACATTCAATATTCCTGTTTGAAGCAGTGATTTCTGCCATTAGCTTGTGGCCTCTCTCCATTCAGTGAGAGAAGATTGTTCCTATTCTCTGTTCCTAACCTCCGCCTGCGGTTTCCTGCGCTGTCTGTTTGATTGGCTGCTGCTGCTGCTGTTCTCTGCTCCCATCACACCTTATACGACAAAACAAACCGGTGGTGTAACATAACACTTAAAACAGAGCGGATGTGTCCCTTTGCATTAAAATGTTGAAAGTCTACTGTGAGTTCCATACAAGCCTCATGATCTCTCAATTACACAGTCTCTGGTAGCCCACACAGAGCTGACTCATCTGGAACATACAGTAGATGGATCGTGTACTTAAAGCTCAATTAAGAAGAATAACATTCTCCATGGCCACATGGTGAAAAAACCTAACTTAGTCTCATTAGCATCCTAATGTAGCATTAGCCTAGTGGGGCATGAGATAGAGGGGCGATTGCCTGGACTTGAACCACAGTGTGATTAAAATGATGAAATGAAAACCGCTTATAGTAATCACGTCTGCGCAGGCCAGACTGATCACTGTAATGTGGAGATGATTATTATAACCAATTCTTCTTTTTTATTTCTGGAGCAGATTACCATCTAATTGACATTTGTATTCTTATTGTACAACTATAAAAAGTAATGAAACGCAGAGCTTTTAAGATAACGTAAACATGACATAAACTGTGGCGTGACCCGCTTCTGCTCCACACGCTTTGTCTGAGTGGGCAGGGTGAAAGTGTTACACTCCTCTTAACACAAAACACCTGCTGCTGCTGCTACTGTGTGTGTGTGTGTGTGTGTGTGTGTGTGTGATGGATGAGAGTTATGCTCTGTAAAAGTCCCAACACAGGAGCAGAGCAAGAACAGGAGGGCGAAATAACTCACTGAGCTGCAGCAGTGTGAGAGGAGGAAGATATCACACAGCGCACGACTGCACACAGGAAACACACACAAAGGCACACATGTTGGAAGAGCAGGCGGTCGTTACACACTGTGTCAGTCCAAAAACCTCCAACAAATAAGAAAATAATCTAAGCTTGTAACAGTGGGCTCCAACAGTTTTGTCCTTGAGATGTAAATTATGAAAAGATGCTAAATTAATACTCTATGTATACTCCTTTATGACTAATAGCTAATTATTTAATTAGTATGTAGTATGTATGGGGATGATTCAGTCCCAATGTTTCATTATATACATAAGAACTTTTCCTTGTATATCAGTGTCGGTATCAAAAACTAATTACATCATTTTACTAGGCTCTGTATTCCCTGTGAGCAGCTGCCTGTTGGGATATTTGTTTACATTTACTCAGAGTAAATTGCCTCCTTGACCTCTATTGGCTGTATAACCACTGCATTTCAAACACACATTAAGTGTGTTTCCACTATGTATCCACTTTAATGGATAATATTGATTTGCATATTTTAAAAAAAAAAATACCCGAAATTCTCAACTGCAGTGGAAAAACTGGTCATGAAGCGTCTGACTTTAACGTGACTTGTAAGATAAGGGATGAAAAACGGCATCAGATTCTGATCCGCTACTTGGAACAAATACTAATGGCATATTTCTACATCTTCCACATGGTTTTTCCATCAGTTAAAAGTTTGACTATCATCTCATTACGTCCTTGGATGAAGAATTACTGCCACCAACTGTTTCTCTTATTGTACCCACTGTTAATATTCACAAAATCAACTTTTAATTTTGACAAAATAAAAATTCTATTTGCCAAGCCTTCAGTGGTGTTATGACTTTATTTCATTCTGACTAAAACTAATGACATACTCATACTTAACTTGCAAATATTGTCGCTGTTATATGTTTTTAATGTTTCCAGCGTGGCTGTAGAGCCTCAGTCTTCTCAGTTCTCATTTGGTTGCAGTGAAAGCACAATCAATGACAATAAATGTTAGGCACAAAAATTAGCATTTCTCCCTGCGGACCAATGACGAGATAAACCTGCACAAGTTGCCATCACTACATATCTACTCATTAACTTCAGTGCAGTTATTGTCAATAGCACTGACAAGGAAGAGTTTAATGATGCTAGAATATCAATTCCTCATTTTCCTGTGCACATGGATTAATTGCATAAAAGCTGGTGGAAAAATATTCATCTCATTCTTTATATACTGTTTTCTCTGAATCTCACTACACGGTGAATGTACACAGCAGTGTAATTTCACTACACAGCATATGCATGGCCATCTGTACATTTAGTCTTCACAGGCCTTGTAATGTAAATACTATGGAGAGTTCACACATTGAGAGTATGAATTTTTCATTCTATAAAATATTCGTTACAGTCATACATGAATATTGAGTGTCGAAGGCAGTGGTTGATTACGGTCTGCACTCGACTGTAAGCAAGAAAAATCAGCCAACTTTGAGCAGCATTTCATCTGTAACACTGACACAACATCAATAATGAAGGTCGAAGTGTCTCTTACTGAACATGGCAACAATCCAGCTTCACAGCAGGAATAATTTAAGCTCCACTTTATTGTCTTTTCAGATCTCCTGCCTCGTATTCTGACGCCTCATTTTTAATCTACTGATGGTTTAATGAGCTGACTTTGCAAGTAGAATGGAAAGAGACTTTTTTTTTTTTTTTTTGTTTTATCTCAGGCTTGTTTAAGCAGAGTCCATTTCCCTTGTTACACTACAGAGACTAAAAACAGAGAGGTGCGACAGGTCTACTTGGGTCCATGTACTGATTCCGTCTCCCTCCGTAACCCCTCGCCCCATCTCTTCCACACTAGGTTGCTCTGTGTTGTGCACAAAGGCTCCAATGATTGGATCTCACTCAGCGGTGGCCGCACCTCATCCATGATTGCAGGGTGACAGTAATAGGGGGCCTGACCTTGACTGAGACTGGCAGAGAGAAGCTGAAAAACATCCTGGGCGTCTTTCTCTCAAGTCCATCCTCCCCCCTATGAAAAGAAAACTATTCTGAGTTAAGGTAGATGCTCCTGCTATACCCCGTGTACTCATATTTTAATAAGACTCTATTCCTCTGACTCTATTCCACCTCTATCTGGTTCCTACCTCCTGCTTTCCATCACACCTTTCCTCTAAAATAATCTGCCCCTTAGCTGGAAGCTTGTGTTTTGTTTTTAGCGCTCAGGCACCCACAGGATGTGTTTCGCTCTCCCAAGGTCAGCTGTCTTCATTCTAGGCACGTTGGATTGCTGTTGGGCACTGAGAAACAAGCGGCTTAAACTTTTTTTCCCCTCTCTTTCTTTTAATCGTAGTTGGATAAAATGTGCATACAAAACAAGGTGGGTTAGGTTTAAAGAAGGAAGGAGGAAACAGTTGTGCTTAGTGGCCCAAGTTTGATGTTTAAATGCAGGATCAAAAATAATACTTTATTCGCTGCTATTTACCAAAAACCTGTGATTTTTGTTTATGAAATTTGTCACAAACACACAATAAGAAACCCCAAATACTTCACCAGAGACAGACTGCTCTGATTTGGTAAATTCATGCTCAGGCACAGGCCACTGTTCTGTTGGCTTTATTAAAGAGACATGAGGTTTGACTCAGAATGAGTTTCTGTAAAGTACTTCACTTATTTTTGTGCTTTGGGAGCAGCAGCACAGTATGTAATAAGAGTGTGGCTTCAACAGAAGCTGAGAGAGATTTCTACTCCACCATGGAAAAAGAAAGGGCTACAGTAGAGGTGGCCATGACTGCAGGAGTCTGAGAAAAACTCCAAACACCCCTCTCTGTAGAAACTACACCAGTTACTGGTAAGAGTCACTGTTATCTGAAAAGATAACACAAACAAGATGCCAAGGTCTCATATCGACACACTCAGAACTAATGAGTGGTTTGACAGAGATAGAGAGCAAGTTAAAGTGAAAAGGTGTCAGAGAAGTTTTTGGAGAAACATCCTTGGCAACCTCAGAGACGGAGTGTGACAGAAATAAACCAGCCCGTCCCCATTTTCAACACAGAAGAGAATTCTGTCACCTCAGAGGAAGATGGCAAGGTGACATCTGGGCCCATCCTGGCACAGAGTTCAGCTGTGGGCTGGCAACCCACAAGACTCCACCAATGACCTCAGAACATAACTTTGAATAGTTCACCAAGCATCGCTCCTCGGGGATCAAAGAGTGCTTTTTTGAATCTCTCCTTCAGCAGGTTTTCACGTCTGTTCCAGATGGCTGATGGCACGACTACATTCAGCCCCCTGAAACTCGTAAACTCCACCATGATGCCATGTGCTGTGTCTCAAGGGAAAAATGATTAGCATGATGCGATTAGAGGGGTCACTGGCAGGGGAGAGGTATGCTCAGGTCTGTGAGTCACTCCCTGCCTGTCAGCATGCTGCACACCACAACACATCATGCTCACCGCAAACACCCGACTTTAATTCTAGTGAAGGGCATATAAAGATGAAACCGGTCCTGTAGGATTATGATGATGAAAAAAGCTGGTGCTGCACATTTCCATAAAAAGTCCTTTTGTTGGCTCAAAGCGAAAAGTGCCAGGTTTATTTGGGTAAATGAATTAACAGAAATATCTTTTTATATGAGAAACAGAAGCAGAAGGAAGCAGTGACAGCTCTTATAGGTTTTATGACAATGCACATCATTTATTGTGAATGTCATCATCTGTGGTAGATATTCTGATATTAGCCTGCGGTGAGAAAGTAAAAAAGAAACATGAGGATATGAAACCTGAAATGTAAGACATCAGAAATGCAGTATTTCAACCAGAAGTCATTACTGTATACGATGTGAAGAGAAACCATGGGTCAACTTGTGCAAATGAGGTGTTGAATTAATTTGTGTGCATGTTAATTTAAACATTAGCACTCATTTTACATCAAACATAGCTTAACAAAGAAACACTAGGCTCCTCATAAAAGCAAACAACAAAGACTGTAAATTTTGGTTTTGGAGTTTGTTGTGAGTGGGATTCACTCTTCTTCTTCTAAGAGAGAGTCTTCAGTTGTGATGCTTCTGTGAAATGGCTTTTAAAAGGTTCATAAGATCATTTCAAAGCTTTTGAGAAATGAGGCTCTGGTCATGGTTTTTAGTCAGCACTACTGTGAGAAATATCATTATGAGTATGGTTTTACTTCATATAAACATGTCCTGGGAACACTGTAAAAAAACACAGACAAAATTTTTCATCGTATGTTCACTTCTAGAGGTTTTAAAGAAGGGTTTGAAAAACAGACAACTAAGGAACAAATTCTTGTGCCTGCTGGGCTCCACTAGCATTGGCAAACTTAAATAAAAGGGTGATAAAAGCACCTTGAACTTATTAACAGGTTTGGTTGGGCTTCTATCAGCCCATATCTATGAGAAAGATGTGTCATAGATATGGGTTTCCCTCAGTCAAGTGTCCTGATATAGCTGAAATAAGAAACATTTAATTCCCTGACTCTTTCTCCTTCATTTCCTGCCACTCTTCACTGCAGCTATCAAAATGAAGGCATAAAATGACTGAAAAAGTAATTAAAAATGGTTCCTTATTTATTCATTGTCTCAAATAACCATGAGACACATTTGTCTGACATCCTGTTTACAGCCAACAGGTGGAAAATGTGTAAAAAAAAAAAAACAGATATTCAAAAACAGAGATGCATAGCATGTGACAATACAAACCATAAAGCAGCACATCCATGAGCTTTTTGTGATCCATACATAAAAGACACAGCTACCTTAATGCATAATGTCTCCGTAGGATTTCAAACCAAATCTTCCCACAGTCACAAATCTGCCACACAGCCTCTTCAATCAGTGAATATAAGGCTGACGTCCCCAGAGCGCAATTTAGATTAAAGTGAGCAGATCTCATTAAAACTGCCGTCTGACTGTTCCGCTCAGAGCCGCACAGCTGAGGAACCAACTTAAATAAGTTACAAAACAAAAAGGTCATGCTTTTCTTTGAGATATCATTTCAGTATGATCCACGTGGAGTATTAATGGATTCAGCCTCCATCACGCGTCCTTGCTTACTCAGCAGATACAACTTCAGTTGCATTTCAGGTTTCATCAATAGCTTTGGCCTTTGTTCCACCACTGTAAGCCTCAATGTTCTTTTAGCCAACAAAGCATTTTTTTTCTGATACAGCCACAGTGTGCCTTTGAAAGTGAAGTAAAAAAAAAAATCCAGTGTTGCTGCAACATAATAGTTTAAAGCCGCCTTCCAAACCCAGTTTGGTTTGGTGTCTTATTGCATTTGTGAATGTGAAGCAAAAGAACTGAGGCAATAAATTACCTTCTTTCTTTCATAAGAGCAACTCAATCCCAGGAGGATAAAATGATAGAAAAACTTCAGTGAAACTTCTCCAGGTGACTCGTCTCACTCAGATGGCAGCAGAGCTCTGACAAACTTGGAGTTTACACTTAAAAATCACCTTCGCTCATCCAAAAATAGAGATAAAAGAAGTTTCCTTAGCGGTGTCTTTTTGTATCTCTTGCTCTTTTTGTCCTTCTAGCTGGTAATGTCAGTTGTCTGGAGATTAGCCTGACCATGCAATATCCGTCTGTACCATTATAGATACCATGCCAGGTCTAAATGAGCTCATCACCACACCAGCAAGAGGCTAATGTGCCCAACTCATCTCACAAAATCATTATTATAAATTTCAAGTATTTTCCTCTCTCCGAACTGAGACAATTCCCCGGTGGCTGGACTCATAACTTCACAAAACCCGTCAGCTACAATTATTCATCCATAATTATTTCCTCGAATTATCACCACCCTGAGTGATAATGACCAAATTAACTGGAAATTCTGGCTTGACAGAACGGGAAACTTTCAATATAGGTTTTTCAAAGAGGCAAAGGATGCTGGAGCATTTCCACGGCACGGTCTGCTTCAAAGAAGGGAGAAAAAAAAAAATCTAATTTAAAAAGTTAGAGGAGAACCAGTGTGTACTGGGTATAGAGAGGCTTAAGAAGAGGTAGAGGTTTCTGCTCAAAGGGTCACTGGGGAGTCATCAGGGCACGAGCAGTGAAGTTTACAGCCCAGAGCGAAGGTTTTCAAACTTTGCTGTACTTTCAAACAGTTTCTGCAACTTGTGTCAGAAATAGTTGTACTTTTTGGATGCAGTGTGACTTTGGACTCCTGCTGATTTTGTTATTTCTGATGTTCATTAAGAATAAATCTGCTGAGAAATCACAGAAATCAGAGGCTCTGTATAACTTCAGAAGTAATCCTCAGAGTCATCTGGTTTTCTTTAACATCAAATCCACAGATAGTTGTGTGAACATCAAACAGGAGCTGGTCATACAAAAGCACTTTGGCATCCTCATGGATGCCAAGGTGCTCACATACCTCAAACACTGTATCTGCCCTTTATCTCTGTATATCCAACAATCTGTCTCTTGCTGAAAGCCTGTAGACATGTTTCAGGGCTGTTAACTCTCCTGGGGTGCACTTGTCTTGATTTTGTCGGCAGGGGGTCTCTGAAAACCCCCTGGCCTAGAGGAACGTACGCTTAGGTTTCAGGAAACACAAACACAAATGCGTTTTCATCACAGATGATCTTTCCAGACCGTTATTCAAAACCGCAGTGAAGATTTCTCACCATATTCCACAGCGCTCCATGTTTTAATACTGTATTCTTTGAAGACATCAGAAGATGTGGTATTGACTTGGATGAAATCTTTCTCTTATCCCGCTGCCTGCTGTGTAGGGGTGATTGAGCCAGTCAAAGAAAGTGTTGGCTGAACAGAGTATGTGCCTGCGGCAATCTGAAGCCAATCTCCAGACTGCAGCAGCACAGAAATGAGGCTGTCCTTTTCCACCTGCCTGTGCCGCTGCTGTTTAATTGACACAGCACTCTGGAGCGCAGAGCGATCAGCTTCCTGATACAAAGTGATGCCTGTCAGTTAGTGGCAGACGCTCACTCTCCGACTGCAATCACCCCTGGACTACAGGGACATCACTCTGAAGCTTCAGAACAAAACACACAAAAAAAGAAGCACCTTCACTTCTGCTGGTGCAACACCCACTTTCATCCCACATAACAACCACCTTCTAGCAGTGACAGCAAAAACAACAGCAAAAACAAAATGTCTCAAACTTTCAGACAATTCCCCCTTTTCATTTCCCACCTGAATAAAACTCGTCAAGAGTTTACAGAGGTATTGTTTTGCTCTGCGAAGCCAAAGGGTTGATTTTAAATACAGGTTGCTGCCTACACCTTTTCACGATGGTAATCACAGGCTGCTGTCACACAAGTTTGTGCATAACAAAAATCACACAGGCTGATGAGTCATAGTCTCAAATCTCTGCTTAATTACATTGGAGACTTGGGCTCTGTCATTTAGCTGCAGGCCAATATGAAACAGATCACTGTCTTGTTAGTCCACAAGCAGCTAAGACTGACTTTTGTTTGTTTTATTTCAAATGTCCAAACCCACGTAATATCACTGAAAGTCAGGACATTGATTACTGTGGTGATCACAATCCTTTAAATATTAACAATCTAAGTCTTAATAACTCTACATTTAGTGCTCAATATTATTATACGTGTCATGAATGGTTTAAACCACCAAAGAGCCTTGCAGTTAATTTAGTGAGGAGTGATTCACTCATTTTAGAGGAGAGAGGCGAGGCACGAAGCCAACAGAAGAACCTAGCTGTGTTTATTGCTTTTGCTTCTGTACTGCTCCAAAGAACACTTCTTCATCTAACACAGTGACAGCGGGGAAGTAAACGGACACTCCAGGCTGCTTTGTTGACTCTGAGCTACTTTATGTTACATCGTCTCTATTTATTTATTTATTTTTAACGCTGCAGTTTCTCACACCGGCCAAAATGCATGGTGTATCATTGAGAAAGCAACGGCCCATATAAACAGTCTGTGGATTTGTGCTGCAGTTATGGTTAATTTACTGATACAGAGGCAGCAGCCAGACCACTTCATCTTTTGTTCCCTTAATTCTAAATACTGCTAACATACCATGTAGTTTAATCTGGTCAGCAAAAAACACAAGCACAGTAAAGCAATTATTGTAATAAAACATCCATAGTAATGAGTCTTAGACAACAACAAGATAAAAGTCCATAGACATATTACAGCCTCTGTATCACTGCTTTCATCATGTCTAAATGAACTTTGATTTGTACAAATAATATGAAGCAAACATATATTTATTCCTGCAACGTAGAACTGCAACACATTAAATAGGTGGGACAAAGTCATGTAGGACTGGTGAACGATTTAAACTACTTAGTGATTTGCAACTAGTGATTGTGATCATGATTTAGTACAAAAGCTGCTCCTAGGAGAATTTGATTGGTCAAATCTGTGTAAAAACAACAGAAATGTTTGAAAATAATAGTCCTAAAAGAAAGATTGGAAGGGATTTGGATGTTGCACCATCCACAGGTCATAACAACATTAAAAGAAACAAAGACAAACCTGAATCGTCTACATCTCAATTTTAAAATTCTTTTTGAAAAAGCAATAAAATTAATGAGGTAGCTGCTATATCATTTTCAGTGAACTATGGGTCAAAAATAAAAAAAAAAGTACAAAGAACTGTTTTAGTTTTAGATTTAATTTAACATACTGAGCCAACCTTTTCTATTTTGGCATCGTAACAAATTCTTTTTTTCCCCACAAACTTTTCTCATTACATTCACTTTAACCTGTTTTACCCACTTTAAAAAATCCTATGAGCTGGATGCTAATATCACAATGCTAACATACTCAGTCACTGCCAACCTTAGTTTATTAGCTTGCTGTTAGCTAATTAGCAATAAACACACAGTGGAGGTGAGGCTAATGGGTCATTTGTTCTGCAGGTATCTGGGTATCTGGTCATGAACCAAACGACTGCTCTGTCTCTTCATCTCCGCCCTCGGCTGACACCAGTCACATCCAGCTCCATTTCCTTCCAGATGAATAAGATTGTAACACTGGCATCTGGTGCTGAAGTATAACATATGACTCCAACAATACATCTCAGTCCTTATTAAATTCTAGCATGTTGACTGAGATGCCACATTCTTATTTATAGCTACAGCCATATGCGCCGTGTCCATTTATACCACTGTCTCCTACACCCACTAATTAGATGGTTTCTTGTCCGTTGACATGTTTACAAGCTGTAATAATATCCAGTAAATATATTTTATGTCTTTTCTAGTCCATGGTGTTAGTTCAACACTAGGTCTAATGTTGAAATAGATACAGATATTTGTCAGTTCTCCTGACACACTCATTAGGTTGTGATAAAATAAACAAAAGAACATTAATACTTTCTATGCAACGACTGGAACAAATGTGAACTGAACAGCAGCTTCCTGTGTCAAAGTCCTTAGATGTTAATTTGATTCTGCAGAAGACATGAAGCTTCTCTCGCAGCCTCTGAGGATTTACTCTGTGACTTCTAAGTGGGTTTATGGGTGTTTCTATTCAAGTAAGTCATTCTGAACCTAAAAATATTTATCTGCTACTCAGATTTTTGACAGAAATTACAAGAGAAGGGTCTGTGAGATTTAAAGCAGTCTAGCATGATAAGAGGTCGAACTATAACAACTAACTTCCTGCACCTGTCCCTTTCTCCTCATGTAATATCATATATCTTTGTATCACATATCTACTGTGCATGCCTTATACTTGGATAACAATCTGGAGTTTTTGTATGTGGACACTGCCCTAAATCAAATTTTACTGGCCCAATCAAAGAGAAAAAAAAGCCACAATTGGGGAAAAAACCCAATTAGAACATGTCTGAGATGAAAAACTGAACCTAGCGTCATGACAGTTGCAGTAGGACTGTATTGCAGTATTCATCAGCCCCTAGCTTAAAGCAATCACATCACCTCTCCTTTATATTAGTCTCACTGGTGGTAATGTCCCAGCCATGTCACAGCATTTGTAATGGACAATTACAAGTCTCCTAATACATAAGTCCTCCACAGCTAGAGCTTAAAATAGTACGAGGCAGAGGACAGAGAAAGAAGGTGGTGTATTTCAGCTAAGACAAGGGCAACTACAGACCATTTATCAACACACAGTCTGACGGCCGCCACCACTACTGTCAACATTACAACACAACATTTCCATTATTGTCAAAAAAAAACTGTCAAACCAGATCGTGCACTGACTTGACCCAACAAAGACAAATGATTTTAAGACAAACACAATATCTGATGACACAGTCTCCACCGTTTATCACTGTGCCCATGTTATCAATGTTACAATGATAAGTCATAATTATGTTTTGTGTTAGTGGCTAACTATTTATTTCTACAGTGTGATTTTTGCTATTGCTTGGCAAATAAATTTGTGTGATGGTTGCTATGGTAATAAAACAATAAAAGCAAAAGCTACTGCAAAATAAAATGATTTTTCTTTTTAAATATTTTCTCAGTGCAGTTTTTGGAAGAAGCCCAAGGCCATCAAGATACATGTATTTGGGAGAAATGTAGTGAACTGCTGAAAAAACAATCTAGCCTCTTTTTTTCCTAGTTTTTAAACTATATTAATATAATGGTCTTTTCTCTGATCCTAACAATGAATCTGTCCAGTTCAACTTTCACATCAGATGGATTTAGTCTTATTGAAATGCCATTCATTTAATTACAGAAACATGTAGATCCTCTGATGGCTGCTGCTGCTGCTGCTGCTGCTGCTGCCATCATGCTCAGAGCTTGAATCAGGCGTCATAAGAGGAAGGAGCTGTTTGCCTTGTTGACTAAGTCCTGGCATTCACAGCTGTCATGTCAATTAGCATGACATGTCGTTTTATGATGGTCCACTAGGCTGCTCTGGATGAAAAAGTGGAGGGTAACAGGGAAGAATACAGCTGTATGTGCTAAACAAGACAAAGACCACACGAGAGAGAAGAATGAAAAGAAAAGAAGAAGCTTCTCAGGGGTTGCTGCTGAACTCAGAACAATTTAATGGAAAAGGAGAGAAAGTTGGTGAATGAAAGGAAGAGTAAGAACACTCTTCTCCAATAAAACACCTTCACTGGACAAGATTTATTGCTCTTTGCTGTGTTGTAGGATTTGTATCGACAGGAGCCGTTTACACAATGCCTTTTAAAATTAACCAACGGCTGTCAGAGCTAAAACTAACACGTAAAGCACCGGTGCCGCAAGCTCGTTAATTGGTGAGACAGGGCACTAAAAGAGACACTAGCTCCACACAGGATGCTTACAGTCCGAGGCAGGATGCAGGGCTGCGACAACACTGTGACGTCTGAAACATCAACAAGTAAAGAAGATAGATGGGAGCGCTGCTTTTATCAAGCTGAACTTGCATTTCCTCTTAATTGGAGGAAAGATTGTTTTTTAGCAGAAATGCCTGAGAGAGTGTTGAGATAGAGTACAGCCATGAGAGAGAATGCAGCAACAGAAAGCTAATTAGCATTGGAGCTATATGATTCATTAAGCAGACCTCTTTGATCAGCACATTACTCGAGCAGAGACCAAATTAATTCCTTTACCTTCCTTAAAAAAAATTGTGTGTTTGCAACTTTTTGCTCTTTAGCTACAAATTATGGAGACTTAACATTTCTTCTGACCCTTATTCTCAAATATAGTTTTTGTGAGTTTTAAGCGCCACTAGTTTCCAGTCATTTCAGTGTGAAAATCAATTACCAGACCTTTGAAACAATAGAGGCACTTTGGCCAACATTAATTCAGACTGCACGTTTGGTTTTGATTGATTACACAATCGCACTGAATGACAAAACATTTATAACAAATTTTCATGCTAAATAGAATTGAATGGATGTCTACATTTGTAGAAAAATACTACAATGTGTAATAAAGTGGTAACAACAAAATAAACCTGAAGGGTTTTTAGGTTTTTAGTTTCAACTCTTCAGAATTTCTCTACTATAACATGCATGATTAAATAAGACAATGTCTTTCTAATGTTTTAGTCGGTAAGAGTTTAACACTCAAAAGCCCTAATCTGTTTCATACTACTATGGTTTAATTCGATTTGATTGACAACAAAGCTAAAACAACTCAATCAGACATTTCTTTTCCAGACGTGCAAATGCACGATTGTTCCAGGACTTAAAAATGTTTTTCCTTCTCTTTCATTTATGTCACACACTAAACTCCAAAAGGAAATATGTTTTGGAAGAACCTTAAGAGAGACCAGATTTTATTTTCTGCCTTAAATTTAGACTCTCACAGCTCTTGGCTGAGGTTTGGTAAAGGTCATGTTCTGGTTAGTTGATTTACATTTAACAAAAACCAAAGCTTTTCCCTGACCTGAACTAAAGGACTTTTGTTTGCTAAAAATAATCACAGATGTGAACACCACCCACTGGTGTGACATCCACCCCAAAAGCCTCCCGTTGACTCTGCTGCTGTTAATAAATGTAGCATTTCATTCACTTAGAAACTATGAGATTACATTACATTACATTTTTTTTTTAAACTTTGGTTATAAAATCCAACATGAGCTCTAAGTGCAGACACAGGCCTTGACAAATCAATGAAAATGAAAGATTCCCAGTATTATTCACAATCCTCCACCCTAACCTACGATAAAATGACTATTTCATCTCTTAAAACACAGATAGGAACCGTTCCTGTGACATCTCAGGTGAGTTACAATGGCAGACTTCCACCTCAGCATGTCTCCAAGGCAACCCTGACATTCCATTTCGATCTAATTTGGACAGTAGCTCTTTTATAAATGGAGCACACAGCGAAAGCTTCATTCCATCTTCAGGGGAAAAAAGGAAAAGAAAAAAAAGATAGATGCGCAATATCAGACCTGCTCTGTGCTCCTCTTTAACTCATAAGGCTGATGTTTGAATACATCAGCGACAGCTGTAATTCCGGAATGATTTTGATTGTTTGATTATGATGGTAAAAACTGTAATAACAATATCTAGTACTACTACTTCTATATTTGCACTAGACCTCATTGTGAGTGTTTCATCGTACACCGATAATAAACACGGTGTAAATCCTCTGGAGGTGACCATTTCCACCTTGTAGCACAAAGGTGTGTATTTCACAGCTGGCTGCTTGTGGATGTACTCATCTATAAGAATAAACAGAGCTATCGTTTGCATGCGTGCTCCAATTAGCCATGTCGACTGGTGATACCTGGATTTGTTTTTTATTTTGCTGCTGCACGGCGCCAGCTTCCACAACAATAATAGACCAGACACAGATATGACAGAGGACAAGTGTCACTGGTGGAGGCTTTTCAGAGGGAATACACTGTGTCACCTGTCATATACTGGCTCTCACACAAATCCACCTTTCCTCTCATTCCTTCTGATCTCTCAGCTTGTGTGCAGTTAATTCACATGCATACTGTGCTCATATACATATAATACATATAATTTGACTCTGTGCTGTATGTGTAGTGAAGGGGGTGGCGTGCAATCTCCGTTGCATGTCCACTGGGACTTCACTGCATATTGCTGACAGATTGGGAACACTGTTTGATGCTGCACCACAGGACAATGATTAAGGAAAGCTTTGGCATTTTTCCTGATATTTTTGGACATCAAGTCTTTTTCCTCCTCCACCCCCAGTCACTGACAGGTCCGCTGCCTGTCATGATAAGGAAGCACTTTCCTCATAGCAAGGAGACACGCATTGATTAAGTAATGCTAGAGGACGACCAGCTTCCACAGAATCAAGGTCAAGCTGTAAAAAGCTCTGTTTGTACAGGATTTCTCTGTAATGGCTCCCTCTGAAAGAAACACAAAGCTTAAAATTGGACGTGCTTCTGCAGACAAACCTCACAGACAAAAAAGCCACTGAAGCCAGACCCAGATGAGGACGAAATTAATCTGGCACAGATTTGACTGCCTCAAAGAGGGAACACAAGACATCTGAGAAATACAAATACTAAAAGAGGGTGTCAGATGGGAGGCGTCTTGAGGGAGGAATTGATCGATTGATCGATGAGGGGCTGAGATCCCTATCATTGCTGATTTTCTGTGACCTCAACTCCATCCTTGTGCCATAATAAAAAAAAAAAAAAAGATCACAGAGAAAAACGGGATGAGAGAGGTGGAGACGAGGACAGACATGTCAGTGACAGTGATGATGACCATCTGTCATCGGCTCCTCACACACCTCACTGCCCCGCGGAGGTTCGCCGCCAGCTGCATGCATGCAAACACGCTCACGGCCGTGGGCCCTGCAGCTGGACACCGAGAGGCGTTTAAGAACACATTTTAGCAGCTTCCCTCAAACTGTCAAGGTGAGATCGGTCACTCCTCCCTCCTCTGCCGTGTTGCTCCTACCCCCTGTCTGTGCTTTTCATATTTCAATCTGCGGTGCTTCGGCACCAGACCATGCGTAAAGCGCCTCGGCCGAGGCGAAAGGAAGATAACATGAGACAAACCATAATGCCGTGATGGACATACCACCTCTCTCTGCCTGCTTAGATTTCACATCTCCTCTGGCCATCTGTCAGAAAGGACTACATGCTAGTGGGCTATGAAGCGGCAGATATTCACGCATTAATACAGGCTCCACCACACTGCCCCTGGAGATCCTACATGCATACATGTATGGCTGCAGTAAATCCTTTGCTATCTCACGAGGACTGCATTCTTGAGTGTCCAATGCAATGTTTGTGGAATAATCAGTGTTGAAACGTGTTTACATGCCGGAGGAATGAGCTGATAGTGACTAAAATCTTCAAAAAGCATGGGCCTCTAATCTGCAAGCCGGGAGCAGGATTAAGGCACCTTTCAGAGGAGGCATCCTGCTATAATCCTCAGCCTCTGTACAAACAACAGTTTGTATATTTATGCACAGACAGGGGGAGTACTGTGTGAATATTTGCCTAAGAATGAACCGTCTTTCACTACTAGAAGTTATTTCAAAGTTATCTGAATAACATTAATATAACAATTTTTATTGATTTAAAAAGCTGTGATTTTATTGAATTTATTAAAACCAGCAACAAGTATGTTCATTTAGAAGGCAGCAAGACTGTTATTATTCCAGTGTTTTCTTATTTTATTCCTCCCCAGACCCTGCGGTGACACTTGAGACTGGAGGTCATCTTTACTGCAGCCTAGTGTGACATTTAAAACCAGTAATAAAATGTGAAAAATTAAAATTCATGCCATGCAGGAGCTCAGCTTTTGTTTTTTTTTACATTTTGTGAAAGTGCAAGTTAGGAAATTTGGAGGTGTTGTGATAGAAACAAGGGTCATGGGTTCGTACACATACACACACGCACACAATGTGAGAGTGATATAGAGCGTAGCCTATCAGAGAGGGGTCCCTGGCCTATTTGCAGTAAAAGTATTTATCTTCACTGTCTGGAAGTCGAGTTGCACTGTCTGCTCTCCTTTGCCTTCCTTGTTTGCAAGAATACACCTAGAGACAGTGCTGCAGAGGCCAGCCATGTCTCTGGGGAGCCGAGGACAGCAGCAGATCCAGCTTGTCAGCATTAGACACAGTAGCCAGCAGAGAGCTGGCTGGGAGAGAGGTTGGGTGGGTAGAGGTGTGGTGGGTGTGTGTATGTGGTGGTGCTGTGAAAACACTCATAAAGGTCAGCTGAGCTGACTGCTGCTCTTGCTCACTGGGCTGCCACTTGGCGCCTCAAAGGTTAGACAGACCTCATCTGCACCAGAGGCGATGAATATAAGAAATGTCACCAACACCAATACAGCTCCAGACAAAGTCGATACTGACACAGCAGCAGCTACACAGAAAGCTGAAGCTTTTGTTAGTAAGTCATTTCAGGTAGAGTGGAGGGTAAAATGTCCTTCTGCCAAGGCCAAGTTCAAGACGTAAAACCAAATAGGGGGTTTCCTCTTCATTTCTATGTCAGTCATAAGTGTTGCCACCTGTTGACTGTGCTGGTGTGAAAATAACCTAAATGATGAACACCTGTGGCCCTCTAAGTGTTCTCAGTGGACCAAATCACAGCTTTGACCTTATTCTGTCTCCTGCTTTACCCTGTGTTCCTTTATAAAGTAGCTGCATTGTAACATATAAAACAGAAACACGATCAACAAACGTTAGAGAGTTAAAGCGGGACAAAATGGCTAACCGGTTACAGTATCACCCAGTCGGTGTAACATCCCTTCTGCAGCTCCCCATATGCGCAGCAGCCATGATGGTCTTATTAATCCCGTGGGAGGCAGGGGGACAGAGGATGAGTGTGTCCAGGCTCGCTGTAATATCCTCTGGCCAGGCACCATGTCTATCTGTGCACCACCCGCCCCCACTCCCTCCACCAATGCCATCTGTTTCCTGCTCGGCTCTCTGGCTTAAGTCCCCACTAAGCCTCGGCCTCTCCTGCTCCACTCAAACAGAAAATTTACCCCAGTCATTCGTTATGACATCTCAGACACTAGACAGAACCTCGAGATTAGGTTAGAATATAAAACATTAAAGGAGGCAGTAACAGTCAATCACTGTGAGTTTCACAGTCAGTTACAGTGTTGTTGTTGTTATTATTATCATTATTATTTGTCAAATCATGAAGATAACTTGTTAAATTTGTTTAGATAATTTGATTTCCAAATTGAAATCAAAATAGTTTTCTGTGAGTCCTGCCTGCTGTCAGTGAGCTGCTGCTCATAGTTCCCTCCAAAAACAGATTCAACATTTTAAAACTTTTAAAAATGAGCACATTTTCACCCTACACATAAGCTGTTAAAAAAATCCTTTTGTTTCTCTCTGTGAGTTTCCTAAGGCCCATTTCTAATCCAGCATCACAGGGGGCTGCTCTGGTCATTTCAGCTCCTTGACTGTGAGGCTAACGCCGTACAGATCCTCTCATCTCACCTGAGCTCAGCTCAGGACGTTCACTCATCTTTCCTCTGCAGTCAAGTGCACGCTTGTGCCCATCGCACTTTGCTTTGTGTTTGAAAGAGAACCAACAAATTGTTTCCAGGATTTGTTGCAACATTTGTGACTTTTCTTGAGTTCAGCCCACAAATACCGCTCTCATGCTGCATCTGTACAATGAATATAAGGTTGATTAACATAGCTTAGCATAAAGACTGGGAGCAGGAGCAGACATCTTGCCTGGGCTGTGTCTAATGTTGGAGAAATCCACCTACCAAAACCTTTAAAGCTGACTAATTAACATGATACATTTTAATCCGCACTAAAAGTGTGAAATGATAATTTGCTGTTTTACGGAGGATTATATGCCAGACTACTTCTTGGCTGGGGGGTAGTAACTTCTTGGAATCTTAATTGGTTGCCTGGCAACGTCTCTAAGCCAAGAAACAGTCTGGCACATCGCTCCCACCCCCCTCGTAAAACAACAAATGGTCATATTTACACTTTGGTTTTTGGAGAGATTACACAAATGAGATAGAGTGTTAATTAGAGCTTTAGAGGTTCTGATAAGTGGGTTTTGTTGGTTTGGATGGAGCCTGGTGAGCTGTTTCTCCCTGTTTCAGGTTTGCAAGGCTAAGCTAACCGCTGGCTATAACTTCATATTTACTGTAGTGATACGAGAGTGGTATTGATCTTTTCATCCAGCTCTCCGCTAAAAAGCCGATAAGCGTATTTCCCAAACTGTCAACCTATTCCTTAAACTCCCTGACAGCTGTATGCAGCCGCAGTCCGTAGTGATGCAGCGTGAATAGAAATTCTGTCAGATTCTAACACGGTTACCCTGCAGATAACTTGATCACAGATCCATTTCTTTCTTCACTCACTCACTATAATCCTGTCTATCACTCACATTTCCCTGTTTCTGTTAGTAATCATATTTGTTGCCACTGAATAAATGTCTGACAACCTCACAAACCCTTCGCTTCTAACAACCGCACAAAGCTAGAGGGCTATGGCCCACTGCCTTGAGTGCTGTGTATACACTTTGAAGCGTAATCATCACCACTGGGCTGCCCATCAATTTCATTACTGTATTCATCAATTGGCTGAATATACAGGTTTGAGTTCTATCTGTCTCTAGTGAGGTGTGTGACCTGGCACACTTTTTCATTCATAATGTGAGCTTTAAAAAGCCCATAGAGCTCATGGTCCACGACTTTTAGATGCATCCCCCACAGGAGGTGGACTCTCTTGTTTCTCCCTAATGGAAAAGGCATTGGGCATGAAATTTCCCCTGACAGCTGAGTCCTTTAGACCTAGTAAAAGATCTGCTTTACACTTTGGGGTTAATCAATGGGGTTGGAAGACTTAGTGTAGAATACAGATGAGAGTCAGATGTATAGAAGAGTAAAGACTCTTCATCCAACAAAGCCAAAGTCTGTCTCTAGAAAATCTAAAGATTGAAATGTGTGTGCTTTGAGCTCACGTTTATGGCTCTCACATGTCAGCGTCAAAGCCTGAAAGTCTGAAAATAGTAAGTTCCTGCTGTGCAGTGGAAAAAACACTGCAGGGAGCTGAGCAGTTTGATGCTGGCCTTCATTCGGTCCTGGTCTGGCACCCGTGGGTCACTTGCCCTCACTGAGAGAATAAAGGTCAGACACTTCTCCTGTAGAGCAGCTCTAGAGGAAGACAGGGGTCACTTGAACTACATAGTCCACTAAAAGACCACATTCACTGCAGAGTGGTATGTGAAGTATAGTGCTGCTGATTACATTTGTTATTGAAATGTACTCCTTTGAAAAAACACACTAGATTTTTAGAAGAAAAAGAAGTTCAAGTGTTATCCAGCATTTCTAGCAGGTCAAGTCGATTTCATTTTTGGAAATATCTTCAGCTGAAAGTGGTTCATACTAAACTCTTTCTCCCAGTTATATCGACAGCTTTGGACATAAAACCAACACATTAGTGAAGTCTAGCAGTGATATTATTAATAGATCAAAAATTGTGCCTCTGTAGTAACGCATCTATATTTCTTTCTGATCATCTGTGTGAATCGTTCAGAGAGTCTTCTGAGATCAGAGTGGCCACACAAAACAATTATCAGCCAATAACAGCACTGCAGAATCAAAGGACTATAAGATCTACACTGCTGATGTAAGACACCTATAAAGCCTGTAATGTCCTATTGCTAAGACAGTCGGCATTCACATTAATACTCGTTCAAAATGTGAGTCAACAAAAGCTCTTTCATAGCTACTGGGAGCAGAGATAGAAATGCGTGACTTTCAGTGTGTCTCTTTTATCAGATTGGTTAATATAAGTGGATCCCTGTGGTAAATAGCGGCGCTATATCGTCAGCGACAAATGCTCTGATTTCAAACACAATAGCAATAGTAAAATGTCCCACTTTATCTCCATCTTCTCAGTGAAGCCTCTGCCTGCTATCATGTAATTTAACAAGGGCGGAGCGGCAGCCTCGGAGGAGAGCATCCTCTCACCACACACCTCTGCGTCTGCCTTCAACATCATACCTATTTCTATTTTTTCCAGCAAAAGTCCTCAGGGAGCAATGAAGCCAAACACTCTCCCAAAAAGAAATTGGCAGCCAGGGTCCATAAACGTTCGCTGGCTCTGAGCTGTGTGAATTGCTGCAGCCCGCTGCTGGTGTTCAGCCTTGCTGAGCTCCCAGAACAGCTCTGTCTCACTGTGCGTGCCTTCTAGTCCTCAGTATTTGAACTGCAGTGTCTTTGTCTCCAGTTGCCAAGCTCATTATGACTGCTCTTTTCTTTTTGCATTGTTACCCTCTCGAGCCTAATGTCAGTGTGTATGAAGATATAGTGCGTTCTACTTTAACAATAAAGAAAGGACTTCTCTGTGGCACCCAGGATTGGAAACTGATTTCATCTACTTCAATCAGCCTCATTAGCATAAGGCCTTGGAAACACCATAATTATACTTATATCTGAAGTTCAACTTCTACTGATTGCAGAAGTTTAAGAAGACAAAACTTAAGTATTGACATGGAACAAAAATGTTATTATAAAAGAGCTGCTCCACTACAACTACGTGTGAGTGCATGAGTGTGAGAGGAAAAGGAGCTTATTTAAAAGCCTGTGATGGATTAACAATATTTCAATATGCCTCCATTCAGATTCGTTTACATTTAACTCAATTATTAATATTAATTAATAAAGATTCAAATGCACAAAAGGTAAAGTGCAGGTGACCACTGTTCATCCAACTGCTGATAAACTTCTACTTTACTTTTCTCAGTGTTGCTAAAAGCCTCAGGAGCATTTGCGGCAATGACTGAATAATAAAATTGTAAAATGAACAATATATGACTGGATTCCTATGAGCAAAAGAACTACCACATTTATGAATAAGTCTGTAGCGAGGTAAGAATAGAAAACTTGCTATTTTATGATTTTATATCAGAATAATGATTCCAGGCTCTAGATATTTTTAATCTGCAAATATGACCAACTGTTTTTAAAGCTGATAAAACTTTTCGGCAAGTGCCGAGCTGCAGAAACACGTTAAGATTCAATAAAGTTGCACACATACAAACAGGAAAACAAACAGACTAATGATACACCAGATATTCAGGAGACTGCATTTTAAGCAGCGCCTGCCCAGGTTAAATACAAATTGTGCTGTAATTTTGTATTTCACTGTTTAAAAGACTAATTGGGCTGTTTGTAAACGATTTTATCCTAAAATCACGTGTTCTGTTAATGTAACAAACACAGATCTGGATGATAAGGAAGAAGACAGGATATGCATATTCAAGTATTAAAAATTAACCATGGATCACAAGAAAATCTAAATATACATAATATACTCTCACTGATGAGATGAAGGAGCTGCTCATTTCCCATCAGCTACTGTGTTAAATGGGTCAATAATTTTTTATGCTGAAAAAAGGATTCAGGTCCTTTACTTAGGTAAAAGTATTAATATAACAATCTAACGATCTAAATGCCCCTACCATAAATATCATATATTAGATTAGATTTACTGTATATTGTCTGGTAGTTGAGTCTAGTGGTCCCAATGGAGGAGTCAGAGGCCTCCAGATGGTCACAAGATAAATCTCTTGCTGCACAAATGTGTTTTCTTTGCTTTCATTGTGAAATATTAGATAATCTGAACTATTTTGACCTTTGACAGTTATTTATATCAAATCAGTTGGGAGGTTTCGAGGGAAGATGTTACTTTGGTGGTGCCTCTAACACCTCACTGACATCTGAAATAAGAAAAGAGAACCCCAACCAGACACTGCATCTACGGGGGCAAAGGGTTTTATATTTTATGAGACTTTCATATGTTTTTTTTTTCTAATTATTTTTATGAATCTTAACCTGCAAAGAAATGAGTACCAATAGGTATCTGATAAACGTAATGGAGCAAAAATAACAATTAAGTAGACACAGGCCACTTCACGCCAACTATAATACCAACACTGCTAAAATGCACTCAATGAAATCTTGCCGACGGCAGCAGCAATTTTCCTCTCAGAGACCTTGATGAACAGGCCTCCCATGCCGCTACTGCTTTCATTCTGAATATTGGATACAATTAGTCTGAGTAATTGCTTGTGGTCGCTTAATCAAAGCAATGGCAGAGGTTTGGAGACATAAAAGGAGAAGACAGTAAGAGATGTTAAGAGGATGTCCTGTATTGACAGCAGTAATGTGTTGCTTTGCCATGCCTAATGTGACACTCAGAAAAAAAACTTGTGTGCAAAGAACACTCAGCGCCCATCTAACATCATTAGCTTAAACCAAAAAGACAGCACGCGCACATACACCACGCTGCTCACACTCCACATTTACACCTTCCCTTCCTGTCTGAGGGCGTACCTTCTTTATTCTGAACGAGACATTCATGTGTTGCATATATGCTGCTGAAAGGTCCCTGGAATAAACGCATTTAACCCAATGCTTATGTACAATTACTTCTATACAACATTTAGTAAAACACAGTGCGCAGTCTGACAGCAGGCTGTTTGTGCTGCTCATTGTCAGAGATAGGCTGTTGATTTTCCATAGAGAAGGTCTGCAGAGGGAGCAACAGACAGGGGCCTCCCTCTGTCCCATATCAGGTTTGAATTCACAGTCTAAGGCTGTGCCTGGCAGACACTGTCTGATAGAGCTCCTAAATAATTCACAGTCCACTATCCATGTCCATTACCTGTAAACTCTCTCTCAGAGGAGAGCAGTTGCCACACACACACACACACACCCACACACCCACACACACACACACACACACACACACACACACACACACACACACACACACACACGGGGGTGTTTTGGGGGGTGCAGCCATGTTGGGCTCAGTCGGTGTCATTTCCATGTTACGGATGTGGTTTGACACACACGGGGTGTTCCCCACCCCTGCCTCCTCTCTCTCTCTGTTACGGGTGACTTATTTTCACTAGAGGCAGCTGCCAATTTGTGTTTGTAAGAAAGCTGGTGCTAGAGTCATTTTGAATATTATATGAATATCTACAAACAGCAGGACGCCTCATTATTTTAAAAGAGCTGACTGGTGTTTTGGGAAAAATAAACCCAAACGTGTTAAGACTCAGCAACTATAGTTGTTTGAACAATATAATATGGCAATGCTGGCTCTCTTTATTATGTACATAATCCCACCCCAGTTCCATTTTTATGAGCACTATAAGAAAATGTTGTTAATTAACATATTTGGAAAGTTGCAGAATATTGAAACTGAACAGATTAGTAAATCATCAGATGTTGGTAGCAAACGCAACCACAGATACAAAATTTTTAATCTAAAACAAGATAACATCTGCTGATATCACTATCAGCTCTCTTTCATTATTAAACTTTACTTGTTATGGTTATGTTAAGGCAGACAGAGCACTTTGTAGAGGTTTAGGAAAGATCGTGGTATTTTGTTTTCAATGCAGAACAAGGTCCCACACACTGAATTCAAATTGATTCACTATCTTTACTTTTTTCACCTTTTTTTAATCTAACTTGGTTTGTACAAACCACGCCTCACTTCCCTCAGCAGTTTTTAAGTCTTTCATCTGGGCATAACTAGGAAAATGAATCTGTGTTAGCTTTGGTTTTTGGACAGGACTGCTCCCAAAAACCTTTAAATTTATTCTTGCTTTTAACCCTGAAATTGAAATTAATTTACACATCGACATCAAATTCTTGGACTTAAAGTAAAATCTTAAATAACTGCAACACAATATATAATCTGAAGTAATGTCATTCACAATAGCTATCGGTTTCTGATGCACCTCATCAATCAGTGACATTAAATGTTTCCTGCTCCTGTTTGTCTTACTCCTCCTGCTATTTCTTTTCAAATTATATTCTCTAAATACATTTGATTATTGCTCATTCCTAAAGGAGATATTAATGATTTCACACTAATAAATATGATTTTTAGAAAACAGGCATTTGTGTTTTTCAGTGCATCTGAATGTCACCTGTTATTTCTTAAAGCAAATTTATAAGAAAATATAAGAAAAAATCACATCCAGGTGGTGATAAGTGGCCAATAATCCAAGTTACAAGAGCAATTAAAGGGTACAATAAAACTCAAGCTGCTGTAGATAATACACACACTCATACCGAGAGTCTTTCTGTTTAACTGGCTATTTATTATTTACAGCAGCCATTTACTCTAAGTCTGATTACACTGAACCTGTGAGAGAGACATCCGTCAACTGCCGCATACACTTGCACTGACACAGTTTTACATAATCAGAGAGAGAGAATATGATTGATTCTCCCCTCCCCCATAACAGCTCTATGACTCTGAGCTGATCTCAACACACATCGGTCTGATACTAACAAAGGAAACACGGTGATATTCAAACCCTCAGCTCAGGTATGGATTTTACACCTGGGTCAATCTGCCGATGCGCCGACTCTGAGCTGATGATAAAGAGAACAAACTGTTATTTTAGGTCTGGGTTGCTCCAAATAGCAGAAGACGGCTGCAGCAGGCAGAGCTGATATGAATTCCCAGAATGCCCGGCAAAGAAAAGATGGAAAAGGTCAGAGCAGCATTCATCTTCTCAGCACAGTTTTTGCTCGCAGCATCACCTTTTCCTGCTTTTATTCCTCTACGTCCTTGGCCTTTTTCCCATCTCTCTGGGGTAAATAAATGGAATTCTGCCGCATGGTGCAGCTCAGTGCTGATGACATTTTGTCATCTGCTGGTTTCACTCGAAGGAGCGCACCACTGTCACTCATTTCACACAATCACTGACAATACTGTTATCCACAGCAATTAAAGCCATGTTTATTCTTAAGACTGTGTGCAATCTAAAGATTCAGACCCATATTTACAGACTATAAAAACTGCAAGCCAAGGCTAGTAGTGAATGTAAATACTGTTTTTAATGGCTGCCAGAGAGGTTAGTAATTCAACAAGCCATTACTGAGGCTGTGTCTCATTTCCTCGTGTGAGAGCTACTCCCTGAGTCAACATCTTATCTTTGCCCGATCCTCTCCACCACCTCACCCACTCAGGATTATGACAGCACTGGATGGGCTGCTGAGAGGATCACTTCTCCCACTCATTCTTTTTCTTCATCTACTGACTCTAGAGCAGCAGTAGGATTCAGTCAGCTTTCTGAGAAATACTAAGACAGGAAAACAATCTTTTTCTGCATAACAAACACCTGCTTTCACTGGAAGGCTGTGTGCAATAAACATTTACTATATGTGTGTTTAGGTCTCTTGCAGCAGAAGAGCTTAAGTTTGGCTTTAGGATGCTAAATTAAAAACTTCTCTCTTTTGTGGCTTTTAGATAAAGAAGTTCCCCATTTTAAACAGAGTTAAGTTTCAGTGATTTGAGGTGATAGCCAGTTCCTGCAGCCAAACAGAGATGGATTTGAATGGGGAGGATGAGGCTCAAAGCCACAAAGAAAGAAAGGAAAGACCTTCTCATCTCTGAGGATGTGAGGATGGAAAAGGAGAGCTGGTAAATCAGAGCTTGCAGCACATCCTCTCTGGCTGTGAAGTAGCATTGATGCGGAGCCAGTGGGACGAGCAGGTCCTGTGTGAGCTAGAAGAAATCCTGGAGGCGAACAAGGACAACCTTTTAACAGCTGATCCACTCAATCCTGTCCGGCAGGCGGACGAAGCTCAGAGCAGCAGTGTGGCCCTCACTGTTATCCAGAGGTGAGTGGAACATGAGTGCTGACCTTGAGCGCCAGTTGTAGTTCCCACAACACACCACAACCTCCCTACGGCTACATATCAAGCTCTGGTTCACCTCTACTACGACAGTCATAATAGCTGAATGGACTGGTGAATGGGTAGAGGGGATGGAGGCTAGAAGGAGGAGGGAGGTGGGCGTACAACTACTGTGTGGAAGTTGGTTGCAGAAGCTATACCAAAGCATCAACCAAGTGGTTTGAGGATAATAGCAGGAGGAACAAGACAAGTCGTGTGTTGGGGGCAATAAGGAGATGTTATCACTGCTGCTCAACCACCTAGACATCCATCCACCCATTTTCCATACTGTTTATCTTATTAAGGATCTGTGGGTGAGGGCAGGTTCACCCTGGACAGGTTGCCAGTCTATGAGAAGGCCAACACATAGAGACAAACAACCTCACACTCACTTTCACATTCATATGTATTTAGAGGAATTTAGAGTCATCAGTTAACCTAACCTGCATGATTTTGGACTGAAGGAGAAAACTAAAATACCCGGAGAAAACCCACACAGACACGTTGAGAACATGCAAACTCCATCCACAGTGTGTGTGTCGTCTCAAGTCGAGATGTTCTGGGAGTAAAGGAGTGTAACATCAGTGAAGGATTTCTACTGGCTGAGGTGCATCAGGCAGGAACACCCAGCAGGTGGCCCCACCCACTTTCCTCTTTCTTCCACAACAATGCAGAATTCAGATCTCTGTTCTCCTGACTCCATATAAAACTATATAATTCTGCTATTGCAAAGTATCAGATATCCATATGAAATATATGTTTACTCAAATCTTTACTCAAAGATGTAGAGTGTCCGATTGATGTAACAGCTGTGGGCAGTATAAGTCAAACTATGTTTTTCACTGTCTGTATATGTGGTGTGTATTTAGTAAGGAGAGTATAGGGGACGGTGTGTGTGTGTGTGTGTGTGTTCGTTCTCTGGAGTCAGCACGGCAGATGGTTTTGTGTTGAGGGTGTGTTGGATGCAGCAGCTGCTCTCACTGTGCCTCTCTCTATTCTTCTTACCCCCCTCCCCCACCTCTACCACACACACACACACACACACACACACACACATGCATACAGTGCTCCTGAAAAGTACACCAGGATCACCTGATGGAACTAGACACTGATCCGCTCCATTATTTATCAGCTGACCGAGCAGCGACATGACCACCCTCATATGCTATAAATTCCTAACACGGAGCTCCCCCAGTATCACCGAGTTCACCTCAACAACGCCACTACACTTTGTCATACGAAAAAAAAGCGCTACTCAGACTATGATATCATTCTCAAATTATGAGGCAGGAAGGGAGGGCAGCGAGGTTGAGGATGAGCCGAGTGAGTGCAAGAATAAAAATGAAGCATTTTCACTGCTCTCCAACAACCCGCCCCTCTTTGTCTCAGCCCCCTCCACCCCCTCTTTTTCTCTCTCTCCTCCCTCCCCTTCACCTCTCCTCTCCTGAGGAGCAACTTCAAAGCAGCTCTGAAGTCAGTGGGATAGAGGAAGGGGATCCCTAGGGGGCAGTACCACACACACACACACACACACACACACAACACACACACACACACACACACACACACACACACACAGCCCAAAGATGGCTAACAAGCAGTCAAACAGTGCCCTTTGAGCAGTAACTGGGTGACAGCTTCAAACGGCCCCCCGACTCGAAAAAGAGCACGGCCATTTCTAGTGACTGTATTGACTTCAATAATGCAGTTTTATCACACATCTCTCTCCCTCTCCCCCTCTCTCTCTTTCACACACACACACACACACACACACACACACACACACACACGTATGCAAACTCCACACATGCTGGTGTCTGGTAAAAACATGCACTGATTTAATGGGTAATAAGGACAATATTTAATTTAGTCATAATAGATCTAAAGAAATGAATGAATAAAACATTCACTAATTTAACAGTTATGTGAAGGACAAAGTTCATTGAAAACACAGCCACATTGTAAAAAAAAAAAAAAAAAGGAGGGTTGAATTATTCAGTTCTTAGTGCTTGATCAAAATTTTATCCAATGTTTTTCTGCTTCTTGATGAGGATGAATCTGGGGCTAAGCTGCCTTTGATCAGCAGATGAAGCAGGCCTCGGCTCACTTTTCCAAGTTGCTTAAATGTTTTTTGTGCCAGGAGGATGACCTCGTGGCACTTACATTACAGACATACACATTTCTAATGCAAATCATCCAGAGAAAAAACTTAACCACCTCTGTGCGTCAGGTGCAATTTCAGGAGGACGTGAGCGGAGGCTACACCGAGGCTAATCTTGGCATCTTCTTCCTATAAACCAGAAATTCACGCTCTGATTTGTTTATCAAAATGACTCATATAAGCTTCACCAGTCTGCTCCAGTGTTTGTTGTGGATGCAGTGCAAACGCTATAAAAATAATACAATCTTCCTCATAGTTGAGCATTGGAAAATGCAAACAAACAAACAGACAAAAAAAAAAAAAAACACACAGCAATACATGTGCTGCGACTGCAAAGAAGTGAGAAATGCGATGAAACACCAAAATCAAGCGCGAACTTCAGGAAGAGAGTGTGTGTTGCTGTTTTTCTGTGTGTGTGCACTCAAAGGAGGAGGATTAAAAATGGATGCACTTTAACATTGGAAGAGTGGTGCGCTACTTTGTCAGTCTGAGCGCCGTGATACAAGTCCTTCACCTTCCCCGTGGGTTGGTGAGGGAGTCGGTATTTGCTCACAGGGATATTTCCTCTCAGGTAACTTTAATGGAAGAGAGGAAGGTGCTGCATTGTGCCCGCGAGCGAGCTCTCGCACGTTCTTATGACGCTGACAACACACTGCAACAATAGCAACAGAGCAGAGCTCATAACAGCATCTGAAGGGCTGCAGCCAGAAAGAGGGTGCTGCGTATCGATCAATATCAAACCACGCTCTTATAGCGGCTGCTAATATTTCTTCAAGTACAAGATGTCTGGAGGTTACAGCACCAGGAAATCTCTTCTGGCATTTGATAGGATATTAGGTGAATCTGTATGTGAACTTTAAAAACAAATCATTGTAATTTTTTCAACCTCTTAATAAAATAGCTTTTTTTTCTTGGCATAATTACTTCCATAAAATAACCATGTTGTAAAAATCAGGCTTGTCTAAATCTGTCTTTAGTTACAGCAAATACGGATCATTGCAGTAATTCAGATTGTGAAAAACACCCTTATTTGCTTTGTTTGGTGGATTTGTATCACTTACAGCCAGTCATTATCTAACCATCAATCATGAACAAACAGCAACTAAGTAATGAGGAAAACAGAGCGTCTCAAAATGGTGTTATGGGTAAAAAAACAAAAAACAAAAGAAAAGGTCACATAAGGTAGTGCAGAAGAAGCTGATGTAACAAAAGTCAATGTGGTGTAATTTAATTTGACAAATTTGAGCTTCCCATTATCATAAAATGTCTCAAACATCTTTGTAATAAATGGTGACAAGATCTAATTTCCCAGTGGTGGTGTGAGGTCTGGTTCAATCTTCAGCTCTGATCAATATAAGTTTCCAAAATAAAACTTCCTAAATGAGTCACTTCCACTGTACCAAAATGAACCAGCAGTAAAAGTTAACTCTTTAGTTAGAAATATTCCCATGGATGTGATACAGAAACACGTACTGACAAGCCGCTTTAAATAAAACATAAAGGAATTACCACCTGCAGTGATATCCCACCGCCCAGCTACACTGTGGTCCTTCCTCCGCCAGCCATGATGCACTTTCAAGGAGAATTGCAAAGTAACATTTCAGCCTGATTTTCCTATTTCTAGAGAATCCAACTCTTATTTGAGGAGGCTTCCTTTGAATAAGCACAGACACCCCTGCTGTGCTCTCATATCGCAGCAATTCGCAAGTTTTCTTTAACACACTATCAGGCTACATTGTGAGATGACATCTAGATGTTCTGCTTTGACACTTGGGTGAATGATACTTATCCGAAACCCTGATCCAGATAAACCCCCGACCTTTCTATCCTCCCTGTAGCATCCGTTCAACTGTTCTTATGGACCCCCGACCCTTCAAGGCCTCAACAAAAGCAGCTTCACCCTTCAGGAGAGCTGAAGAAGAAGGAAGTAGGGCAGAAGGAGGAGCGGTGTGTGTCTGCCAGCAGGATAAGGAGAGAGAGCAGGGAGGCATGCACTGACAGTGGCTACATGTGGCGAGGAGGGACAGCGAGGAGGACCGCTGAGATGCTGCAGAATCTAAGGGGGGTGGAGTGGGGGGGGGTATATCACTGTTCATCTAGGAACAATGTGAATGTAGAGCAGGCAGGAGACAGATGCTTCGTGGAAGAAGACAGACGGCAGCAGAAGATAGAGAGAGAGTGACTGACATTTCTCTCACACCTCTATGAGCAGCAACATCCTAATACAAGCTAATCCCTCTATCAGCCTCTTACCTCACCTGGGCCCATCTCGCCAATGGCAGCGTGCTGACAAAATGGAAGACTGCTTTTCCCTAGATACACTCACTATTTGACTGTGGGCAAGACAGGCACTGTGGCGCTCCAGTCCCATGCAGCTGAGTATTTGGTCAGCGCTGTCACCGTCCTGTCACTCACACAACTCCTGCTGATGTTTCCTTTGTACCTGAGCAGCACGACACGAACCGAGAGCTGATTACTGACTCACAGGGCGCTCAGAAGGACCGAGGCGAGCAGTAATTTTCTGTGTCGGCATAGACTGCAGCAGGCGTGAGTGAACGTCTGGATTTTGTCACACAGCTGCGTGTTGTAGAGTAATTTCAAAAAACGTAATGGATGGTGACTTTTTGTCAGCAGCTGACAATTATTTGCATTATCAATTATTTTCTGAGGTAATCAACATTTCTTTTCATTTTCAAATCCTCAGAAAGCAGTGAGATGTCTGATAAAAATCAGAAGATATTTTATTTAGAGTGATATAAAACAGCAAATCCTCACATCTGAGAAGTCTTTGGAAAAATTACATCCATCTCTTTTTCCTCCCTACAGGGATTTCCTCTGTACACTTAATTTCATTTTTCTCTTTACATGCTGCTTAAATTTTTGTTCTGATATTTATTATATCATATATATAAATCTTTATAATGTGATCTATCTGTTTATGACTCCATCTTAAATTACCCCATCAGTTTTTTTTTTACCTATCAATAAAGCTGCCTTTTACATCCACTATTGATCATTTTGTCTATAAAATTGTCATAAAACAGTATCAAATGCCTGCTAGAAAACAGCTGTCTTTATAATCATGAATGGGTAAAAAAAAAAACATGCAAAAAACGACAGTTATTGCATTTTTGTTTAAAATATGTAAAAATAGCTTCTAATTAAAACTCTGTCTAATCTATTGACTGACGAATAGATGCAGTTTTATATTAATCCTCAACATAGCCATTCTTTACAGGAGCCGATTAAATCCAACATGTCCAAATATTTGTGAACAGTTTCACGGTGAATGCTGCTCATGAGACCAAACACTTGAGCTCAACCAGCAGTGAATGAGAGGCTTCACACAATGATAATAAAGTGAGAGCAGCTACTTCACTTAGAAACAGGAGCTGAGCTTCCATCAGATGTGCTGTCACAGTCACTATAGTGATTTAAAGGACAAGACTGGTTAAAATAATACAGTCCATTCACCAGACTGGTAAATCAATACGTGGCCACATAACTCTTCCATCGTTGTTTATAAAATACTATCAATCACTCACCAAGTGTTCAGCACAAAGAGAATAACTGTCCAGCTCCAAACAAAACTCCATTTAAATTTCTGCTTATTTTAGCCAGATATGTTTCATATAATCCTCACACATTACAAACAGAGTTAGGTGTATTATTGTATTTACTGCCCGGTGCCTCCGCCTGCAAACGCTGAGTAATTCCGCAGATAAACACGGTGTGTAAACCGAGCGGAGGCGGTTTAACCACACAACATAATGCGAGACACGGTTCACGAAAATGGCATGTTCAAACAGTGACGGGGATATTAAATGTCCCGCAGCTAGCACAGACACACACAGGGAGAGGGGGGATAAAGAAACGGCAGCTGGCCGCGGTGTAGCGACGGAAACCGACGGGTAATAAAACACCACCATCTGCAAAGCGAGGAGAGGCTGCACAGCAAAAACACGGAGCCCGAACCGCTCCTTGTTACTCGGGTTTTTACTCTTTATCTGTAACAAACCAACCGCGGAGAGAATATAAGAGGATAAACAGAAACACAGAGTCTACGGCCATACGTTATTTATGAACCAGGAAGGGAAGCGGAGCCTGTTCCTCTCCAGTGATGCCCGTTATTATCCCTGCCTCCACCAACTTGATCCCACTGGAGCTTCTTGGAAAACTCTTACCTTTCCTGCGGTCTTTATGTCTCGTTGGTGCGGTCGTTTCGGGCGGGTATATTTTCAGTATTTTCTCTGTGTTGAACTCGTTTCGGCGCTGGTGCTGATGCCGAGCCGCGTCTTCAGCTGCTCCTCCTCGGGTTTAGCTAGCCCGCTGCCTCTGCTCGGTTTGTGGTGCTGAAGTGGACAGCGCACCGAGGAGCTCTGGGAACAAAAAAAAAAAAAAAAAAAAACACTCACACAGATTCACTGCGTTCACCCGGCCCCGCCTGCGGTACAGCCCCCTCTATCGGCGCGGAGGAGGTACTGCAGAGCGCCGCATGGATTAAAGAGCACAGACAGAGCGTCACCTAGCGTGGTGTTTCTGTGCCAGCTCAGTGATAAACATCTGTGCTTGTTTGTCACTGTCCATTTTCATATTTTGGAAGCCATTTTGACATGTTGCATTGGGAAACAGTTTAATTAATGATTAATTGTAATTATCTGCTTCAGTTGCAGGCCTCTGGTTTGCTGTCACACTGTCATGGTTTACTGAGACACTTGACAAGAATTAATGATTTGTTAATCTTCCCACAACAAATCAAAAATGTCTTCTGAGAAGACATTTCAAAAGAGGCGTAATGTTCTTTAAACTGGACGCTGTGTTTCATGTAGGTTTCTACATGTTCAAATAATTTCAGGGTTTAGTTAAGACGTGTCTTGTTATGGTTAAACACAAAATTGCACAACTGACAAATGATGACCTGAAATGTCTAATCATTCTCACATAATAAGTAGGTAGTAGTATAATTTAGCTGTTTGCCATTTTCAGTAATGAGCTGTTCTGCAGACTCCATTTTGAGAATGCCTTAACTTTTATATCCTAAAATCACTATTCATTTTCACTTATTTTCTCCTTCAGTACTGGTAATGGTGAGTTGAGCCTATAACAGCAAGATAAGATGTGAGTTATAGAGGCATGTATTGCACTGAGTAAGAGGTCAATAATACACATAAAAGATAAATTTGACCTGAGATGTCAAAGCAATGGAGAATACAAAATTATTTCAACAGAAAATGAATTCATTCATCACAGACACAGTAACTGATGTCTCCATCCACTCATCTCAACTTTGTCAAAGAAAATTATTTTAAGGGTGAGAAATAATCACAAATGCATGTTGCAAGAATTTAAGCAGATATCACAGGTAGTTGCAATGATTTGTGGGGTGTACTGGATACATTCTTTTTGCAGCTGGCGAGTTTTATTGGAATATCTCAGCTTAGTGTCTTTTTTTAATGGTATCAGTCTCTCAGCAGTCATGGTCTCATGTGTATTGGGGTGGGTTCCTGCTAACTTCCACTGAGTCTGTTCCTCAGAGTCACATTGGGTGTAAATTGTCCCGGGTGGCAGGCTGTAAGGAGGAGTTGTCCAGGGTGGCGGCAGCAGGGTCGCCCTGGGTGACGGCGAGGGTGGCCTGCTCTGGCAGGAGGCTGGGGTCTGTCAGGATGGCTGTGGTCGTACTCAGGAGACGGAGTGAACTCAGAACCACTGAGTAGACATGCAAAGAAACGATAAAAGAAAAGTACAGATAATGTGAACTGGGTGCAGGAAACATGTAATCAAACTGTGAAAGAGAAGCAGTGGACTCACTCGGTCTCAGGGCAGGAAGGGAACAGTGCTGGTCCAGCCAGGACAGAGTGGACCGACACAGGTCCTCCACGCTGGCAGTGGACACCATGCCATTATAGGACTCAAACAGCGGCTCGATGATGATACTGAACTGACAAAGAGTTGAGGAAAAACGTCTGGATTCATGTTCATGTATTTTCACCAACAAGGTGTTTTATTGTGTAAAAGCTACTAACTGTCATAGTTGCTTACTCTGGTTTCTTGATGGTTATTTGTCAAGACTCTAAAGCTTCAGACATTGTTTCATTCACAGCAGAAGATGTTATAACAAGTCCTCTGAGAAGCCTGGACGTTACAGTAACTCATTACAAAGTTACAAGATGAGTTGTAAGGTCGGGGCTAATTTGTTATCAGTGGAAACAAAAAGGTGACAGAAGGTCTTGGTGACTGAAGAAATGAAGTTTGACACCAAAATTATGTAGCAATAGTAAAAACTTAAAAAACAGAAATCTGTACTATATAAAGTGGAGTTACATCGCCCTCAAAAAACAACAAAGCCATCAAAGGGTTCATCTGTCTCTGTCTGACTTGGCACTCAGCCCAAAGCTCGCTGCTTCCTACCACAGACATAAATCACTCAAACATAGCCCATAAATATATAGTTTCATTTATAAAAATGGCTCCGTAATTTCCTACATCAGCTCAGCCCTGGGGTGTTTAACAAATATCACTCAAACAGAAAGAAGTGGCAAATTTGTTGGAGACTATTTTTAACTGCGAAGTGATACACACTTGGTGCCCTAAGGAGTGTTTACAACAGCAGAAGAGTGTGATCGACTCAAAATAAACAGCAGAGCTCAGTGGAATAGACTATATTAGGCTTTGGATACACACATTGTGCTTGTTAATAGAATCACTACATTGTTGGTTTTGGTCTTTTCAAGTGATTTGTTGACACAAGGATTTAACTAATGGGCAAATATCTGGTAAATGCTACCATCTTGAAGAGGAAAATGTTTTTAAATTTGGAGTATCAGGATATCAGTATCAGAAGAGAGAAAGACTAAAAGCGCACTCTGTAAAAGAGGCGTTGACAATACCTTACTATTTGTGTAGATAAAATGCCCTCAAGATATTTTTGTGCAACAAACAAATACAATAAAGTTGTTATCTAATCTTCTTATTCTGCCTGCATGATAAAGGCTGCAGTAACGGATTGGGTGATCATTAAGGAAAGAGAGATGTCTTAAATTTAAATAATATTTTGGCATGTTTTATTTGCTCAAATGCACCGGCAAACCCTCGATTAATAATGTGCTTTTTCTAAATCAGAGCTACAGAGCTATACTTTTAATCTCTACAATATTTATCATATGCACTGGACCACAGACTCCATGTCAGAGAATATTCTCCCTGCAGTTCTTTAAAAACACTATCCTTCTTAGTATCTGTCCACATTGGCTTCATATTTGGTGTAATTAGCTTATTTGGATTCAAGAAACAAGGCTCTGGGAACAAAACATAATTTGAAATTCTTCCAAAAGTCTAAAGAAGCCAAATATGCTGCAGCCAAATACTGTTCTGAAACATAAGAAGCTCACACAGGAATAAATTGGTACATTTAGTTTTTTTTTGTTTTTGTTTTTTTTTCGTTTCTTATGAAGAGTAAGTACGCTTTTAAAGTCATGTCTCATGGTGGTGTGATGTTTTAATTAACCTTTGGCAGATTTTCATTCACAAGGATACGATCCAGAACTTCCAGTTTTGCAGAGTTTGAGCCTGGACGTACTCTCTGAACTTCTGCCTCATGTGGTCAAAGCGCTGCCGTGTGATGGGCACACCGGTGGCTGGTAGCTGCTGCTGGCACACACTGTATGGACACACACACACACACACACACACACACACACTGAGTCCACAGCTCAGAGATGCTTCAGCCTTTTATAATAGATGAGTAGAAAGTGTTCTTCACAACAGGAAATCTCACTTGATGGCAGAGTTGAGGAGCTGGATTTCCTCTCTGAGTCTCTGCGCCTCCTCGTGCAGCTGAGCTCTCTCCTGCTGCATCTTGCTGATGTACTCGGCCGTCTTCTGCAGTGTGGTGGCTTTGCTGATCTGTGAGGGATTATCACACCAGCCAAACACCACAATTATTCAACATTACAGTAGTTATAGTCCTAATAATAACATGCCTGTATCTGCTTTTATATATCACTAAGTTTATAAAAGCTGCCGACGGTGGTGAGTCTTCCTGCTTGCAGCTTTCAGCACGTACCTTTATGCTTGGCTGAGAGCTGAGTGTTGTCACAAGGTTGTGTAAAGTGTCAAATCCCAGTTTGATGTTGAAACGCCTCTTCTGCTCTGCAGAGATGTGAGTTATCCTCCTGGTCTCTGTGTGCTGCAGATAAAAAACAGCTTTGAAATGTCCACATCACTCTGAGAGTGACCCGCTGCGTCGACAATCAGTTTCCTGTTCCTTTCACTTTTCACATAGTTGACCATCAACAACAAGGACCCGTTTTTTTCATTTTTTTTTTAAGCATAGTGTGAATGAAACAGCATGTCCTACCTTACTTGATTCTATCTTTCCGTGTCCAGAGAAGCCAGACTGTGGAGACTCGGGGTTGGAGACTTTGTCAAAAGGGTTTGGTGGTGATGTTCGGCCTGGATTTTCTGGAAAATTCACTAAAATAATCAAAGATAAAAACATTTACTTCAAATATCTGCAGACAAATTAGATGACCTGTGATAACTGATCATTGACATGAGGCTTTGACCCTCAAAATCTCTCCAGGATAATAATGTGATACAGCTGTGGAGATCGAGCTTTTTATGTCCTAACTTTATTTGCTAGATCCATGTACAATTGATGAGAAGATTTTGACTTTCTCAGTGTAGGTTAGTTAGTAATTATCACTGTGTGATAATTATGGAGCTGTGACTGACAAAAAGTGGTAAATGGTTGTCAGAGAAATCACAAAGACATATGAAGACGTCTCAATTTTCCTTAACTCCTATCAGTTTCAGAAAAGGGGGAAAATACTTTTCATTTTTTTTCTTAAGCACTGTTTTTTTCTCCATTTCTTAAACCATTAATATCCATGTTTTGCCCATTTTTTCATGAAGCCCTGAACATATCAGTATAATAACACAAAGCTTTGTATTACTTACACTCAATTTGAATTATTTAACTCAGAATGTGTTTAGTGTTATATTTTAGTCTTGCCTGATTAACTTTAATTTTTGGATCTACAAAACCATAACAATTCATTTCAGAGCATTGTCTAAATTAAGAGGAGTGGCAGGTTATTCATTTTTTTGTCCACTAATTAACTTAAAAAATAATCATGATTAAATTTGTTGAGCTTTTGTAACAAGACCTCTGAGAATAAAACGCATAAACTGTGGATGTTGCAAATAAACATCAGTATTTTACCACTACTGATAAACCTACCAGTTAAGCTGCTCCTGTCTGCATTGTAGAGCTGCACAGGAGACAGTTTTTCCGTCTTTGGAATGAGGAGGGCTGTGCCAGTATGCGTGGAGCCGTGGGTGAGCAGGGATGACACCGCCAGGCCTCTGGAGGTGCTGGCGTGGGCGCCACTGTGACCCAGTGAGGCGCTCTGGCTGTGTAGAGGTGGCGGCGCCGGGATTCCTGCAGGCCAGACGGCTCCGTGCTGCAGCTGAGATGAAGATCCTCCAACATGAGTGCTGCTGCTGCTACTTGACTGGTAAACAACACAAAAAACCTCGACTAAGAACCCTTCAGATAATACATTTGAGACAATTTCCACACAGGTTAGTTGAACAGCAGAGGTTACTAAAGCACAAAGGTTATTTTTTTAGTTGTAATTATCCAACTTAAACAGCCTTTTAAAAGCTGGTCATTTGTTTAGATAGCCTTTACTAAGGGTCCCACAGGCCCTGCTGCGGTATGGGTAAAATAATGCTAATTACAAAATAAGTATTCCCCTTTAAATATAACATTTAATCTTCTGCACATATTCAAACCCCAAATTTTTGCCCTAGAGACGTAAATAAGTAACGTAAATAAATCCCTTTGAAAACTGTTAATGAACAAACTGATGTGTAACAGAACAAATAAGAGAGATCCAAATAGATTCATTTTAGATAAGGGAGGAGCAAAAACAGCAAAACCTCACAAATAGAGAAATGGACACTAAAGGACAGACTCACCGTGGAGCTGGGAGATGATGACCTCTGACCTTTGGCTGTCAATAGAGTCGTGTCAAACCCCAGAGATGGCTTCCCTGAAAGCACAAAAAATGAATATTATTTCTTTAATTTAATTGATGTTTAAGACAGAAGGAGGAAGAGAAGTGACTCACGTTCTCGGTTGCCAGAGGAGAGGAGTTTAGCGAGGCAGCTGGTGGACGTGGGGGTGGTGGACTGGCAGCCAGATGGAGCTACGGAGGGACTAACTGTCCTCACTCCTCCTGTCTTTTGCTTGTGTTTCCCTCTGACCCCCGTGACAGCCAGCTGCTCTGGGACTGAGAAGCAGTGCGACACTGTGACAGGGGGCAGTGCCGCCTGGACCGGGTCGGACATGGTGGCTGGGTAACTGAGAGAGTGGCAGGGAGTTTGGGGGTATGTGTCCTCTGTGTGTGGGAAGCTGTGAGCCTGGTGTGTGGAGCCCTGGGCCCCGCTGGTGGAGGCGGTGTGGGTGATGACAGTGGAGGTCACGCTGTTTGTTGTGTAGTAACCGTACTTGACGCACTGCAGCGGGTACAGAAAGGGAACGCTGGCGGGGGCTGGCTGCTCAACGCTGCTGGTGAACGCTACAGAAACAGGTGGATCAGAGTACAACTGGTGCCCATACGGCATGGCTCCTGATATGATATTGGAGGGGTGGTAGTCACTGCAGTTCTGGCCTGGTCTGGTCTGGTCTGGCTGGGTGCTGGATGAGGGGGACTGAGGCAAACTGTCAGATGACAGACTGGGCTGGAAAAGAAAAAAAAAATTATTCTCTTTGTTTTGCCCATTTTCTCATGAAGCCCTGAACATGTCAGTATAATAATACAAAGATTTGTATTAATTACCCTCAATTTGAATTATTTAACTATTTAGGAATATGCTTAATGTTATATTTTAGTCCTGTCTAATGATTTTTTGTCAACTAATGAACTTAAAAAATAATCATGATTAAATTTGTTGCACTTTTGTAGCAAGACCTCTGAGAATAAAACACATAAACTGTGGATGTTGCACATAAACATCAGTATTTTACCACTACTTCAATATCTCTGATCATTGATAAACCTACCAGTAACAGTATTTGCTAAAAAATCTGTCTGCAGTGGAACATCTGAGAAGCAGGAGGAGCTGCTAACAGCAGCGGTACCTGAGTCAGATGGCTGTCGATAAGCAGCTGAGGAGCTGTTACCACAGGGGAGTGAACTGGAGCAAACCCTGTGCTGGATGAGCTCTCAAAATAGCCACAGTCAGCAAAACCACTCTGCTCGGTGGGCTGGCCCCTGTAGTTCATAAAGACATCTGGGAAAATCACATGCACGCTGTTAATCAGACTGTCAAACAGAAAGAAACGCATACAGACAGTTTGGGTGAAAATTATTCAAATGAGTCTTGTTATCCAACAAAGTATTATACATGCAAATACATACACACTGCTTGTTTACTAAGGCACAACAGAGCATTTCTTTTACTGGGGTGTATTGAAAAAATATCATGTTAAGCATCTTAATTAATCTTTTAACTAAATGGAAACTTCAACAAAAAAAGAGGAATAAGAAGAAATCAAATGGCAAGAACATATAGCTGAATTTCATTATCATCATTATTACTGTCATCATTATTGTATTTCACTCCACAGTAGAATTCTGTGGAGGAATGAAAGCTGATTACGAAATTTAATATGGTGAATTAATTCTCTCTGACCAAATGCTGTAATCGTAATGTGTCTCAAAGCAGCCTGAAATCATTATTGTGGATCCATAGTTTATATAACACAGTCATGGGTTCATTTTAGGAATTTAATGAACAACACAAACAAAGCCAGCCCTGCAGCAAAATATGAACCAAGTCGCCCTCTGAAATCCTGATGGTCACTCAAGGTATTTGTGTTTCTATCTGCCAGGTCACGTGCTGCCAGGCGTCAATGGCGATCTGCCACCTGTGACTAAAAACAGTTTCTGCACATAATGTTACACAACTCACACTGGATTGTGAAACAGCTGATCAGACAAATATTAAACTCACTTACTTCAAGCAACAAAATGTCGATTCTATCTTTTTAGAGGTGAACACCTTTTTATTAACATGCACAGTATTTAGAATCACAATGTGTTGGACAATCTACAAAATACATACCAGTGTGTCCGTATTTTCATCTCGGAAAGAACAAACTACTGGAGTAACTTACTGCAACAGACTAGTGATCTGTATTTCCATTTAAGAGGAGCACTGAGGAAGACTCACTGAGGAAGACTGAAAGCTTTTAATGTCACTCTGACAGACACACGCCAGCTCCACGGACCTTGTGACCAAAAGAGAGACAGACAGCTGATCCCTCAGGACACTGCCAATTCTGTGTCCTGAAGCTACACACACACATTCTCACACACACTCATACACACATATTACAACAGTGGGCAGCAGGTTCTTTGTGAGTTACAAAGGCTGACTTGTAGCCAGTGGACTGCTGGACTGTTTCCCTGACAGTAACACAGACCAATACAAGCACAGCCATTGTGCCCCTGAGCAAGGAACTAAACTCCAACCTGCTTCCTCTCTCCTACAGTTAAGCCTAAATTCATTCACACATGTGCCAAAATTGGACTTTTCAATTTTCTCTGGCCATTGCAAGTCTAAAGGCTAAAACCAAAACACCATTGTCGCTCTGGTCAAGTCCAAATGTTGTCAAGTGCCAGTGGCTACAGAGCAAAGCTTTATCAAAGAAATGCAGGGAGTTCCACACCATGGAAAATCTCACAGGACACAGTAGGAAGCCAAAAGTGATTCCTGCACTGGCGAGAATGGTGGTGCAAAAGGCCAAAAAACAAGAATCATCCTGAATAATTAGAGAAATTCTGGTACCGTTATCTCCAGGCAGACACTATGTGAGGCTGGACTCCATGCATTCTGACTTTTGTGTATAATTCTGTGAGCAGATGATACTCAAATGGAATTTGTTTATTGTGGGAATATCAAAGTAAACAGCTTCATGAGAAAAAAGAAGAGTCTGGCAGAAAACACAAGACAGTCTGAAGAAAAATTTGACTTTGAGCTCCACTAGACCAACGAACAAGACAACAATTTGACACCTTCAGCTGAAGTGGTCAAGAAATGCTTAATAGTAAAAAATAGTCAGTGTCCAGTGACCTGAAAGAAAGATTAACTGTTATAACTGTAACTTGTTAATCTGTGAGTAGCTAAACATCTGCCTGCTATAGCCCATATAGATGCTACTCAAAAGAATCAAATAGATGCAACAACGTGCATCTCTTATCTCTCATTTTCCGCTACTTTATAGGTAGTTTCAGAGTCAGGGGTTGTGGTTAAATACATCCTCTTCCACTTCCTCATTTTCATAGCTCAACCTCGCCTTTGTCCCTCCTTTAACCTCAGAGGACAAAATAATATACTGCAGACACAGCACATGAAAAAGGGTGTGCCACTCAAGATTTTTTTTTTTTCAGGCAAAGCAATAATAATGCAACATAAAAAATATAATTTGATGATTCAAAGGCTTAAAACCTGATCGGATTGCCTTTTATTTTGACGTTTTCACCCTGTGTCTGAGAGTAGAAAAAGTTAATCAGGATTAGTGCCTGTAATTAAAATTTGAGTCTTTCACTTCAGAAATTTTCTATTCATTATAAAATGCATTTTTTTTTTTTGCACTGAATGAAATACACAACTAATACACAGTGAATTATGAATGAATAATTAACTAAGATGGTCAAAGATGAGCTGAACCTGATCGATAAGATAAGAAGCAAAGTCAATCGGAAATACTGATCTGCTGCTATTCTATAAGAACATGTGAAGACACTGAAACACAGACATGTAGACAGACAGGTAGAGTACCTGGTATATCCATGAAATCATCCAAGTTGGGCTGCAGTGGAGTCAGGCCTGGCTGGATTATATCAGCATTGGTAGTGTACGCTGAGGGAGGAAGAGAACACAATATTAGAGACACAAAGAAAAGTGAATGTGAATGCATCTGTCAATGTGTGTGTGGTCTTTTGAAAGGTCATCTTTCATCACTGGGAATTTCCTTATTTGTAGGGTGGGTTCTTTTGGACAACTTGCTGACTCATGTGACCATCAGCCAACAACAAGTGACAAAAATGTGGCAGCAGCACAAACTTTAAATCCCCTGAGAGAAATTTATTCTATTATATTCAGTACAATCCCTTTAATATCTGACCATTATTACAGAATGGCAGGAAGAAAGAAGAAAATACTTGTTGATTTTTTGTATTAACTTGGTTTAACTACTCTGCAAACTTTTGAATTTCAGAATTTTGAACCATTCACCCTCAAAACAGCCTCAGCTCAGTCATATTTATCCTTTCAGGAGTTATTTAGTCTTCTCAACAATATGAATGTGATATGATCACACTACTTAATTGGCTTAAAGAAAAAAAAAACTTTGCTGGCTGTATTTGCCTTCAAACCCAACAATTATCATCAGATTCTGGTCATTATAAAAATAAAAAATAGTGAGTCAAAATTTGGCAGAATTTTTTCTTTTATTTGGAATATTGCTTTTCAGGGGCTTTAAAACATCAAGAATAATACACACACACACACACACACACACACACACACACACACACACACACACACACATATATACATACATATATAGACTGGATTTTAATATTTCACTTCATTAGATTATATTTAACTTTATCCCCTATTGATTTGATTAAAAAATGTATGAAAGCAGGCATGTATTTTCAGCCAGACAATGCATCCTAATGATATAAACAACCAATATAAAAACATATTTTAATCTTGTCATGCAGCCCACAGGCCACCAGTTGTTCATCCTCACTAATAGTCAATTAGAGACCAGAGCAAAGTCACAGATGAAAGTCAGTCTGTCACTACTCACTGTCGTGTCGGTCACTGGCCCACGGACACGGCTTCTGCGTCATGGTGAACAGGGTGTCAGAGATGTCAGACAGGAGACAGTCCAGGTCAAACATGTGGGCCTCCACCGGTGCCACCTCAGGCTGCTGGTACATCTGATTGGACCATTTCTCCAGCTTGGCCTGGCAGATCGGACCCTGGAGCACATCAGCTACACATCAAAACACTTCACAGGAGCAACTTCTGAAGTCACATATCAAATCGTTCCCTGATGTATCCATTAGAGGGCTCCCTACAAGTCAGACTGAATGTATTGAGACGCATTGATGGCATCTGAATCCAACCAACTCTGTAAGATAATCATATCAGAAAAATATCACAACAGCAAGCAAACAAATCATGCACACACATGCACTACTGTATCTGCCTCTCCCAAGTTTCCATCCCAAGCGCTCATCCCCATTTTCTTAAGCAAACCAGTTAACAACACTCACAGAAGATGAAACTCTACACCCGCTGCGATTCTTTCTTTCTGTTTGAGATGCTTTACTTCACCCTGATCTTCTTGCCTTTACCACCTCCAAGTCTGAGACCGAATTTATAGGAAGCCCTGACTGAGCCGGAAACTGTTTTGATTACGTCGTAGCATACGACATAACCTGGTTTAATTTATTTATTTACCTCTTGATTTGTTTTCTTTGAGGGAGAATATAAGTGAGTACAAGTAGAAATGAGGTAAGATTGTTGTGTGCATATCTGTGTGTGTATGTGTGTGTTTTAGTGTGTGTATGCAGTGCATGATGAAAAAGCACTTTTGACATATTGTTCAAAAACACTAGGTTATCATTATGTCTGCTTTGTTCATGTCTTTATTTTGATGTCTCACCATTTCAATAAGAGCTGCAGCCTTTTGTCCCTGACCTAATTCTGGCAGTCACATTCACGTGCGGACAAACAGGAAGACCTGAGGCCCCTAACAACACAAATTACTGCTGCCACGGTGGAAAGATGAAGAGAAGAATCAGCATGCATATGAGCACCTCAGAATTTATCACTTCCGACGTACAATAGTTATATATTACTGTAGTGCATTATTTGCCAGGCATTACCAGAAATTAACCATCTCGCAAAAAACAGCATTTGACATCGACACATTCTTGCCATCTTTCAGTGGTTACTTGTTCAGAATTGAATTTTGATTTTTCATTTCTCCTACTTTTTGTTAAAGAACTGTATTTATATTGTACTTTTCTAGTTTTTTGTGACCACTTTAGTGCTTTACATCAAAAGTCACATTCACATCACTCACGAAAATTTTAGTATATTTGCAACACGGATCACCGGACCCTCCAATTAGAAGAAGACCTACTCTGCCTCCTCCTGATTAGTTTTCCATTGGGAATCAGAAAGTGCTTTACAATGAAAAAGACAATTAAAATAACACAACATAACATGACAGTTTAAAACATATCTAAACATAATATAAATAAACAGACAGTCAACAAAAAGCTTATTGAAATAAAAATGTACCAAACAATTTAACCAAGGCGTACACCTGCACTATCTATTACAATCTTATACAAATATCATAAAGTTAGATTTACGATGCCCATAAATTATTATCATAAGGGTGTCAATTCAATTATATGTTTTAGTGCTGAGGTCATACTCCATTGCCCTCTATACTATAATACACACAGAACTGTTTCTAAGATTCTGACAAAACACCACCGTTAACTATAGAGTCAGTAACAAACAGATAGAATCAGTCTCAAACTAGAGGTTGAAATAATACCAGAGCTTTGGCATCAATTTGCATTGAATTTACTGCACTGGTGTGCCTTATAAAATGGCCAATAGTGTGTCAATATAAACACTGACCTGATGGTGGCACTAGATGGAAATTCAGGGGATTTACAGTAATCATCCTCTGGGAACCATGAACGTCACTCATCCAATAGTGGTTGAGGTATTTACACGTTGGATCAACGCATCAGAACGACCAATCACCCAACACGCCAACATTGGTATCTAGAGAGTTGTGCTGCTGCTGCTAGTCTGGCTACAAATCAATAGAGATATCTCGTTATTATCAAGGTACTAACTTCTCATTGGCTCCACAGTTCCCTCCCCACAGTTTCCTTCCTTCATATAGACATTGTTTACGACCTGATTCAGGAGCCTGGCAGGACTTTTTTCATTCTCTAAATGACTGACTGAGATTTAAAACAAGGACTGACAGCGCAGTAAGTTGTCTAACAGATGTGAACACAAAATGCTTTTGAAATACGACGCCTGCTGTAAGTTGATAAAGCTGCACAAATCAGATTGCTAAAGATGTTGTGAGAATAAGGCTGAGTCAAAATCTATAGAGCCAGATAAATTTCAAATTAAACTTTGAAAGATGGAAACTGATATAAAGTATATAACATAAATGTTGCAGTAACAGCACCTACAGCAACAGGCTGGTGCTGGGGTGTTTTTCAGCCACTGGCTACAAGCTGTTGAGTCAAAGCAAAGATAACACTTTAGGAACATGGAGCATAAAAACCTGGTCTAGTGATCTTTGACCTGTTCTGATATGTGTCCTTTCAAGTGCCGCGCTACACACAAACACTCACATACAGTATTAACAGTGGAGTGGTCCTCATTTTGACCTCAGTTAAAATGTGGGTTTCCAGCGACAGAAAGCAGGAACAGTGCGCTGGTTGTGACTTGCGATGACACATCTGACAGTCTGTGAATACTATCATCATGAATGAGGTGCTTCCCCAGTTCCCCTCACCACCAACACCACCACCACCACCACCCAGCTCATCTGTCTCCCTCCCACCTCTCCTCTTTTCTACCTGATCTTTTGTTTGTTTCTGCCACCATGACGTCACGCTCGCTGCCCCTCCGTTGCTCGAAGTAGGTCAGATTTGATTAAATGACATTAAATTCTGCAGCTAGTTCACTTGAATGAAGATAATAAAGCCTGAAGAGGTGTTAGAGGCATTGTCGCTCCTGGCAATCAGTACACGTCAGTTGCCTACAAATGTAAGACCCAGTTGTTTTGCATTTGTCTCTTTTTTTTTTAATAATCTTCTCTAGTTGACCAGGAGAGGCTAAATTTACAAGCTAAAAATAGCTTGTTAGTAGACTTTGCTGATTGTACAGTTTGTAGAACTAAAGTAAACGGTGCTTGTGGGTCACCAACACACAACTTCAGCCCTCAAGAGTCAGAATCAATACTTGCCCAGATTAGTGTATAATGTGTCTAAAGCATATCGAAAGATGTAGAGGACGTGTCTCTTACCTCTTGTAGCATTGATAGAATGTCATCCTTCTTCTTCTGAAGCTGCAACAGAAAATGAAGAGAAACACTTTCAAAGATGGAGTATTGTACAATGAGTATATATCTTAAACAAACTGACAACTTATTATCACACACATATACCTTATGTTGAATCTAAATATAATGATAGAGGATCATTAAAGTCAGAGGGATATATAATATAATATATTTTTATTTGTTCCTCAAGGGGAAATTTATCTGTTTGACAGCATAAAAGATCATGAAAATAGATTAACAAAAAATAAAAAAGTCAACAGAAAATAAATAAATAGTTTATATGAAAAAGGAAAAAGTGCAATTATCCAGAGATGAGGAGGGATTGTGGGTATGATGTTTTCAGCTGGGACATGACAGAGTTCTCAGGTCGCTGTAGCATCGGCTGACCGAGTTATCGCGATGACTTGCGAGAACTCCCTCAGGGTATAGTACGGCCAAACACTAACAGCAAATAGTTCAATGTCACACTAATGTGCTCCAGGTTACTCTATCTCTCCTTAATAAATAACGTGATCCCCACGTCGTCCATGATTCTCCACGACACACGATGCTGCACTCCCGGTAGCTACTCCCTCTGTAGGCTGGTCAGTGTCATAAGTTCTTCATCGTATGGGGAGATATCGTTCATTCCCCATAGTTACAGGTGATAATGATGGTTTATACCATCTGTCCCCTCACGGCGCTTAATTCCAGCAAAGCATCCCCTTCTCCTCCATCTTATTTCCACCAGGATCTGGGGTCTCTTGTTGGGTCATATCGTTAAGCAGCACAGTGTCATCAGCTGATCACTGGAGTAACAATTGGTCAATGGTTCAATGGCTCTCTGGTTGTCATAGTCAAAAACAAAAACAGGCGAAAGAACACGATAAAAAAACAAACAAAAACAAAACAAAAAACAAAAAACATGAGATAAAAGCTGTCCCGATAAAAAGGAAGAACGGTTTTAGTTAAATTGTTTAAAAGTTTAGGTAAAAAGAGGAAAAAAGTAAAAAATGGGTTGTAGCATCATGGGCAAGGATGGTCCTCAAGCCCAGGAAGTCACAGAGTATGGTGATAAGGAGGGGGAAGCTGACTGATGCGTTCAAGCTTCATCAAATCTTCAATCAAAGAGAACCCCATCAAATGCCCGGGAAAGTGGTATCAAGTCGTAATCATGATCGTGTACTAATCCATCTATGCAGAAGTAGAGATATTGTTTATGTGAGACTTTAAGCTGCTCATAGCTACATGAAGTACAAGTAGGGTTCAACTGCTTCGCCAGAGTGACCAGAGTCCCCATGAGGCTTCCACACACTATGCAACTACATGTTGCGTAGTGATTCTTGACGGTCTCGAGATGTCACGTTCAAAGGGTCAAAAACAGTCAGTTTGTCTTTGAGTCTAGTTTGTGCCTAATTTTAAAGGCTTCCCACCATGGTGTTCCTGAGATACTGCATAAAAACAATAATAAACTGAGTTCTCTGATATCTCACCCTCTTCTTGTAGTAAATCCTCCACTTGTGATACTCCTTGATCACCACCTCAATCCTTCTCTTCCAGTAGCTGCCTTCTAACACAATCGCCTGTCGACACAAAGCAGAAAAAAAAAGCATTAGCTTAAATCTCAGCGATATAAACAATAATGTTTCATTTAGTATGTGTCTCCTAAATCTGAAATAATATGTGGTTAAATAAGAATCCAGCTTGTGCTTCATTAAACCAGTTCAGCTTGATAACCCAGGTTAAGTTAAGATACTCAACCAGTGTAAGAATTAATTTTCCTACAACATACTTTACTCACTTCAGGCTTTCTGTGTGCATCAGCCTCAGATCCCTCCAGCGGGGTGACAAACCCGCACACTGAGCTCTTCCTCTTCTCCACATCTACACACAGCACACACACAAAATCAACACTTTTATAGCTGTTTGTCCGGGAGGGAAAAAAATCATTTTGATTTACTATTATTCCTTTGTGAATGCAGCCAATAAGCCTCATTTATGTCAGATTTCTGCTGCATGTTGTGGTGATGTGATTCTGGTGCAGAGTGAAGGACTCACACTGGATGAACCAGGCTCTCCAGATCGCATTGTTCAGACGGATCTTATCCCTCCACAGCAGCCGCAGGCCTTTAAAAGACTTCCACTTTGGGGAGACTATCTTACCACTGCAAAAAAAGCAATATATATATATATATATATATATATATATATATATATGTGTGTGTGTGTGTGTGTGTAGTACTATGTTAAAGTTACATGTTTTGTTTACAAAAACAAAACATGTGGGGTGCCTATAATTTTGCACAGTATTGTTTTTGTGTATGTGTGTGTGTGTGTGATATCAGATTTGTTTATAGAAAATGGACATCAGCAAAGACAGACAGGAGGAGAGGCACATGGAGGTGATAAGATATGCTTTTAAAAGAAAAAAAAAAAATACACAGTGGAAAAACCCATGAAAGCCTCCCTGCCGCATCTGCTGGAAACCTGTCCTGATTTTGACTGATAGCGTCCAGTCAGCTCATCCACCAGTGCTCTACCAGCCTGTTTGCACATTTCGCTGTGTCCCTCAGCCTGCTGAGTGCCGAGGAGAGGCCTCATAATGAGAACTGCTCGAGGAGTTGCTAGGAGGCCAAAGCAAATTATTTGCAACCTGCCTTTGATGGAGAGACACCAGTGCAGAGACAGCATATTACTGACAAAAACCTGTTAGGACAGAAACTAATTAACAGAAGTCTAGTTAATGATAAATTTAGAAGCTGTTTGCACAAAAACGTGCAACCTGCTCCATGTTTTTCAAAGGCATCAAGATTTTTTTCCTCATTCTCAATGTAATTTGCTGCATCTGAGATTATTGTGCAACTATGACAAAAATAATACGAAAATGGAACAAAGTGACAAAGTGAAAAAAACATCTTCTCAGGGCCAAAAGTAGGTGGTAACTCTGGAGAACAAGTTAATGAAGTGGGTTGGTATTTTTTTTTTAAAGAACACATGTGTTTTAGGAGAAATATATTCTTGTTAAGATGCACCAGATGCCTGAGAGTTTTTTCTGTAGTCATAAAACAAAACCAGAGCAACAGACCTAAAGTGCTGTTGTGCCAAGCACCACCATTTATTTATTTATTTTTATTTTTTTAAGGTAATACCAGCTGTGTCCAGCCCAAACCAAACCAAATCAAATCAACAAGTTTAACTGAAAATAAAATAAAATTAGACATCATTTCAGATCTTCTCTCCTTTCCCTCAGTTACAGAGTAATCTCTCCAGTGTTGCCAACTAGAATCAAAGTCCAGTTTTCAGTGAAGATTTTCCAAACTGTTGCACAAGAGGCTGCAAAAGTCGCTCTTTTCAACACATCCACCCAAAGTGTTTCAGAAGGGAAATCTACTACATCTGCTCCTGATAGTTTAATGTGAAGCTCTGTGTGTAAACAGGTTGAAGGTTTTAATAAAAACACACGTAAACAGAGCAGAGAGGAGGATCACAGCAGTGAGAAGGTACAATCATGTCAATAACACACTGCAGGCTTGGTTTTCAAAATAAAATGCTGTGAGCTCAAAGTAAGTTCTGTGTAAAGTGGTAAGAGGATAATTAAAAGTTATGTTGGTTGTTGATTGTGTAAATTGTGATCAGACAGCAGAAACCCACCTGTAGGCCAGAGACATGCACTCGAACAGGCGGGTCAGAGTGGGGTCGATGCTCAGGCTGGCGGAGCTCAGCGGACCGTAGCGGTAGATCTGACACCACGTCCGGTTCACCGTGTCGAAGTCGTATCTCAGAGAACCGCCGCTTTTCCTCCGCCTCGGCACCGAGTCGCTGTGCGGTGAAGACACCATGAAGTGTCCGCTGTGGATCACCTGTGTGCCGGGAAAGGAACCGGTCGACGGTCCGCCGGTACCGGCGACCCGAGCAGGCTCCCCCTCCGGTTCGGAGTCCGAGTCTGAGGAGTCCTGGATCTGAGTCTGACCCGCCGAAGCGACTCTGCCTTTACCCGCCATGCTGCGTTTTCATGTAGTATTGACTTATCCTGCAAAACTGTGAACTTTATCCTCACATGACTCCTCCTCCTCCTCCTCCTCCTCCTCCTCCTCAGATAGCCCAGTGTTTCTTCAAACCAGACCGACTGCTACCGTCTGCTCGCTCATCTCAACTCACTGTGATTGTTGTGAAACAGAACAGTATCATTAGGTCAACCTGAGGACTCTAATTATTAATAGAAGTCAATCATTTAAAGAGAAGACGATTACATATTGACTTTAATACACACTTTGCAATATTTCATGCTAGCTTGCTGAGATTTCCACTGAAATACTGATATTTGGCAGTAGATGTATGGTGACATCTACAGATGCAAAATAACCAAGTACATTCATTCAACCACTTGCTAGAATTACTTAGTATGAGTCCATTTCACCACGTTCACTTTCAGAACTGTCAGATCAGTTTATAAAACATTGTTGCAATGCAAGGTAGCCATCACATGAATCATCAGGGAGTGTTATTGGTTTTAAATTCTTAAAAACGCAGCAATGAGTCATGAAAGACTTATCTTCAGAGACAACAAGTAGTCCTGTAACAGATGGTGTGGGCCCCACACAGAGAACTGATCTCAACATCATGGAGTGAGTCTGGAATCACATGACAACACAGACTTCATCCAATAAAACACACTGGAAACATCACTTTTTTCTCAACCACCATCGGAAAAAAAGTCCAGCAAGTTCTAAAACTTGTGCTGTGTTAAATCATGAATGCCATGTTGTGTTTTCTTCAAAAAAGTGCAAACAAACAAACAAAACCCCAGTACTGCTCACAAGTATTACAAAAAGTCCTCATGATGTTTTTGAGACTGTCTAGAGTTCAGCTCAGTCCAGGACTAAGCAGTTAATTGTTCAAATTAACCTGGTTCAACCTGCTAATCAGCTGAAAATTTGTGTCTGAATCACACATTTGGCTACTTTGTGAAATGAATAACAATTAAAAGGTTAGTACAGACCTTTTACCACATCAGTACCTCTTGCCACTTACCCATTTTTGTCACAGGGAAACAATTGTTGCAAATTGAAAGGTTAGGAGAAACACAAGAACAGATGAAATATTACAACACAAAGTAACACAGGCCTTCTTTCTTATCAGTACACCATGAAGCCTTCTCACATTCTTTCCTTTAGCCCTGAAACCTAGAAATGTAACGATTTTGAAGGTCTCAAATTATAGAAAAATCATGAAGTTATGATTCATTATCTTGGTTCTAATAAATGTCACATGGTCACTTCTACTTTTCAAACAGCATCAGTATCACCTGGTACAAACGCCATAAAAACATCAATTCTTATCAAACCGTTTTAATGGATTCAAACTTTCCATTCTCTCAACATACACTGATATATGCTATTGAAATTTAGACATTTGCATGTGTTAAGGTCTGCTAGAAATGAATCATGAACGGGCTGGGTGTAAGACTCAAGGCAGGATTGACAGATGCCATCACAGATGTGTGAGAAAGGACTTGTTTTTGGCATTTTTATGTTTTGATTTTCCATCTCGACAGTTGCCTTTTATTGGCTTGAGGGAAATTTAACATTCAGATGTAGAGATTGGACCATATTGAACCACTGCAGTTAAGACAGGAAGATGTTGAGACAAATCATAATGATGGCAGCTGAACATTGTTATGACCTACACTATTTACGGCCTTCACATATTTAACTATATCATTTAAGTTACATAATAATAATGTCACATTTTAACAAAGAAAACAATTTGCAGGCTAACTTTTGTGACAGCTGCTGGCAACATGCCTCAATGTCACATACACCATCATCAGTTTCTTCAGTGTCAAACATATCCATCAATCAAGTGCTGCAATATTATCTTTACTCTTACTGTGTCATATCTCAGATTTAACAGGATGTGTACTGAAGAAAAGTGAAATTTAGCTCATTTAACATTAGTTACACTTGACAAAGCCTTGGAGGTCTTCCAGGAATTTGATGTACTCTTGATGCTCAATGGCCGTGCTCAGTTCCATCAGCTCATCAGCAAAGGTGTTGTCAACCCCACGGTCAGCCAGGAAGTCCATCAAGTGGTCATACAGAGCCTGAAAAACACATAGCAAAAGATTGAATTAAAATGTCTCATGTAAACACAGCTACCATCAGCCTCATTAATGTTTATTATGTGGATTAAACAATGATTACTCTAGTTTAATGTCTGACATCTTACCCAGTCCAGAGAGTCTGTGTTGAGAGTGTAGCTAGTCTCTTTCCAGTCTGAGTCTCCCTCAGGCTGGAAACTGACCTCACGGATAGCGAAGATATCACTCTCCTCTTCACCTTCACCATGACCCATCTACAAATGCACATAAATGTTTTATTTAAACTCTGAGTAAGTTCAGAGAACTGCTGCTGTCACTGACAAATGAGTCACTGCGCTCACCTCATCTTCAGGAAAATGGCAGTCAAAGACCAGGGAATGTTTTGCAGCCTGTTTTGTTACCTCAACAACAAAGTTGGGTGTAGACACCATCTCTGGCTTTAAAAGGAAACAGAATAATAATTATTTTCAAATCTAAATCTTAATGTTAGCAGCTTTAATCACTCATTTTTCATTCCATGCACCTCACCTCTTCTTCTGCTGACTTCTGCTGCCCCTGTTCTACTTCCTCTTCAAAGTTTGGAGGAATGCTGTTGTTGACATTGAATGTGACTGAGACTCTGTGCAAAAGAAGACACATAGTAAGTTTATTAAATGTACCTCTTCATCTACAATCACTGAACAGCGATGTTATTGCCAGCGCTGCAGTCTTACTTTTCTCCAGAAATATTTCTTGTGAGTTTTGCCTCAGTGCCATTCATCTCCAGCTCCCATCCTCCAGACATCTTGGGAAGAGATTTGTTTTTCTGGATCTTCCTCTCTTCTTTGATTTCATCAGACAGGAAATCACCAAATGCTTTGTCACCTATTAAATGTATGAGACGGGTTAAATGAATTCATCATGGGTCAGTAACAGATTATAAATCATACTACTAAGATGCTAGTTGATTATGATTTAGTTTAGTCAGAGCATAAAAATGAACATTAACTTATGAGATACATACGGCAGCATATACCACAGAAAGTGGGACTCAGTAATATACAAACCAACTATTAAAATGTTTAATTTCCACTTCTACAGGTACCTGTCTGTCAAAGCGAATGCTAACTGCCTAAAGCGACAAGAGGCTGTCATTGCTAGCTTACATTAGGAGAGGCAGAAGCTTAATTTAGTAGTGTTTAATGTATATGTGTCTATGTACTTTTTAAAAATGTTTAATGGAGCGTCTTTAAAGCGTAATGTCTTCTCTACACTGCTCTACAGTTTGTTATTCTCTCGCCATGTATTATTGCCTCATGCTAGTTAGCTAACTAGTTTAGCTAACTTAGCTAGTGTTACAAATGTTACTCTACCTTCTGTGTGCAGTCCTCCACATCCACACGACACCGAAGGACTCAACACTTTTGAACTAAAGAGTTTCGGCCTGTATCCTGTCGAGGCTCCATTGTTGTTCAGCATCCACAGGGACCGGGTGAAGGGTCGAGTTGTGGCCGAACTGGGAGAACACAGAGTCGGGCAGGTGAGCGGCAGTGCTCGCACTGTGGACGTGGTTGCTGAGGAAACGCGGACAGCGGCTCCCACCGCGCGGACGACTGACTTCAGCATGACTATAAAATATTAAGAGGTGTAACAACACAATAACGTAGTTTAACCGCACACAAACACCGGCCGGCTCCAGTCACTGCTGCTGGTGGAGGCTGACTGTTACACACGTGTGGAAGGACACATTGACCTATCGTCACTACGACCTTTGCACCGGAAATAGTACTTTAAAAGCGAAATAAACTACGTTAAATTAATTTGTTTAATTTATTTAAAATGTAACATAATTACAATTAAATCATCATATCATTTTCTTTGACTGATTCATAACGAAAAACGAGTAATATATTCTTAGGAGGTATGTATAATGGTATGTTCCAGAGCGGTAGAGATAAAACACGAGCGCCCCCTTGTGGTTGGATTAAATACTGAGGCTGCACGGCGGAGGTTTGACCTCAGTGACGACTGGAAGGTTAAAGCTTTAATTTTGGACTGAAACAACATTTGTCCATGATCCCTACATGTAAACAAATCAGATCTGTGACATTAACCAGAGTCTGGGTTGTAGATACTGATGGAGTGAAGGTTGTATATGTCAAAGGACACTACTGTATGTATGTAATATGTAATAGGTTGAAGCAGTTGCATCATGTTTATATTAAGTTTAAATACAAGATTTCTGGGACCCGTCCAGGTAAGAGGTGGAACTTGTGCTTTTAATTTTTGGTTGGTTTGTTTAAAACATGTCCATTTGTCCTGATAACAAAGATAAGGGATGTACTTTACATAGCTGTCAACAGTTAAATTGTCATATTGAAATAATTCAACTATAAATACAGCAGAAATGAATGATTTCTGTAACCTCTGTAACTTCTCAGCACTAAATTTTAAAAGCCATCAGGTCTGAGCTGCTGCAGGAGCAGCAGCTCTTTGACAGACAATCACAGATCTATGGCACTATTACTGTGTCCAACACCGAGCAGTGGAAAAATTCCCCTGTGCCTCTTTAAATCTTTTCTCTCAACACGGAGATTTGTGCTCTGAGGCTGTGGGTTTATTATTTTTTATTAGAAATGTATAACAATTGTCTGGTTATGTAAGACTGTAACAAATCAGGTTGAATATAGTCATAATAAACCCATGAAAGACGTGCATTTACTTTATAAAGTTTATAACAGGACATGCAGATTTTTCATTGTTTACTTCTCTTTTGTAAATGAAAAAAATATTATAAACCTCATCTGTCAGTTTCAGTCACTGAACATACAAACTGTATGTAACAGGGAGGGTGACAATTCTCTGCAACAAGTCCAGATGTATTCAATGTTTGATATCTTGTAAAATTAGAAATAGCTTGTGTCCTTTAATCAGGTTACAGTTTATATAATGTACAATCCTGAGTCCAGTGTAAAAAAAAAAAAAAAAGACAAGAGGAACATCCATTCAATTCCACAACGTGGTGGAATTTACATTTTACAAAGTATGAAACGAGAAGACCTGAGCCATCAGATCATTGACTATAATCTCCATGCATTGCATACATCTGTTGTCAGCATTCATCTGTGTGTGCAGGGTCTGATTAGGACCTGGAGGCATGCTGCTTCTCCTGACGTGCATGTGTTTTAGGAAAAGTGATGATGGATACAGGGGGACATGCACAAGCTAACGAGACGAGCGCTGCATGTGGACTAAGTAAAACCATGTCACTGTGACATGTGAAACCTTAGATTTGAATTCTAACTTTGGTGTTTTTCATATTTTTTGTTATTATGCAACTTCATAGATTAAGGCAAAACTACTCTCCTCACATATATAAAAACCATTCATACTTTGTAGAAACACAGAACTATGTGGTGAGAAAGATGCAACTTTCCTTCTGCAGGCAGAAATCACTACATTAGCTTTTTGAATTGACCTCATGGGAATGTAATTAACAATTAAGTACAATATTTTGTAAAATTACTCTGATTTTAAAGACAAAATGAAAAGATAAACGAGATCAGACCAAGACACTGTGCTTCAAGTGAGGTTATCTGTGCTGTTAAAATTCATGCAAATGCTTGAAAGAACTGAGGCACGAAGCCTCAAACAGAACTTCCTTTTTAGGAGCTGAACATGAGGCCGAACAAGGCTGAACAAACACAGTTTATAAAATGTGAATTACTGTCTCAAGGAGGTCAAACTTGTGAGGCCTCAGTTTGCAGATTTCTGCTGCAGTGACGAGAGCCAGATATTTGTCAACTGGGAGGTAGTGAAATCCAGAGAAGTTGTTCTTTATCCAAAAGGAAAGAATATGTTTCTAGTATTAATTGTCACTGGGTGATTGGAGGAAAGTGTCCTGTTTCTCTGATGTTAGCTCTTGGTCGGGCGCAGTTTGCGGCCAAAGTACTCTGGTGCTGCTTCGAGCAGCCAGTCGGCGTCCACCAGGCAGAGGTCCCTCATGTAACAGCGGGACGTGTGCAGCAGCTCGTTGAACACCACGTACGCTGGCTTGGCCTGGAACAAGACAGAGGAGGGGTGGATGGACACGGGCTGGTGGGTGTCCAGAGCTAGGTAGCTGCCGTCGGGTTGGAGCTCTGCAGCGTTCACAAACATCCCATGGGCGAGGCAGCGACGGACGTTCCCTGTGTCGGGACCACACGACTCCAGCTTCAAATTCAGCTGGTGATACAACAAAGATATGGTTATATGAAAGTTAAAGACCTAAGGTTACGGACAGTCAGTTACTGTGGGTTACCTACAGCAGTTAAAGGGAAACTCCAGCACATTTGAACTGATATTTCACCGTTATAGGTCTCTGAGTAATGTCAGTTGCCAAAAAATGAAACAAATCAGTGCAGTGAAGATGTCGTGGTAGTGGCGAGCCTTGCCAGGCAGCTAATAAGCTAAGTGATCGACAAATTTTTTGACTCTTGGACTCCACAAACATAGAGGAAATCAACAGAGGTGTGTGACAGCATGCTCAAACACTTGTTTTATACCATTTCTGTCTGTGTTGCATGGGGCTTAGAAAGAGACATACAGCCTCTTTAGTGACACAAAACACTGTTCAGTTTGGTATTAGAAATCTGCCTGAATCACTTAGCTTATTAGCTGCCTGGCCACACTCACCACTACCATGACATCTACACAATGTCAAAGACCTCTAACAGTAGAATATTGGGTCAAATGTGTTGGAGCTTTCCCTTAAACAACAGTTCAATGACTTCTAAATTAAATCAGTGGTGTGTTTATACAAACAGAAATGAAGCATCAAGTTTCTGGCCTCAGGCAGAGAGTAAAAGCTTAGTCATTATTCACTTGCATCCACACACCCAGATATTTGTCATTTTCATACTTGCAGTCTTCAGCCTGAACTTGAACTTGGCACAGCTTCTGCTGAAGCCACAAAAGCATTTATTCGAAATTTGTGTATTTACCTTAAGGCAGATTTCTTTGAGTTGCGCCTGGACCTCTTTCACCAGTCCCATGTTCCTGCTGTTGACAAAGTTCTCCCGACACCACTCCTTTATAAGAAGATATACAACAAATTATCAAAAGCTCAGCCACATAATCTCATCTGTTCTTCTACTCCTCACCTTAACTCACCTTATTACCACTGACTTTCTTGAACGCTCTGTAAATATTAAGGAGGGTCATATGGTCTCCTTCGCTGGACATGAACTTCTTGCGTGCTGCAAGCACCTCCTCCCGCCGGGCTGGAGGGTTGTACAGTACAGTGTCCACAGAAAGCAGAGACACAATGCTCAGAATCTCCTCAGAACAGGAGTAATCCGGGGACAACAGGATAGTCTGTGAGACGCAGTGAATGAGGCAGCAAATGTTAATCCCAACTCTACTTGTGTGTTCGCAGAGAAACTGGCAAACTCATCATCTTTTTGTGACACACGTTTTACCTTGGCATATCTGGGCTCCAGTGGGAAGCTTGCCATCTTCTTTCCCAGAACAGTAAGGAGAACCTGCCCTTCCTTCTTCTCCACAGCTCCCAGCAGCTCTAAATGCTCCACAGCAGACTGAACGGCCTCTGAGATAAACATACAAACATCACGGGTCACTCTGAGCCTACAGGACCTGTAGGAGCCTACTGACCACGGGACCTCCATTCATTATGTGTCTTACCTGGAGACGGTTTGGACATGAAATCAAAATTCATCACATCTGGAATCCCCAGGGCCATTAACTGCAGCATCACGCCGGCTAAGTTACACCTGCAGTAACAAGAGAACGAGCTGTTCAATCACCTTGACCTAAATGAATCAGAATCCTGCAGATCAACACTGCGCTGAGATTTATGAAACTGTGTAAACTCAGCGTCCTACCTCTGGATCTCAGGCACAGTCATGGGGATGAGGTTGTCGAACTCCTGCTCGGTGTAGAGACGGTAGCAGGAGCCAGAGTCTTCTCTGCCGGCTCGGCCTGCTCGCTGCCACGCCTGAGCTTTAGAAACCCGCTGCACAGCCAGCACCTCCAGACCGCTGTCTGAGACGCACAGCACATGGACAATAAAGTCATGAGAAAAAAAATTGCAGGAAAATATATTAACAAAAAGGGGAAAGATAGTGTTATAAATTACAATATGGAATGGTAGTATATTATTGATAAATTAGTTATTTAGTTTTTTGAGTACATCTATCACCTGGTAGTTGTGTACATTTGAGCAGCTCAAGTCCTTCTCAGGAATGTCAGTAATTTGTATTAGTTTTATACAATCACCATTAGCAGTAGTGGAAGGAATATTTATGTAATTTACTAAGGTAAAAGTATCAATGCAAAAATGAAATGAAAATTACAAATAAGAAAAATCTTAAAAGAGTCAAGGTTCTAATAAGTTCACATGCTAAAAAGTTAAGTTTAATATTCAACTGTGTCCTGCATTTCATGATTTTATCACATGAAATCTTAATCCTAAAAGCAACTATTGTGTATTAATGTCAGATAAATCCAGTTGAGTAAAACTACAATAACAAGTTTTCTTTCTGTTTTATTTTGAGGTGGAAGTACAACTTTACATAAATAGCGAGAATAAAGTGAAATATTTGAAAATAATACAAATTATGAGCTTGTCAGATATAAAATTGTTTGTCTGACTGAGAAGAGCACAAGTTATTAAACAACATCTCATGATATGTCAGTAAAATGAGTGACTCACCAGGACTGAAACGTTTGGCCTTCACCATCCCGGTGTCTATGACATATTTGATCCCAGAGATTGTGACGGATGTCTCAGCGATGTTGGTGGAGAGGATAACCTTCCTGCAACCCTGGTAAAAGGCAGAGAGGAAAGATATTTTGTGTAAGTTTAAAACAAAACAGCAAAGCAAATCACTACTAGAATTAAAATTGTGCCTTGTCTCAAACAGAAACGCGGTTAAGAAAAACAGCACAAACATTTGAGACATTCTGTCCAAAACCAGTGCAGCTGTTTATTCACCAACATGTCTGTTTGTCTTCACTCTGTTTCTCCTGCGTGGTTGCAGATTGTCTTTACCTTAGGAGCAGGCTGGAAGACCCTGAGCTGCTGTGTTGGGGGAAGCGACGCGTACAGAGGGATAACCACCATGGGTCCACAGCCGTCAGGCAGATGTTTGGCGATGTCCCGGCACGTCCTCGCCAGAGCCTCGATTTCCTCCTGACCCGTCATGAACACTAAGATGTCATGGGACGGAGGCGCCTCCTGCAGAAGGACATGACAAATCAGAACATGACAAATCACGACAAATCATGTTCTGTTCCAGTGTCACGGAGACTTGTCACAGTACATGAATGTGCAGCCAGGAAGCTGAGTGTTCCTTGTAACACTTAATACTTTCTTTTGGATTAATTAAAAAAAAAAAAATACAACACAAGTAATTAAACAAGGAAACAGCAATAACAATAGTATGTGATACATTAGACTGCAGTATGTCAGTTTAAAATTTAGGTTTCTGTCTAGTTGAAAATTACCTGATGGATCTGGAAGACGGAGACAAGTGCAGCCTGCAGGTAGTCAGACTGCGGCTGCTTGGTGTAGTAGATCTGAATGGGATGCTGTCTCCCCTCCAGGTACAGCACAGGTGACTTGTTGAAGTACTCAGAGAACAAATCTACATCCATTGTTGCTGACATCACTACGACCTAAGTGGGTTAGAAACAGGTAAGAGGTGGGTAACAACAACATAGCAACAAACAGATCAACACAGCAGACACAGAACATGAGCTTACAGGAATTAATGTAGAGCAAGTGTTTTATCTCATAGAGAGTGAAGGGATTTACGACAGTAAAATATCTTCCTGAAGCCAGGGCAGCTTCAACTGTCCTCCTACCTTCAAGGGAATCTTATTAAGCTCTCTACGCCTGCGTTGAGCAGTTTTCACCACGCCAAACAGGACATCGGTGTGCACTGTGCGTTCGTGAGCTTCATCTAGCACCACCACTGTGTAACGCAGCAACAAGGGGTCTCCGATGGCCTCACGCAGCAACATACCATCTGTCATGAACTTCAGCTTTGTCTCAGGAGAGGTGACATCCTCGAAACGCACGGTATAGCCCACCTGGGAAGAAACAGCAGACGATACATGTGATATTTCCATGATTATTGTTCTGTTAATTAAGCTTATCTTGGTTAACATGGTCTCCTGTTCGTACCAGTTTGCCAAGTTGAGACCTTTTCTCCTCTGCCACTCTTCCTGCCAATGAGATGGCAGCAACTCGACGGGGCTGAGTGATGGCAACGATGCCCTGTCGTCCAATCCCGGCCTCATACAGATACTGAGGGATCTGAGTGGTCTTCCCAGAGCCAGTCTCACCTAGAGTGTGAGAGAAAGTGGGTTAGTTCGAGTAATTCACAATCTATAAACACTGAATTAGCTTTAATATTTATTGTGCTTAGCAATGTAAATAGGAAAATAATTAGTCACACTGTAAAGCATTGAAACTGATAAAAACAATTCTGTATTAGAGTGGACTCGCCCTTTAACTTCGTTAAAGTTATACAGCAGTGGCTAACGGTGTAGCATCATTAGCTAACAGCAGCTGTACCTATCAGAATAGCACTGTGAAGCTGCCTCAGCTGGTTCAGAAGCTGAGGTTTCGCCTGGTAGATTGGAAGCTGTTTCCTCTGGACTTCTATCGGAGTAGTTACATTTCCCTTTCTAGGCAGCAGCATTCCAGGTTTATTCTTATCGAGACGGAAAAACACTGACCCCGGCTTGAATTTTTTAGCCGGAGGAGGGTCGGGGTCGTGGGGCATGGTCTAGAAAAGAAGTGACTGTGATAGCAAAACCTCCGCGGCCTTTTCTTCACGTTCAATTAACGTCAAAAAGAAAGAAAACAAAGTTTTCCTCGCGGTGACTGACAAACACACAAGCGTCACTGCGGATGTTTTGCTACCTCTGCAAAAATGTCCCCACGTGGTAAAACTCGGCGCAGACGTTTGACGTCATCAACGTGTGAAATTTAACCTGAGTCTGGACTGTCAGGTATATTTACGTGGATATATTTACTGTATATCCAAATCATGCATATACTGTAAAATATTAAATCCTTTTGATGATTTTTGAAAAAAGATGTATGAATCCCGAATAAAAACAAAACAAAGAAACTAAATCTCCTTGACATCCACACCCTTTATATATTTGGCACTTTCTTTTCTTTCTTAACTTTCTTCCTCCATTCAACAACTCATTGTTTAGAGCAATGTAATGCTATCAAATTCGTAGTTATACCAATGCTTATTGTTAAGAAGTAAATGTCTTTCTGCAGAACAGCCCATGTGCCATGGATGGATGAATGTAAATCAAGATTAGGCACATTGTTTATACAAAGGCTCCAAGATATATTTATCCAGCCTATTCTCTCCTCTCTTCCAATAAAGCTACTAAAACTATATAAACAAATCAAACTTTGACTACATTTGGAAAAGAAGAGTGTGTTATTTCCCCCCAAAAAAAGTAACTGCATGTATTGGTACAAATTGGAACTTTAATGACTAAATGGTTCAGATCCTTTCTAAGTAACAATAATAGATTTTGGTATTGTGTTCCCAGGGAAATGTTTACATGTTTTACATTGTGATTTTGATGTTCCAATTTTATCTATAATACTGTGCTGACCCAATTCACTGTTGTCTTGGAAACTACTGTATAAATATACCTTTACAGCCAATGATGGACTACCTGTCTTGAAAATCTAGATTCATTCTAAGGACAAAAACTATGAGAAAAAACATGACATGAAAATTCATGTCATAAAGAAAACTGTTTGTTCAATAAAAAGCCAAAATATAAGAACTTGATAACTGTTGAATTCAAATTTAAGGCAAACAGGGAGAAGCATTTCACCAGAAAGTTGGGGTGTTTAGTAAGAAACAGAGAAACCTCCTGGGGTTATGCTCAGACTTCCCAGCAGACATACCAGACAAATCCTTGTGGACCAGTTTACGTGTCATTTGCGCATTAGACTGTGATGCATGGAGGTAGATCGGGGCCAATTTAAGATTTACCAGAGAAGGAAAAGGAGCAGTCACAGTCACTGTCAGACTGTGAAGAGTTTGGAATGGGATTTAGTGGAACTACAGATGAGTGATGTAAAGGCCATTGCATTGTGGAGAAATCCACTGGCAGGAACTGGTGTGTCCATTGGTGTGTTACAGATCTCACAGTTACTTGTCCTTCTCATGTTGGACTGAGGGCAGACTAGATGCTACAGTAACTCTCTATCACCTCCTGAGGTATAAAGTGGTAGCTAGGCCAAGGCTAGCCAGGTTTAGCCAGGCTAGGACTAGATAACTAGAATAATAACTTCAATAGGTATCACAGTGAAACGATAGATAGATGCCCTTTGACTTAATAACAAAATGGCTATTTACTTACATTTTGTCATTAAATTTGATATTAAACCAAACTACTTAAAATGAAAAAAAATTTAAAAAAAAATTAAAGTGAATCTGCTAGTTTGAGTTTGTCAACATGTCTTTATCATAATGTGAGTTTATTTCTGGTTGTGATAAGACTGTTGATACTGAATTAAGTCTACTGTCTTCAGCTATGACTCTAATCTGTCTGTCTGTCAAAATATATAGTAGTCACATATAGTCACCACATAGTTCCTTCAAAAATCAATAAATCCTAACAATTTGGCTGCAGGTGCTAATGATCATAACACATCAGTTCTGACACCAAAAAGCTTTCAATATTTTCAGGAAACACTATTTATAACTAAAACACTTGATTCACAGTAAGATATTTCATAGAGATTAGGAAGTATTTCATGTCTGTGTTTATTATTAGAATATTTCAACCATCAGGAAATTAGTGATTCAATGATAATTTTTAAATTATTTATATCTGCTCATTTTAAACTTATGTTTAAGTAAATGTTTTTGCAATATAATTTTAGTCTCTTGATATCTACACAGAGAATTTGCAGAGTTTGCACATACAGGCCCTAAAACCATAGTGTGATTTTGACCTTTAGGAACAGACAATAGTCAAATTTTGGGGAATGTATCAAGCACAGACATGTTTTTTGTAGTCAGATGGGTTATTTAGCAACAGGATATGTGTGCAGATCTTGTTTAAAAAAGTGGAACAGGGATGAAGCAATGTGTGGAGTAATGTAATTGATGCGTTATTGGCTCACGGCCCAACTTATGATGCAATATACAAGTATTTTATAAATATTTTAGATGACAGAGATGAAGCCAGAATTAATAAAATATAACAAAGAGAGGATTTTATTCAATTAGTTGGCAGAGACGTTATCACCTGCTCCATTAATAACAAGCTCATAAAGTTCTTACTCTAGTTCTCCACATTGAAACATTTTCGTTGATGTTGTTTCCAGTTCATTAAATAACCTGTTTTTTAAAGTCCAGAGCTTTAATTCTATGTTAAATTGTTCATTGTTCAGCGTCATTTTTAATCCTAGTGTACGAGTCATTTGAGGAAGTTTGACGTGACAAGTGTGTTGTGTTTTCTTCTCTAAGCACTTTTTCAATGTGTTTCAATAGTTTTTATAGAGAGTTATCTGACGTTTGATTGCACAATTTTATGCTATTTTTAAGGGCTGCAAAGTACCTGAAAGTCTTGTGTAAATTTCAACTAGTTGCAATAAGAAAATGACTTTGGTAAAGTACCTGAAAAGTCACCAACTAAAATGACTAGAACTCAAGTCACCAACTAGAATGCTACTCAAGTAAAAGTCTTATAGTGTGTAGTATTTATTGTACTTAACTATGACAAGTAAACTGTAATTAAATGTACTTACGTAATTAAAGTACAAGTACATGCATTTTAAAACATGGAGCCTACAACAATCTTCACAGCCAATGTCTTGAGCCTGAACAAAAGTACAAAAGCTGTTTTTTTTTTACCCAAATTTCTGCTTGATATTGATCATTTAAAAAAAATCTACCATCCATCCACCCTTTGAGATCCTACATCAACCTTCAAACATGGTTTTGATAATCTAAACCAGGGTTGGGAAAACTATTCCTCAAGGGCCATGTGCCTGCAGGTTCTTATTCCAACCAAGCAGCAGTACACCAGACATGGCTTATCTAAATATCTGACATTAGTCTTCAACCAGTTGATTGGTCAAACTGTCTGTTCTTAATCTGGTCGGAACACAAACTTGCAGCCACACGGCCCATTGTGGGATTCTTTGCCCACCCCTGGTCTAAACAGTCAGTGGAGCAGTCACAGTCACACAAAACGTCACATTTCATTTCATTTTTGTAATGACACTGTGCATTGAAAATAGAATTTGAATAAAAGTATGTAATTAAGTTAGGAAATGTAGTGAAGTAGAAATGAAGCACCTGGAGAGCACTTGTGTTGATGTGTTGTGTTGATGACCTGTGCCCCGTAAGTAAGTTAAAGAGAAACTCAAGTACAGTATGGATACTCTCAAAATATACTAAAATACAGTAGTGAAGTATTATTATTTGATATTTCTCCTGTTGTAACTGCTGAAACTGCACTTCTCCTCCTGCTAGTTTGTCTTCTAAGTCTCTGTTCCTCTGTCTGCAGCTTTAGAGTGTAATATCTTCATAACTGATTTTATTTGTAGGTAAGATACAAACTCTGCATCTAAAACTCTTGCACTACCTGTTTGATATTATGCTGCTGTCATACACCATTTCTAATGTTTTACCACCTGCAGTTAGTCCATAAGGGTATAGGGTATAGAACATAAGGGTAAGGTGGTTCCATTAAAAGCTAAACGGTTCTGTAATATTTTTACTGTTTCACGTGAAAATTGTACCAATGGATACATATGACTTGTGGATCATACTGAAACACTGTTAATGTGAGATCTTTGTCTCTCCTTTATGGAAATTAAAGTTCTATGTCATTGGGAGGCAGTTTATTTCCTGACTGGATGCATTTCAATGTTTCTGTTGATGAGCAAAGACAGTCTGTTACAAATACGATACGATATGAACACCTGACTAGAAGCTTTGATAGCAGGATACCGAAAGCCTCGAACCCCTGTATTCCAAAGTTGTTTGTAGACTGCAGCTGTTCTATAGGTTTTTCCATGCTCTGCACAAGTATGCTCATGATTAAATGGAAACTTGCATGACTGCATTTACTGTCCTTAACTGAACACAGTGTTGTTGTTTTTTGTTTCCTTTCTAACTAAACTACATGTGCTGCTACCACAACCTCAGTAACTTTCAGTTCTTTATTGCAGGTAACAAATCCTCCTTTTAGACATAATCAGTGACTGTCATGATTCATGAGCAACCTGTCAGTCTGACGGACAACGTGGGAGTAAATTAAAATCATCTCCAATTGACTTACTTCACTATTACAACTGTTACAATGTCAAACAGGGCTGCCAACTCTCACGTAATGAGCATGAGACACACGCTTTTGACTGCCTTCACACGTTTTCACGCCAAACGTATGATTTCTCATGCCAAAAAAAATCTGTTTATCTATAATGTGATCTAGACAGTCTCTGACGAACACCACTCGCAATTTATTAATTACGTCTTGTTCTAGGCTGAAATGGCATAAAGAGAATAGAAGCTGCGCTCGTTCCTTCAGTGCCAGTGAGCTGAACTTCCTTCCTATCTGTTGAGATATCCTACCAAGCCCCAGTACGCATGCGTACAACACTAATATGTCATTTCTTGGGGCTTACACATACATGGCCAGAGATTTCTCCTACCTAATGTATGTGGCAGGGTTAGGATTAGGTTTGGTACTTAGGGTTTTGCAAGTAGGACATTTTGTCAGAACTCCGGGCTGCACATTTTACACCTGGGCCTTCAGTGGTGTTCTTCTTTAAAAAATGACATCATAGTAGGAGCGACAGCCAACATCGGGACACAAACCCATACCTATGGTTTTTAGAGCAAATACTTAATACATGAGCTAATAGGAGATGAGTATCTGGTTTGTCGGTACTCCTTGACATATCACAAGGTAACCATCGCTGTTTTCTTGAAAAGTTCATCTTGAAAATGGCTTTTCATGTTTATCTGCGACCACATCAATTTCATCTTCTCTGTCAGCCATTGTGGGGTGAAAAAACAAAAACAAATCTTAATCAAATTATCAAATCCTCTTGCCTTTGTACATGTTTACTAGCCCTGACTGGTTCATTTTCTGACCATCCAATCACATGACTTAAAACTGGACCTGAGAATGGTGATGTAAGCCCCCACCCCCACCCCACCCAAAATAAAATTAAAATAAAAAATAAAAAATAAAAATCACTCCACGAGTTTCTGGAAAAGTTGACAGCTCTGATCAACTAAGACTTAAAATTCACTTTGTCTGATGGAAATGGAAAGTGAAACATTTCCATAACTAGTCAATAAATCGTAGTGGTGATGTGTAAATTAGTGTTGCACTACACTAATTTGAGATGATGAAGATGGTAAACACTTGTGTGGTGCAAATTGGCAGCCTCTTATCTTGTTCACCCATTATGGGATTGTTACTCCATGCACTGCACAGACCACTAGATTTACTGTTTGCCATTTGAACTGAGTGATGTGTACACTCATGAATGCTAATTGAACTTGTAGTAAACTTGTGTCTGTGTACACGAGTGATAGTGAGGACACACAAAAATGTGTGTTCACTATAGAGAGTAAACAACTGAGTTATACATATTTATTTTAGTTGTTTGCAATCCCACTGAAGTCTGGACATGGTCATCTTGTTGAAATTTCCTCTTAAGGACTGGACTTAATGAGATCCAGATTTTAAATGATTCCAGTAAGATGTTTCCCAGAACTGTACACAATTGAGAAACCATTTCTTAGATATTTTTTTTCTGTAATAGTTTTATTATAGTGCAACCAAATGGTTCCCTTTTACCATAATTGTTAGTTTGCTGTTTCGTTTCCTCAAAGAGGGAAGATTAGGAATGCAAAGCTCCTCACTGTCTACAAAAGGGGGGAGAGTGAGTTATTGAGTGGGGTGAGAAGCCACACACAGAAATTATGATAAAACATAAGAAGGCTTAGCGTCTGCCAATGATGACAAGCGAGTAGGCAAAACACACTGAACTATAGAACAGAGGCTGTGTGTTTGTGACCAGCTTATATCTTTTCTCAGCAGAGCCACAGGAAGAGCGTGTCAGTGCTGATGATAAGGTTTGATTGCATACAAAGAGGAGGTGGAGGAGGAGGTCCAGTGCTTGTGTAGCAGCTGTTAAGTTATTTGAAGTTGCAACCAAGAAGTCCACAAAAAAAGTAAATTTGACAATTTGGTGAAAGGTGTTCAAACAAGTGCAGTGAAAAGTCGGGACAGTGACAATGAGTGGGAGGATGCACATATGACTAAAGACAGAGAGAGAGAGAGAGAGACACCCTGTGCAGAGAGGGAGGGAGGAAGGGGGAGGGAGAAAGAAAGAGAGAGAGAGAACTGTGAGGGGAGGAGGAAATCCAACACTTAAAGACTTTTCATGAAGCGCTTCAGACGTCACTTATGAGAGGAGGCACCTTTGCCACAAGTCAGAGAGGAAACGGGGGGAGAAGAGAAAGTAGAGCCCGAGTGATTATCTGATTATATGCGAGCGGGGTGACAACAGAGATCACTTGTGGGTTCAGCCCATGAGAGAAGATGAAGAACCACATCACCAATGCCCTCTCTGACTTCTTCTTTGAGTACGAGACCCCACGCCAGGTGCTGGTGAGGAACAGGAGGGTGGGAGTAGTGTGTCGTCTCATCCAGCTGGGGGTCCTGGCTTACATCATTGGGTAAGACCCCATTCATAACATAGCTTTTTTTTTTTTTCTTTTCTTTCTCTTTTTTCTTCTTCTTGTAGTTAAAATGGGCAATGGACAGATTTGACTCCAGGGAGTGTTTGTATTGTATTGCTCACAGGAAGGAATGACCTTTCAGTTTGACCCTGCAAATTCCTGCAACTTTTGTTTTTCCTGTTGAAGTGTTGGGGGAGACATAACCATCATATCTTTATTTAAAATGAAACAAAATGTGATGTGAAATCACTTTTATTTGATTTTGGAGGAGCCTCATGCCATTAGTTGCCAGGTACTGTTGACAGAACAAATAGGAAGTGCCAATCAAATGCACATGCAGTGACTCACTGAGTGATGCCACAGACGCACGATTTTACACAATGTAAAATTTCCTGCCCTTATCAAGTTGAGACAAAAAGAGCAGCATGCCTGTAAACTTACGCACGCTGCCTCAACCACCTTCACTCTGCAAACCTGCTCTGACATGTTGTGTCCTTCACTGGAGAGTGAAGAGGGAGGACCTGTTTTTTTTTTTTTGGACAACATCTTTGGGCTGTTTGCACACATGAATGAAAGCGTGAATGTGTACACAAAGTGTGATGTACTGTCTCAGCACCTCTGAGCAGCTAGAACCTGAGGAGCTGTGTGTGATGAACGTGCTGAGGCATATGCTAACACAGATAACAATCAACTGCTGCCCAATTCACTGCCAAACCGTGCACAGACTTGGTACCTTCTGCTGGTTGGACGGACAAAAGAAAGACAAAATTGAGAACATCTTCTCTTGCTAGTGGCAAGGTTATTTATAAAAAGAAAGGAAAAGAAAAAGTCAAAAAGGAAAAGGTCCGTTGCTATAAACTAATTTGAAATGGTTTGCTTTTGGTTTCGTTCTGTGGTTCATCTCTCCGTGGTGCTGAGAATAGAAAAAAAAAGTTTATGACGATGAAGTCCGATAAAGTCTCTGCTAAGATAACTGAGATAAGATTTTAGATGTTAAAAAAGAAAGAGAAAAAAAAGAAGAAGCAGAGAACAGCTACAGTGTGTTTTAAATGTGTGGTATGTCCATTGCCTTTTTCCTAAAACCTCTCACCACCCCTGATCACCTTTACCTTTTACAGCCATCAGGCCACATTAAGGTTGGGCAGTGATGGGCATGAGAGGAGATGTGATTATAAAGCTGTCCACATTCCCCTCTTCAGGATCCAGGCGGCTGGCTGACAGGTCAGAGCAGCAGTCAGGCCACGTCTCTCAGCCGCTAAGCAGTGAACCGGTGAATCACTGGCTGCCTCGTGAGGAATTCATGAAGAACACATCATCATCATTTTTTATTTCTAGGATTGTGGTTTAAACCACTGATTGTGCTCTGCATAAATCCAGAAATACAATATTTCACGCGTCAATAATAAGTAAATCTCTTCATTAAGACAAAGAAAGCAATGACGGATTTAATAGAAAGCAGAGACTGCTCTGTTAATTAACTTCCATCTTGTCACTTTTAAGCTGAAAAAAAATGCCAATCCTTTGCCCCCATTCCACACTGACTAGTGTAAGGTCGATTCTTTTTCTTTTCTTTTTTGTTGTAATTTCTCTTCACAAAATTGAGCACTAATCTCAGCACCACAGCATGGGGGATAGAAAGAGCCCCGAGTACATCAAGGAGCCTCCCCCCTGCCTCGGCACTCTATCAGAGCAGATACAGATCTCACTTAGGCTGCTGTTTTGGTGGATCTTTCCATTATTTCATGCTCATGACTTGTCTTTATTCTGTTAATGTGATGTGTTTTTTCTCTCCTTCCCATATATAGTGTAAGCACCACTTTACCACCACAACTTTATGTAATTTGCTTAACTGATATAAATTATAGCTTTAAGCTCTTTTAACACAGATTATTTCTCTATGTGGTTTGAGAGATGCTTCTGTTCCTCTATTGCTCCAAGGTGCTCTCCATTTTGAACAGACAAATAAACTTGTGCAGCAATACATGCTGTCCTGTAGGCTTTCTGTCAGGGGATAATTGCTTTTCACACCCTATATAAAATGAGTATGCGTGTGTGTGTGTGTGTGTGTGTTTGTACATACTGTATCTGTCCAGCACACACCAGCTGTTTCCACACACACACACACACATATTGAGCAACACAATGAGAAACTTCACTCTGCATAAATCAAAAGTACTACACCAGTGTGTGGCACTGGTTTCTGCTTGATGGGATTCTTTTCTGTGATGAAAGAAGGATTCAAGCACTTAATTCAGTCAACTCAACAAAACCATTCTTTACTTTGTTAAAAGTACCAATACAGCAATGTCAAATCGTTCCATTGCAAGTCTTACATTCAGAATCCTTACAGGGGATTACAGAGGTTTTATTATGTAAATACATAATTCCTCTGCTTGAGTCGCTCGTGGGGGACTGAGGTTTAAGGTCAGTTTGGAGTGGTAAGTGTAAGCTGACTTTTTACCTTATTCAGATTCCACAGAAATGCTATCTGCTAATCTGTGTTGGAAACTTACACAGTAGCTCTACTACAACCAAAATCAGCTCTTTTCTCACGCCTGAAAGACTTACAACACATTACTGCAATCTTCTGATTAAATTATTTTGAAACCGCAGAGTAAAAACATTAGCACATATCTCTTGTGTGAGATTCATTCAATGTCCAGCTTGTCCTTTTATCTGTAAGGGCAATAAGTACAACCACCATGACATTGCATAACCATAGTCACGTGCACATGTCCCTGTGAGGGGTGCTGGTGGGTAGCTGTGCAGAGGGTCAGCTTCACTCATATACATGCCCTTGCTTATGGGATTAGATGTTCGAGTTGGGGTGGAGTGGGTGTCTGAGATGTTGACAGACCTGATGGGAATATTTGTGTTTTGTCGTGCAGGTGGGTTTTCATCTATGAGAAAGGCTACCAGTCCACAGACACAGCCATCGGCTCTGTCTTCACCAAAATGAAAGGTGTAGGCTACACCAAAGTAAATGGAAGTGAGAGGGTCTGGGATGTGGCTGACTACGTCTTCCCCTCCCAGGTTGGTATCTGTTTGGCTGAAGCCTTTTAACACCCGCAGGAATGTTTAAAATATGTGTCACATGCCAGCTAATATTCAAGAATTTGTTTTGGACCTGGTACAAATCGCTGACCATTGACGGAGTTCTATCAAATCTGGATCAGAGCCACATGTCCACGTCCACAGTCCATAATTCAAACTGTTACAGTGTTTACACATCATGCTGAGTCAGAGAAGCGACGTCAAACCACAAACCTCCTAACGAATGCTGGCGGGCAGTGGCATTGAGACAAAGTTGAAGGTTTAATCATACATTTAAAACATCCAATCAATGGCATCACAGGCCTGTTGTACACACAGGATGAAAGTAACCACATGATCTGGCCCTTATTAAGTGGCTTTGTCAACATCAAGGTGTACCTGTGCTTTCCCAAAGTTATTGCATGTATCCTGTAAAGACTTGAGCAAACACTCCTCCAAAAGAGACGCTGTGACGTTAAGTAATTGCTTTGTTGTCCAAGTTTTGTTATCTGTGGGAAAGAAATAAAAATTCACAGTGAAGGTCTGTCATGTTTGCTTTGAGGTGTGGCTGTGGGCCTCAAATTGGGTTTATCATGTGGTTTATCACGATGTATCAAATCAACAAGATGAAAAGGTCACCTCAGGATAATGCCTCACAGTTTGATTGGATACCAGGATTGGTATCAATGGCCATTCCCCAGATGGTTGTTTACCACATTAATAAATGTTTTCATGTGAGAATAGTTTATTTCTTAGAGAAGTTTAGTCTAATACGTTCTCCTTAAGGTAGCAAGTAATAGCCTAGTTGTACAATTGTAAAAAAGCTACCTCAAGTGGCTCGGAAGGAAAACTTTCTGAGTTTCTGTGGCTGAAATTGGGGGTAGCTAGCTAGCTGATTGCTAACACCTACACAGCTAGTTCACTGAAGTCAACACAGTAAATCACAACATGTCTTTTTCATGTTTTGGTTTCTGAACCAATTAAACAACCACAGTGTGACAGAGCAATGGGTCATTAATATTTACTCTGGGGCAGAGTTAAATAAGATTAATAACACTGAGACAGCCAGCAGCCTGTTGTCTTAGTGTATCTTAGCCTCAGCATAAATACCGGATGAAACGGTTCGTGTTGCTGTATTGTATGAGGTTGCTGTATTGTATAGGGGTAAGATATAAAGGAAAGTCAGTTTGGTCCAGATTCAAACTGGTGAACATAAGCCAGTGTGTTGCGCTGTAACTACTTGACTATCCAGGCACCCCAGGCGCCCCAGGCTATTGTTTTTGACAGGTTAAGAAATATGATAAGATAAAACAAAGCCAGGCTGCTTCCCACTGTTCCTTCAGTTTTTATGCTATGCTAACAGATTCATGGATCTGATACAGTCACAATACAGACTATATTCTATAAAATGAAAACTATTTTCCTCTATAGTGAATATGTAATTTTATGGCATGAATAGATTCACAAAAAATGATAACATTCTCCCTCTTTTAATCCAAAAACTCAGGGAGATTCATCTTTTGTTGTAATGACGAACTACATCATAACCGAAAATCAGACCATGGGAAAATGTCCAGAGGTATGTGAAAAGACTATGCTCTTGGTTTTAATTTCTCCTCTCTGTTTTCTGCTTCTCCCTTGAACTTATACTCTTCCATAAATAGTAAAACACAACCGGAAATGGTTTCATTCCAAGACTGTTTGTGTAATTGGGTAATTGGCTGTCAAACTGCAAAAGAGAAAGCCTTTTTAAATGTTTTCAAGTGTGGAGTATACATTAGTAAAATACTGAAATAAATGCATGTCTTTATTTTCACTGTTTAAAGGTGGTCTGATTGTTTTATTTCCACATCCCATGTGTACACACTCTGACCTCCCTTGTTTACCACAGCTCGTAGGCCAGAACAACTGCAGCTCGGATGCCGACTGTGAAGGAGGGAATTTCAAACGTACGGGACATGGTAAATTCCGACGGCATGACAGTTTGTGACATCAGCTGTCCTCACTGACTAACCGTCTGCCTGCTTTATGGTTTAAGCAGTCCACATTTTTTGAGATGCCCATTATTACAGTTTTGCTTTTCCTTAAGTCTTCCTAAAACTTAAAGCCAGGGTCAGGACTGTGCTGCGATGCACTGATCGAGCTAGAGGATGTCAGGTTATAGAGTGGAGCAGTATATTAACAAAACGGGTTGTGGCTATAGGATGGACTCATACAGTAGAATCTAATATACACAGTAGAAACTAAAATACTCATCACTGTCGCTGCTAATGCAAACACAAAGGCAAGAGCCATGCATTGCTCTTGTCAAGTACTGAGAAAAAAAAAGGTTTAAAATCAACAACCTAGATCTTAGCAACCAAACACATAGTGTGTTTGTCTATGTTTGTTGATCACTCAAGCATGCCAGTGAAACTTCGCCTTAAGCAAGTAAACACATCCATGTATACACTGTGTACACGAAGACACAGATGTTGACCTCTGAATATGAGCACACACACATATTAAAATCAAATAGCCATTTAAACAAGAACATTTTTTAATAGGTCCAAACAAGTTCAAAGAGCTCTTAGATAAATTTATCGTTATCCTGTCCCCCAGTTAAATCCAGAGCCTTTCAAGTCGTCTATGTCCTACATCACCTTCAATAAGACCAGTGTTAGCTAAAGCTTTAGATCTGTCTGTTTCAGACCAGTCAAATTGACCTCGAGGTGCCTGTGTCTCTTTAGAGGCGGCATATTGTCTCTATGCTTGTAGACAAGTAAACACACGGAGGTGTGCCTGTAGCCAAACAGGGCTTCGCTGGAAGGTCAGAAACTGCAGCTGAGTGACCAAACAGCTGCTGGAGGACTGTCTGTGAATTCATCCAGCACATGATGGAAGAGACTGATACAAGCAAAAGCAAAACTAGTCACATGAAAGCGAGAGAAGATATGTTCATATGAAGGCAAGATAAAGGAAACAGCTGCTTCAGCGTTTGCTTTGTTGGCTTGCACATACGTCTTGCAGGCATCACACTTGATGCCAATTCCTGTTAAGATGTAAATGTTTGAACTGCTTTTATGTTAAAACTTATGCTTACTCAAACTATTCATTTTGTCTCACTGATAATTTAGTATGTTTCTGTTCTAAGGCCACATGACGGGAGTCTGTGTGAATACCACAAAGACCTGTGAGGTGTTGGCTTGGTGTCCTGTTGAGAATGATCACGACATACCAAAGTACGTAGAATCACTGAATTATTCATTCTATAAATTGACACTGACATGTAAAGCACTTGATGATTGAACTAGTAGTGAATCTGTGATTTATGGGATTGGATAATTGATGCCGAATATGTGCATTAAACTCCTGAATATACTGTGTTTGACTCTTTTCTCATTTCTGTTGCAGTCCTCCTCTGTTGATGTCTGCAGAGAACTACACTCTGTTCATCAAAAATTCTGTAACTTTCCCTTTATTTGGAGTCACAAGGTGATAGACCTCATTCACTGCTTGACAAATGCTATGAATCTACATTTTAGTTAAATACTAATAAGCTTTTTCACATTGTTGTTCTTGGTCAAAGTAAGCAAACAAAATAGGCAAATTTAGATCTCCTTGTCTTTTTAAAGGTGACAGAGGATCAAAAAGTGTTTTTACATCGTCTTTGTTGAAGAACAGTAGTCCACCCACATTCAGGAACTTGTGAAAAGTGGTAGAAATTCTGAAGAAATTCCCCTTTTAGAAATGTCTGTTAGAAAGTAGGTCAATTTCAAAAACAGTTGTTTGTGACATCAAATGCATCTCACTGCCCCCCACTCTGATTCCATTCCCTCCCCTTCAAAGGTGATTAGCTGTAATAAGACAGTCTGTCTGTGTTCTGAAGCTGGAGAAGTTACATTCATTTGAGTGGCAGTGAAGGCAGCCAGTCAGTGTCGGTGCAGTCGGTGTTTGCATTTCTTAATGAGGTTGCCAGTTAAGCCTGAAAAGATGCCAAATAGGTACAAAACCACACATTTAAAATCCTCCACCGTAAATATCTCTACACATCTAACCAACATTTTATTGTGTATATGTCACATCACAGAACAAGGATCAAACCGACTGTTCAGCCATTCTCTGTCACCTTTAAATTCACTTAAGTTGTGCTATACATGAGGGTTAAGGATAAACAAGGATTTAATGCCTTTAGATGTATAAAAAAACATTGATGCCAGTCACCTGTGTTGTGAGTGTAGTGTTACTTAAAAACTAAAGTGAATACTATTCTATGCAAGTAAATAAGCAACCAAATCTTTTTTTTTTTAAATTTCTAATTTGAAATTTTATGTTTCCAGGAGTAACCTGGTGGAGGGTATTGATCAGAATTACATCAAGAAATGCCTTTATCATCCAACGGATTCTCCACTGTGTCCAATATTCAGACTGGGAGATGTTGTTAAACTTTCTGGCTTTGAATTTGAAAAAATAGCCCTAGAGGTAAGTTTGCTGCTTAGATCTGTACTCAGCATTGGATGGATAGGTATGTGATTTCCCATTGGATGAATACATTTCAGTCCATGTGCTGCGCATGTGTTGCCTTCTACTGTTTGTTCCTAATTGTATGATATATTATATAATTTTATCTTAACAGGGAGGGGCCATTGGCATTGTGATCGACTGGACGTGTAACTTTGATTACAGTGTAGAACATTGTAAACCAGTCTACAACTTCCACGGTCTCTATGGAAACCCTGATGAGACAGACAAAGCCAGAACATCAGTGGGATACAACTTCAGGTGTGTAAATATCCATCACTGAATTTTTGGAGCAGTGTGAAGGATTTAAGGAGCTTTTTTGAGGAAAAATGTTATATTATACTATAACATGTTTATATTTTCATCAAGAGCAGATCCTTTTCTACTGTCTAGAATCCACCATGTAGCACTACCATGTTTCTACAGGAGCCCAAATTGGACAAATCAAACATTAGTTCTAGGGAGGATCTTTTACAATTTTTACAGTTTACACTTGGCCCTCATTGGCAACCTCACCACTAGATGTCACTGAATCAAACATACTGATCTCAGGTCTTGCAATGCAAAAAAGACTGTGGGGCTTGTTCACTCGCACAAAGTAAGTGTATGCGTAAAAGTATGCAAAGTACGTGTATGTCAGCTGCATTGATAACATGTGCACACTGGCCAATTTTGTTCTCACCATCTCAATCACTGTGTATGATTATTAATTAAAAATGCTGTAATTTGGCATTTTTGTTGTATTGTGCAAAACCCTAACCCTAGCCCTTACCCTTTTTTTGGGGGAAGGGAGATTTTGGGGAATGACAAATCAATTAGAGGCCAATAAACAATTTAACAAAAGCCAACTAACTCAGGATTTTAACTAAGACAATAAATGACTAAGTGTTAATAGACTCTGCATTTAGTTCGTATTTACGTTTTCTAGAGCAGCCAGGTCTTCACAACACTTGTGTGTATACGTGGTCTGGGGAAGTAATAAATTTGTTTGCAAAGTACGAACAAATTTAGGTGATCCCAGATTTGTGTGTCAGAGTTTTATTCGTGCAGATTTGTCTGTACACACTGTTTGTGAATTAGACCCACTGTGTTTCTGGGTTGTCCAAACATACATATGTCTTACTCTTGTGAATGTGATATAATGAACACTTTGAAGAGATCCTTTTAAATCTGGGACAAATATTCACTTGGACTTAAAGATGAACTGATTGGATGTTGGTGGTCAAATGTCAAGATTACCGTGACCTCACAAAAAATGATTTGGCCTTGCAAACACAATATCTTAGTACTATCTCACTTAGATTTCAGGAGTCAAAGGTCAATGTCACTGTAACCACACAGATGATTTTGTTCATAACTCAAGAATTCATGTGTTAATTAATGTGCGCAAACAACAACCAGGCAGTGACTCTAGACTAAATAAAGGTTCAAAACTTTATCAAGTCACCTCTTTTTCTTGTGGGAAAAAGCAGTTTTCATGTTTACATGTGCAGAACTGAACTCAGTAAGCTCAGGTTATTGTTCAGCTTCAGGTCTGTAGATGTTATAGTGCGTGAGACAGCTTGAAGTTTATAATGTTTACTTGCCTTCAGTAAAACAGCTCATTGTTCCTGCTGATATTTGTCTCAACCTGTCACTTGTTATTGTTTCATGCGTTCTAAGGATACTCTGCTCTCTCTGTTCACACTCATTACCAGGTTGTGCTAATTGATTTCTGGGTTGTTTAGTGTAATTGCATGGGTAAACGCTCACATTATGCCCCAAGTGTTGCCATTTTCCTGTTAATAATAATAAGGAATTATTATGTTATTGTACAGATGCATACACCAAATGCTTTTTCAGAAAGATTCTATGTTACATGTTTCAGGTTTGCAAGGCATTATATGGATGAGAAAATTCAGAGAAGAACTCTTCTAAAAGTTTTTGGGATCAGAATCGATATCATTGTGCAATCTCTGGTGAGTACTATGTTTTAATATTTGTATTTATTCAAATTTCTGTTTGAGGAAATAAGAGGCACAAAATGGAGGGACTTTTTTTTTTTTTTTTTTTTGAATAATTGTCTCTGTGTCCTTCACAGGCAAGAAAATTTGATATCATTCCAACACTGACCGCAATAGGTTCTGGAGTGGGGATTTTTGGAGTGGTATGTTGTTGCTGGACTCCTACCTGATAACTGAACTGGAAAGTCTTTGTGTACAAAATAATTGTGTTTTTTCCTTTTCAAATATTTTTCCAGGCAACTGTGGTCTGTGACTTGGTACTGCTCTACTTGCTCCCCAAAAGAGAATTTTACAAGAACATGAAGTTCAAATACACAGAGACACACACACAGGTAAGCTTTGTTCTGTTTCCTGTATAAACCTGATCCCTGCATGCGCTCACTACTTCAGTCACTTTTAGCTCAAGATGGCAGCAGAGAGGCACTTAACAGCACCAGACCAGGCAGACTAGAGCATCGTCTGGGGGAGGGGGGTATTTTTGTTTTTCTGTGCAGGAATATCACACACTAGAGCTAGAGCTAACACCCCACCAGCACGCAGGGGCAGCAAACCTCAGCAACCATAAGAGCTAAAATATAATAGACTCGTCTTTTATTGTCATTGTACAGTCGGGGTACAACAAAATTGAGGATCTATCCTGTTTATCCCCACAACACTCCTGAGTACCGCAGAGCACTCCTTGCCTGGCACAGTTCAGCCATTTATCTGATTCTAGATGAAATCTCCTCCTATTCCACCCAGACAGCTTCCCTCTTTAACTGAAACAGGCAGACCATTTTGTATTTACAGCCGGACAGCGAGTCTCTTGGTTTAGACTCAAGCGTCTATTACGCCCTTGAAGTGAATGCAAGCCAAGTCCAAGACACTGACAAGTTCAACGTGAGTGTATGAAGAAGTCTAGAGCAGAGTGTTCTTTTTTTTTTTTTTTTTTTTTTTCTTTTAATACACTCCATATTGTGATGATGCGGAGAATCCTATGGTCCATTTCCTGAGAGGTCTAAATGGTCTGTTTCTGGTGGCTTTGACTTTTATTTTGTAGGATCCTGATTCAGAGGCAGGGAGCATAGAGACCAATTCGTCTAAAGTAAGATATTCATAAATTTATTTTTTGTTTTAGATTAAAGAATAAAATCCATTTGTGTTCAGTTTGGTGATGTTTGATTTATGTCTTTCTGCCATTCTTGTTTAGAAGTGACCTGGGAGCAAACTGCAGCCAATGGCCATGTTTCTACTGCACTGGAAGGCCTGCACTGGATTCTGCTAAACACACACACACACACACACACACACACACACACACACACACACACACACACACACACACACACACACACACACACACACACACACACACACACACACACACACACACACACACACACACACACACACACACACACACACACACACACACACACACACAGGACAGAGTCATGACACCATGTCTCCTCCATTTCTTTTTAATCTCCAGCAGTGCATCTTTCTAAGCCATACTGGGTAACTGTGATTCTTGCTACTGATGGCTGATAGCTCAGCTGTATGTGTACTTTTTTGGGTGTAACTCAGTTTGCTTTTGTTCACATACTATGGGTGTGACTTCAACCCTTTTTACTGTTCCTGTAACTGTACATCTGAATGTTTTTTCTGGAACTGTGTACACACATCTATTACCTCTGTCACTGTCTTTCCCACAGCAAGATTTTCACACACGATATGTGGATGCCACGGTCAGAGTGAACCATCCCTGGTGTGCACCTTGTGATCGACAAGTGAATTCAATAAAATATGTACAGTGAATTTCCTGCTTTTTCATTTGTCTCATAGTCAAAGAGAAAAATGCCAAAAAAAAAAAAAAAAAAAAAGAAAATGTCAGAATGATTCAAATTTTCTTTTCTTTATTGTTTCTGATTATGTGTAGGTGTACAAAAAGCATGCAAAAAATAGCTTCTTTATATATTGGTACATATTTACATTGTAACAACTGCATGCCATAGGGATGTGCCATGCGTCTGTTTTCAATATGAGCGATTCTTATAGAAATGCACAAGACAACACGAGACTGACGACTCAGAGACACCAGGCACCTTCAGCGACACACGGATCGGAACGTCACATAAGATACACAGCAGCGATTCCAATCATCCCTGTCTTCACATCCTGTAAAGAAGCCCCCTCCCCCCACCCTCCTTCCTTTGGATATAATAATGACCTGAAATCATGATGAATTAGTCCTGTCACTCACGTTCTTTGCTGCAACTGCAACCTTCGCTTTTCACTCTGAGTTTCACTGCTGCAGCGGCACAAGCAATAGAGAGAATTTCAAGTGTGTACAATCTAGTATATTTTAAACCTTGACTCTGCATTTAACATCCAAAATGTGCAACTGTGCTCATTTTCAAAAATAATCACATATAATAGGTGGCCACTAATTCATGGCCATTTATCTTATTTTTCTAATTATTCTTATATCTTACATTCTAATTATTAAATGTATCAAGCTCAATCAGCTCACTGATACAGATGTGCAGTAGTCTTCCAACGGTGGCTGTTGCCTGCGATTTCAGGTTAAATCAAATCAGAAAAATTGTGAGTGACCTGAATGTATTCAGACACATGGTGGATTAAGGATTTTTTTTTTTTTTTTGCTCAGGGACTTCAGTTAAGAAATTACAAATAAAAAACAAGGTTTTAAAAATGTTGAGGGGAATCATTAACATAAAATATATTGAGTAACTGTCGGAGCTGCTCCTGGATTTTCAGTGTTTTACCCTTTTGCATCATTTCAGCAGTAAAACCCAGCAAAAACCTTCTGCTTTGGCCCCAGTTATTCAACATTTACAGTTCTGTTATCATGTAGATATGCACAAGAAAAAGACCAGTGTTGTTTCTGCAGCTGTTACAGCATTTCAACGCAGGCAGGAGTATAAGTTACTGGAAAACTGAAATGTATTTAAGTTTAATTGGTAAAAATTCTCAAAAAACCAAGCACCAGCACTGTGGCATGCAGATCGCTAGCAAAGAGAAACACATCAGAAAGCAGAGATGGCGAGACAATACCGATACACAGTAAATATGGTCTTTTACAGGTGAGCAACAGCTTTTCTCTTCATCATAAACTGTACAACGACTTACTGCAGGTACCAGTAGTGTTATAAATATATATATAATCACAATAATTAACAGGCCTGTGTATCCGCAAGTGCAAATATTTAAAAATGAGCAATGCTTTAGCTTAACTTTGATCAAATACACACATGAGGGCAATGGGCCTGAATGGCTCTGACAGCAGGGAGGAACGCACAGGTGATTAAGACGACGACAATATTGCACCTCTGACACAATGTCTGTACAAACACATATGTAAAACTGGTGACACACACAGTAAACATGAATACACGATGATTCAAAGCGAATTAAATACAACAAACCATTTCATACTTTTTGGTTCAATCAGCCCTTCATTGAAGGTTACCCTGCAAGCAGGTCTCAGCACCTTCTGTCACATACATGACCAGGCTTTTAACAACACAACTACATGTTAGACAATCAGACATGACCATATTCATTTAACCTACACAGACAGATCAGAAGTGTTTTACTCAATGTAAATTAAAAAAACAAAAACAAATATAAAGATCTACATTGTGCAAATCCCATATGATAATAAAGCTGATTTGAACATGAACCACTAAACACACACAGGATCAGTGACAACACATGAAACACTTCCCTATTCAGTTCATCACTTCTCCCTCTTCATCTTTTGTGTTTCAGTTAGTGTCCCTCACTGGAGGGTATAGAGGACAAGATGAGCAGAGGTAATACAAAGCACGGTGCTGCCTGTTTGTTATCAGCCATGCTGGGGAAGGTGCTGAAGTGGACTGAGATCTTCTGTTGTTGCTGTTGTTGTTGCCAGCCTGGGCCTAATCGTGACATTCAAATGCTCCTTTTCACAGCGGTTAAAGTGGTCAGAGCTTTTCTGCCAGACAAACAAAGTCTGTGGGGGCAGCGATCCAGGCCGACGACAAGCGTAGAGCCCAATCCAAAAGGAGTCATATAAACATTTATCCGAAGCAGAAATAAAAACAACAAATAGATGTGGTGCTTTTGGGATTCAAATCTCACATTAACATGCAAAACATTAACTCATTCTCTTTCATTCATCCATGATGAGCTCATCCATGACAAGCTTATTTGGCTGGTGCAACCTCAGCCAGGCAAACTAACCAGGGAATGTATATTAACATCAATATAGTTATGGAATTATACAATAGCCACCAGTGCCTATGCTTAAAGTAGCTAATTTAAAAAATTGCAAAGATGACAACAAGCCAATTTTATATCAGCTATATTCACCCTCTTCCCACCCTAAGCCTCCAAATCAGCTCTAAATCCAACAATGTAGTTTCATAAATTCTAATGTGGCATAATCTGTTGAAGTCAAAAATAAAAGTTGAAGCCAATCTGAATAGATTTTAATCCTATTTTCGCCAAGTCAGTTCAAAATGCTCCACTTGGAGTGACTTCATGTCAAACTGATGAGTACAGTATGATATGAAAGTTACAGAGCAGGTAGGAGAAGTGTGAACTACCTTGTAATCAAAAAATAATTACACATCTCACCCAGCAGCAAAAGTCACCCTAACAGGAGTTGAAACATGTGACAGCTGACTTCCTGTCAGAGAAATTCAACCACAACAGGGAGAACTTCAACCTTCAATAAAATAACAGCTAATGATGGCACATATACAATAGGACCGCGAAACACTGGAGATACCTCAACACATCTGTGTACAATATTAAAACAACTGATCACTGATCAGAAATCAAAAGTCCTGTACCTCACTGAAGAGACAATATAGTATCATTTACATGCTTCAGTCTGTGATGAGTGTTGCAGAGGAGCATGCATACGGTAAAAAAAAAAACAAAACAAAAACAAAAACCAACTGACATGTTGTCATCTTTTTAACATCTTTTCAACTTCTCAACTATAACTCGAAGTGATGATGTTCCCAAGAACTGGCAGAGTTCTTCATATCAGTTCACTGATGGCAGTCACAACTGTCAGTGGTTGAGCAGGAAAGACAAAGAAAACTTGCAGATCAAGCTCCAAACAGCCCAGAGACTCCACAGTGAAGAAGCAAATCTGAGGGATACCGAGGTAACAAAGGTGAGACTGGAAGCAAAAACGAAAGCAAATCTCAGCGAACAAGTCTGATTGAGTGACATATCAAATTTAAACCGTTGAGGTCTCAGACGCCTGTAGTGTGTCACTGATTTGAAGGAATGTGCAGATGAAGGGGTGAGAGCACGACATTAGCAGGGTGGAGTTTAAGATGAAGCTTTCTGATGAGAGACTCAAGAGGACGGCTCGTCTTCATGCAGATCCTCCAGCTCTCCTTCTCTGGGGCCATCTCCCGTGCTGCTCTTTCTGAAAGAAGAATTAAAAAACAGAAAGACAGAAAAGAAATGAATATCCACATTTTTGGTTCCTGTAATTTTAAGCTGGACAACCACCAAGTGAGGACAGAGGACTAAATGATCACACTTTTTTTTCCTTTTTCTCACTACATGATGAATGTTAAAAATACATAATGCTCCATGTAACACAGCGGTGAATGACAGCGGCGGGGAGATGACAGCTGGGGCAGGGAGGAGGAGGGTTGATCCATCACTTCTCATGATGGGGATAAGCGAGAACTGAGGAGTCTGAGATGATGACAGGCGCAGCGGCTGGAAGGTGCAGGACAGACAGCATGTCAGTGTTACCTGAGAGAGGGGTGAAGTTTTAAAGAGGGCCGGAAGGGCCACGAGTCCCTGCAGCAGAGAGTGGGAGAAAAGATGGAAAAGTCACAGGTGAGAGGGTAAAGGTCACCTGAACCGGACAAAGACACAGCAGAGACATGGAGTCCCAGCGGGGAAAATGTCATTCAATTTGAACTGCAACCCAAACAAAGTTCAGTTTATTCATCAGGAGAGAATTTTTGTATGATGTCTTCTGTGGTTCTGAAGGAGCTTTTTCCATGGCTCTTTAAATGGCCAGGAAACATTAAAGTAAAGCTGAAATAAAAGTTACAAAAAATTAATGATTCAGTGTTTTTGGAGCCTTAACCTACACCAGGGATTTAAAGGCAGGATATCTTGATTTCTGCTAAATATCCCTTTAATTACTAAGCAGAATAATCAATTATCTGCAATGGTAATTATATGATTACAATCAATAAAATGTGAAATCACTTCATAATTAGTGTGAAGATGAGACGAGGGTCAAGGGACACTTTTATGTTGATGTTTGTCACAGTGAGGCGAGTCTTTCTTTATCACAAAAGGATACTGGTTGCTGCCACTTGTCAAGGTTTGTTTTATCATTTTCCAGCAGGGGGCAGTGTTGCTTCAAACCCTATACACGTCTTCTGAAACACCTTTACCTTAGATAGCAGCCACACTGAGCTGTAACGGGGGAAACCTCCACCTAAATAGAAAAAAAATATCACAAAAATCCCCCTCACAATAGAAGATTTGAGTCTGCCCCACATTCAGAGCTACAGTGGTCCAACTTCATGACAGAGGTGAACGTGGAACAAACGAACTGTCCCACCTGCAGTTCAGCAGCAAACAGATATAGATGCTCCATTCTGCTCTGTCATGTATGTGTTAAAACTGCCTGATGTGAGAAGACAAATGTTTTCAATCCACATGACAGAAAATCCAAGGTCAGTCTGAGCTCCAGGCTCAGGATATATATCTTTCTTTGTCGCTTTGAGTCCTCCTACCCATCAAAGCTAAAAACAAAACACAAAGAAATACTCGGAAAAGCTGTAAGCTCCACTGCATACAATGAAAGAATGAATTATGGTGCTATGGCAACACAAAGCTGCAGCTGCTGCTGCAGGAATGAGTGCTGGTTAACCTGATACAGCAGAAAGAAGAGACAGGTGTGAAGTATCTATGTCAAAATCTGAGACAATCCTGCCAATAAAATTGGTCCTGTGTGGTTTCATCTTTGTTTTGTTTTTTATCTATGTGGATAAAATGTGCAGGTATTCAGTGAGCTGCAGTGTTGTGGACATGTCATGCTGCTGGACTGTGCAAGCTTACATTAGCAGGCTGCCGGGTGCAGACATGGACCTCTCCTCTCTCCTGCTTGGACATTCAAACGGATTACTGAAGGAGCGTTTCCTCAGCATGGCTTTAACCAAGATCTGAAACATTCACAAACACAGGATGGTTTTAAATGTGCATCTGTTCACTTTGTTGTTTTGAGCTTGTGGTTGCAAAACAGAGTATTTGATTTATTGTGAAGAAATCAACACAAGAAGTTATTTTTGTAATGTAATGCTTGCATTAAGTAAAGCATGGAAATGTTCAACAAACCACTGGTATCCAAGACTGAACAATTTTCCATTTGCATGTACCGGTACTTATCTGAACAGTTTCCTGTATCAAAATGAAGTGATAGATATCATGTACAGAAACTGTTGTGAAGGAAACACTTGATTTATGGTGAGTTTGGTCACACTCTTACAGTGTTAAGTAATTAATGCTTTCATCATCAGTTTGATCCCGGAGTCTTCTTCATGAGTCAGGCTAGTACGAAGGGAGGGGTTGATAGATGGATCAATATGGCATCAGGAGTGATGCAGGCATTGTGCTGAGCTGTCATAGTGAAGAGGGAGCAGGAAGGTGAAGCTGTTGATCTGACCTACAGTCAGACCTACACTCATGGCCATGACCTTCAGGTTGTAACCAAAAGAATGAAATTGCAGGCTGTCTGGGCTCAGCCTCATCTGGAGGGAGTTTCGAATAGAGTTGCTACTTTGTTATGTCGAAAGGAGCTGAAATTATTTAGGCAACTGATCAAGATGCATCCTGGTTAGAGGCAATTGTTTTGAGACAACATTTTACACAATAAATGGTCAAATATGCCCTGTTGAATTTACATTAAATTGAAATTGACGTTGTGTAAAAACTAAAAGCATCCTAGAATGTGTTTAACCTTATGACTAAGTCTTTTTCATTTTGATAGTCCAACATGATTTTCTGATGATTTTGAATGAATGAAACCCCATTGATGGTGATCTTCTGTGGGTTACTATGCAATGCTTTTTTTCAATGCAGCGAAGCCAGGTGGTCATTGGATAAATGCTGAAAATCGTCATTCCCTTTAAAGCCAGGCCTCACTGGCCTGGGTAAATGGAGCAGTGAACGGGCCATGAAGCCAGGCTTGAACATTATGATTGGTGGAGCTGTCTAAAAGGCTGAAACAGGCATCGGAACAAAGTAGAATTCAGTCCCTAGTGGATTTCCCGGAGTGAAGTTGTAGATAAGATACATATAGGATAGAATAGGGTACATCTTATAATATACATCTAAAATGAGCTTCCCCTCTTTGAAAGACCAGCAGCCGCCACTGGTCCTGGTTGCCTTATGTTGGAGGTTTTATTTTGATGAGCTTGGGGTAGACAAGTCATTTTTTTCTTTTTTCATATCCCTTCATTGCTTCTGCTGAAGACACATGCTAACGAGCTACACAGCAGTGTCCAATCTGCCCTGAAGAAGCAGCACTGCTCAGAGAGCGTGTTATAACCACTTTTGTAAATGCAATGATGGATAAACCTCTTGCTGGGCAACAATCACCACCGCCTGCTCCTGGCAAGAAGAAAACTTACATATTGAACCTTTAAAATGTCCAAATAAAACCTGTCATGATTATGTAACGACAAACAACTCTCTTACTTCCTCAACTATTAATGGTTAACCTATAAAGCAGTCTGCCAAGTCTCAACTTGTATATTAATAACTGCATAATATGACATTTAATTTTGTAAGCTTTTTGTTGTTAAAGTACTTTCAAAGGAAATACATCCTCATTTTACAAGTCAAAGGATCAAGGGCATTAATAGCTTCAAATGTGGCCTTTATGAGCCACTGCTAATAAACACTCTGCATTTCTTTGCCACTCTGTGATCTTATCTGAAAACGTATGCAACCTCTTGGCATTTATGCAGCCACATCATGCAGAATGTGCTGTCAAGGAAGTGTTTACACTTTCTATGTGAATAGAAACTAAACTGTCATAATGTATTAAAATGGTGTAAAACTGAAAGACAAGTACAGGAAGACACACTATTCAAGTTGGAACATGAATGTTTTTCAAGTGTTCAAGAGTGATGTGATATGTTTTATCAAGACTATGGTACAATTATTAACATAGGAACATAGTTGTTAAGGCTACTCAGTGTGATGCTGAATGTTTAGTTTTGATATTTAGTGTTTCTTACCACTGCAGAGAGGCTGGGAACAAACTTGACTGAGTTCTGGATGTCCTCCTCCGTCACCTCCACCACAGAGCAGTGCTCCTCCTCTAGAGGCAGGGGGTCGGTGCCTCCCTGGGTCACCCACTGATCCATCTAAACGCATACAGACAAGATATCTGAGTGTCTGCACATACAACAACCAGTCTGACAAACATCTTGTACTTTCTGTTGTTTCAGGTTTAATTTATTCCAAAGGGTAACTGCAGTTTTTAATTAGGATTTAATTGGGATTAAGATTTAGCCTTTGAACAGCACAACATGCATATTTTACATAACTATGGAGCATTTTCTACTTGTTTAAGTGTATAAATGTGAATGTTCTAGGAGCTAGGCAGCCCTAAGGTTGGATTAATTTAATAACAAGACCTAAAAGCTGCTTGACAAAGATAATCCATCAAAGTGACTAAACCAGTCGACTCATTCCCTCAGAAGATGTACATTTAAAAAAAAAAACAGGTCAGTCCCAATTTCCTACCATTGACTTTGTGCTCCAAGTATTAATGGCAGCAGGATGGTGTATAGGAACTGATACATAATGAAAGTTATTATAAATGATGGGTTGCTGACTTTATTGTTGTTGAATGTGAATGAATTTCTCATATGGTATTCATGAGAACTGGATGAATGGATGACCTGAGAAAAGCCTGTGGCCGTTAAAACAATTAACAATTACCCAAAATAATCATAAATAATGATAATACTGCTTTACAGAAATGATTATTCTGAAAGGCCACTTTTCTTCAATATTAAATAATCAGAGATTTAAACAGTTCAAGAAGACGCCAGGAAATCTGCAAACCTTCCAACGTTAATGAAAAGCCTGTTGATGATGCTGATGCTGTTTATTTTAATGAGTTACCTACGTGAAGCAAGTACACTGTGTTGTAATAATTTGAGAGCAGTAATAGAAAAAAAAGAAGATGTGCGGTGCAGCCTTGAGCAAATTTTGTTATCTGTATTGATTGGAGGGTTATTCTGAGTTCCTACTTGCAACCTGTGTTAATTAAAAGATGTGTTGGTGTGTTTGTGCAAGGACATGCATGATGCCTGAAAGCCTAATTATCTCTTGTCCCATAAATACAGAGTCTCTGGTGAGTAAGCACCTCACTAACACATGATTTGATTGCGTCATGGAAACACAGAGTGTGGAGGGAGGTGAGGGAAGGGGCAGGGGGGTCATCTGTCCATGGCTGGTTCTGGACCTCTTTACCCTTCTAACACTGGCTGACTCAGTTGTAGCCCAGTTCTCCATAGGGACAGACAGGTTTCATCATGCCCTGGAGCCATGCAGCATGTCTAATGAACGCTGCTGTATCGTACTACAGAGTAGTCAGAGTTGCTGGAGACCAGCACAGCCCGTTGTGTTTGAGCAGGGGAGCAAAATCCTCTTGTTATGATCACATTCAAGTTGATGTTACCTTGATCTCAGGGATGGTGATCCTGGTGTCTGGATTCTTATCCAGCATTCGCAAGATCAGAGTCCGCAGCTGCTCGCTGATCTTTGGTCTGTGTGAAACACAAGAATGCAACAATTCTTTGAAGCTTGAGACAATGGAAACAAGAATAGATCATAGTCCATTTAAATCAGGACATGAATGTTTGAATCTAAAATGCAATAAACAGATTAATAGATAAAATAATTTCAATAAAGTTGAAATGGCTATGAAAAACATAAAATGAAAAAATAACAAATGAAGTGGATTCCAAACACAATGCAATGCACAATGCATGATGGGTACTTTTAACCATGACAAGCTGTGAATGAAGCTGTGATAATTGATCTGACGCAGCCCTGATATGTCATCTTTGGAGGTCTTCCATTAGCTGATTCAGTGCTTGAGGGAGGGAATTATGGGTAGAAATAACTCTAGTCTTTTATCTTCACTACAATTAGGAGTCATAGCATTTAGCATGGAAAAATCACTCACTCATGCAGCTATTTTACACAATGATAAGGCCCTGCATAGTAATTATGTTTTCATTCTCAAATGATAAGAATTTGCCACATTGTTGCCAAATTGTTGTGATACTAAGAATAGTTCTTTTAGTAAACTTAAGGGTTTGATAAAGAAAATATTCAGTTAGCGTTCATCATTTTATGGGACTTAATGTACAAACAATTGACACAATGCACTAACTGACTAATGAATGGGTCAAATAAAAAAAAGCAAGTGAGAGATAATTTGTTAAATTATTGGTTAGGTAAAGAAGTTATTCAACCTCAATGAATACACAGCTGAAACAACTGCTACAATATGTTGCTGAATTCAAGAACGATGGATAAATTGTTGAAACTGTTAGTGAGCTAGATAGGGTTACTGAATTTAGTAGGTAAACAATTGACACAGTTAACTAAATTAGATAAATATGTGAAACATTTATAATGGGATGGATTAATGATTAGTTTAATATTTAATGATTATAATAATGATGAAGTTAGCATAGACAGCTTGAATGGATAAATGAAATGGATAAACTGCTGTAACTGTTAGGTATATGTTACAGATGAATAATTATCTGACTTGATAAACAATTGTCAGTGACAGATAAAAATAAATCCAATGTTGGTGTCAGTGAGGGGTTTCTTGAATTCATCTGTCTGGAGTACAGGTTCATGTTGGGACGTGTTGGAACAAATGCATGATAGAACTAGAGGTCATTAGTATACCACTGAAAAAAGCTCAACCATTGATCATAACGGCTGCAGCAACATTAAATGCTCTACACCCACGGTATAATGGCCCTGACAACAAGGTGCTGCTAACTGTCATTGATTGTTCCAGCGTGGAGATAATATCATTAGGTTGTGTGCTTCTCTATTCAGGGGGAGGATGGAGTTGAAGTGAGCTTTGTGCAGTCATGAGGTCTCTTGAACGTGCTGAGGGAAGACACTTATCATTAATGATATGACACCCTGTACTCCAACTGCCACTCATAGCCCCTTCTCATGCTCTGTGTTTATACTTCATCAGCATGTTGCTCGGTCTATCACCACAGTCGGCCTCTTTCTGGCTTTTTATCTCTTGCTCTCTCTCTGCCTTCTTAGCATCATTCACCCAGGAGGACCTCCATGTTTTTCTTTAACCTTTTCAAGAAAAAGGAAGATAGAAGAAACACAGCAGCTTGTATGTGTCCAGGGTGCTGATGTTTTTTCTTTCTTTTGCAGTGCTTGTTTTGATCACATGCAGGTGACATTTACTGTGTGCTGGCACCGACTGTTGAGCCAAACTATTCATATTTTTTGCAGATGCAATTTGTGATCGGAAACATGAATAAAATTGTTTCGTGACAAAGATGAGTGTTACAGTTATGGACTGTAGGTGGTCAGACCATCAGGGCTCTGTCTTTTAATAAAGTGAAAGAGAGGAAAAGATGCACGAGACAGACTTACGTCTCTGGGAAATCCACAGGCTTGCTTCTTATCTTGTTGTGCAAAGCCAATATGTACTCGTCAATAAACGGGCACTGCAGGTGAAGCACAAGACAGAATGAATGACAAAAGGAGGGAACACTGAATTACTACTGTGCCAGAGAAAAACAGCAGCTTCTAGTATTCATTATAATGAATGATGCCACTAGAGCGGTGCAGTATAAAATATACAAAAAAAAATTGTGATAGTGTTCCCACTGAAGTGCCACCGGGCACCATTAACAAGCACTAGAGTTTGTGAAATTAACACTTCCACAGCCTTTACTGTTGCCTTTGAGGAACCAAGTTTTGAGAGGTGACAAAGGGACAGACAATGTGCAGACTTGCCTTCCCAAAGATGAAACAGTAGAGAGTAACTCCCATGGCCCACACATCCAGAGCCTGGAACAAAGTGGTAAAACATACATTTAGAAACACACAATCCAAACACCTACTAACACAATCAATAAATACAGGGACCTAAATCACTGCAGACTGCCTAAAGTGATTTATGAGACATTTTAAGCTTTTCTGGAGACATCTACCATCAGATACCGAGAAGATGGATGTGTATGATCAGCCGAGGTAGTACAACTATCCATCAGGCTTGTTGTCGTCTTCACAGTGTAGCTCCACCCCACCTGCCCTACATCTTCTAATGTCCTGATGTACTACTGGGACTGACAGTTGAGCAGCAGATATTAAACATTTCATGGCTGACACCAAAATCACAAATATGGTGAATAATAGCCACATAACTCTCTGCAACATGGTTTGAACAAATCTGAATCAGGAAAAATGCAAAACTAATCAGAGGGAAAAGGAGCTTGTGAGACTGCACATATTTCCTGAAAGCTTGAGGCACTTGAACGGCTCTTACATCCTGATATCGTTTTGTCTGCAATCAGATATTCTATTCTGGTCCATCTTCTATGGACATGCAAGATCCAATCCATCAGTCTGCCTTTGGTGATTACCACCGTAGAAAAGAACGTGACCTGTGCTGACGATGTTGGAGATTAATAAGATGTCAAGGTTCAACACCTAAGGCTTTGTTAATTGTCCATAAATCAGGAGGTAGGGTTTGTTCACAAGGGCAGGTCCTCAACGTGATTGATCATTGCTTGACTATAAAAGTAGAAACCACTGTATTATACACAGCTCAATAACAGGAATGTCCAAATGATAGATTTGTCCCACTTTTTTACACTGGTGAGGCCTCTGTTTTCTGTAGCATCATAGTTACTAATACCAGCCAACATGAACCTCAAATGACTTACAATTCTAATTTGCTCCTCAGATTAGCAGACTAGTAACGATCTGAAACTTGATTTTTGTTTATTGGTTTTCATGTTCAAATCATGATCCATTCAAACTTACTCACATATGGCAGACTAACACATATGCAGAGTTGACTCACTTTTCCACTGAAGCTCTTGCGTTGATCTGACAGGGTCTCTGGAGCCATAAAAGCTGGAGTACCAGCTGTGCTGGACAGCAAAGCGTCGTTGCCCTCAAATTGGTTGCTGACCCCAAAGTCTGCGATCTTCACATGCCCATCATCCCCCAGTAACAAGTTAGACGGCTTGATGTCCCGGTGGACAATCTTCTGGTAGTGCACTGAGAACAGTAGGAGTAGTAGAATGTCAGATTTTTTAGAAACGCGATAATAAAATTAGACAAATGACATCTGATGATTTTGTTATTCATGAACCCATCTCATCTGTGAGGCTAAAGATCTAGCTGTGGTGTTGTAGAAAAGCTCAGCAGTATCTAAGTGGTTTATTTCCTGGGGGAAGTGTAAATGAACCCATGGTGTCTCAATCTGATACAGTACAATAGAGTTTGATATTTCTTCTTCTTCTCAATCAGCATTTGGAGGATTTATTTGTGAAATTCTTTTCCTGGAGCAAGATGGTACTTGATAGAAAGTGAGGGAACATCTTTATTTCTCACAGTCTTAGCAACATGAATATCTACAGCTCTTTACAGGGTTGAAAAGAAGCTTTGTAAGAAATCAGTTCAGACTAAATTGTTGTGACCGATTAAACAGCCGACTGGAAGAAGCTCCTAGATATTTGTAAAAGTACCAAGACAACAATAGTAAAAATCCTGTGATCATATTCCCACTTAAAGTTTTCCACGTGTAGAATTTAATGGCATCTACAGGTGAGGTTTCAGATACAAACAACTGAACCTCCACCCTCACCTTCATCTTCCAAACATGTAGGAAAACTATGGAGGCCTTAAAGCGACATAAAACATTAAAAACATTATTATATTCCATTTCTGTTCATAGATCACTCTAAATAGAGAGCTTTAATGGATGTAACAGATCTTGAAACAAAACTACCCAGGTATTAACCTTTCATTACATCATATTATCAGATTGTTAATACGGATTGATCAGTGTGTCTGTAAAATCTGATGATAGTTTAAAAATATTTTTCCATAGTTCAGTAGTTTAGTCCAGTGGCTCCAAACTTCTGGATCAGGTCCCTGGTTTATCAAGATCTAGATCAATCATTTTAACTTTCTGATAATCACACAGTCTCTACATGAATGTATAAGAAAGTTTATTGGACAGGACAAGTGTCTCTGAAGAGACACTAGTTTTAATATTGAAATGACTAGAGTGGGGGACATTGAAATAAATAATCCTGATGAATAACTGATCTGGAGAGTGAGGTCTAATCTTTATAAAATACCAAGTATGAAACAAAAGTCACATCAGTCACAGTTTTGACCTCTGTCTGATTGCTGCAGCATAAGAACCATGTGAAATTGACTTGAGGTCACTGACGTTAAGTAGAACACTGTGGCTCAACTCTGAGCAGCTGTCTGCAGCGACGCCCCGGACACTTCACTGATTGGATAAGTGGTGCCGTCATGTCTGAAGAGGTCGAATTTAAACATCAGCCACTTGACTTATTAAAGGCCTCAGCTATTAAACATTGTACACTCTCAAGTTGAAAATGAAAAACACACATCAATGACCTCAAATGACGACTGACATTTATAATTCAGACAAAGTTTTAGAGGATGAGTTGTTTCCCTTTAATTATATCAGACATTTATTTCTCTCTAGGTTTAATATGTAACCCCCTAAATTTTCACCATTAAATGAATGAATAAGTAGCCAGGGAATAAATAGTCATTTAATTAAATATTGTCAAATAACAAATGAAACTACATGTTCAATAATTCAGTATCATGATAATGAAAATGATCATTTATTTATCATTCTTACTTTTAGATTTGATTATTTAAGATTAATACATGACTTTAATTTTATTTCATGGCAATAGCAAGGCTCAATTTGCACTAAGAATTTCTAAGATTATTTATTTCACAATATATTTTTTGCCTTTCCTAATCAACCTTTGCAGCAGTTTGTAGTTAATACAATTATAATTTGGAAACTTGCCTCTATAACTATATGTTTCAACCATTATCCACAGTCCTCTCTTCGTGTCTTTGAAGAAGATGAACAATATAAGCCAAATGTTGAGGAAAATTGCTTTTAAGCATGGTCCATCTGGCCTGCTGAAGTAGCAATGAGAGGCAAATGTGACTGAGTCTCAAATATGACCCATGACTCAATGACGGGTAACCAATTTTAAAAAGGAAAAGAAGTGTATATTGAGTCTCTAGAGCACAGAAAGAGGCAGCTCTGATCCCTAATCATTAGGCTCACTGCCCAGTGAAATGGATCTAGTACAGCAAATGAGGACACAGCTTGAGAAAAACATTTCAGTGATCAGGGGCTCGATACTGATGAGGTTGACAGCACACGACTGCAGCCAGACCCCAGGGGCATGAAAACACAGGGTCAAGAACACTTTGTTCCTTAAGATAAAAAAGGAAAATACCATATTATATCTTTCTTTTTTTAAGTGAGAGAAGTGAGAGAAGGAACTGTGGGGAAGATGCAGCAGTAAAAAATATATCTGCTCTTACACTTTAAGCATGATAATAGGTATTACAAAAGAGTATATTTTTAAAAATGGAAACTCTATCTGTGCTCTGGCTACCAGAAAACTTGGTGCCTCCATGCAAAGGATACTTACAGTATTCTATTCCCAGGATGACGTCTCTGAAGTATAACCTCGCCTGCTCCTCTGACAGGGCATTGTCTGTGGGCACCTCCATCACTGGGCTACAGATCCATTAAAGCAAACAGTGTAGAAAACAGATAGACAGACAGCAAGACAAACAAATACATAGATTACATGAAGACATTCAAAACAGACATCCACAGCGAATATCCTCAAAAATATTTGCACGGATATTAAATTCAACATATCTGGGCGTTGGTTTTCTGTTGGTCAGTCAAGACAAAACATTTGAGGCTGTTTGCTTGGGCATTTTTAAATATTCTATATATATAAAAAAAAAAAAAAACTTTAAATGGTGAAAATAATGGTTGCAGTCTTTAAGTTCTCTTGTGTTATCCCAGTACTTTTTGCCTGAGGGTCCCTGGGTGTTAAATACTTATTACTAATGTTAATTAAAATAATGACCTGGATTTTTACCACAGGGTCACTGAGACTGTGAAATTTGTGATTAATCAAATTATGTAGAAATAATGATTGTGTAGGTTCTCAGGCCTGGGACAGTTGCCATCGTTGCCTCAGTAAGATCCAACATCCTCAGGTCTAATAGTCACTTAACTGTGTGTCTGTGAGTTAGTTTGCTGTTATGAAGGTAAAACATCCATCACAACCTGATGGTACCAAGAGGAGTCTAAATTAAGTTTGTGATATATATAGAAATCTGTAATGAGTTTAGGGATGTTAATGAATGTTTATCTTAATTATCTTTTTGTCACTACTCAGCATTTGCAAACAGTGAAAGAATAACTGCCCTGTAACACTAATTTACAGTTACTTTGTACATTACTTTGTTTTATCAGCACATTAACAAAGATTAAAACTAACATATTTACTGAACTAAACAAATGTTTAATGCATTGTTGGTAAATTGACATAGATTTTCTCATTTTATCCAAATCAGTGTATAGTAATTTCAGGTTGTTGCAGGAATCATCATCACTCCTAAAGTACAATAATGCAACAATAAAATAAACTACTAAAATTGTTAATAGTAACAAAAGTAGTAATTGACACAAGGACAATTAAGAATATAATTGTTGTCTTGCATGTGTTTGTTGCATGTTTGTAAAAACAGGAACAGTGTTGAAGGGTTAAACAGCTTTAAAGAAACAGTAAAACTACAATTGAATGTAACAGTTGAGCTGCAGTCAAATATTAGTGTTTAATTCAGACATTAGGACCTAAATCATAGTTTGTGAGGTCACAGTGACCTTTAACCTTTAACCTTTGGCTACTGAAATCTATTCAGTTCATCCTTAAGTCTTTTCATATTTGTTTGTGACAAATATCAAAGGATTTCATCAAGGTGTTCCAAAGATATCACCTTCATGAGGCAAAAGTCACAGTGACCTTGACATTTGACCTCTCTCCATCAAAATTTTGCTCACAAGGGACAGACAACTTGAAAATACAATGCCACCGGCCGAAAAAATAAAATACTACCTATTATTTTTTATGAGTAGCAGGAGACAGATTAATATCTGTTGTGTTAATAAGCTCAGCTATTATCTCACCCCTAGAGGCAACAACACAGCAAACTCATTCTCTCATTAAGAAAAAGCTATCAAATAGTAAATAGAACATATCTGCCTATTAACAGGACAATATGGTTTATTTATGTGCATATGTGAAGTGATAGGAGCGACTCCCTCCCACTTCTATTCACTCACAGTAACAAAAAGATCTCAGATCGCTAGATCATCACAAATTTTGATTGGTGTAGGCAGGAGCGGCTCATGCATCGGGAGCTGTAATGTTTACAGGGCTGAGTGCCACTGCTAATAACTGTGAAAGCCTAAGAACATTATCATTCCCTTTGAAGCGTGGGATGGAACACCCGCACTGTGTCAGCCTGGAGAAAAGAAGGAGAGCTGGAATTGAAGGAGTGATGAAGAAATGAGGAGGGGAAGGTAGTGGAACAGAAAGGATGAGCCTTGAATTATTAAAAAAAAAAAAAAGACAGAAAAGGGACACGTTCTCTACTCACCCCTTACGCATCAGCTCAAACACTGTCAGGAACAGGAGAGGAAACAGGATCATGTAAGACCAAACAATTTATTCATTCATTCATGCAGCCACTGAAGCAACAATCCTGCATCACATTATTCAATCAAGTCAAGAGCACTGAGTTAGTTGAATCTGCTTTATTGAAGACATGAAGAATTTGAAGTTTTTCTCAAACAGGTGTCCTAACTGTGACCTGGCACTGCTAATGGAGAGTTTCTGCATAATGTGTGAGCCCCTGAGGTGTTGTGCAAGGAAGTGAGGGCTGATCTGAATTATGAATAAGTTATAGAAACACTTGGTGGTGGCATATGGGTCAAGTAGCAAAAGGCAAAAATAGGATGAAAGTCTTGGACAAATAAAATATGATCTGCATACCCATGTGAAGGTTGTCCTCTGCAGGATCGTCCAGCACCTGCAACATAAACATAATCAGCATGGATGCAGTTTTCTCAGTGGGAATTAAATGAGATGATAAGACACACATATTTTAAAGAGTTGACAGTATCATCCAGGACCAAAACAGTACAGAAATGAAGTGAGCAGAGATAAGGAGACAGAAGTGAAAACAACCTTTTGGCCTTTTACTGTTTGCAATTCTCAGCAAAGAGGAAACCAGTGGGAGCTCTAATTTAAAAAACACCAGCTTCATATAATGCGTGCAAATTTATATTTCTGCACTTGGTCAGGTTCAGAACTGGGTTAATCTGCTGCGGGGGCTCCTGAGTAAAAGTTAACTGCTGGGCTCCTTTCACCCCAATTCCCCTGACTCAGTACTCAGCATTCATTTACTATTTATTCAGTAGTTTTTTGTTTTTATGTCTTCTGAGTATGATGTCTGTCTTAGCTGAGCTGCTCTCTTTTATCTAATCTGGTACAGTTGTTCCATCTTATCTAGCATTACTGCAGCTGCCTGTGCTTTTAATTCTGTGATATTTCTTTAGCAAACATCCAGAGGATAATTGGATCAACTGTTGACATGAATCCTGGACATTACTGTCTCTTTCTGATAGCAGCACAAGAGACAGATAACTGAAGGCAGAGTTTTCCTCCATATCCATCATTAACTGGTCATTGATTATTATATACGATGGCTGATTATTAGTAATATTATGTTAATTCTCTTATACTTGTCTATGCTTGTTATGACTTGTCTTTTTTATTCAGAGTTACTTTTATAATTATTTTACCAAAAGTTTACAGCCCTGGTGTCATTTTGGACAATAAAAGTCATTCTTAAATTCTTAAAATATAAAAAAAATGTTCTTCTGCTGGTATATATTTCTATCAGAAGTGTATGACAAAAAATGTTTGTCATTACATAAAGAATATCAGCTTAACTGGTTGAATTTTGAATTTTTTTACTCCTTATTTCCCCTTTTTAAACTATCAACACAAATCTGATGCTACATTGCAAGTTGCACTTGTACTGTAAATTGATATGATGTGTTACTGATGATATTTAATAAAAAATAATAAAAAAATACTAAATTAGATTAAGTTGAAACCAGCTGACACAAACTAAGCACAGAGCTTTAGTGGCCCCTGGTTGACTGTTCTGTCCGGTTGATAATCCAGTGTCTGTCAGGTTAAATGAAAATGAATGTTCCCACAAGAAGACACAGCTCATGTCGCTCTGGCAGAGACTCGCTCACAGCTGGAATCATGGGACACACAGTTCGTACACGGAACCTGTCTCAATACAACATCCTGGTGAATTAACATGAGCATCGAAGGTATCTGCCAAGGACACAGTACTAGAAAAACAATGTTAGGAAATCACCTGTAAAGAAACAGGAACATTATTTACTCATGTCAGCCTCAGGACACGAAACAGTCAATATATGGATATTTACTTAGGTGATCTTCTACGTGTTTGTGCTCTTTGTTTTTCTTTCTTTATTCTAAGTAAAATAACAAAAGGCTACAAAGAGCAAGTGCTGTTGTGTGCATAGTGAAAACCATTAGTAGTTGAATATTTTTATTTGCAAATGTTGACGAATGCAGTGACTAAGCTGCAGTAAAAGGGTATCAAGACTTATGGGAAAATGACATAAATTAAGTTTGGAATTAGAATAAAAGTGTCTGCTCTCATAACAACGGTATGAAGCTGGTTTCACTGTCTGTTCCCAGCCATCTGTGATAAATGATCATGTCACTTTGAGTTTTAATCTGTTCCACTTGGCGTGGGTTTTAATGTTTCAAAACAAGTGAAAACCTCTATTAACAATTAGATGGACTGGACTGCAGTCTCACAGGAATCATTTGGATACCCATAATGAATGTGATCCTGACCCAAGGACAGCCCATTTAAACGGATGAGTTGAGAGTGAGAGAGATGGCGAGGGGGAGAGCGGGTCTTCCCATTGCCTACATATACCCATTATGTGAGTGAGAGTGAGGGCGGACAAAGAAAGGAAGAGATGACTGTCTGTGTGTGTGTGTGTGTGTGTGTGTGTGTGTGTGTGTGTGTGTGTGTGTGTGTGTGTGTTCTCTGCTAGAGTGAGCACACAGCAGCAGGAGTACTCAACTCCACCTTATAAACGCTGTATTTCTGGCAAACTCTACACCCCAACAAGCCAGGAAGCTCCTACAGACTGACTCCCTCAGCTGAACTCTTCGCCGCAGCGGTGGTGCCCTCCGCCATCTGGCCAAGATTGAAAAGCTCTCTGATAATATCACGGGGGAACAGGCAGGCATCTTGAGTCACGTCCTCAAAATCGGCTATCATATTTCATAAACAGCCGCCTCTGTAGAAGCTGAGATCAATCCATCTTCTGAATTTCCTGAGCGTTGGCTGTTGCACATATAAGGATCCATTTACCGGGTGGAAGCTGCAGTTTTCCTGAGTGTGTCACGTAAATATCATAAAGATAGAAGTGTGATAGATGTGCTGGAGGGTAAACCAATCTTGTATTTCCCTCCTGTCTCCTGGAAATGCACAGCTTATCCACCCCTTTTTCATCTGATATAAGCTGATATGATGTTAAATACAAAGCATGAGTCAGGACACACAGCAGGAAAGGTTATCTGAAGATAGTGTAGTGAAGGACAATCCATCCAGCAAATCATTCAGACTGAAGGCGACACAAAGCAACTACAAACAACCTGGCTACATTTTGTATCTAGTGCTTACATCCCCATTGTAGGAGCTTTTTGTGGAGGACAGGTGTCACAGATTTTTCTTTCTTGGATCACTTTGGTACCGACCACTACAAACTGGGAACGTCCCCTAAGAGCCACAGTCTGGGCATGCTCTAACCCAGTTATATAGACATTATAATTTAGCCCTCTTCAAAACTGATCACACCCTTCCTTTGCCCATTTTTCCTGCTTTCAACATCAACTTCAGGGACATGATGTTCCCTTGCTGCCTCATATATCCCACCCACTGACAGGGGCCACTGTAACCACATAATCAATGTTAATCCCTTTCACCTGAGAGAATGGACAAAATGTTATGGCTGATTTTGTGTATAGTCCGTTTGTGGTTGTTGTGCATCTTTTCATAGTCTTATAGAATCTTGATTCGAAATGTTTTTGTCTCTTTTTAGTTGTTTTTACAATTTTTTGCCCCTTGTGCATCACTTTGTGCTACCTCTTATAGTCTTCTGTGTGCCTTAGATACATCCGTGATACTAAGCCAGCTACCTGTTAAGAAACACAAACTTTCATGCTTCATGTGTGAGTGACGTTGACGTGACAGTATGTCTGTTTGTGTTTCTGTTCAACAGTTATGCTTGTTTTCTGCATGCTCATGGAGTTAAAGTTATGTCACAAGTGGTGGGAAGGACAAGCTGCTGTTTGTGCTACTTAGTTCAGTGTGCTACAGTTGATAGTTATATGTATTTATCTTGTTTCAGTTGCAGTAATGTAACATAATGTTCAGTATTTCATATGTAGCAATTTCAGCACTTGAATATAATCCTGCTTGGGGATTAAAGGGTGACAGCAGACAGCTGTATTGTTTCTAATAGCATATTTAATGTCATACATGTTTCTTTTCCAGAACACAAATACACACCTATACAACACACTGCTAGCAGCATACATTTGTCTGTGCATTGCTCTTCCTAAAATAAACTCACAAACCTGATCCTCTCCTGCTCACAAAATTTTTCACTGGCTTTATATGTGAATCAGCTGAGGGCCCCAGCCTTTATTACACCAGCCAGTCCACCCAAGCTATTTGAGTCTGAACCAAAGTGGTGGATGCAACACCTGATATTTCCATCCTTTACTGTTTTGGCATTAAAAAACTATTGAGCAAGTCATGTAAGTCAAGTCAAGCATATTTGACTCTCACCTCCACTAGTTTGACAATGTTGATGTGGTCCAGTTTTTTAAGGATGGCAATCTCTTGGTAGATTCTCTCCAGGGGTCCTAGGATTTTGGGCTGCTCTCCTTGGGCTGCTTTGGGTCCTCTTGGTGGTGGACGGCCTGTAGACATCCAAAAAATAACACATGCACACCTTTACTAAAATCATTTGATTCATGATTCATGGTTTGTCTTGACAAGGAATCAGATCCAGATGTTTCTCAGACAATGTGTTCGATCTTCTTCTAGCTCTGACAGATTTATTTTACAGCAGTCTGACTGTGCAATACTACTTGAATTTCAGATTACTCCTCTACTGCACCAATACACTGCAGCAACCCTATGTGTTCTCTGATAACAAGGTGTGAATTTTATTTTTAAATAAATAATAAATAGACAAGCACAGTGTTGTAACTTTTCAGCACGGAGCGAATAACACTTGAAGAAATAGAGATGTTGACGTGACAAACATTGCTAATACGTTCTCTTTATGTCTGCCATGTCGGAAGACTCTGCAGCAGCTGTTCCTCCCCCATGTTTTCCTATAAATGTTTGGTCTTATTTGTCTTTTACAACTGACAGTTTCTTTTACTGCTGGCTTTCAAAGTAATGTGACACATCATCACAGCGCTGTATGTGATTGTGATTGTGTTATTGCAGCATTAACAGCCTTTATAAACATTCAGATAGACAGTGAACTGTGTGAACGTCCACATGGCCCAGTATGTAACAGTCTGTTGTGACTTTAGGGACCTGTTGCTCTGTTATCAGATCACAGACAGGGGCACTAGCCTACACAAAATCCTGGAAGCTGTCCAGCTGCTTTATCTGGTATTAGATGGAATTAGTTAAGCCTTTACTGTCCAGATCCCATCTTCCTCTGAGAGTTACTTTGGGTTAACTGCTTTATTTTGTTTGTTGAGTTCAAAAGAATGGAACAGGACTTACGTGGAAAACCACATTGCTTCATCAGCTTTTTCTTGGACACCACCTTCATGGCCTGGGGGAGTGAAAATGATAGAGATTGTTGGTTGGTTTGTGATCTGTGTTATTATTCTCTGTGAATGTGGGTGATGGCGTAATAGTATCTGAACAGACAAGTCTGAGGAGATGGAGTCTTCTGATTGGCCCATCAAAGATAAATGCATGCATGTGTGTGTGTGTGTGTGTGTGTGTGTGTGTGTACGTGTGTGTGGGCAAGAGCAAACAAACTAAGTGATAACAGCATCTCTTTGTAAGAAACTGGTTATACAAAAGGAAGAAGAGAGAAGTAGATAACATTTACTGCGTGATTAAACACTGTGCTGTGAGAATGTCAGCGTGTCACTGATTTGTAATAAGATGGCAAATTTTTCTGCTATTTCAGAATGTGTTTAGGTGATGTGCAGTTTGGTTTGTGCTCGTTGTGGCTATGACTGTTCAGAAAGCAGCAAGAAAACGTGTTGTCCCCTGTATACAGTTTCCACAGTTTCCATGGTGTACTGCCTGTGTGTGTGTGTGTGTGTGTGTGTGTGTGTGTGTGGTGTGTGGGTGTGTGTGACTGCACAGACTTGTGGGAGGGTAGTTACTGTGGGGAAATGAAGCATCTCTCAACCACAGAATTATCAAACAGTTAAAACTCATCCAAAAACAATCTGAATTACTTGAGCTTTTAGTTGTTCATGTTTAATATTAAGACACAATGTTCTGAGTTCATTACAGAGTCTGAGCTTCCTTGTAGGTGTACAGTAGCTGCGTCACCACAGTTTCACCAACAGTAAATGTATTTCCTTACACAATAAAATTGGAAACACTATATTTTACTTCTTACTTCTCCTCCCATTTGTTAAGTCAATAAGTTTTGTGCTTTGTTTAGAAACATCAGTGACCGTGCATAAAGACTTCCTCCAACAGTGCACACACAAAGTCTGTCGCAATAGTTGCAGTGGATGAAAACTGAGATAAAAATTTACAAATTAGCTGTAAATCATCACAAACAAATAATTAAAACCAAAGGAAATACCTGGACATACATCAGCATAATGAGAGCAACCTAAAAATGACAGAATCTACCTCTAGGAGAACATTTATTTGGCATTTACTTTATTTTCTTGTTTGGCTTGTACAAGAGGTGGGGTTAATGACCTCTACCGCCAATGACCACTGGGGGGAGTGATCAAGATATTTAGGTGAGCTGTCATATTGTCCATCTTTCTGTGCAGTCACTGAGCAATGTGCATTATATATGAAAAATCAAATAATATAAATAAGGAAAACCAATTTAAAATAATAATCAGTTTCACTTATAACAACATATAAATAATTCTTCAAATAAAAGTTGTTTTTTTCCAACAGTAGAAGGCTCACATATTAGTTGAATCATCAACAGTATATCAAAGTAAATAATGCTACAGCCACATTAATCTATAATCCTGGTTGCTATGGCAACAGCTGCGGTCACTGCCAGTGATAAAAGGCTTGATTTAACACCACACTGGCCTGAATATAGGATGACCCCTGATAATATGACAACCGCCCTTTTCCCAGCATTTGGTTTTGACATAAACATGAGAGCGTGGCCCTGAACAGAGACCTCATCGCTCAATCAAACAGCTCAAACGTGAAACGCTCTCCTGCCAGAATCATGTTCTTTGACCGTTAGCATCTTTGAGCTCCTCATCTCTGACAGCAGCAGAACCTGTAGCTGTTTGACAGATTTTTCTCCCTGCTTCATTGCTGCAGACAAAACTCACTCGTTTCATGAATTTATTTCCTCCTCTGCAGCAAAATCCTTGACTGGTGAGAAACTTTCGAGGAAGACTAACCCTGAAAAGTATGCTGTCACAGCCTGAAAACACTCGTAGCAACATTAAGGCTACAAACACCTCAGAACCAACATGCTCTGTAGAAAACTGTGATGCTTACACATAATAAAAAGATGATGTGAACATTTCCTGTGTGTGTGTGTGTGTGTGTGTGTGTGTGTGTGTGTGTGTGTGTGTGTGGTATGTGTCCATGCTTCTGCTGGAAGTGACTTGGAGAGATGAGCATTCATTAAGCAAATCTACTGCTGCTTCTGAAAGCAAGTATCTGCTAATAATTAACACTTTTAAATTCAACTCTCTTCCACTTTCAAATGATTTGAGCGAATGCTGCCTAAATTAGGCTTGCTGCACTCCCATCCTCTACCTCTCCGCCCAGAGGCTGATAAATGGCATCATCGCAACTGGATGCCTGCCAATCAAGTTGTGAGCATTGTAATTACATCAAACAAGACGCCACAACACACACGCTTGATTCAAAGAGCTTTAGTAATCTGCTGATAAGTTGGACAATGGAGCGTGGTTTCCAGCCCTCACTCGGACATGATTTTAGTGTTATTATAAAATGCTGTGAGGAATTAGTCATCATTTTATTTTTATCCAGAATCTGAAACAAAACTGACCACTGCTGCTTCATCAACATATTATTTCAGCCGAGTATTAATAATTCCAACCCTTTATTACAAAAAAAAAAGACTCATTGAAAGCAGGTAAATACAGTTCAGACATGATCGTCGTGTGTATCTGAGCCTGAATCAGTTCCATTAGAAATGAAACCACCTCACACTGACAGGAAACAGGACCACCTTTTCGCATCATCATTAGTCATCTCTTCCTCTTCTGATTGTGTGAAAGGTCCAATATAAATAAATTGGAGCGGAGCTGATTTTTGTCAGTGTTTGCACAGAAGAGTGTGTTGTTAGAGCTGCAGTCTGTCCCCGCAGCATCAACAAGCACCAAACAAAGAACACCGCATAAAACCAGAAACAAAGACGGAACCTCAAAATCTAAATGTAGACACAAGCTCAGCAAACACAAAGGCTTACTGTACTTTAGATGGAAGAGATTGTGGAGGCTAGAAAAAAGAAGCTGCACTACACGTCTTAATTTAATTTTTTTTTTTTCATTTTCTAGACTCAGATTTTAATTTTGAGTGAAAAGCTATGAATCTCTGTTTGCACCTGAATTCTCTCAGACTGCAACACCCCCCAAAAAAAAAAAAAAAAAAAAACATTTTATCTGTCTCTGTTTTGTAGAATATCTTAGGAACAGGGTTGAATAGTACATGTCATTACTCCACTCCAGAGGGAACGTTTATGTAAGCCCTCCCTCGTTGTAATATTTCAATTCCCTTATAGGCTCTGTCTGTGTCCTCACATGAACTCCTGTTGTTTACCATGTGGCTTCAGCACATTTACAGGCTGCCTTTTTAATATTGGGTGCGGTTTACCTCCAAATTCCCCTTAGCTCTAGTTCAAAAGTACATCTTAAAGCCATCAGGGTTTTCATTGTAGTTACTGTACTGTCCTTATGTTAAAACATAAAACAGCTTTCGTGTGAAAGGTTACAGAGCTTTTTTTTTCTGGGCGAACAAATCGCCTTGATGGAAACACCTGAAATGACCTGCAGCTCAAATCCAGATCTGACCTCAAAGCAGCGAGCTGATACACACGCACACAGCATGGATGCTTTGAAGATAAAGTCCTGGATGCAACTTAAGTGGCACCAGGAGTCACTCTCATTTCCACGTCGTCCAAGGCAACTGATACAATTTGAGTAGATGGACATCATAGCTAAGCTACAAGGTGGAAAGAGGGGAGAACAAAAATCAATAGCCCTGGTGAGACCCTCACAGCTCCTGTGTCTAGACAATGGCTGCAGAGAGAATGTGTCGAGACTCAAAGCAGAGCAGTTGCTGTGCAAAAAGATTTTCATATCAACTTACGTAATGTTTATCATCATCTTCATTGTAGGCAAGTTTGACCACACCATAGGAGCCCTGCAACACAACAACAGAGATTCATTTTCATTTATGCACCAACATGATTTCATAGTAATTCAGTCTTAAACAGATTTTTTTTATCAACTTTATCAACAAATGTTGAAGACCGAATAACACAATAATTACAACAACAAAATGATAATATAAATAATCATTAATAATTGAACCATTATGAAATATTATTTCATCATTAATTCTTAGAACTGAACTTTATTGGATGGCATTTTAAGTTTCCACCAGGCATGACATTTGTCTTCAGGAAGCAGAATTACAAGCTTGTGGATGTATGAATCCATGAATCAGTCCAGTTGGTCATTAAATTCTTGAGTTATAGCCAGAAACATGTTGTGTGTGGTTGACCTTTGACTGCCAAAATCTAAGCAAATATGCCTGCAAAATTTGTAATGCAGTGTTGAAATATCACCTTCAAGAAACCAAATACATTTTTTATGAGTTTACATTTACCTTTGACCTTTAGCCACCAAATTGTAATCAGTGAAACCTCATGTTTTTTGCAAAATTTGAAGAAAGAAACTTTGTCCAAACTTTGAAGACAATTGCTTAGCGGTGTCTTGAGATATCAAACATTTATCGTAACATTCAAAAGTGAGTAAAGTCACAGTGACCTTTGACCTTTTACCACCAAAACCAAATCAGTTCATCCTCAAATCTAAGAGAATGTTTGTGCCAAAAGTGAAAAGATGTATTTAAACCTGCACAAAGGTATAAAAAAATGTCATTATGAAATAAAAGCAGACGTCTAAAGAAGAGGGGACATTTTGAAATAAAAATGTCATATAAAATTAAATTATGAATGTGAGGAGGGTGAAATGACATTACATACTGAGGAACTGAGTTTTAGGGCTTTGTTAAATAGTTTCACAAATCTTTGTTTCATATTCTTTACAGTGCATTTGCATGATTTTGCACAAACGGATTTATCAGCAACGGTGATGGGCTCGTTCAAAGCATTACTCTGACAACAGACAGCAGGACCATACTGGCTGAATGTGTTGAAGGCTGCACCGTTTCCGTTCAAAAACAACATTTTTATTCTTTAACAGCACAGAATGGCTCCTCCCACACACACACACACACACACACACACACACACACACACACACACACACACACACACACACACACACACACACACACACACACTTAGTCCTTATCATCAGTGTCTTGATTCTCCCACTGGTCTCTGCTTCATAAGAGCAAACAAGTAGCACAACTTGCCTCAAATATTCACATTAATTAAATAAAGTGACTCCTATCACCTCTGATGTCTCTAGCCAGAACTGCCAGCTGGCTCTTCATGAACCACTCAGGGTTTGATTGTCCTTGGAACTAAATGTTTTCTGTGTTGTGGACATACAGACACAGATCTATTTGTGGGCTTTAGTCAACACATGGTAAGAGAATCCTTCCAAACAATCTGGGTTTTCTAGTAAGAACCGCCTGATCTTTTTACTCTTTAGTATCTAATAATATACCAATATTCAGCATTTTAGCAGCCTGTGCAGTGGATGGACAGGTAATGTGCACCTGAGGGGAAGCCTGTTAATATAGAATAATAATTGAAAATTGAAAAATCTGCAAACTGTATGAGAAACTTTTAAATAACATATGATGAAGGTAAACCAATCGAAGGGTCAATCTGCTCCAGGCTACTGTTATTTTACATCAGTTGATCAGAACGTTGGTTTAATTCCCAGCTGCTCCTGTCTGCGTGTTGAAATGGCCTTGATCACGTTGGATAAAAGTGTTTGCCTGATGACTAAAATATAATATGATGAAATTGAAACGGAAAAACTCACCTTTCCAATCTCACTCTTCAGCTTATACTGGTTCAACTGGATACAGTCCTGTGAGTGGAAAAGAGAAAAGTGGAGACATGAGGAGCTAAATCATCAACATAAATATGATCAGCACCAGACTGAGCTCTGCATCATCAGAAAGCAAAGAGAGACATGACTGTGTTTGGTACAGGAACAAAATGTTCCCACTGTGTGTGTGTGTGTGTGTGTGTGTGTGTGTGCATGTGTGTGTATTGAAAGTCATTTATTTCTGAGATGTAGGTAACGGTGCAGTCTGTAGTTTCTGTTTACTGTCTGCAAATCCATTAGAGTGCTACTGCTTAAATGGCTGATTTGCAGTTCCATAGCAACCACGGCTACAGCACAGAGTCAGCCAGGGGCACGGCAGAGGAGAGGAGACCACAGCAGGACAGAGAGGAGGGGGAGGGGGAGGGGGAGAGCAGGGAGGTGGTGGTGGTGGTGGTGTTGGTGGCGTGTGTGTGTGTGTGTGTGTGTGTGTGTTTGTGGGGTGGGGGTGTTTGGTGATGGGGGAAATTTCACAGGGGTTGTCTGGGGAGGAGGAGGGATGGGGGTCACAGACAGCAAAGTCAATGAGCAGAAAGTGAGCAGTGATTTAAGTGTGAAAGAGAAGGGGATGGAGTGGAGGAGAAAATGGATTGAAAGCGCTTCACTCATTACAGTTGGGGAAAGAAGACGAGCAGTGAGGGTGGGGTGTTGGGGGGCAGACCAGTGCCTCAGGCTCGATATGTGTTTGAAGGGTGAGAGGATGTAACAACACACACTAGTGTGGCACAACTGAAAGTACAGCACTAACTTCACTTGCCACCAGGCAGGGTATTTCAGAAAATATGACATTATATAGTGAGTTATGTAACACACTGGTTATGTAGCTGGTGCTGCTGCAGGAGATGTGAGGAGGGTTATGCACTGTAGGTTATGCTGGTGTGAATTACTGTGGGCAGGGATTACAGCGAAGGGTGAGAGACAGAATAGAAGACTAGGCTTTGTGAGGAGACGCAAGCAGAGCAACTCAGGGAAAAAAAGAACTGCTTTGATTTATTAAAGAGAGATAAAGAGAGTAAAGAAAATAGGGCGGTGGAGGATAAAGGGAAAGGCAAATGAGGAGAATCCATGGAACAGAGCAATAGGAGGGATTGCCTGAGAGGACTTCCATGGGTTCACAGTTTGCTGGCACATGCTCAGTGGGTGCTGCACTGCAGTTAATACTCTGTCAGAGCTGATGGATAAAGAGAGCCATGCCGAAAGCTTTAAATACATCTGCCACATGCACACACACATGAATTAAACTCAAACGCTCTGGGCCATAAATCTTTACAGGGGCTTTTTCTGTCATTCTGTCACGTTAGACTATTGCCTTGCATTAACAGTGCAGGCCCCACTGTGTTCTCTCACTGTGTAACATACCCATCGTTCCCATCTGCAGCAAAATCTCCACATCCATTACTGAACAACTGATCAATATCAGCGCATAACAAATAGATCACTGTAACTGTGCCATTGTAACTGTGTCAAAAGCAATGGCCACGCATTTCATTCTTACCGTTTATAATCTGGCACCTGCTGCAGGAAGTATGTAATGAAAAAGAAACTTGTGTTTGACTGTATGTGAAGCACATAAGTGTTGAATTATTTCCCCATCCTTTACTTTAAAATCAATTTTGATAGAATAGTATAACGCCTGCGGCACAGTGAGAGCACTGCAGAGGAAGGTGGTTTATTCTTGCTGTTCTATATGTTCAGGTGCAGAGCTGACTGACAGCACAGTGAAGGAGCGTTGACTATAACAGAGAGATGACTGTCTCGCTTCACTCAAACAATGGTTTCAAGAGGTGAAATATTAAAATAACACGCAATCTGTTCTCTCTGTGCGTGTCCACTATCAGCTACAACTTGACAAGAATAGAGATAAACACATCATTTTCAGTGCTAATGTACTGTGAAGATGAACAGACAGTTGTTGCTCTGGGGGTTGTCAGAGTAACTAGTTTTGAAATGTATTCTGCTGTTAGCTGTAACATACAGTTAGTCAGACATATCAGATAGATATGTCTAGATAAAGACTTTGTCGACTTTTCAGCTTGAGTGGTTACCTTCACTGTTCTCACAGTTATCACAGTCATTTCTGTGTATTTTCATTATGGCAACTGTAATTACTGCCTTGCAGCTGTATGCCTCCATTGACCAGTTCATGTGCAATTAATTGGTGCATAATTTCTTTGGGTTTTGACCAAAAGGTTTAAATGGACTCTGATGCAAAATCTGAAAGAATTTCCTCAGGACATCCAACATAATGCCCATGCCATGGCTGTTGTGCAGAGTACTAGTAATTTATTTATCTATTTATTTTACAATAAAAACTGGAATTACAGTCAAACATTAAAGTTATGGTTTACAGCAAAGTCTGTCCAAACTCATACATCTGTAGTGAAGATTCTAATCCAATAATAGGTATTCAACATAATTATCATATGAATTTAACTTTAATTTGTGAGGTTACAGTAACCTTGATCTTTGATCTTTGACCACCAAATTCTAATCAGTACAATTTAGAGACAAAGGGACAAACAACCTGAAATCAACACTCGCAGTCATGACACAGACATAGAGGCATAACAAAGAATATTTCTGTTGAATTTATTTTAGTGTAAGTGCTTGTCGAGAAACTGCAGGCTGTGCATACAAAGCAGCTGTGAATATAAAATCAAACAGTGTGTGGTTCTTCTGTACAGAGCCTCACAGAGCACTGCAGTGCAGAAACACTCAGATATTTAATCTTAGTTTTTCCACTCTCAGTGACTGACCAGTGTGGAATGAGGAGTCTTGTGCTGTCACAGTTTTGTCACAGTTTGTTGTTTTCTACATAGAACTAGAAAAATACCTGCCACCCACTGCACTGCTGTAAATTTAGAGCATTAATGGTTGCTGTAATTGGTCTTTCTGTGATTCGGGTGCAGGTGATGAGGGAGAGAATCCACAGGTCATTTACTGTGAAACAATTAACTTTGTTGTTGTGCACCATTTTCCTTCATTGTCTCACGGTGTAATATATTATACAATATAATACAATGTGGATAAGGGCTACATAATAAATAAATACACTTGACTTCATATCCTGTTTTGACAACATAGTATGAAGCTCCCAAATCTTCTATGGATTTATCTTAAAGCCACAAAACAGAGAAGTCATTGTGTTCCACTTTAGAATTACAGACACCATGTATACAAAACAGAGTGGAACACAGGAAGAAATGCAATGAGAGCATCCAAAGAGTGGGAACCCGAAGAGGAGTTTCCCGCAACTGAGACAGAAAACAAGAGGAGTAAGAGGCTTCGGTGTTTTAGTTAAACCATGACATGAGCTAAACATAAAGTGCTTCCTAATTGGGCTTAATGCAGGACTTCCCACGCCGTCCAGGAAGTACAGTTAAGTGTTATGAGCGATGAAAACATGTATGTGCAAGTCATTTTTCTATGCTATCCCACTGCGTTAACTGATGCTGAATTACACAGTGGGACAGACTGAAACTGAAACTCCACAAAGACAAACAAAACAACATGTTATAGCTCTAACAACAACAACAACAACAAAACTGCATAAAATGTCAGCAATCACTGGTATGTGTATGAGCTGCTGTCTATGCTGTGCCACAGTGTCGACCCAGAGAGATAGATAGAGAGATAGAGAGCAATGAAATATAAGCAATATGAATCCTGTTTATGGTTCAGTGCGAGAGCTGCAATTCCATTTTCAAATAGGAAAGGACATCATGACAGGTCTGCGAATCTATGGCAGCAGTCTGTTAAATACGGAGGGGTTCCACATCCTGACAGATGTCATGAATATTTAATGTTCACTCTGAGAAAAAAAGAAACAAATATGGAAATTTGGGAGTCACCTACTGACACATGGTCCCATTTCTCACAGGTTAGCAAAACAGACTGATATTCAGTGTTCGCAATGACTTGTTTTCTTCTTTTCTTTCACAGTTAGATTGAAGGAGTGAAGTTTGTCCTCATCCTGGATAATGATCCACAATGTAGCCTGTGGACAACAGCAGCACAGCTGGATGAGAGACTGTGGGAGGTGTAAGTAACAGCGGATGTGATGAATGAGGAGACAGAGCCTCAAGGCCTTTTGATCGACTGGGACAAGGCTGAGGTACATTGCTTAGTGACTCATGTCTCACCGTCACTGACAAAAAACTAAATCCTGTCACCCCCCTCCACTGCCTGGTAAACTGCATTATGTCCAACCCTGGGACCAGGAAGTGAGAGGATCAGTCGTGTTGTTAAGTTTCAACCATGTATGGAAGCACAGACAGCTGAGTCACTCATCTGTCCTAATGTTTGCTGCAGACTTGGTCTCTCCTTGAACCTGGAAAGAAGTCAGCTGTGTGAGCAGGACAGAAAACCTCAGGCAGTACCATAAGGAGCTGTTGGGTCACATCATCAGGTCTGATCCAACTGATTCAACTCATCTGGGAGCCTGTACCCTGAGGGCAGCAGAAAAACATGGACCACCCTACTGCAGGAAGAAGGCCTCAAGAAGTTGGGACTTGCCCAGGGCTGCTGGGCCTTCAGGAAGTGCATGTTTGCATTGCAGATGAGTGAGATTGTTTATGTGCAGGACTTTTTCTTGGTTGGGCACAGTAACACAATCTTCCTGGGGTTACTGCTGCTCAATATGAGGTATAAAGTGTCAGTAATCTTTAGGGGCAGATCTTGTTACCTTTGGACAGATCATGGCAAGGTTGCCCCCGTGATTCCATTGTTTGTGTTAAGCCAAGTGTGAGTGGTATCGATTTTCAAACATTCAAACCTTTGTCTCGGCAGGTGAGCAAATATATGCATCTTTAAAAATGTGGGACTATTCCTTTAAGGTCCCAAAGCAATGCTGAAGAGCTTCTAGAGAGCCAATATAATACAATGTAAACCATCACCTAAAGGGCTTCAGAAGCCGGACATGTATGCTGAAATAAAGAGTGTATGCACACTGAATGTATCACATTTGGGACAAGGGGGACAGGCTGCATCCAGTCCACCTCCAGTTCTGATGTGGTGTGTGTATCACCATGGAGTTTGTCAGCTCTGTTTTCCAGGTGATGTAGCTAGGTAGATTTAGAAGTTTGTCACTGTGAAGTTCTTTTTCTCAACGTGTAGTGAAAATGTCAGAAATGCAGCAGGAATGTGAAGGTTCTGGTTTAACAGCCTGCAAAAGGAAAAAGTCTTTACCAGCCCGGGGAGATGAGACGTGTCTGTGTAACAACATGACTGCGCTGGATCTAAAACTACACTGTGTAAAATACAACAGGCGAGGTGTTAACTGTCAACAAAGATGACATTTCATATCACGTGCACACACACACACACACACACACACACACACACACACAGAGAGAGAGAGAGAGAGAGAGTCTGGTTTCCATAACTTCAGGGGACATTTCATTGACTTGCATTAATTCTTGGAGATTTACCTAGAAATCCTACAGATCTCAATTGTTGCTACTAACCTTCATCTAAACCTGACCCCAACCCTAACCATAACCAAACCTCAACCTTAACCACATGGCAAATTTTGAGCTGCACCCACACCCTCCCCTCACTTCTTCTGTGGTGTATCCAGCAGCACAATGCTGGCCTGCTTTTCATGTCTGTCTCATGAAACAGTAAAAAGCACTCTTGTCAAAGCTAACAGAACACAATGCTCTCAGATGTAATCATAACACTGGGTGTCTACAGTAAAGAGTACATGGAGTTTATCATCTAGACTGCAAATCTGTGTCAAGACTTGGAAAAAAGGTTGCGATAAGGCAAATCAATAAAGATGTATGCGTATGTGTATGTATGTTTATATATTTATGTGTGCACATATTCATTTATTTAAACAATTCAATAATTAAACAACAATTAAACAATCAAACTGACTTCCTCACCTGAGCGTCTGATATAGACACACGTTTCGACTCCACCGTGGGCCTGCGAGCCACACGGGGTGAGATGTGCGTGTAGCCTCCTCCAACTCCTCCTGACGACGACAGGTAAGTGCCCCTCTCCTGTAGTGACAACTTCCTCCCAGTCAGCTGAGGCCGCAGCGGATGAGTCCTCTTGGCCTGAGCCCCATCCTGCTGAGCCCTGCCGTTCTTCACCCCATTGGCAGCCGAGCCTTCCGGATCTTTCATCGTCATGGCAGCCATGTTGTCAGTGAGATTGTCAGACTGTTTGTCAGGTTCGGTATCTGGCCTCTCGCAGCCGGGGTCAATGCTCGTAGCCATGGCAGGTGGTGGGGAGATGGGAGCGGTGTGGGAACAGGTGGTGGGGGAAACACTGGGGGCTGCCCACCAGCATCAACGTGACCTGGGCCGGTCTGTGGTCACAACGTTCAGGGTCTCAGCAGAGCTGGAACAGAGGGGATACAACAGTTGGTCTACATTATATCCACATTTAAACCAAAATGAACAATTTAGCTATCATGCATGTAAAATAAACTGGACTGGCAGCTGTTTCACTGCACATACTCCACCCACACTGTGGCCTCTGTGACAAGGCTCTATGTAACATTAGTATGCTAAGACGGCGGGTATAATTTTCACCAAGGCTACCTTGGCTGCTATACCACTACAAAAATTTAGCCAACAAAAATAAATCATTATATAAATGTTATTATTTTTAGCTCTAATTATCTTAAAGAGATTAAATATGAATCAAACATAATGAAGTAAAGGACAGAAAAAATATGAAGTATCCATCCAAGTATCCATTCTGAGCTGATGTGACTGAATTTTAATTATCATATTCTTGATCATTATACCCATTCTACAGGCAGTTTTCTCATTCAGAGTATCCTTGTATTTAAAAGCTGCTTCTCGCCAACAGAATATCATTGCTTGATATGTTTGAAAAATCTGGTTTGAGCCATTTTGCTGACCAAAATATAAGCACTTTTTTGATACATGTAAATTAAAACCTTTGACTTTTGCTGTGGACCTTTGGCCAGCCACATCTTGCGGCAAGCGCCTGTGAGAGTGAAGTTTAATCAAGCCAACAGATAAAAGAGAAAATGTCATTTCGTCTGTGTGTGGGTGGCCTGGTGGGTCAAGTTACCTGCAGCAGATATGCAATCATGAATTGAAATAAACCCCTGATAAAACCCTATCCAAATGCTGCAAAACTAATTATTCTGTATGCCTTTGGTCAGTGCTTCTTGTATCCCTATCCAATTCTTGCCACACAGGGCAAATACACACATAAAAAGACCAAAGGTATTGTGTTCATACAGTATGTAAGTGTATGTGTATGTGTATGTGTATGTGTATGTGTATTAACCCTGGCATTTACCAGCATTGTGGTTTTCCCCTTTCATCTCTAATGAAAATCAAGTCAGCAGCAGATTGCCATAGGCTTGGAATATCAAAGCTTACTGCATCTGCATCAGGTTTTGTTCTGCAGGTGGAAGAACACAGATATGCAAAGTGCACCTTGCACAGCCAGCCAGGGAACAAAGGGTACTTATATGCACAAACAGTATCCATGTATGTAACAGCAGGAATCCAGAAGAGTAAAAGTGGTGGTTGTATTAATCCCAGAGGAGCCACCTGTGTGTGAAACCATGTCATGAGAACATACACACTGAAGAGAAACAATGGAGTCAAATACAAAGTCAGCTCTGTGGATATTAGACAAGAGGTGTTCACTAAATGGGCCATGTCATGCTATTCCTGAAGTGTGTCAGGTAGGTAGAGCTTCATATTCAGAAATAACAGTGTTCCACTTTGTCCAGGAAGGTCACAGTCATTCATGCAACTGGAAAACCATGGCTCAATACTAAATGTAACTTTCAATCCTGCTAAATCAACTTTGCTTTTTTATTTAATGTGAATTTCCAACTGTTAGCATGCTAACATGCACAACTAAAATGATTACCATATTCCACATGCTTCACATCAACACTGATGTTTGCATTTAGCTCAAATACTGTCACAGAGCTGCTGTGGACTGAAAAATTACAATGCAATGCCCCCCCTGTTTATTGCTTTGCAAAGTATTGTGGGATTCCTTCCTAAAGGTTGTGCTCTGTTTGGGTAGATTGGGTACTACATAATGCGTTGCATTTGACTTGTAAGGTTTGTGAATGTTGGGATTGTTGTTGGCAAAGGGTGATGACATCATGTAACATTGACATGTTGGTTGTCCTGCTTGTAGTAGACGACCTTAAACTGACTCTAGAAAACGTTGTGTTACAGTGGCATAAGGACAAATCATCTTAAGATCACCAAGCAGGCTCTGAACAACAAGGAGGAGGATGAGAGGGAAACATGGCAACAATAATAACTCAGAGAAAACAAAAGAGGAAATCTATATGGAGACGATTCCTCCAGCTCTGACCCCTGTGTCCTGTTTCTCCACTCTCCTCATCTCTCCACTCTGACCTTCACCATAAAATTTGATCTGTACCACTGCACAATACCAAGATGATTGCAGCGTGACTCCGTGTAGTTCACAGGGGACGTGTGGATGTGAAATACTGCAGGTTGTCCATCTATATGAATGTGTGCTCTGTTTCATCTGAGGTTTGTCAGTAGCACCATATGAGCCTGAGCATCTAATCATACAACACAGAATGTAACAGAAAACCTGTGGAAATTACACACCTTTCAGTGTTTCATGGAGAAATAATCTGTCACATCTTTGTAATCAGAGAATAATCAATGTTGATTGCTTCTGGTCGTGTAGAACAGGGTGTCAGGCTACACCTCACTTACAATATTCAGCTTGTTGCTTGATGACTAGTTTGGATGAAAAAGAAGAAAAGCACTGCTACCTCCCATCAAAGAGCACCAAACATATGTATTTCACATACTGTCCTGCCCTGTGCTCTCAACATCTCCCTGTGTACTGCACTTACCTGGATAAAGACTGTGTTTTTCAGAAAACACAAATTAGTGCATCTCAAGGTCGAACTACAAACCTTTCAGCCTGCTCTTTAATAATAAAGGTAGATTCTGTGCCAGCTCTTTGCATTTGTCAAGGACCAGTGATTAGATAAAGAAATATCTATATAAACATCAAAACATGAAAGATCAGTATAAATGAACAATCACTTGATGAATGACTTTCTTTGAGTGTGTTATTTAGGTTTGTCCCAGAGTCTCTCGGTCATTTCTTGCCAACAGATTAAGGAATTCATTTTGATTTTACCCATGGATTTCTCTGTTTGCTGTCTACAGAGTGATGGCAAAGACAAACAGAAGCCAGGTAAAGGGTGAAAGTGGTTTAATAATGGAGCCAAATGGATTCAATTGTTCACCTTCTATAACCTCCTCTCTTACTGTAATTGGCTCTGCTGAAGCTCATTTCCATCTAAACTAGTTGAATGATGGCAGCTGTTGAAAACACTTCAGATTTAGATGTGGTTCTCAACATTGTCACTGGTTTTCCTTGTCTTTTTTCTTTTTCTTCAGTTTTCCTGATTAAAGAGAGATGCTGGACAATTACATGAGCGTGAAATGTTGAAATCTGTCACTGCAGCAGCAGCAGCAGCATTTTGTTGACAGAAAGCTTCAGTCTTCTTAATTGCATCTGTATACAACAGAATACTGAGCAGTTGCTAATAAGCTTTATTCATCTTGCTTCTTTGGGTATCAGTGTATTTATTGCGAATGCACAGGCATAAAGCCCATGATTATTCATCCTTCACCGCAAACTCAAAGAGTTTTAAACCATTTTTATTCAACAAATAGGTTTCATCTAGCTGGCAATGATAGTAGGTGGTAAAAGATTATATCAATAAAAAATATTACCTATTTTATTGCCAGTTTTTTTTGTTATCATATTTATAACATTGATATATTGTTTTGATGGATTTTTATACTATTCCCAACGACCCTGGTAACTTTTACCATCTTCTGGAGCATCTAATGAACTATAAACTCAGAACATCTGTTGTAGTTGTTTTGTGTGTAAACATTGTAGGTGTTCACAAGAACGGGGGAAACCATATACACAAGTATGTTCAAGACCCAATGGAAAAGCCACTGTGGGAAATCTCACAGGACGTCATAGAAAACCAAAAGTGATTGTTGTACTGACAAGAATGGTAAAATCCAAGAATCAGCACCAAGGCCATCCTGAGCAAGTCTGGTACTGATATCACCAGGCAGACACATAAGGCTGGACTCCATGGACAATGATGGAGGAAGACTCCACTGCTCCGACAGGTGCACAAAACTCACCTAGCCTTCACAGAAGTTCACCTGGACAGAGAATGTTTTCTGGACCTCAATTCTGTGTTCAAACAAGACAATGGTTGAATTGTTCAGACACAGGGACGTGGCTTTCTTTTGGTGAAAGAAAGGAGAAGCATTCAGCCCCAAGAACACCATCTCGATGGTCACGTATAGTGGTGGTAATGTGATGTTGTGAGGATGTTTTTTTTTTCTGAAAAGAGGCTGAAAAAGGTACAGTACACATAAAAGGTGCACAGCTTCATGAGAAAATAAGACTAAATGTACACTCTGGAGAAAAACAACTGGCAGGCTTGAAACTTGGCCTTGGGCAGCATTGTACCTTCCAACAAGACAATGACCTATAGTTGAAGTGTTCAGGAAATGGCTAACAGGAAACAATATCAGTGCTTTGGCCTAGCCAGAGTCCAGACCTCAATCCCACAGAGAAGCTGGGGAGGGAACTGAACACCACAGTGATGGTGAAGCAGCCTCTAACCTCAAGGACCCTGAGACCTTTGTTGGAAAGGAGGTATCTGATATCCCAGAGGAAATAGCTGTAAAACAGTCTTTTGTCACTTGTGTCATTTTCAGCCAGAAAAAAAATATGTCATGTTTTAGGATTATTTATAACCCTAAAATGAACTACATATAACATTAATATAACATATAACTACGTATAACATTAATGATACCCGTAACACCTGCTTTAACATGATGAATTTTTCTGAAGGCAGTTTGATCATGCAGGTATAATTTCCAGCATTTTACAGCTATTCTGCTTGTCAGAGGTTATTCATGTAATAAATAGGCTGTTGTCACACTGTCAATAAAGTCCATTTATGGTTTTATTGTTGTTCCCACTATAGACTGTTCTCATGTTCCAATATTTTACTCCCATTTTTATTTTCACCCTTACATATGGCTTATTGGTGATGTGGCAATAATCATTTGGGGAAGATATATGTGGATATAATGAGCAATCCAGGTGTGTGTATTACATTGTGTTTAACACAATATCAAACTAGAGCAGAGAAAAGGTTTAATTTCATACTTACATTACATTTATATATTTCATTAGATACCTATATGACAAAATAGATGAATGCAGAAGCAACTCATAAGTTTAGATGTGAAGAAAAATGTGTCTTGCGTAATAAAATGTGTGGTTAGCTGCTTCTGTAAACAAATAAAAGTCTCAGTGCAGCTGAAATTAATAAGCAGTGCTCTGCTACTCCCGCGCCTCCCACTTCTACCAGGATATTGCTCACACATGCTGCGGGCTGAATGGTGCTATAGCAGAGAGAAACCCTGTTTCAAGAGACCGATAATCACTAGCTGTGATAAGAATTAGGAGAATATGACAGTTCCTTTTTTATTTTTGCTCAAATGACTCAGGAGTCAGACAATCCGTTTCCCCTCGATACTGACAGTTAAAAGGTTTTTCCTGCCGCCTGAATTTACATAGTTTGAATAACAGTCATGTGAAATATGCAAATAGGAATGGGCAAATAATCATACTGTGTGTGTGTGTGCGTGTGGTCTAGGTAGTCCTGATGTTGTGGGGACTTAAATCTGTTGTTATGGGGACTTATTGTCCTTATGGGGATAAAAAAACAGGTCCTCTATAACATAAATCATTAAATTTCAAAGCTTTGAGATAAAGTCTCCAGGAAATGACTGTAAGTCAATGAAACGTCCTCCACCAGACTGTGTGTGTGCGTATATGTGTGGGCTTGTTTATATTTCCCGGTGGGGACTTAAACCTGAATGGTACCCATGGGGACTTCCGTTACCGTGGGGACAAAATTGAAAAACTGAGGTCCCACTGGTAGAGGCTGCTTTTTATGGGTTAAGAAGTGGTTTTAGTTTTTTTTTTTTTTTTTTTCAGATGACAAGAAGTCTATGGTTTGGCATTTTGTGATAAGAAGCAGTTTGACGCATAATGTCAGTGTATTTTCCATGAAATGCATGTGGGACAGACCTGGAAACAGTTAGTTAGTAATCTAACCACACTGAGCAAATGTCAGCTGATCAAAAGAAACAAAATAGGCCGTCTCTTATCTCATGTTTAAAAGTACAAGCTGAATCTTTGAGCTTTGATCCCTCCTGTGCCAAACAGAGGAGGGCAAACTAAACATTTACACTCCTGCTGACACTGTGGCAGTGAGCACACATTAGACTGTTGGATCTTTTCATACGCTATTTGACTGGAAGTCTGTCACCTACTATTTGCATCTTAGTCCTGATCAAAAGTTGATATAAAGGCCAGGCGGACCATTATGGAAGACGTCACCATACTGCAGTGCAATGGATGTGCCCAGCTTTATCTTCAGCGTTCACCGCATTAACATCCAGAGCTGATTAAAGGATAAATGTCGGGAACAAATGTATCTAATTACAGCGCACTGTAATCAGATATATTTAATCTGTACAATGATATCAATAAATAGACAATTTAATAGACAGTTCACAATAACTTGTCTTAATGTGTGACCATTTTAATGTCAAGTCAAATGCAAAATAATGAGGCATCAACCCTCAGCGCTCTCCATCCTGTTGGGTAGAAACAGCGTTTATGCAGTTAAGCCATAATAAACATCTTCTTTAATAAAATTCTTTAAGAAAGTAAAGCATCTTGATAAAAGACAATAAAGGAAACACTTTTAGTGCAGGGTTTTAAGGACTGCATACACTCCTGTCACAGGCTCTAATCCCATAATCAACCCAAACCAATACATCCATCTAACACTTGCACTCTTCTGTTTTCAATCCCTGTAGCTCTACTCTCACTGGGCCCACATGTTGATGAGGCCTTCTCTCCTGTCGCCTTTTTCCTGTCATGCTTCATCTTACTCAAACACTGGATAGGTCACGTTAACTGCTGAGGGAAAAAGATGCAGGAATAAGAACAGGAGGGAAGAACAAGACGAACGCCCAGCAGGAGCGTAACCTGGCTACTCCTTGTGGATAATGGAGCAAGCTCGGGCAACAGCTTGGATTTGCATGGCTTCTGTATGCACGCACATGCTCACCTGCCCACACAAACAAAACCATACACAAATTAGATTTTTTTCTTTTTTTTTTTGACAAAGGGATTAAGGGAGATATTTCACTCCCTATACACGTAGACACGCACACACACAGACTTAATAGAATGATCCTCACGTTCATCCTGTTGGGGTAGCAAACAGTTGGCAGTGATTACACCTCATCATCTTTGGCTGAGGGAGCCTCACTGAGATGAGGCAGAGTGTACAGCATCTTCAGGACCCCTGGAAACAGTTAGAGAGCATAGTAATCAGCCATCAACTGTGATCAAGGGGAACTGTCAGCACTATGAATGTTGACAAATATATTTAATGTCAAAGACAACTTATTCTTAGAGGCAATGACAGAAGCAGAATGACAAGTCACTTTATAAAACAGCTCATCAGAACCAGTGGTACTCACTGCACCACAGCAGCAGTTACAGAAAGTAGACCACCACAGACAGACAACCACAGCCCCACAGTGAACCACTCAACTGAAAATACAACAAAAAAGAAGTGATAAAGGAAGCACCTTTTGAGACTTCAAATAATTTACACAGTGAAAAAAGATAGTCCGATATGGTAATTTCACTTACTTTTTAGTGCCAATCAAATTGCTGAATCCACAGAGATTAAATGCTACAGTAGACTAAACTAGAGTACTTAGCTCAACTAAAATAATTAGTTTAACTGTATAAACATTCATGTCTTTCATGTCTAAAGAAACTTGGGATTTGTATGTTGGCCAACTTATCAGCAAAGCTAACAGCCCTGTAAAGCTATATTTAAACAGAGTGGTACTTTAAGCTAAATGCTAACAAAACTGTGCTAAAAGGCAAATAAAGACGCTGATGCCAAGTGAAAATGTTTCGACTTGTGTGTAAATTTTTGTCTTGTGTGTCACTAAACCCAATTCTGTGTTCAGTACTACTGACATAGCAGTATTTCTTATCGAGCAGATGTAGTTTTTGATGTGTTTGCCATGTTAGTCTGACATTTTCACCTTTGTTAATTAGCACAAAACAAAAAGTAAGCAAAGCTACTGAAGCTAAATGGAGTGAATGTCAGTGAGTGAGTTTTGCAGGAACTTAAACCAAAATAAACCAAAACACTGTGCTTAAATCTGTCTTAATGATTCTGCTGGGGGAAAAGGCAGGGATTGTGCACTGAAGGAAAAGTCAAGGTCATTCATGGACCACTGTGGTAGCACACAACATTGCCTTCTGCCAACATGGCCAAAAATGGCAAAGATTATGTGATGCTATCAGTGAGACGTCTGATTGGTTCCAAATTCATTTTGCAGCATTGTCAGCAAGCTCGCACATTCAGCCAGAGCTACGAGGAACTATCCTCGGAGACAACAAGAACGAGGAGTCCTGCAACAGATGGTCTGGCTCCCACTGAGCCCTGATCGAAACATCATGGAGTAGGTCTGGGATTGCATGAAGAGAAAGAAGACACTGAGGCAGAATAAATCTGCCAGCAAAGTATGGTGACTTTTCCAAGATGCTTAACACAAGTTTGTACACAAGTGTTTGAAAGACAAAGAATGGTCACATTAAACATACATGGGGATTGTTTTTAAATGTATCTCCATTTTACATGGATGGAAAATTCTTATCATGGACGCCATAAGTGAAAACATTCAGTACAAGAGAACACATTCACAATATGTGAAACTCAACAGCCACTGCTACAGTCTAATACCCAAAGCAAAACCAGCCCTGGCCCACACAAGGACTCTATTCTTGCTAATGATAAACAATCATAACTGAGAGCACACAAAGTTTATGACACATAAAACACCTCCACAAAATATAGTTTTGAAGATACAGCAACAAACACTAATTGTAATAATTTCCTTTGTGTTATTTGTCACAGGCTAATCCCTGGAACTCTTTAATTCAATCCTCTGGATTAGCGGGCAGCTGTACGAGACACAACTAGTTTTAGCCGTAAACCTGTTAAACACATTCTTGTACAGCCAGTCGATGTGATGTAATGGAGAAATCAGGCAGCTGCTCATCCCAGCAGGTTACAAGCTGGACACAGGATCCACGGGCAGCGATCAATTGCACTGCACAGAAATACACTGGGACAATCCCAACCAAATCCAGGGCCACCTCCTCCGAGGCCGGCTGCCTCAGGCAATAATAAGCCCAGGATTACATAGGATATAAGAGTGCAAACTGGCAAGTTGGATGAGCCAATTATTTCTCCTCTACCCACACTGACAATGAGGCTGTAGCTTCTAGCATGGCTGACCTTCCTGGAATCTTAGAAATGTCGACTGACAAGGATCTCTCTAACAAGGACAGACCAGCCCTGGATTCCACCTCCAGACGATAGGCAGATAAAAACTGATCTCAAGATCTGTGATACAGAGGACCCACTATATTTCCAGACTGGACAGGCCTTGATGGCGGCTCCACCCTCTGATCTTGTGACATGACTCAGGCTGTCCGGGTGCTTGGAACTGCTACTGCTTGACCATCTATTTATAGCATTGGGCTCAGTCTGGAAGAGATGGCAAGAGAGGAACACAATGCAGCTCATCTTCCACCCATCCTTAAAATTTCCATTCAAAACTCTCAATATCGCAGCAATGGAAATCTTTGAGGATGTGAACCTGCATCAGATTAATCTGTTGCTGAAAACGAGAAGCCATCCATCTTTTCCCCTGGACTCATACTTGGTGCCCTTCAAATCTCAGAGACGAAATATCCCACTGATCTATTCTCATCTACTTTTTGCTGTTAGAAACCTGTGGTCTGGCAGCAGGCAGGTTGCCAGGTCAGACTTGATGCACTGAGGTTGGTGTTGGCCACAGTTTACTCTCATCTAACTGACTAATTCAGCATCCACCAAGATGAGAACTGTTGGTGTAAAACAACCAGTGCAGCTTTCCCCTCTCATCACAGAATATATGATCAAGTGTTGAACTGAATTCTTATAACCATATGGTATATTTTTAATCAGGGCTTTTAAGTTAAGTAGGCACAATGTTTACCATGTTCACAATCTTCACATATCATTTGCCAACACATTTGCTAATTTGCTCTAAAAAACCAGCCTAATGAGAAGGCCATTACAGCTGATAAAAACTGTGCTTTTGAACTGAGAGGATCACACATGTCAGAACAAATAAATGGAAGCCACAAAGTTACAACAAAAAGAGTTATATGGTGTTCTTATCATGTGTTATTCTTTCCACGGAATTTAAAGGTGGGATAGTTCCTAAAACAAACCCACTATCTGTTCTTCTCAGGTTATCTATTCCATCATTGCAGTTTTGTTCATAACCTCTCCTACATGCTTCAACACTAATTATTTTGTGCTTTCTGAAAATATTCAGCTTTTTATGAAAATTTTTCTTATTGAAATTAATGCAGAGGTTGTGCATCATTAAAAAGCTCTTTGAAGTGTAACTACTTCAGCATACCAGAGCCAGAGACTTCATTTTAAACTCTAAAGAGGTCGCAAGTTTATTCAAGTTTTTGAAATCCCGTACTAGTTTTCAAATTATTACAGTTTAAGTTTTACGAGGGTCGTCCAAAAAGTTTGAAGCCTCACCCAGAAAATACAGTCACAGCTGAACAATTTTTGTTTTTGCAACACACTATCACTTCTTATAAAACTAGAAAAACAAATTCAGATTTGTCTTTATTTCTGAGGTGTGCGAAAAATCCATGGTTTGAATGACAGACGTCTTACTGTGCAGCAGATAGCCAAGTCTATAGGCATCAGTTCTGGTTCAGTCCACACTGTTTTAACTGAGATTTTGGTGATGAGCAAGCTGTCTGCAACATGGGTCCTGAGAATGCTGGCGCCAGAACAGAAGCTGAAGAGGGTTGACATTTCCAGAACACTTCTGACTTCCAGGCTGACCCTGAGAATTTCCAACGCAGATTAGTGACTCAAGATGAAACTTGGGTTCACCACTTTGAACCTGAATCAAAGATTCAAAGCAAACAATGGAAACACTGTGGAAACACTTCACACTGCTCAGGTTGCAGTAGCTGAAGCAGCCAAATGTGGCTTTGAATTGCTAACCCATCCTCCTTACCAACCAGACATGACTCCATCTGACTTCTTGTTTCCTAAACTCAAATCTCACCTGCATGGTCACCATTTTGGAAACAATGATGTGGATAATTTTTTGGAGGACCAGGATTCCACCTTCTTCCATGATCAGAATGCAATGCTTGAGCATCGCTAAACCAAGTGCATTGATGTCAAGGGGGACTATATTGAAAAAGAGTGACAAACTGTCTTGTTTCTCCTCCTTCTGGGTGAGGCTTAGAACTTTTTGAACCACCTTTGAATTTATGTTTTCACACACGCATTTCAGTCATTTTTAACTTAATCAACATAAAAGTCATCGAGTCAAGTCTCCACAGAAAAGTAGAGAGATGTAGGACTTGTGGGACTGGTACATATGTAGTTCTCCCTCTGTGTTGTCAGTGCTTCTGCCTAACAATGACTCAGCATTTTTACACTTTACAGTTCAAAATAAATCTTAAACTTTTTTATGTACTTACACCACATCATTTATGGCACTGAAGTATTTACATCTTTGCCTACCATGTGGAAGGTGTTTCCACCAAGGCACAGCAAGTGAACTAACATCTTGTCTTCCTGCAGCATATAGACAAACATGTGTTTTAACACCAGTGTGTCTTTATTCATGAGTCTGTGTGAAGTTGTGCAAGTGCAGATTATAGTATATGTGTCTCAGACAGCAACATGGGTAACAAGATGAGGTCACAGCCTGTGACTGTGGATAATGATCTAATGAACGCAATTAGTCGCATAATTACCCTTGTTGTGCAACGGCCAGTTATTTCAAATGAGTGAAGACTGCAGTCGGTAGTAAACTCTGCGATTTGGTTTGACCCTTGATGTTAGTCACATGCAGTCATCACTGTTTTCTGAGCAGAGCCTCCTCCCTGCCACACTGCATTTCAGAGAATCATCACCACAAAAAACCTGAGCCAAGCTTCTTTCAAGCTAATCAATCTGTCTCTCACAGCACTTAGAACATCAAAACAAAATGGTGAATTTCTTTTAGCTCTTATCTCTTTGGAACAGGTTTCTAAATAAGCTTTTGAATTTGGTGATTTAAAAAAAAAAACTGAAACCATAAAAAACCCTCTCAGGAACAACAGCAGAGCTGAGCTTGTGCTCTTTATTCGGGGTAAGGTCAAAGGCAGAGGACATCGGCAGCGTCATCATGAGCGAGCTGCTGGTATCACAGACGGAACAAATGTTTAGCCCACCAGCCCTTTGATGATTCACATAATGATGCTGCTCCCTAAAGACACCAGATAATAATTTTACACATTTTACAGATCATTTGATTAAAATTGCTCATTTACATTGTTTTTACTATCATAAATAAATTGCAGCTTTGAGTGACACTGACAAATGATGGCAAATGGACTCCATTTATAATAATGCTTTTACAGTTTCTAGTCAAAACACTTTACATTAAAGGTCACAGTCACGCCCTCACACAACACTTTTTCTATTTCATCCACACACTATTCACACACCGATGGAACAGCCATTGAGGGCAATTTGAGGTTCAGGATCCTGCCCAGGAAACACCTCACTGACCTTCTGATTAGTGGCTGACCTGCTCCACTTCCTGATAAACAGCCACATGATACTTTCAAAAATATCATTAAGGTTTAAAGTCAGTCAACTCAAAGACAATGGTCAGTAAAAAAATGGCTTGTGATCTAATATCCAACACTCAGTTTCTCTTTCCATTTATTCTAAAAGCTGCCTTTTCACTGACAGCGATGTCTGATTCTTCTTAGCTCTGATCTGATGTGTCAGATATGTTTTTCTTGCTACAGCAGGAGGGCCAGATTATTCTTGAGAGATACAAGAGTTGCAGGCCTGCGGGCTGAGCACCCCTTTCTCCCCTCATCAATAATGCTAGCAGCAGCATTGAAGAGTCTCTTATTTTCCACCTTGATGCAAGACACAAAGAGAAATCTAGATGCAGGAGTCAGGAAAGGGGAGCCGAAGTTGGTCGATTTTCCAAGACTGTAATGGATTTGAGAGGCGGTTTGCTCATGAAAACAGGTCACTTTCTCAAATGGAAAGCACTGCTGTCGGCTGGTCTGGGTTCAGCTAGAGATGTTTTATTATAATGTTTTCCACTGCTGATACCCGAGTACTAATTCTATACCATTGTGTAGAAATGTGTAGAAAAAAAGATTCAAGTATGACGATCAGGTTTAAATGACCTCATGTGACTACGTGATTAATTGCGCATATAGTTGCATGGCCACAAAGCCTATCATTTTAATTTGAGGTTAAAAGCCCTACATCTCGATCCCATTGTTCCACTTTTATTGTGGAAGTCCTAACAGGAAGTTGTGTTTCATATCTGTCCACCACTCATAGTGCTTCTGTTCACCACAGAATCACACTCATTGCTCACTCCATAAGGAGTTTCAATGTTTGGATAGAACATTTATTTATTTATGAAGTGCTATATGTAAGTATAGCAGCATATGAGGCATTTCAATAGCAGAGTCAGGATCAGAACTACTCTGAGGTCAGGGTCCACTTCTCACTCCTCCAGGATTTCAACAAAAAAGACTGTCAGCTTCATCCAGGAGGGATATCACTACCAGCCTATTACGAGGAGACCTGAACAGGAATAGTAAAAGCATGACATACAGAGAAGCTGAAGAGGAGTATTGAACGGAGATTTAAGCTTCTTTTGTTTGGCTGGCAGTACTCAGTGAAATCGCAAACCTTCTTTTGGCACCATGGGAGCCGATTCCTCTCCTAGCAATGCTGTCAGTGGTAAGCACAGGCAGACAATTTGCCAGAGCCTCCTACACCACCACTGCACATGTTCTTCATAGAAGAAGAGAAGGAAACTACTTCTTTCTTTAAAGTATTAATTAGTAATATGTATACTGTTATTGCACAGGGTGCAGTTGAGAAATTGTGGTTTCTCCTATGGAAAACTCAATGTTCATTGTCAATCACAGTCTCATGCCAGCATGTTTTTCATGACAATCCATATAAAAAAAGCTTTTGATGGCATCAAATACAGTAACAGTTTATAAAATAGAAAGAAATGATGTTTCAGTCTGGACTTAGTAACTGTGGAGAAAGACTGTAAAATGGTAGAATCTAGACACTTTTTGTGAAACATACAGTAGGAGGAGGATAAATATAAATATATGTGTGTGTGTGCCACACACCCCCTGTTATATGCAACACACACCTGGTCCACCCATGTATCACTTGAATCAGATGTAAACAAAGAAAATACCACCGGTAATGCAAATCTCAGCAGTACTGTAAGTAGAAGATCGTTGAGATGTGGGTTGGGTGGCGAACTACAAAAGCCCCTGTGAATATGTGGGCATTCACTTTAAATCACACAGATAACCATTTACTATTTTTAACTATGCAACGTTAAACTGTAATCAATAACATCCATAAGACAGCGCAAGTCAGCCCATCCAGAGAGAAATGAAATAGTTTGTGTAACAGGAGGCGAACCTGAGTGTACCCAAACCAGTTTGCTGTGACAAGTGGCCACAGAGGAAAATGCTGGTGTCAGGGTCTGAGAGAGAGTTTTGGACAGCACACAGACAAGTCTCTCTGGGGGACAGACACAAACTTAACCAGCCACCAGTTATTTCAGTCTGTTCACCGACCGTATGGAAATAACAGCAAAACTCTGGGGGCGAAAAATCAGAATAACATCTGGAGCAAACAAGACATTCATCTTTTACCAGGAAGTGGTACAAATACTATTCCATGTGTGGTAAGCCATGATTGGGCATTAACGTTCACTAAACTCTGTAGAATAGAAGACAGACACGTTCTCATTATGACTGAAAATTTGTACTGCAGTACTACTGGTTATCTATCTGGAGAAAAATCCCTACTAAAATCCAACATGTGATATTGAGGTAATTATAAAGTCATAGTTTGCACCTGTATGAATTTTCTTTTTTCCTTCAAACACAGTTGTATATTCATTGTATACCGATGTTTGAAGAGTATGCAGTCTTTTGGTATGTTGTAATAGATGGGGGAACACAAAAACATATGTATATGTATGGTCATATCACTGTGTGGATTTGTTTCAAGGTGTGCATCAATATATGTAGGGCTTTCTAACATACACACTTCGTAAAACCAAACTGGTGCAAAAATTCAAGTTTGTACTGTCCACAGTATGACACTTATTTAGGAATTTTGCATTTGTCATCCATCTTCCATCTAAAAAAACATAAAAAATAGAAATTTTTGCATACAGACAATGTGTTTGTCTTCCATTGTATAAAGGTTGGTGAAGCTAGGACTCATACTTACACTTAATATTATGCATTTCTTGAGGCTGTAGAAATATCAATATGAAGGCCTTGAGTATGGGGCCTATTGACAATGGTGCTGGACACAGAATCACCCTTTAACTGAGTCAGACCTAAGCTGTGCACTTCCAATAAACAGGTTCAGATAAAATAACTTAACTGGAGAAAGAGCTCAGTGGGTTCTCATTCATGCTGGTGTCTCATACAGACTAATGAGGACCGAGGAGAAGTGCAAGTGGAGTGGAGAGTAGGCTACCACTTGGATGAGGTTAACAAAAAGATCTGAGAAACCACAGAGTCTTTACTGCTTGTGCTTTGAATAATGAAGGCTAATATACAGATGTGGTTGCGCCTGGCACAGTGTGAACTAATGAGGATGTGTGATGTATTCATGTTCCCACCGTCCACAAACATTTGTAACATTTGTACTTGTTTCACATCACATTACATAATTATGTTCCTTTCAGCGAAGATGATTTTTGAGTCACATCTGGAGACTGATGCAACTTGATGCTCAGAAACAAAGTGAAGTGCTATTTTGACTTTTAATAGTGGTTTAAAAATGGTAATCTAGATATGTTTGGCTGACCGTCCCACTTACTTTCGTTGTTAACTATTTGGCTGTGAAAACAAAAGATGGTCACACTTGACATTAGTTCAACGAACAGAAAATAGCTCTTAAAGGTGTTCGACAGGGTGATATGCATGGTGAAATAGACCCTGGGTTCAAATTATTCCTGACAATGAATAATACAGGTTCTCAACATATTTCATCCAAACTGCGTGCTAACTGGTCTAGAGCCATGCTAGCAGGTCTGTGAGGCCATGTTTAGATACAATGATGTTCAAAACTTTAATTAACACAAATACAATATACAGCTGGAGTTGATGGGAATGGGAATGGATGATATTGCTATGTATGTAATGATGTCTTTACCAGCTTTCAAGAGATTTAATGCAATAGCATAGTCTAATTATAATCAATCTAGATGTTGAGATATTTCATGTTTAGTCACAAGCATTTATCATCTGGGGACCATGACACAGGATATAAGTGATAAAGTTTAGAGAACGTGCCACTAACTGAACCACTTCAGTGAAGGGAAGAAAGTGGCTGTTCAGATGCTGTGTGTTTGAGTCATGGTTCCACATTCATTGTAGACAGGAACATAAAGTCAAACCTGAACTGCAACCAAATGCAATTTCACTTCCAGCTCTTGTGTTACCATAATGATCCAGTAGATTCAGCCTGTGAACTATATCACTAACACAGTGTCCTTAAACAATACAGAAACATACCATATGTTCTATATCTTCATTATTAGAAGTAGCATTGTACACACTTTCTCTGTTGTTTTCAATAGGAACATGACTTGCACTACTTTCTCAATACAGCCTTTGTTGTCCTCTCCTCCACTGTTAATGGTGCTTTATATGCTGCATTTTACTGTGATCACATGGAAACTCATCAGAGATGCACAAAACAACATGTCTGATCATGTACTGGAGTTAATGTCCCGCATCAGCATTCTTCATATAGATGTTGAGCAGCTGAGCTACAACTCTCTGTCAGCCAGTGATGTCTCATCTCTGCTGCCTGCATGAACCCTGATCATGCCTAGGATGCAGTAAGAAATGTGTGGACTTAACCCCAGTCTTACCAATCCCTCCTTGCCACTCATTGTGTTTCCTGACTTAAGAGAATAGCACAATCTTTAATCTTTCTCCCTTCTCTGCATCTAGTTCACCCATGGGAAGAATTACATGTGTAAGATGGAGAGCAGGTATAATGTTATGGCATTAGTTTTCAACAATAAATTAAAGATGAAATGTTCACCACAGTTCACTATAAATAAATGTCCAAGACTGATTCAGGTTCCCTGGCCATTATGTGAGCTGTATTGATCAACACCAAAAAACACTGACTACTACATTTTCCATAATGAAATATCTATCGTGGCCATTAAATTAATGGCCATCCAATTTTGGGTGTATATTGGGAGCCGTTTTATGAAATTTGTATTTTCACTCATCCTTCCAATAATCCTTGATCAATTAACTACCCTGTTCCTGTTTGTTCTACTAATGTGTAGAACAAACTGTGAGCCTGAGACACTTGATTGACAGAACATGGAGGGAGACGTGTAGGCTCATACTTATAAGGAAGAAGGTTAGAAGGAAGATATTGCACAGACAAGGTAAACAAATTATTTCCTCTTATCTCCTAAATGATCATTGACGCTGATATTAACTTAACAGGGTCATCTTCTCAGATGCTGGAAATGTTCACCCAGAACCACAAAAGACAATATACAAGTATTTAATCATTATATTGAATAGTGTTCAACATGGTTTTGATTAAATAAAGAAAATGTAAATAATATCAGCCAGTAACAGGATCCCAGAGCCGTAAACTGCAGCCAGATTTTTAAACGTCTAAACAAGATGATGCAGATCACTGGTGTGCGTCATGCACTTTTGGAAACTGACAAACAGAAGGTGCATCAGCAGGAATATTGACCTGTTGAATGTTAGCACTTCACTCGGCGTGTGAGTTCACAGCGCAAGCACACTCTTGAGGGATTCCATGACAGTGGTACTCCACAAACACACCTCGAGAGCTTCCAGGAAACACAGGCCAATCCATCAGAGGTGGCGGCGGATGCGGCTCCAACGGCACAAACACAAACCGCTGCTCCTCACTCTCACAGCTGTAACATGAAAGCCTGTCAGACATCAAACAAAGAACTCCTCACTGTGGATTTTACTCAGCTGAGCTTCTTTAACACTGCAGAGTGAAAAACACACTTGAGTCACACAATTCAACTTCTCTTAAATCTCAGGGAAAATAGGCTGTGATTTACACCGCTCTCCTGCAAAAGAGCAACCATACTGAACTATAGGCCGGCTTTTAGTGCATTTGTGAAAAACATAACTCAAGCCCTTTAATGGATGCAAGACAAAGCAGCAAACTCAACCAGGTCTTAACCCCTCTAGGTCAACATCAATGCACAGACTTCCTTTTCTTCTATTTTGAGTGGCTGTAAATTTGTCTTCATGACAAACCACACACCTACACACATACATACACACAAAGCAAAGCTTTTCTTTTTAAAAGGTCTTGTGGTTTAACTGTGTTGAAGAAAAGCACTTTCTTCAAATTATGTGTAGCTTTTCCGATTCCCAGATTGTATCCTCAGATTCCCAGTGGGTACAATTGGTTGGTTTGATGACTGAAAAAAGGTAAAATTGGTGCAACAGGAGAGGCAGCAGTGTCCACCAAGCAGCACTGATCAATTGTAGAGCAGCACAGCGCTCCCTGTTCATCCTCTGACTCTCAGAGTGGAGCTGCGCTGGACATAATATGGGTGAATGATGTCCAGGCCCCCCATGACATTTATTAAAAATACTAATATAGTCATAACAATACACACATAGACTTGCACACATTCACACAAGACCACACACACACACAATGCTGAGTCTTTTCACCATAAGCTCGGTTCAAGTGATTTCCCAGAGGTGCTGATGGAGCTGGGAGCTGTTGACACGTCCTCTTTTTCAGTAGCTGGGTCAAAGCTGTGGTACAATTACCAAAACCCACGAGAAGAGGCGTTAGGGGGGGCTGCAGCCATCAGCACATTCAGCGTGAAAAAATGGGGAGAGGAAAGAGAAGTGATACTGGTTGCTAATTCACACCAAGAAAAACAAAAAGACGTTACATCAGTATAAACTTTGTTCTTTATAGTCCAAAGCCTTTTGTTCTCATTGCACAAAACTGACCAAACACGCAACATGATGCTGATACATCACTGTCAAACCACAGCACATACACTTATAGAGAAGATATGAATAACAACAGAGAGCAGAGGAAAGCTTCTGGCCAGTTCAGCACAGCTTCTTTTAAATATTAGCACGTTAAATATTTAAATCTATCAACAGACCAAAACCGAAACTAACAAAGCTAACAAACACTGTGCAGCTTTAAGAACAAAGGAGAGAGACGCTGCAGTAATTTCTTGTCATTTGGGTAGTTGTTTTCCAAGGTGCAGTGCTGAGAGGCATCAGCTCAGTTTCAAACCATTTTTCAAGTAAATTCAAAAGAAGAACTCAAACCTTGTGAAAAAAAGGATCAAACTGCGAGTGAATAAAGTAAAATTAACCCTATTTCAAGTCATTGTTTCTAATGAGACACAAGTTGGTCTGGAGCAATGAAAGTCATAAAAATAAATAGTCTTTTTACATTCACCTGTGTGAGACTAATGTAACTGAACTGACACACACTGCAGACAAACCTAAATAATCCTACACGTCTGTCAAACCCAGATTATTATCTGCGCCTGCATTGAATACCCAACAGATTTCAATATCATGACTGTGTCTAAAACTGCTGAAAAATACACTTTCAGGTGTTATCACAATCCAGTCATTATCATTAAAAATGAATGGTTTGTTCAGCTGGCCATGCCCCATCCTTCCACCAAGTACAGTGTACATCAGTTTATTACCTTTTGTGTAATCCTGCTCACAACCAAATAAATATACAGACTGACACAGAAAAAAAAAAAAAAAACATTTATGAAGGTAAATTTGCCTTAGTTTGCTTAAGTTCATATCCATTTCTGTCAGTGGCTTTAATTTCTTTTCGTGTCCAACCAAAATGGACCACAATGAAGGGTCCTCTCATCTGTGAAAGTGGAAGCAGCAGATGTCAATTATCAGGAGCATTGTTGCTTGTTCATTTTCAATTCACTGAGTAATCAATAAGATGGAAAAGCTGTGATCAGACCAGACTTGTGTAGTTGGACTGATTCCCAAAGAACACGATAAGGGGCCCCTTGGGTTTACTTGACAGCTCCATGATGGGGCCCCATTTTGCAAAGCACCACAATTTAATGTTCCATAAATTCAATGACTCTGCGGTAGTATCTCTTTATGTCAGCTGCATGATAAAGATCAGCGGCATATCACAGACGTGCATCTGTGCTGCGTTTCAGTGCAGCTCTCAGTGTCACGGAGCAAAGTGCCCCCCCGTGCGTGCGCGCGTGCGTAAAAGTGGTTTTAAAAAAATCTAGTGCAACAAACTGCAGAGGATGCAATATCCTAATGTACCCGAGCTGGAGCAGTTGACGGAGCAGCAATTACACACGGCGGGGATACACACACGTGCAGTAAGATGGATCTGCATCGCACTGGAGCGCGTTCCGCTTCAGCTTCTCTTGCTCATGTTTCCACATCAGCCTGCGAAAACACAGATCATCTTAAAACTTTCACTCACCCACAAACGAGCCCCCTGGTGTGTGTGTGAGCCCCAGTTCCAGTCCCAGTATGAGAGGATCGAGAGGGATGTCCCGTCTGAACACGCGGTATCTGTTTGACTCAGCTCGATTATTCACACACACACTGAAACAAACGCATCCACACACCAGCTCCTGTGTGTTTAGACGTGTTGCGAGATCAGCTGTTGTCCTAAGATGTGTCCCATGTTTCACACCCTCTCTTCCGGAAAACACAGGCAGACCAGCCCACACTCGCCTCCCCTACACTGAAGACACCCAGCGGCTGAGCTCTCTCTCACACACACACATACACACACTCACACACACACACACACTCAAACTGACACATACACGTACACACAGAGAGGCAGCCTCCACAGCTGGATAATGTTGCAGCAGTGCGATGTGCACTGATCTGCAAATGTGTTGGACACAAACACTCCCAAACACACTCACTGACTGCTTTTGTCGCACGTCCACAGCTCACAGATAAGCTCAACTTTTATTATTCGACAAAGAAATGAACCCATGGGTCCTAAGATCCGCCATGTTCCTGCACCATCACTCACATAGTGTAGTTCAGCGTGACATATACTGCTACACCCCATAGCCTCCAGCATCACTGATGCTCTGTCTTATTAAATATTAGATCACCCGTGTTAGACTTCAATTCAGATCTTTTAATAAAGACCGGATCAAACAGAAAGTAAATTGCAGGGGAAAATATATAGATAGCGCCCCTAGTGGCCAAATTCCCACACCTCATTACCAATTGAGGAAATTCAAATGAGTGCCTCGGTAATTAGTGAAGATAAGCAGAGCGGTCATTTCCGCCAGCAGAGGGTAACAATCTAATTACCGACTCTCCACTTTAGCCTGCTCAACATGTTGTAGGTAATAAATTCATCAACTATGGCCATCAAACTCAATTTCATTCCCAATAGAAACATTTAACCTTCATTTCCCCCAGAGGAACTGTCTATTTGCTGAATGATGGTCCTGCTCCTCACACTGTAACATACAGCTACATGTGAAGCTGTCTGCTGGATCACACCGCAGCCTTTGACTGAGTGACTCCAGTGGAGCGATAGATGATGGAGACTGGATTTAGGTATCATGTTGCTGGGTAAGACTATTCTTCTGTTTGAAAGTGGAGACAAAGTCAATTTCAAAGTCAGCAGAGGGGATGAAATCAAAGTAAAGGTTGAAATTGTTCACTGGTTTGTCTCTGTATTTTTACCAGAAACAGAAAGAAGCACAGCTCAAGAGAAACCTTAACACTGCCCATGTCTGTGACATAAAGCTGCACCAGTCAGGCTTCTACAGTTTTATAAGACGGCATCACTGAGTAAAACTCTGCCTGAACATCATCATATGTGTATTTACACTGGGCGGCCACACCATTAAAACTACTGACAGACAGGTGAAGTGGTTAACATTGATCATTTTGTGAAAATACAATGTTCTGCTGGGAAACATTGGGTCCTGACCTTCATCTGGAAGTTACTTCAGCACAATTACTGCCACGGTAATGGTACAGCTCAACATCACACAGCAGAAAGACAATTTGCCCTGCCACTAAGAAGTGGCCAAGGTGTTGACTGAGCCTCCAAACAGTACCGATACTACTCTGGGTTTAGTGCCAAGAGGTATAACCCACAGGTCCAAAAGAATCTATTGACAATGTCCTGGTGCCAAATACTTCAAAGCCACCCATACCAAACCTGTCCATGTCCCTGTCCTCATGGGTCAGAGCTGGTTTGGTGACATGAGGGGGACCAGAAGAGTATAATACAGGTTGTTTTAATGTTGTGGATGATCTGGATATCTACATAAAAGCACAATGAGCCTCGACATTGTTGCAGCATCTGCACCTGTGGAAACATCCAAACACAGTAACAAAGGGGAATCATCAATCCCCAGACAACCAATATATTCAGAGGTTTTGTGTGTGTGTGTGTGTGTGTGTTTGGGCAGACTATAATGAGTGCTTGAGACCCTGTTTTTCACAGAGGAGTCATGGCAGCAGCACTCAGTCATCCGTTGTTTGGTGCTGAGAATGGAGACAGCGAGTTCGAAGACAAAACGTCAGAAAAGTCTGGTTACAACAGATGTACATTCCTTACATTTCATGAAATTCGTTGAAATCACCATGCACTCTCTCTCTCTTGTTTTGGGTAATATAAAACCACCCATGTTTTTTTTCCTCCACAAACAAATGGTGTAAAACAAAGAATATGCTCTCCCTGCTCTCAGAAACATTAATTAATGATGACTCATTCATTTATTCATGACTGATGAGGTACTTATGAATGCTAAATACATTTGTGGATCAAAATGTAGTATGAGGGTGACGTTTGAGCTTGTTGTTGATGCATGTTTAAAAAAGAGAAAAATCCCCTGCAAAGAGTAATAGTTTGTGTTGTAACTAGTGTGAGTGAGAGAAAGTGTAAGGACAACGACTGGTTGCACAATCATGCTCCTTTCTGGTCTTAATCCACGTGTCAAGTCAGATTTATAATGTTTTTTGTTGCTCTGGGATATCCAGAGTCAGCAGACTGACTCAAATGAAATATTTCAACCATAATGGAATTAATATGTAAACATTCAGACTCAGAATCTTCCTCATGTGTTTTGGCATTTCAAAGTGAGATTTGAGTGAAATATTGGAGGTGAGTGCACAGTTCTGTCTCTTATCCATATTTCATATGTCTGAGAACACACACATCAAACTGCTCCATCACAGACACGACTTTCTGCCACCAGTCCATTCCGTGTTCATCCAGTAAGAGGCAACTATTCCTGTTAAACGCTCAGATAATGACATTTTCTTATTTTTACACATCACTGGATCTTGTCTGAGCTGACAGCAGACACGTGCGATTGTGATACGTAGTTAAAACGTTCACATTCTGCTTGACGTACAGACGCTATGAAGACAGATGACATGTCAGTCACATTCATACAGATGTGTCAGCACAAATCAGTCTCTCTGAATCAAATACATGTCACAGAAACCACTCCTTATTTATTTATTTGTTTACTTTTATCTATTTATTTATTTATTGAGAAATGTCACTGGAGCTGAATGACACCTTCACATTGCTTATTTTGTACAGCCAACTGCAGACAAAACATTAAATATATCATGAAAGTATTCAGATCTTCATAAGGAGTCAGAAAAGCCAACTGATTGTTTCACCAACTGTTTCACCTCTAATTATCTGGACAAACATCATATTATTTAAGTACATTATATCTTTTGTCTATAAAATCTCTTCATATTTGTTAAGCTGTGTTATGTATAAGCTGCATCTATACAGTGGCATTAAAAGAAAAAAGTACACTTACCCAAATATCTGTGCTTTACAAATACTTGGATAGATGTAGTTATTTACTGTATTTTTTATTTTACTTCTGGTTTTAACCCAGTGTCCACAGTAAACGCTGCATAGTGTATTGGACTATTTATCATCATGTAGGACCAGGGTCATGCTGCTTTTAATGGGCGCTGCAGCTTTTGAGAGCACTTTGTCTTCTCTGTGGCAGTTGTGGGGGAAGTTCATAGCAAGTTCATTTAGTTTCTTGGCAGCAGCTTGAGCCTCACAGTACAACACAGGCTGACACCACAGGATAAGGGGCAGAATGTCCTCCCTCATGACACAGTCGCCGCACAGATTTTAAAGTCCTTTGCAGACTTCTCTCTCTCTCTCTCTCGCTGGACATGTGTCCTCATTGAGCAGCTTCTGCTTGTTCTCATATGAGTCATAGTGTAAATCAGCCACAGCCATGCCTTGTATGTACATAGTGATCTCAGCCACATCTGACTGGTTTAACGCAGCCATGATGCGTACCCAGATTGTTTTCCAAGATCTGTGACCCCTGCTTTGTGTTGGAGCTTTTATTTCCTGCTTCAACACTAGTGATGTGTGACTCATTTCAACCTTTGTTATTTTAAATGTGTGTCTACACAAAGCTCCAGCAGGCCTATGCGTGAAAATGTCTGATCGATATGTTTTTAACATTTATCTCAGTATAAATATATAAAGAATACTTTGTGCCAAATACTGCTCGTCATGCTTTTTGCTTTTGGAGTGCCAGTCATCTTGTGATTTTTGCAGAGCTCCCGATTCAATCAGAGCAACTCTTGCACCCTATTATTACAGGCAACGATTGGGCTCATATAAAATCAGCAACAGAAAAAGCATCTGAGTTCACTACAATTAAAATTTAAATAATAAAAATAAAGGAACCGCTGTACGTTTGTCCTTGTGTGTGACCTTTCTTCTGGTTCATTAAAACATTGTCATCCCAGCGGCTTCTCTCTTCCGTTGTCTGTGTGTGTTTCACTGGGGCAGCACCCCTGCTGACTTTCCTCATCCAGCATCCCCACAGACTCGGGGTGGAAATAACGGCCCAATACTAATGAGATGCTGTTCTATTCTCCCTGCATCCCCTGGGATCCCGTTCTCACTCCAGGAAGTTCCCCTGGAGAGGGCGTGTGTCATTCTCACATGTGAGATCTGAGAAGGCATTAGCAGGAGCGAGCGCTTGTGGTTGTGTTGGTAATTTGTATTCAGACTGGCAGGTGTAGGTGAGCATAAACATGTTGAGGCAGCCAATTAAATTTCTGTTTCATCTGTTCATGTGTGACGGTGAAACCAGCTCCGTCTGTGATGACACTGTGTTACACAACACAGTCACTTCACACTGCTTCGTCCTCTTCTTCTTCTCCTTGTAAAGGGTGGTTGCTCATTTCCCATCTTGTCATGGCTACTCACTTTATAGCTTCACACACAGTGGCGGTGGTGTATATCTCCCCCTGCTGGGCTGAATGGTTCAATGCAGACACTGTTTCCAGTTTGTTTTCTCCAAACATTGTTCCAAATCTGCAAAATAAAGTGACGCAACTTCAAATGTACTCTCTTAACTTTTAATGACTCCTGCTTCATTTAACATAAGTGCAGACAATGAATGAGAGTTTCCCTATAAAGACAAATCTGTTTCTATTGAGCTCACTTAGCAACATATACACATTAAAAACTTTCGACTCTAATGCAACTCAGTAAAACAGATGTATGTTTGACAGAAGCCTGTTTTCAATTAATTAAATCAACATAAACCAATTTCATTCCGTTTATATGATGACTTTTTTCCAGCAAAGTTGAGTTTAAATGAGACTTTGAAATAAATACAGGAAATAAATTGAAGTAAGGCCATAAACACGAGATGTGGCATGGTAAGATGACTTATGTTTTAGTGACAAAATATGGCAATTAGCATTTTTTTTCCACTCTAACATTCTCCCTCAGTTGGATTGTGACACAACATGCTGGAAATGAATAAATATGAATTACTATATTAAACAATGTTTAAAGAGAGAACATTTTTTTCACGTACAGCCACTGAGTTTGTGCTGGAAAATATTTGAAGACACAGATTTTAAATAAACTCAGCCAAAGTTTGAAAATCTGATAAATTACACATGAACTGCAAACTGACTTGTGTTCAGAGAGAAACACAAAAGGAGAACCTTAATAGAGGAAACACTGTTTCAGTTCGGCACGCTACACTGGAAGGGTTTAAGTTTCCATGGTAACTTAGATGTGATTTATTGAAACAGAATTTGAAAAAAAAAGGGAAACAAACCTCTTGCTTTATGAAACATGCTTTATGAGATGCACACTCAGAGGTCAAGCACTTGGCGTGTGATGACATCACTGCAGCCTCAGCAAAGCTGGATCTGTCTAACACACTGTTTTATTTGCTGCATGATGACTCAGTGCGAGTATTTAAATGTGCTGATGAAACCGCAGCGGTCGGGTCATAAACTGGATCAGATGAATCTTGTGAGCTGCTGCAAATGATTTCAACATATTATTGTCTTGTCTGTTTTGTGGAGCAGCGAGCTCAGCAAAACAAACTGAGGCGAGGTCGTCACACCGTGTGCTGTAATGGAAATAAAGTTGACTCAACACAAAGCCAGCTCCACTGAACTGAGGGACTGACTGGAGGAAAATATATATGTAATGTGGTCTGATGTCAGAAGGAAAGGATATATAGAAACAAACCATCTCCATTGTTGCCATTAAAAGTTTGCAGGTCTGCATTTTGCTGTTTCTTGTCTTGTTTTTGTTGCAATATTGAGTTTTTCTGCATGTATGAACATGAATTGCTAGTTTGTACTTTAGATGAGTAACATACAATTATTTAATTCATTTGCATAACTTATTATACATGTTTAACATTTTACTAAAACTGATGAATCAGATTTGTACATGCATATTCCATCAGTTTGTTTTTGACTGATGTTTTTGTTTTGTTTCATGTAAAAGAGTGCGAAAACTCTGAACAATTTTGAAAAACACAAGACCTTATGGAGCATTTGTGTTTTTCTCCCACATGGAAACAGTTTGTGTCACCTGTTCTCTACAGACAAAAGTGGATTTTTTTTCCTTTGCAAAATAATGGAGAAAAACTGTCACTTGAAAAACCACATTTCTATCAAGAGAAGAGTTTCCTCCCGCTGGAGTCTGGCTGTTACTTTATAAAAACAATTCAGGAGAATCCACAGAAACCTCACTGTCAACAGTTTTCACTGCGACAACAGGATTTAGCTTCTTCTCATAAAAAAATAACACGAGCTCTGAATAAATAACAAGATAAATAATCTTTATTTCCACGTCTTTGTCATTTATAAAATTATGTGTCCACAATTAATATTAACAAGGCAATACAGAGAATCCTTTTAATTTCTCAGAGGTGGAACTCAGGCTCTAGAGACTGTTTAATTTGTCTCTACAGACAAAGAAAAAAAGGGAACTAAAGGTCAAATCTTAATGATATGAAGCTGATCGCTCCTTCACTAGTTGATGAGGGAGGTTTATCCTTTACAGGTGGCAATGACTCAGAGAACCGTGCTGGATTGTCACGAGTCTCTAGAGCCTGCATCCACACCAAGCCCTTCAAATGTACAGTCAGAAAACTTCATAAGCCAGGATTCATCACTGCTTATCACTCAGTGTAAACCAGACACAGTTCATTCACAAATTCTTGAACATTCCCACACTGGATAACCATCACTGAAATGATCAGCGTCATTATCATCATCATCGTCGTCGCCGCCGGTATTTTTAGCATAAGCATGATTCTTGTCTACCTTTAACATGATAACGTCATATTCTTTTCCCTACAGTAAAAGACACAAAACCCCAGTAACTGTAAAAACCAAACGGGAACAACCTTTCTATTCTACAAACAAACAAACAAATTCTCTAACAAAAAAAAAAGAAAAAAAAAAACATGTGCTCAAAAGAAAAATAAAAAATGTCTTTTCGCGACTGTCTGATGTTGGTGAGTAGATTTCATCGAAGTAAGTTATCAAAAATTAAATATTATATACTGTATAGGTTATTATTACAGTAACAAGGTTCCATGCGATCATATTCTCCTTTTCTGTACAGAGTTGAGGAGTCAGTAGTAAATAACAAGGCTATACAGACCTATAGTGCCCAGTGGCCAGAGTGCCAGCATGTTACAGAGCCATGGAGACCTGGGACAGGGACAGGTGGTCTGCTGGTCTGGACAGAGGTGTCAAAAAAAAAAAAAAAAAAAAAAAAACTTAACATAAACACTAAACATAAGGCTGTTTAGGTCAAGTGTGATTAAAATGCAGCTTCTGGGATAAAACTAAAGGAGCAGTCCACCCTTAAATCTCAGCATTTCAGTATCACTACATTAATTATTTGTGTTGACGTGTTGTTATTTATTTTTTTTAGTGTACTTCCCCATAAATTACTGCATCAGTTTCTACTCCAGCAAGTGTGTTTCTGCTGTACATTTCCAAAAAACGACCCCACAGAGCGCAGTGGAAATATCTGGACCTGATGATGTCATGGTGTCTAAGTTTGGCCATAGTTCTCCTCTGGGGTAAGAAAAAAAAAAAAAAAAACATCACCAAGCAACAAAATAGACAAATAAAACAACATGTGGTACTGAATGATGGTTTTAAGGATGGATCTGCCTTTAGAGTTTACACCATCACTCTTGTGTCATAGTGCAGATGTTCGTTCTGCTTTTTGAAGTAAGTTCTGGAGGAAGAAGAACAAAATATCTGCACACTGGGTCATTATCTCTCAGTTCAGTTCATTGAAACAAAGATAGAAGTCACAAAGATGTACAGCAGGCCACAGCTGCACTGAAGCAGCATTTCCTATGTTAGTCAATCAATCTGCCCAGAAAACATCAGAAAATGTGAAAATGTCTTTTTACAATGTCATTATTGGTTCAGTGGAGTTTGATGAACCAAACAAAACACATCAATATTCAATTTATCATCATTTAAGTTAAATTTGTTAAGTTTGAGAAACTGCGACGACTAAATATTCAGTAATTTTGTTTGAAAATTGATTAATTGTTTCATCTAAATGTGTTGCAGCTCTACCTTGAAGATCTTCGTGAAATGCCTGCTTTATTTGATAGTGTGGAGATTATTATTCCTGTTTTTAATCCAGCACCTTTGCAAAGGTCTTGTGGAAAACAAAACAAAACAATCAAAAAAACAAAAATAACACACCCCTGACCCAGTCCACAGAGCACCAGGGCCTGACACAAAACCCATAATTAAGATTTAAAGACACAATCCACACGCCTGTGGGTTCATTCAGTCAAATACATTATTATTTAGTCATTATAAAACAAAACCCAAGTGAGTTGCTAAAGCACTGAGAGAGCAGGAGGAGCTGAGGGTGCAGCGCACAAAGCACAACAACAACAACAACAGCAACAACAACGAAAAATAAAGGGTTTCCTATTAAACATGCCTCAGACCAGGTGGACATTCAGAGTCTGTAAGAGCTCAAGTAACTGTTAGGGCACGGACGAATGAGAGCGGGTGGTGGTGGTGAAAAGGATTTTTCAAGGCTAGCAGAAACACATTCATCTGGACCACATATTCAATGTGGAGGTGCAGTGGGCTGTAATAAGGCATGGATATTCAATGGTTTTTAATATATAAATGATTCACGGGCTGAGCATGACAATCAAAGCAGTTTACTTTGCCGTTCCTTAACTTACTTTAACTACTTCTTCTGTGCAATTCAACAGTTGAAAAGCCTATTGAGCCAAATTAGACGAATTAATTCAAGTAAGGCTACGTTTATGCACACACAACCTAGAAATAAGTGATTAGATTTAAAGGTAGATGAGCAGCATGATGATGTGGAGCGTCATTCATCATCATCCACTGCACTGATCTAACTTTAATTTGGATATCCACAGCATATGGACATTAAAGTGAGGCTTAACAGGAGCAGCTGGTTGGACCGGCTGACAACTACTCTACTACTAATATGCTGGTTTTGTTGCTGTTTGACATTTTTATCTTACATTTGTTTTTATTTTCAGTCTGTGAGCTGACCTCAGCTCCCCGAATCTAGAGCTGAAGGAAGCGGCCAAGCAGCGTAAAGCTATTCACACCTTTTTTTTTTTTTCTTTAATTTTATTTATTTATTTTTTTACTCGGGCGGAGCTGCACCTCTACACCCCAAACTCCAGAGCCCGACGATAACGTCACAACCCCGGGGCCCAGCAGCTGCCTCCTCGACAGAGAGCAAGAAAGAGAGACGGAGAGAGAGAGAGAGAGGCAGAGAGAGCAGGCAAAAGAAGAGAAACTGTGCTTGAAATGTAACCATCAGGAGGAGGGTTTGTATGTGATGAGAGCAAAATACGACGAGCGATGAAGGAGCAGAGCTGGAACAAAGCGGCCGCAGATACAGTTGTTGTGCTGATCAGGCCGCGGTCCTGCAGAGCTGACTGGAAGTCACCACCAGTAGTGTGGGTGGCAGAAGCCTGGACAGTACCTTGAGATAATGCTTTTGTGGACACACACACACAGGTACAATGGTTTTCTGCGCTGGTCTATCTCACAAACACACACACACACACGCACACATTTTCAAATTCCACATTCTTGCTGATCCTCTTCTTTTGCCAGCCCGTATACACACACACACACCAGAGTCTCTCCTCCTGCGGCGGGCTTCAACCTCTCCGTCTCTCTTTCAGGTCTCTGAGCCGATTTCAAACCCTCCCACCCATGATTATGAAGCTCTGTCCCCCCTGTCCTCCCTCTCCTTTCCCTCCCCAAAAGTCTAGTTACTGCACCACTATGTTTGTACTGTACAGTCAGAAAGAAAACAAACAAACAAAAAACAATGAGCAGAAATCTTTAAAAAGCAGAGCCCTGGGCGGTCGATTTTATCTTTTTTTTTTTTTTCTGCGGTTGTTTCTCGCTTTCGCAACTACAAAGACAGACTTGCATCTTGCCTGTTCTCACTCACACACACACATACATACACACACACACACACACACACACACACACAGCACTCATCAGCACTTCACACACTCGTACAAAGCCATGCTCGCAGGAACACACATGCTCTCTTTCTTGCACAAGCCCTGCTCATCTCTAGTGGTGGTTTGTCAGACATGCAGGAGTGGGGAACGAGGACAGGGGAGAGAAAAGGTTCCTAGCTCATAAAGGGAAGAGGGTAGGCGTGTGTCTAACGGTGTGAGTGCATTGAGGGAGAGGTCTTAGTTCAGCTGCCATCTCCTCCGGTATTTCTTGTCCTCATCACCTGTTGAGAGGAGAGATAAAAAAACAAAAAAACACAGGGTTTAGGCCTTCAGGACAGATTAGTGTGATTAGTCAACAGCTGTGAGTTTCTAGTACAGAGAGAAGAAACGAAGAGGTTGGAAACAAAGTACCTTTTCACAGAAGGTGAGATAAAAAGAATTTAGGCTGAATAAGAAATGCAGGAGAGAAAAGAGCAGAAGAGGAAACTTGTTATTAACATTTGATTCTCAGTATCCACACAAACTTTTACTTATTTTAACAAGCTTCATCGGCTTTAAATATTTCAGACGTTTTCTTTATGGGTTAATTTACAGTTTAAAGTAGAATTAAGAATCTCAAAGCTCAAACCTTCTAGATGGTTCCTGGAGACATATTTCAGTGCCTCGTCCAGGAGGATGACTGGGATAGAAATCTTCAGGACCACAATCCACTGGGACCAGTGCAGAGGGGTCACCTGGAAGATCAACTGAAGAAGGGACTGATATGTTAGACAAGGGCAAATAGGAAGAATCTGTGCTGACGCACAGAATTCAGACTAAAATGGGAATGATAGTGAGAAAATACAAGTAAATAGATTGATGAAATGTGGTGCAAGCATCACAGACATAACTAAACAAGTTGCAGAGAGGATGGAAAAATTACAGTTACAAAACAACACCTTTCCAGGGGACACTAAATAATTATGAACATATTTACAGACTCCGGGAAACATCTCTTGTTTCAGCTTAATCCAAATTTCCACCATCTGCACTTGCAGCCTCAGCCTGAGGTGTCGCCATGAGATACAATTTTTACGACCTTGTGTGTTTCCATGGTGACAAAATTTAATTCCAAATCCCTGTATTTTTCTGAATGATTCTTAACAGTATTGTTACTTGCAGTTGTGAATGATGTGTGATGAGAACAGCTGAGGACGCTGACACCACAGATGGACATTAAATATTATGACCGATGTAAATTGTTCAGCCTCTTCTTATTCTGTATGTGCTACATGAGGCCTTACATCATCATCTGTAATCTTCCGTGTGGCATGGGAGTGTTTCCCAATTTGCATGTCTGACAATTGTCCTGATTACTCACCGGCAGCGGCTCCACATAGAGGATTAAGAAGTGCAGGGACAGGGAGAGGATGATGGCTCCCAGTAGCCAGATATTAACCCAGGGAGGCATCCTGAGCAGGGACTGGTTCTCAGACAAACTGAGAAGAGTTAGAGAGAAGTTTGAACACATCAGAGCGTGTTGATGTTGGAGACGTGCATGGATTTTATGCCACCATGTTGCAAGGATCAAACACAAATATTCTGGCGAGCTCACACACTTTAAGTTTTCATTAGTTTCCCATAGGACAATTACAGCTACATAATAATTAAAGAAATGAGCTGACATCTAATTAGAAAGTTTTTCCAATGAATCAAATAACTGTAAAAGCATCATAACAACAAGTTGTCCTCATGCTAGCAACCATGTAAACATTTGTTCCCTCTTGGTTTTGGACAGCTTGCACTTTCATTGGTCAGACAGTCTTTTATTTTAACCTTCCCTTTCTCAGATTCTTTCCTAAATGAGACATTAGCATTTGTTTCTATAGGGAGCTACTGACAGACTTGCTCCATGAGCAATCCTGGCAAAAACACAGGGAGTTTTCCCCTTCATACCACTGTTCCTTTTATTTTCTGTCTCCTCAAAAAAAGCATTATTCCATTTCTTAAGATGTGTGGCCGAGTCACATTGCTGTGCCACATTCACCGAAACACAGGATATTAAACAGTAACATTAAAGCTTTTGGGTGAGTGTCTTTTTTTCTGGCATGGAAAGTACACTGTTATCCATTAGACAGCTGTGTGAAAAAGAAGAGATTAAAATGTCTCTTCTCTTTATAATTATCTGTCAGCCGTGACATTTAAGGCATGTTTACCTCACCATCATAATATAGAATCACAGGATGACTAACCTGTTGAGTGCGTTGAACATTTCGATGGTGACGAGCACAGACAGGGCCATGGTTGTGGGGTAGCGGGACTCAAACACCTCACAGTCTATACCCTGGAACATGGGGTTTTCTTCGGTGCACTGCATGAAGTGTCTCTGCAGAGAGTCACAGGAGAAGAGAGTGTGTGAGAGTGTGTGTGTGTCATTGGTGTGTCACCAGGACCCCTGTGACCTGATTTGATGGAGCTCAGATCTGATGGGGGAACAGCTGCACAACCTTGGCCTCATTCCTACCCTGTATTCAATCAAACCACATGGGTCTTACTTCCCTTTCTATTTCTGTACACTGCTGGGATCGGCAAACATCACAGTGTCCAACAGCAGGGAGAGTGAATGACGCAGAGGGTGGCAAATATCAAAACACAACATTTATAAAAAAAAAAAAAAGACCTGTCCTCTGAGGACAGGTGTGTACTGCAGCAAACAAAACAAACCAAACAAAGAAGACTGAGCCGTTTTAAAACTTACCAGCTGATAGAAGGTCACCTGTGGGCCTTCCTCATCAAACAGGTACCACCATGTGGCAGCGCTCACCGTTCCAAGACCAACATACCCTACAGGGAAAAACAAACACATAACCATGTGTATATGCCAGATAAATGTGTGTGAAGAGAAAACTTTCTGCTTTATAGCAAATTTCATTCATTTTGGAGCCAATAAATACCTCCAATGGCCAGATATCTGAAGAAGAGCCAGCCAGAGATGAGAGGCTCCTTGGGGTTGCGGGGAGGTTTGTCCATGATGTCCAGGTCTGGGGGGTTAAAACCCAGGGCGGTGGCAGGCAGACCATCGGTCACCAGATTAACCCACAGCAGCTGGACTGGAATCAGAGCCTCAGGGAGACCAAGGATGGCTGTGAGGAAGATGCTGTAGGCAAATACAGACATCAGCCAAGCAGGCCAGACTGAAGTTGAAGATGGAGTGTACTCTGTGTTTTTGTGTTCCTCACCAGACAACTTCTCCCACATTAGAAGAGATGAGGTATCTAATGAACTGCTTCATGTTGTTGTAGATGGCTCTGCCTTCCTCCACTGCAGCCACGATGGTGGAGAAGTTATCATCAGACAGCACCATCTCAGACGCAGACTTTGCCACTGCAGTTCCAGAGCCCATAGCGATGCCAATCTCTGCTTTCTTCAGGGCCGGGGCATCGTTCACACCGTCTCCTGTCTGGAATAAGAAGGGATTACTCTAATCATTAATTCTTTAGAAAACTTGAGAGTAAACAATCAGGGGAAGCCAGGTGAAGAATAAAAGCTCACATAATGTCTTAGCAGTGCATAATCCAGTGTTAAATGTCACAATTTTTGAGAGGATTATTCTTTAAAACAGTGGCGAGTCTAACTAACTAATAATGACTGAGGTAAAGTGCTACCTCATTATGCAAAGTCTCATTATAGTCTCAGATCCAGACAGGATTAAGCTGAAGCAGAACAAGAGAGAGATTTATCAGCTGTAGCAGGGCCTGAAGCAGCTTTATGTTGCGGTGAATAGTGAAGTCTGTCTGACAGGCAAATGGTGATATTGTTCTCTCTCCCCCTCCCTTCCTCTTTCCCCACAGATCAACCCCTCTTCAAAGGCGTGTGTCAGATAGAAAGCAGCGGAGCGGGCCAGAGATGACAGCTTCAGATAGCAGCGTCTGAGAGAGCAGCCTTAGAGAGACCAGAAACACGTCAGGCCTCACTGGCCTCTTCTCATGCATCCTCTACAGATGGAGGGAAAAATGTATTTTTGCTTTGCTACAGACATAAAGAAATCTGCAACAAAGAAAGTGCACAGTGTGTATATTTGTAGGAAGCAAAGGAAAGTGAGTGTGTGCAGACAGGAGCTTCCCCTATCCTCACCATGGCAGTAATCTCATCAAATGACTGCAGGTATCCAACGATCTTAGACTTGTGAGCGGGCTCCACGCGGGCAAAGCACCGCGCCCGTTTCACTGCTTCTCTCTGTGCGTCGGTTGAGAGATCATCAAACTCGCGGCCTGTGTAGGCCTTCCCTGTCACGTCTTCATCCTCCCCAAAGATGCCAATGCGTCTGCAGATGGCCACGGCCGTGCCCTTGTTGTCTCCTGTGATCATGATAACGCGGATTCCCGCCTCATTACACAGTTTCACCGAACCAATCACCTCCTTCCTGGGTGGGTCGAGCATGCCAACGCAGCCAACAAAGGTGAGACCCAACTGTACAGGGCAGAAAAGAAAGAGGGGGGGTTAGCTTCCACAGGCCTATATCTGAAACCAGAATATCACTACAATTCCACTGAGATGAAAGTTTTCTTTTCACATTTGTGAATAAGCTTCATTCTTTAAGTGGATAAAGATTTAATGGCAACTGTAATTTACACAAGAAAGAGACAACTGCAAGGATGACATGAATGGAATAGTTTGACCTATTTCTTAGAGAACTTTATTTTACAGTTTTATCACAAGCCTGCAAGGCTCTGGCTGGTTCAGCACCTCAGTACTTTATGTTGAGCTGTCTAATGGTTCTGGTGTAGTTTCACATGTATCAGAAAGACATGAGGGTGGTATAGATGCTGATTCCTATCTCTTGTTAAGAAAGAGAAAAAATGTCAAACTAAATTGTTAAAATGTTTGTCAGGACACCTCATATTCTGCAAATTTGCTGGAATTCTCCAGGTCCATGTCTTCTTTTCGTGGCGGGGTGTCCAGAGTGGCCAAAGCCAGGCAGCGCAGGGTGTCCCTGCCAGTCCCCCAGTCTCTGATCTTAGACATCAACTGGTCACGAAGAGTTGGAGTCAGTGTCACCTTCCCTGTCCCCACCCTCAGGTACTGACACCGCTCGATCACACTCTCTGGAGCACCCTGAGGGGGCACAGAGTAATCAACAAGAGAAAACATCACACCAGGGGGGAATGGAGTTGGAAAAGGTGGTGAAAAATAAATTTTGTGTATATTTATGATTCTATCATTTATTCATGCCTTGATGAACATCTTGCTCTGGGAACCAGGTTTGATGGGGGTGCAGTAGACAGACATGGACTTGCGGTCACGAGAAAACTCCAGGGTGAACTCCTTCTTCATCAACTGTCTGATCACCTGATGGACATGAAGAGGTGGAGAAACAAAGAGAGGAAAAAGAGGAAGAGAAGAAGAAGAAGAAGAAGAAAAAAGTCAGAGATTGAGCCAAGTGTCTGTATTTGTAGGCAGCTGTCAGACTGCAACTGGTGGTGACTGAGAGGCCTGTCTGAGCTACTGACGACTGAGGGCTGACACTTTAAACCAAGCACTTAACCACCTTGTCTGGATGTCTGGCTGCTACCACATGTCTATGTACGTAGGACCTGATGTTAGTGTGGACCTGGCTGAGCACAGTTATTGATAACAGCTGGAAGTTTAAGAACAGCAAAACACCGGTGAGAGAGCAGAGGGTGAAGGATTTACTACAGGAACATAAATCCTTTCCTCCATACTGTATTCTCTGCATGTGGTGTCATGTCTTGTTCTACCAGTAGGTGTCCCTCTAGTTCAGAGTCTGAGCTGATCTTAGTCCACGTGAAAGACTGAAAGGTTAATACAGATAATGCTCTCTGCCCAACCAGATGGCTGCAATGTACATGCAGCCTGCCAGGGGACTTTAAACATCAGATGGATGTGCTGAAATCTGTCAATGTGACAAACTTGTCCTCTCTGTCAAAGCAGTAGAGCAATGGGAGTTTGTCTTGGCATGGCATGCTGGGAAATTACTCTCTCTGTTCCTCCTCTTCTACCCTCTTTTTCTAGTTTGGTACGACCAGAAGAAATATGGAAAGTTAAGGTCATCTCATGAAAAATTCACTGATGACACTGACATATATTATAGTTGAGAAGTGTGCTGCGGAGGTTTGAACTAAAACCAGAAATCATTTACTGAGGATCATTGACAAGCTGAAAGTTTCAGTGCCCTTTATCGGCAGGTAAATTACAGTTTAAATAATTGTGCAGGTTTAAAGGAACAATCGCAGGTCCACACCCTGAAGTCAAACACATGTATCTATCAACAAACTTGTCCTGGAGAAACAAAGTGAACCATGACTTGATCACTCACTGCATGTCACTGTGGACTGGACCAACAATAGTGTTCAAGTGCAGAATATCATCTTGTGTAAATATGTATATCAGCTATTATGTCACCTCCTGCGTAGTGCACAGTATGCAGCAGCTGGACCAGCTGATGAAGTAGATCATGATGAATGAATAAATGAACATTAGCATTTGGTTTTGACACTTAATACATCATTAATTGGACATAAAAAGAGCACTACACTCATCCTGTGACACAGTTGGACAGATGACAGGCGGTTTACATCAGAATCCATTAGAACACCCAGAGATATCATCTACTTTCTTCTTCTTTGGCAAAATCTGGCATCGATGATAGTTTCACTGGAAATGCGGGTGTGTGTCACGCTGTTATGTAGCCTGAAGCTTTTCTCACTTCTTTCCAACTTCACACACATCTCGACACGTAGCTTACCGAGTTGCAGGCCCCGGCACGTTCCACCTTGCTGAGTCCAGATAGGTCAGTCTTGAACACGTTCATTTTCTCCACCAAGGTAGTGAGAGCTGTTTCCGTGGCTTCACCCACCTTCTCGTACACCCCTTTGGCCTGTGAGTGGACAGACAAATTAAAAACTGGCTGATGGACTTTAAAGACTGATTAGATCAGTAAATTCAGACACCTTTATGATAATAAAAAGCTTCATACATATTCATATTTATATTCATGTTCATATTCATTTATTCAATCCTCTTCAAACACAAGAATGACTCCAGGTCAAATGTGCTGCGGGTCATTCATCTGTGCCTACACAAACTTTGAGTCATATATGCAAAGTGCTTTTAAATGTCTGGCCCTTCCAGCTGGGGAGTGCAGCAGGTGAGATGAGGCAGTAATGGCGAACCACACATCATTTGTTTGTGTGACTGAGCACCTCTCCAGCACTCGGCTGCTCTGACCCACCTCCTTCTCCTTCTCTCCCTCTCCTGGTTTAACACACTTCAAATGCAAAAAAAAATGGTGACAAAACAATCATTTATGAGACCAGGAACACTTCGTCTGGGGAGGATACGTGGAAACTGAGAAACGCTTTCTCTCTGGCGTTGCATGGTTACCATGATAACATGGTGATAACAAAGAGGTGAGAAAGCGATCCAAAGCAGAGAGACGGAGCGAACATCAGAGTAAAATTAGCTCAGTTGAAGGAGAGAAGGCTTCATGTAGTGTGTGTGTGAGTATTTCAGTGCCACCTTTCATGGAGACTCTGCATTTATATCAGTGTGTGTGTTTCCATAATTGTGTGGAAAAACTGTGGTTTTAAACTATTGTTTTTGGACTTTTTGGTCAGAGTTAAGTCTAGGTTATAGTTCAGGAATGCATCATGTTGATGAGAAGTGTGTGAGTGGGTTATTGACCTCATTGTAGTCCAGTGAAGAGTCATTGCACATAGAACACACAGTAGCCAACTCCAGAAGTCCATCATAGTCTCCACATTGAATAGGCTTGTCTCCTTTCAGTCTAGAGGGAAAATAGGAAAACATACATACACACACACACACACACACACACACACACACAAACACACACACACACACACATTGAAAATGTCACTCAACTACAGCAGCTCACAAAGGAAAAACACTTCAGTTTGTCTCAGATACAGTAACCTCATCAATATCCAGTTGTTCAATGTTCCAAAGTTGACTGGAGCAGTTGTACACTACTAAACAGTGTGTGTGTGTGTGTGTGTGTGTGTGTGTGTGAGCATGTGTGTTCCTGACAAGCAGTGCTGATTGCATGACAACCATGGATCTCTTCCCAGAAGAGACTGCAACGGTTGCTAGCAAAAGCTCCCACACAATAACCCACACTCGGCTGTTATGAAATCCACTGGTTCATGCAGAGTCAGAACGCTGTACTCACCAAACGGAGAAATAAACAACATGCATACACAATGAACTACACAGATCCTTCTCCTACACAATGACCAGCCCCCCACCTCTCTCCCCCCACAAATGCATATTTACTGAACTGAAAAAAAACACACTCTGACATGGCAGATACGAAAATAACCACATTTACAACCCTTTGTTCAGTTTATTTAAAAGAACATGATGGTTTATACATTACAGTGTCCAACAGAAACAGAGGCTGTTTCACTGGTTATCACTGAAACTGCCATAAATCACAAAGCTAACTATATTTTTTGGGAATTATTAGAAGTGATGTAACATGTTGGACCACACACCTCGACAGAACTAGAGTTCAGTGTAAAATGTGTTGGAAACATTTTGAAATCTGAGAAAAATCTTTTACTTAAGGAGGTATTAAAAGTGGACAAACTTTTCCGATAAAAGTAACACAGGTTTAAATTGGGGATACTCACATTTGTCCCTCGGGGGCATACGTAGAACCGGTTATAGAGAACTCATGAAGGGAGCAGTTTGAATCTTCCACCTTGTCTGCGACAAACATCTGGAGAAAAGACATAAAGAGATGTGGTACAGTTAGTTAATTAATGAGGTAATATAAAACCATGTTTGTCACTAAAAACTAATGTGAAACTGTAGCGATGATGGCATTATGAAGTTCACACATGATGACGAGTCAGAACACACAAAGTCTACAACTTGTGTAAAAGCCAAGAAACAGGATTCTGCAAACAATCAACGCCCCCAACATCAACACTTCTTGACCTGCCGCAGATAAATAAACAGGTTGTTGGTCATTATGGAAATCAAATAGTGGCCGTAAACAGGAAGTGCAGAATGGAAAATTTGTCTCTAGAGGGGTGGAGTTCAACTCAAAGAGAGAGTGATCTGATTCAAAGATCACTCTTTGATCATCCTGTCACCAACCAGTTTGGGCAGCCGTCGCTGCACAATCACCTCGTTCTCACATTTTTTAGCGTTTCTAAATATGCAGGCGATGGGGGGAGCCACACTGCTCATGTATCTAGATGTAAATATTAATCAGTCACTCTCTTAAACATTCCAGTGAACTGTGGAAAAACAAAGAAGAGGAAGTGAAAAATCCCAGAGCTGTCCAAATGTTTGCTTTGTTAGATGAACTGATGATACCAATATAAGGATAAAATAAGGAAGGAGTGCTATAGCCCCACTACCTACAGTCAAAGGTCTCTCTATCTCTCTACCTCTCTCTTTTTCATAACTTAACTTTAGCAGTAAACACAAATACACGTAGCACCTTATAGCCGAGCTTAACTCTGTTTGATGCTCCAATACGTGCAGCTGATTGAAGAATTAATGAAGCAGCTCTTTAGTTAAAGTTGGTTTCCTTCTTGATTCTTTTGTCAGTGTGTGTGTGCGTGCGCATGCTTCACTTAACAGCACCCATTAATTTAGGGAAAAACAAAATCAATAGTAGCTTTGAGATATGGGGCAGATGGGGTCTTTGTAGCACACGAGCCTAAAAGGTACGTTTTCGCTGCTTAATGGAGTAATTATTCTTTTACAACTCTCTGCAGCAGCAGGTTGCTGCATTTAGTCTGCTGCTGTAGTCTAGTTTGGACAAGATGAAACACAATTATAAATAACTGTCACAGTGAATCATGATTATATGATTACAGCCTCTGTCAGATTAAAGCCTTTGTGAAAACGTGCAATTTCTGCATTTGTACTTTTAATGTTTTCTTTAAATAGCAGAGAAATTCAGAGAGGGAGATGAGAAGTCACAGCTGTTCATGAGTTTTATTCACCTGTGCAACTGCAACTGTTCTTTAGGGTTCAATAAAAACAATTGTTTTGAGTAGAAAAGAAATTACTTTCTTCAGTTCAGTTGAGACAGGTGAAAACCAATACATCTTTATCCAGTAATAATCTCTTTATAAAGCAGCTGTCAACATTAGTGGTGAAGCTACAAGCTACAAATTATGACTGCATGATAAATCAATCATAATTATTGCAATATAATTTCCTTCAATAACAATATACTAAAAGTTCCATGTATTTCACATCGTTGTTTTATATATTGAGATAAAATGTGACTGTTGCTGTAAATGCTGTAAATCAGTCTTATGAAATTTATGAAAGTGTTTTAACTGACGTCATTACTGACGGTTTAGAACATTTTAATCCTGATAACAGTTTTGGCCACATCACTCTGGCCTACTAAAATAATATGAACATGTAACAAAGGATCACTGCTCAACACATGTACATCAGTTTTACTGTTTACTATTCACACACTATAAAACACTATCCAAGTTGTATTAAGTTACTGTCAAAGAAACCCAGCATTTCCACAGTGGGAAGCTCGGTCCCAGGTTCTCTGGTTATTAGTTAACTTGAAGGATTGAGTAATATCAGAGTATCTCAGCAGGTTACAACTCACTATCAGTCACTGAGGACTGCTGCTAGATTAGTTTGGTCCTGCTGCTCATTCACATTCTAGTGGGTGGCTGTTTTATTATGAAGCAGTCACAAGAAATCCAATATGTTTGTCTCAGGTCAGCACTAACAGTGATGGTTCATCAAAACCAGATGAAAATTTTAAATCCAATAGGAGCAGGTGGCAACAGGCTGTACACCTCAGTCGCAAACCAGCTTTTCACTTCTCCTATCGTGTTGGAAACTACTCACATTGTGCGTGTGTGTGTGTGCAGGATGAAATTTAGATCAATGATGCAAATATGATAGACTGACTTCTTTATTTAAACAAAGTGAGTCTGTTTGGCCATGCTGTAAACAGACACAGCAGTTGCTCTTCCGCTGTGTTTCTGACAAAGTATCTGCTCAGTGAGTATTTCCTGTAGTGTTAATCCACACTTGCTGTACCATCATTAACCACAGGGGGTGTCCAATCTGAAAAAATGGAAAAGCCACTTTATTCTATTACTTTCTAATATTTTCAGTTCAACGTCTATGTTGCCCTATGTGCTGCTTCATCCTTCTATGTATTTACATGTTTGTTTTTGCCTTGGGTTGGCTCAACAGGAAACACTGGTGCAATAATCTTTATTTATACTGTTCTACATTTACACTCAATAAATAAACCTTTGAAAGAAAGAAACAGCCACATTAGACACAATAGGTTAGCAAGATGGATGGTGACCTACTTAGTTTTTTTACTGCTATATTCCATCTCTGCCTTATAACTCACAGCAAAAACCTGCAGCAGTGAAATGGGGCTGCATCTCACACTGATGTTTAAAAGGATCCTGTAATCCCCTGACATCACCTCTATGTTTTTGTTCACTGATTTTTCATTTGACATTAGGATGTACTGTCCCTTTAAGCATCTTTTAAATAGCCTCACCCTTCTCCTCAATGGTTAATTTCACAAAGGTCATGAGACTCGCCACTCTCTGTCCCACAATAACCAACAATGACAACACAGAGATGGAGCACATACAAAGACCAGCCCGAGGAATAAAATAAGGTTGTTGTTTCATCCACGGTCAGTTTTCCTCACTGGCTGATCCGCTGTGGTCTCCAAGGAAACAAGGCACAGTATGATCCATGTTTGTATTCTCCTACTCTCTTCCTCTGAGCTTGTGTAGGGATGAATGGTGAGTAACCCTTTTTATGTGTGCGTGTTTGTGTGTGTGCATGTGTGTGAAAGGAAAAGGGAAGTACAGTCAGTCAGGATACGGAGGGGATTCCCTGGAAATCCTGACAATACGGGGATACCCCCGAGGCAAGGGAGATTCATGGCCCTATCAGGCCCCTGGCTGCCGACCAGTCCCAAAATAAGCACAGATGGATAGGCCTGGGCAAACATTCATGTGCGCGTTAAACCATTAAAACAAGAACCAATAAAAACTGAACAGACTCAGGCAACCACGGGTGCAAAAACATGATGTGGGACGAAGTTAAAAAAAAACAAAGATTTTTTATCTAAAGGAAACACCACAATGAAAAAAAGAAAAGAAAAAAAAACACCACAAAGAGGAAGTTTGATTTGTCTTTATGAGAACCCCCCCCCTCCCTTATCTTCCACCAGAGAGCTGAGAGCAGCAAGCCAGGCAGCATAGGTAGAAGGAAGAAGGTCAATATTGACCAACGTCTGCCTGCCTCACTCTTTTTCTGTCTGGGAGGGTTTCAGGAGTGTGGTGAGATCACTCCTCCGTGTCCTTCCTACCAGAGGGAACTCCCTGCTGCTACGAATTAATCACACAGACATGCCGCGTCATCAGTGGCAGGAGGGGGAGGGAGGGAGGGGCATTACTATGGTAAGAGCACGAGCGTCTGCTGCACAGGAAGTGCACAGTTCTCCCCAAGACTCCATTTTGAAACACAAAGTAAGTGATAAAGACTAAGACGATCATTGAGAAGTCTGTATATTTTTCTTCTTGATTCTCCTCATCACAGCAAATCCAGACACAAAGTACAAACAGCTTCTGCCTTAACAAAAATCATTGAATATCAAACTGGGCAACTTTGATAAGTCATATAAGTCATATACTGTGCACTAACTTATACTCAACACAGAATCCATAATCCACACGAAGCTTCAGGTCTGTGTGGTACATCCAGGCATACTCAAAATAAGCTCTCACCACTAAGCTTAAGAAAATATAGTAGAAAGAAGTCTTATTATTCTTACTGTCTGTGTATGTAGGGCTCAGATTGGTTTATTGTTGTTTGAATTGTTATTGTAAATTGGTCTTGAAAGCATGTAAACAAGTGATTTCTGGAATTAGCTCCCATGTCCTCACATGCTGCCCTGTGTGACCACAGCTGCTTGTTATCTGAGCTGCGGTGTTTGTCCCAGTCAACTGCATTTTGGATCTGATCTAATTATTAACAACTGTCCACATTCCAGTGTAATTAGCCCCCCTCTCAGTGATCAGTAAACATGAAGATTTTGTAGTGGAAATGAGTGAACAAACCGCTGACACCATCCTGTGAACATCATGGCTTTAGTGCTGCTCTGCCCAGTAACTCTGGGCACAACGAGGTCATTAGCTGAGGTGAGAGGTGAGACAGACTATGTAAGGACAACAAGTGTTAGAAGATTAGGTGTGTATATGTGAGTGTGTGTCTGTGTGTGTGTGTGTACAGTTAAAGCCCTTAACAGGAGCCAAGACAAACAGCAGCGTTGGCATTTACTCTGTGCTTGGAGGAAAGGTGGCTTGTGATCAACACACACACACGCACGCTAATAGACACAAAGGAAAGGGTGAGGCTGCGTGTTACAGAACACTCATGAATACCTGTGGATAAGATCTCTCTGTGTTTGACGTCTCATGTCATTATATATGCACTGAAACCTACAGGACAGCTCAGCAGCTCAGGACATGGATCCCTGTGTTGTGTTTATTCAGGCGGTGTGGGATTTTGGAAACCTTCAATGTGTGAGTGTGTGAGCTGATCTGCTGATATGCTGAAGTGCTCTGGGTGCTGCTGGGTCATGCCAGCCTGTACTACTCCACCAGCAGCTATCACATGCCTGCCAAGTGGAGGTAAAAATTACAAACAAGGATTTTCCATTCCTCTTTAAGCTTCCGAGCATAAAAAGAAAAAAACAACACTAAGGGGGGAAAAAAAGAAAAATCTCTAAGATGGGTGAGCTGTTAAGATTGGCATCGATGATGAACAGCAAACCCTTGTAAGCTTTCTCAGAGGGAGTTCCCAGAAACGTTTTTAGAAGTGTCAGTCAAATGACAGGATGTGGGAGTTAAACGATTAGCTTTTAGTTTCTGTTCTGGAATGAATTCAGCTCTGTGTCTACGCAGTACATTGCATTATCACCAGCTGAAGCCTCATTTAAACAATAAGCGTGCTTTAGTTTCCTGAGTGCCACTTACTCTGCAAACAGACATCTGGTTGGTGGTGAGGGTGCCCGTCTTGTCAGAGCAGATAACAGAGGTGCAGCCCAGGGTCTCGACAGATGGCAGGCTGCGAACGATGGCATTCTTCTTGGCCATGCGGCGTGTGCCAAGGGCCAGGCAGGTGGTGATGACAGCGGGCAGGCCCTCGGGGATGGCGGCCACAGCCAGGGCAACGGCGATCTTGAAGTAGTAGATAGCCCCTCTGACCCAGGAACCACCATGGACGGGGTCTCCGAAGTGGCCGATGTTGATGACCCACACTGCCACGCAGATCAGGGAAATGACCTTGGAGAGCTGCTGCCCAAACTCGTCCAGCTTCTGCTGCAGCGGTGTCTTTTCTTGCTCTGTAGATGCCATCTGATTACGAATTTTACCGATCTCTGTGGTCACACCGGTAGCAACAACCACACCAATAGCACGGCCCGCAGCAATGTTAGTGCCCTGAGAAATACAAATACAGAGAAATGGGTGTAGGAAAGTGAATCGGAAAAATCTGTCAAACGACATGATGTTCTATATTTTTGTGTATAAAGACATTAATTCCTGCTGTGAAGGCAGTTGGCAAGCTGCAGGGGATGTGCTTACAGAAAACAGCATGTTCTTTTTGTCCTGGTTGACAGCTCTGGGGTCAGGAACAGGATCAGTGTGTTTAATGACAGACACAGACTCTCCTGAGGAAAAGAAAATAAGACGATTGTAGAAAACTGGAAACTGTTAGAACAAAATTAAAATTGCAGAATACTTATATCCTTAAGTCTTCAAAGTTCATGCAATAAAAGGTGTAATAAAGTGAGAATAGTCTATCTGCTTTATGTGAAAGCCTGGAAGCAGGATCACTTCAGTGTCTGATGATACCTGTGAGGATGGACTGATCCACTCGCAGCGTGGTGGACTTTATCGAGGTCACTCTGATGTCGGCAGGCACCTTGTCACCAACTAATAAAAAACACACGTAATAGGCTGGAATTAGCAAAATCTGAATATTAAAAGAATGAAAGATTAAGAGTCTCCAGCTGTGCTACCAACTCTTTGAGGTTTGGCCTCTTAGCATGCTAACATTTGCTAATTGGTGCTAATTGGCACCAAGAACAAAGTACAACTGAGGCCGGTAGGAATGTGGCTATTGTCAACCTGAAACACTTTGACCTGATGAATATGGATGATGAAGTCAGAAGTAAAGTTAAACCTACAGGAACTTAAATACTGCAATATCATATGATACATCATCTGAAAACCATGAATATATGTAATATACAGGTATATCATATAAAGATTTGTGTCGTTCCATATCATTAATGAATAAACGAAATCATTGACCAGCTGGTGGAGAATGGAGGATAGATTTGAAGATTACCAAAGTTGGTGGGTTTTATCCTCCCAAGACCTGAATATCACAAACTTTTTATATTTCACTCGGAAGCTCAGATGTAAACCTGCTCACTGTAATAGATAAAGGCCCAGGAGATTATCAAGGTAATAAGACTTAATCCTCTGGGAATCACAAATGTCTACACAAAATTTCATGGTAATCTATACAATCAGAGTATTGAAATGTGAGAACAACCAACTGAAATCCCAAAAGTCCCACTGTGCCATTCAGCAGAAACTGACATACTGTAAGAAAACAGGACAGTGAAGAGGATACAAATTTGACCTTGTCTTATGTTGAACAAACGTAGCTGCAGGTGAACATATCCTATCGAGTGTCCGTGATCAAACAATAAATCCTTGAGCAAAGAAACATCAGTGGGTTCAGACTGAGCTCAGGCTGCAGCCGTGAGTAAACAGCAGCTCGATACAGTCTTGATGGAGCCATGCTGCCATTTGAAAATGATCAATTATTTCCCCTCGTTTGTTCTCTCTTCACTCTCTGCTACTCTCTCTGTTCCTCTGATGCACCACTTCCTCACACATGTCAGACATAAACTACCAATGAAGCCTGCACTAAATCCACCAAACGCATTTCATCTTCTCCAGCATAGTCTTACAGTCTGCTTATTAAGGCTGCATATTAAACTCGTATTTCTTAGGCAGAGCTACGTATCTAAGGCCCCAAAACAAAATGGTTATTGCTTCCTCTTTGTCAGAGCCTGACAATGAACACTTAATGAAAATATTTTCATAAAAGCAGGTCAGCACTGGCTTGTGAAAAATGGATCATTTGATGCATTCAATGGCAATCGTATAAGAGCGGAGGGGAGGGAAATGACTGCGCTGACACTTGTTTCTTTCCAGCATGAGAGAAGGAGGAAAAAAAGACATGATCATTTCTTTGTGTAAAAAGTGTGTCATTAAGTCCTGAGCTGACACTAATCACAACTAAAATAAAGACTTCCTGAGAATCTGCTACGGCTTTTCAACATGAAAAATCTCAAGACACATTGTTGATTTTTCTGCTTTTTCTCATGAATGAACGACGACTGAACGACGTTCAACAGGCGGAATGTCCTCTATATGAGCGCACTTGACTGTGAAAACTTTTCAAAGTGGCCTCACGTTGATGACTTTCTGAGTACGCAACACTTGATCTTTTTCCATTTCTCTCTGAGCTCCATCATCTCCTTTTGACATTTGCTCAATGTTCTGACACGAGAGGGGAATTTTTCACTGTCTTCTTCATGATGGGACAGACACAGTGAGACACACAGAGAGAGAGAGAGGGAGATAGAAAAAGAGAGAAAAAGGTAGAGAGAGAGAGAGATGGATGAAGATGCAGCTGAACAGCCTGTGCCTCCATTTCCGTAGTTCTCCACCTTTTTTCCATTGGTTTGTGAGAGAACAACAGTGGGAGAGGTGGATGGGGAGAGCGTGGTTTGTTAGTGTGGGAGGTGGCCGGGGGCTACAGGTTCACAGCAGCAGGACTGGCTGAGGGCAGAAAAGAGAGGCTTTTCAAACGCCTACCCGCAGACTCCTGCTCCCCTATCAAACCTGCACTTTCTGCCACGGCCTCCCACAGACACTCTCCATCTGTTAGAAGAGGAATTTAAATCCTAATACAGCCACACTGAGTTGAGAAAAGCAGGCTTTCCTTTAGAATATTAAAAAGATCAGAAATTTGTCTGGCTATTATTAATTTTCATTTGAATATAAAATCATAGAACACAACACAGGCTCTTATGATCAAAACAAATGAGGGAATCAGCTGCTTTGCACCGTTAGAGCTTGTTCTCTTTCCATCTTATAAAACTGGACTCCGGACAAAATCTGAACATCTTGCATAATATACTGGCGAGAAGTTCTTCATTCACATGCAGGATAACCGTGACTTGTTACTGGCAATGTCTGGGTGTAGGTTTTTGGTCCTGTGTAAATCCTCTCGGAGTTCCTGACAAACCTGACCACGGCAGGAAAGTTCCAGGGGAGACGCAAATCACGACTGTGTCGTAACCGTGGCTGGCATGGCTGGAGTGTACCTACAGGAAGGCAGGCGGGCAGTGGCCGTGGAAACTTGAGTAAATATATTTATGTTCTTTTCTCTCCTCAAAAAGCCACTTGTGGTCAACAGTGTCCTTTTCCGAGACCTCTGTAGAGTTTGTTTTACCCCCCTAACATCAAGTTCCCATGGAACAACCACCAGCTAATCTGAAGTACAGGAAAAGCCTGGGAAATCAATGTAGGAAAGGAAAATATTAATTTGTGTTCTTTGTCATAATATCTCTACATATTTCAGGCAGCAGGGTGTGCTTGAAGATCCCCGACACACATATTTTCTTAGTGAGACGAGTGTGTGCGGTGCGGTATCTACCTCAGCTGTTTACTGCTGTTTAAAGCTGCTTAGCAACAACATTATGTCAGACAGAAAGAACCGCTGAATATATGAGTGTGTGTTTTATTTTAAAAAATACAGCAGGGAGTATAATGCCACTATCAAATCTCTTAAATTCTTAAAATAAATTCTGACAATAAATAGTTGCTGGACTCAAACAAATTGGTTTCCAGTCTTATTTCTAACACCGATCGTATTTAATGATCAAAAGGAGAAAAGTTTAAAAAAAAAAAAAAAAGTCCACTGTTAATACAAACGTGGATCCACCAGCAGCTGCTGTCAGCCAGCAATTATATCAGACCCTTTATTCAAACAGCAAAAGAGCAGCTGGTTCATCTGAAGTCATATCTATGTCCCCTCCACACTGTCATCACAGGTGTCGTTAAACCTCCCCCCTCGCCCTCCCCCTGCCTCGTGAACTTCGGCGACACAGAGACAAGACCCGAGCACGGAGTGTTGTCATGGTGATGGGGCCAGTGTTGACAGGGACGGTGACGGTAGCAGTGCTGGATGGGGTTTTGAAGTGGAGTCATTTTGGTGCTCGCTGCCTGTGTGGGCTTGTCTGCGTCTAGAAACTGTGTGTGTGTGTGTGTGAGGACGCTGGCTGTAACAAGCCCAAATTCCAAGGAAGCACTATCTGAAAAACACACACACACACACACACGTTTGCTTTCATGCCTTGTGGGGACATTTCATTGACTTCCATTCATTTCCTGGAGACTTTCCTGGAAACCCTAGAGATCCCATTTGTTGGTACCACTTGCCTAACCTTGATCTAAACCTGACCCTAACCTTAACCAAAGTCATGTCTTTGCCTAAATTTTTTGTTTTTTCACATCACGGGGACTAGCTTTTTGTCTCCACAAGGGAGACAGGTCCCCACAATGTGGGAAAAAACAGGTTCACACACACAAACGCAGGTTACGCAAATTAGACTCGTTGCAAAATTACAAAATTTGATTTCATTTTGTAAAATGTGCATGTGACTGTCCTGTGGGGGCCGAGCTGAGAACCCCTCAGTGATAGTTACTTAGATGGATGATTTAATTTTAATCTCTGAAACCTTGTGCTGAAATCAAATTGAGCCAAGGTTCCTCTGTAACCAGCGTGGCACGTATAATCCCTCTCTCTGTGCTTATGAATGAAAGCTGTGATCTCTCACACACTTTCCCCGAGCTCTGTCTCCTTCCACATGCATCACTGCCACCGTCTGAGACAAATCACTCAAGGTTTTTACGCTCCCAAAAAGACGGCTATGTCGACGGCGAAGTGCTCCCCTCTCTTCTCCTCTGCGTGTGGCGTGCTTGCATGTTAACTCTGGCACACGCACACAGATGTTCTGGAACCAGAGTGACAACAAGACTATTTTTAGCCGAGGCTGCCCACACATGGGCGAGTTTACAGCAGGGGAATTGTGTGTATGTAACTAACGTAGGGGAGTGTGAGTGAGGAGCTGACAAACATCCAGCAGTGTCCAGGTGGTGAGACTGAGAGCATGGAAAGCAAAGGGAAGGGAAAAGCTGTGGAAAATTAAACTGGGCCTTAAATACAAGGGGTGACCACAGCCACTTACACAGAACCACACACACACACACAAATAGACACAACTGGATAATGGCCCTGGCACCTGCACATCCAGAGAAAAGACTCTTATGTAATCTAGTCTGAGATATTCCAAAAGTGTTTCCAGACTCATGAATGGGCAGCAAAGGCCGTGTGAGTGCACGGTGTGTTTCTATGCATGTCAGTGGCAGTGCAGGCAGCTGGGTGACAGCAGCCGCACTAGTTGCAGGCACGGCTCACCTGCCACCTCCACTATGTCTCCGGGGACGATGTCTCTGGCTTTGATCCTCTGGACAGCCTTGCGGTTCATGCGGTACACTTTACCCATCTCTGGTTCGTACTCCTTCAGGGCCTCGATGGCGTTCTCTGCATTGCGCTCCTGGAAAATGGAAAATTGAATACAACACAGACAAAGAGTTTTTAACACTAGTGCATATAGAATTTTTGTGGTAATCTACTTGTCCTAACATTAAGCTAGAACACACTACAATCCAACATGACTTTGTGTCCATGTACATCCCTGTCTTCATTTTTAACATGTGCATCAAAAATTCCTTCTTCCTCTTCAACACAAATGAATCTAGAGAACATTTTGTATCAGCACAGTGGTTTGTTTATTTTCTTAACCTGATGCACAGACTCCACTGTTCCACTGTCAACTGCCTCATCCTGCTACTCTGTGTTATTCGGACGTACAGATGTTAATGCGTGGTGTCAGTTTGAAAATATACTAGACAGACAAAAAAAAGACACAGACGATGAATCAACTTGAACAGCAGCTTTGTAACCATGTGAACAGCAGCTGGAAAGAAACACTGCACATATGCATACACACTTTACACTGAGACACAAGATGACGAGTGTATCTCACCTGCCAGACCCCGATAACAGCGTTGGCAATGAGGATAAGGAGAATAACAACAGGCTCCACAAAGGCGGTGGTTGTCTCCTCTCCCTCCTCAAACAGAGCCAACACCTAGAAGAACACACAGTAGACACAAAGCCTCAGCACAAACACACACACATACATATTATAGTGCAACTAATAGTTCAAAAAAAATTTTCAAGGATAGCTTTCTTTGACACGTGTTTGGGAGGAAAAGTGTCTGGATGGTGGTGCAGGAAAATGTGCAGTGAACTGGTGTTTGGACAGAGGCTGTTCAGTGTGTGTGTGTGCTGCTTTATCCGAGACTCCCGACCTTTTGTTTTTTTGTCTGATGCAGCCCCACAACCCTGAACCTCCTTCACCGACACCAAACAGCATGTTCCATAAAAACTGACCTGAGTTCAGGTCAGTATTGTAAAGTTTGTAACAGTTCTATTTGGCTTTTTTTTTTTTTCTTTTTTTACCGTTTGTCTAATCAACTATTCCAGTTGTTTACCTTCTGTTTATGTGAAAGTAAACAGCATGAATTATTGATGACTGTCATGGAATTTCCATAACATTATTATTCTATTTATACTACTATGTCAACTACTTATGCAACACATCTAACGGTTTAGATCATCCTGCTCATTTGCCAATGTTTATCATCTTCTTATACAAATATAGTAATCACGTACGATACATATACACGTACAAACAAAAGTATAATTACAATAATGTGAAACAGCACAGAATTAACTAAGAAATTCACAAAGATGATTTAGTAGTAAACATAGGAAAGTTCTGATGATTCAGAACTCTGTTCCTTAGTATTTTCATTTTGATATACAGTATAAATGATCTGTAAAAGTTGCTAAATTTCTTTTCGTGTTTTTTCAAAGGAAATCTAATTTTCTCTGTTGCCAAGTGTTTCTCTCGAAAGGATCTAAGTCAACAGGTTCATGCAAATTTTTTTGACAAGGTGTGGAAAATATTTGCTCCAATAATTGGATATCCTCCAGCAACAGCAGAACATGAGAGTGGATGATGATTCTGGAAATATTTCATTGAGCTTTTGTCTAGAACATAACTGCACATCTATCTCTGTCTGCCACCGCTTTACCTCCGTCTTTCTGTCTGGCTGATTCCAAATAGTTCATAGCTGTTGCGCACATCAGCTGAGACAGTTTCTCATCTATATTTGATAAACCTCTATGCAGAAGGATTACTTACACGAGGACTACTTTGATCATTTAGGATATGATGAATCATTTTACTTAACAAATTTCTGCACCTGTAGATAAAATAATATGGCTGAGGTATGTTTTATATCTGTTATACCAAATAATGCAAATCAGTGGCCAAATTTTCAAATAAGTTGATCTACTCTACAATCTGTCTGTGTAGCCACCGGCACCTGCAGAACTGCCTGTGGTCAGTGATCAAGTGGAGCTGAAGTCAGAAGAGATCAAATCATGGTCTGTTCTATTCACAACCCTGGCGCCGGAAAACAGAAAGGCTGAGAAACGAGCAAAGTCCAGGCCTGTCCCCTGCAGTGAATAATGTTAGAGGCTGCAAACATTTCAGTCTGAAAATAACTGAACAACAAGATACTGCAAAGCTCAGAGAGAACACAAGGAAGGCAAACATTTCTCACAAGCAACAGTAGCTGTGGGCATTCAAAACAAATACACAGTAATAAAATAATACTGATTAAGTTCATATGCATTTCCTCCATCCACTCACTAAAACTGTGTTGTTCATTTTAGTTTAATTTCTCATCTATTCTCATGAAAATTATCAAAAAATTAAAGTAAAGCAAAGAAAAAATAAAATAATTTGGAACAAACAAGTGAAAAATAAACAAACAAACAGAAAAAGGTAAAGACATTAACCATGATGCTGGTTCGCCTACAGCAGCAACGCGATGTCTTCAATGACAAGAGCAATAAAAATAAATGAAACCCTGTAGGAAATTAGATCATCGGAGAAATAAATTCGAATGAACTGGACTCGTTTAAAACGCTGTCAGTTTTTCAGGGGCGCATTTTGTACTGAAGATTAGTAGCAGTACACCAAAGCTCTTGGATGGTAGGAAAATCACACACAAATGAACATTTACATAAGGATTTCGTGAGATCTTCTTCTCTCTGAGGGCACTGTGTCTTTTAGGGAGTCTGTGTACCCGGGCACGAGTGGTTTGATGGGAAAAAAAAGCTAAAAGATGGAGGGTAGTTTTTGTTTGTAGTTTTCTCAAGAAAGCAAATGCAAGACAGAAGTACAAGTGTGTGTAATATCTACATAATACTAAATAACTTTAAAGTTCAACGTCCCTGCAGATTTACATAAACTCCATAAAAGGACCTTTGACCGAGGAGATGCAAACGATATCAGATGATGCAAAATACCTGTGCGACTAAATCGCATGCAGCTGTCTTAGTGCTGTTTGACTCAAAGAAGTCCTATATTTGTATCTTTTTTTTTTTTTTTTTTTTTTTTTTTTTAAGAGAGATACCAATCTCGTGGTGATATTAATAACTTACTGACATCATACTTATATAAACAAAAGCCTAGTGAACAGGACTCAAACCTGTAAGAGCTCATTTTTTGGCCTCATGGCGGCAGCACAAACAAGCTGTAAACACAAGAATAACATATTTAGATACGGAGCATGTTAGAGCAACATGAATATTCTTTGGCCTCGAGTCCCTTTTCATAAAGTGTTTGAGGTAAACAGAAGTAAACTGCAAAATGTTATGACTGATCCGTGTTAGTTCCAAAGAGTCATGTGCATACCCTTAAAACAAAAACAAATATTGATTGTGGCAGCTTTAAAGCCACACCTCAAAGCATGTAAATGTTGAGCTGAATTGTCAAACCTAATAAACCTTCAGTGAAGATGATAATGAATATTAAAAAATATATATATATTTCAACTCGAGATACTGGCTATAATAACACAGATGAAGGTGGCAAATGATATATGAGGGTTGTTCAAAAAGTTCGAAGCCTCACCCAGTAAATACAATCATAGCTGAACAATTTTGTTTTTGCAACACACTATCACTTCTTATAAAGCTAGAAAAACAAATTCAGCTTTTTCTTATTTCTGATTTGTGCAAAAAATCCAAAAATGGACAAAACAAAGGCCTGAGCAGTCATAAAATATCTGCAGAAAAAAGATATGACACCCAAAGAAATTCACGAGGACATGGCACAGACACTTGCTGAGGACTCCCCGTCCTATACAACTGTGAGGAAGTGGGCTGCAGAACTGAAGCGGGGCAGGAACACCACAGAAGATGACCCTCAGTCAGGTCGTCCAAAAACCTCAACCACTGATGAAAAAGTTGATGCCATTCACTGCATGGTTTTGGAGGACAGACGTCTTACTGTCCAGCAGATAGCCAAGTCTATAGGCATCAGTTCTGCTTTAGTCCACACTGTTTTAACTGAGATCTTGGTGATGAGCAAGCTGTCTGCAACATGGGTCCTGAGAATGCTGGGCGCCAGAACAGAAGCTGAAGAGGGTTGACATTTCCAGAACACTTCTGACTTCCAGGCTGACCCTGAGAATTTCCAACGCAGATTAGTGACTCAAGATGAAACTTGGGTTCACCACTTTGAACCTGAATCAAAGATTCAAAGCAAAAAATGGAAACACTGTTGTTCTCCCCCCCAAAGAAGTTCAAGCAGGCAGCATCTGTTGGCAATGTGATGGCTTCTGCTTTTTGGGATTCTGAAGGGGTAATTATGATGAAAAGGGGAAAACGATGAATGGACATTATTATGTATCACAATTAAGACAAATGAAGGAAGCAATCAAGTCCAAACGCAGAGGGAGGCTGAGGGCAGGTGTGTTTTTGCTTCAGGATAATGTGCCTGTTCACACTGCTCAGGTTGCAGTAGCTGAAGCAGCCAAATGTGGCTTTAAATTGCTAACCTATCCTCTTTACCAACCAGACTTGACTCCATCTGACTTCTTCTTGTTTCCTAAACTCAAATCTCACCTGTGTTGTCACCATTTTGGAAACAACGAAGATGAACCGTTGAAGAATTATTTACTACTTGTATGACAGCTGATGTGAAGGTGTCAGAGACGGCAGCTGCTCTCTGGTAGTTTTATAATAAGTAACACTGTACATCAGAGAAAGCTATCAGCTGCAACACAGAAATGACTATGCTTTTGTTTCCATTATTTTATCAATGGAAATGGTGAAAGCAGCAGAGAAAAGAGAAGAAAGTGAGTCTGATGTCTCGATGGTCTGATGGGGCTCATCAAATGATAGGAGAGTATATTCCCCCGCTGAGTATTGAGCACCAGTGTGAAAGTCACGGCAGCCTGAACTCGGTCGATAGCTCATCATTCCCCATCATTTGGGACGGTAAATCTCTCCTCTGACTGAGTTTGGAGGGCAGCAGTGTCTGTCCTTTCACTTAAAGGACGTTTCAGGAGACACTTCACAGCGTCTGCACACATTCACACAGCAGAACTGAATACCTCAGCCCTACTGTCACGCCGCTCAACACAAAGAGTTGAGGAGGATTTTCTTCAGCTGTTTTAGATCTCATTGAGAGGAGCTGGTGGAAAATTACCTGCTTGATTTCGGCAACGTGAACAAAATTAAGCTCGAATTTAACTCTGGGTTTAGAAATGAAAGCCTCATCACGAAAATAAACCTCCCTTTAATCAGTGCACTCTTTACTCCTCACATCCAGAACTGCTCACTGAGACACATGCTGACAGATGGACCATTATATCTTCAGGTCTACAGAGTTTTTGAAACATTACATTGATAAGAAAAAAATGGGAAAAACACCATTATTCATATCAAACTGTTCAAAAGGTCAATCACAGAAAAAGGGAATGTAAACAAAAGGAGACCTGAAATACAATTCAACTGTCACTTAGCTTTTTAAGTCCCTTCCTGTGCTCTCTTGAACTCCCTGACATTAACTCAACTTCATGTAGTGGAAAAACAAATAAAAGATCAGCCCTCATTCTTAAACTTAAAGGGAGGAAATGAAGTGATTGTTTCAGGTGGTTAGTGTGGCTCTGCTCTCTTTAACTCAACCAGAGAGTCGACTATCAGCTCAGCTCGTAGATCAATTCCACGCAGAAATAAGAAAACAGAGGCACAATTAAAGATGTTGCTTGCTGGAATTTACATATATTATAATGTAGCTTTAGCCCTTACCTGTTTTGTGTGTTAACAAACTTCACTCCTGTGACATGCAAAGCAGGCAGGAGAGACTAATGATGTAAATGTGACGTTCGAAAACAACATCCAAATGAGGTCTATGTTAAGGTTTAACTTTCACTCGAGCTCACTAAGCCTCAGCCACTCCCTGATTATACTAGAGACATACAGAACAGTGAGCAAACACAAAAGTTAAACAATTATAAAAAAAGAACTGCAGTAGAGTAATTCATCAACAGACAAGCTCTGGAAATTGTGCGATTAAAAAAGCTGCCCTGGAGTGTAATATATTTTTGATTTCCAGTCAGATCAGGTCACTGGGAACGTTGCTTTAGTTACTGAGCTGAAGCCTCTCCAGGCAACGATGACATTGTAAAGCATTAAGGTCTGAGCAGCGGTGGAACAGGGGCCGTGTTCCACTATAAACAACATTTTTAAAGTAAGGAAAGCCTGATTTACATGAGGAAAAGCCATCCCACACTCCAAAGTCCTGCAGTTGCAGCCCACGCCTGCACTCCGAGCCTCTCACCAGTGCAGGGAACAGTTCGAGGAGATATATTGTGTCATATACATTTTTAGAGCAATTTTCCTACTTTCAGAAATAGCAGCAGTGATTCCATCCAGAGACACCAGGGAGGTGCTGTAATAGATGGAAAAGTTATTATGCAGTCAGGATTCCCCCCCTTCACATACACACACACACACACACACACACACACACACACACACACACACACACACACACACACACACAACACACTCACACACGCTGCTCCACCCCTCTTTGACCTTCACCACCCTCAGACTGTGACCAGGGTCATGCTTTGAGGCGCTGCAGCCGAGGGAGTTTTGATTGATAGTTTTGTTTCCAGTTCAGCTCGAGCGTTCTGCCCTGTTCCTTTCACCGAAACCATATCAACGCTGGATGGAAAAGCCCGTATTACACAAGTTTCCACATGAAAAGGGACCGCAAACTAGGTTGAACAGCCTTTAACAGGGGAATAAAGCTGCCTAAAGCTAATGGGGCAGTTTATTAGGTGGCAATTTCCTGGCAAATGACCAATTTGGGTCTCAAATCCCATAAGAGTGTATGTGAAAATGGAGATTGAGAATGAAAGCCCCTGGCATTTTAATTACGTGCGTCGCACTTACGAAGGAGACGCAGGCAGCTAGCAGCAGGATCCTGACCAGGAGGTCTTCAAACTGCTCCACCACCAACTCCCACAGGGATTTTCCTGAAATACACAAAGACAAACACCTTCATGCATCTGATACATCTGCGTCTTCCAATATAAAGGTGTGCCTTGATATTTAATGCTGTAAAGAACCTGAATGTTGTATCAACATTAGTTTTATGGTTTTCATTTGCAGATGCAAAGCGAGACAATCCCTGTATTTACACAAGGGTTGCAATGTGTGTGTCCATGGGTGGAAAGATGCAGGAGTGTACACTTCTAAAGTTTACCCCCCGAGTCTACAGAACAGAGAAGATCCTGGCTTGAGACACTTAATCAGGTAGTAAAGGGAGGAGGATTGCAGCTCACTGGAAAAATCAATATTTACCTTCTTCAGCTGGGAGCTCTGTGGATGTCACACCACGCCGGTTGTAAAGGAATCGAAGCAGCCGGGATGGAGAGCGCGTGGAGAGAGAGAGAGAAAGAAAGAGAACAGGGTGAGGAGGGGGGAAAGTCAAAGAGCAGTTAATACATTTGATTCACTCAGCCTGAATATAAGCCACATATATAAACAGCTCTGCAAACTTGTCCTTCCTGGTTGTGGTGATTAAACGTGGTGTGAAGGACGATGACACAGCCACACTGTTGTTGATAGTTACTGTCTTCTGCTGCATTGTTAATGAAAGGAACACAGGCTAATCTGAGTCTCATGGGCTAAGATTAGATGCAATATTCACCTTAGAGAGACGGAAAGCTATTAATTTCTACCTGAAGGAAATTACTAAGGATTAATTTAAAAATTAAAACTGAGTGATTTCTCTGTTAATCAGCTAAAATCCTTTTTATCCAGGGTGGTGGTTTAAAATACTTGTACTTTATTCTAATATACATTTTATTCCACTAGATTCATCTGAAAACTTTAGTTGCTCTCTACTCTTCACATTTAGTTTTTTAATAATACATTGAATAATATATTCATCTAAATGTTATGATGTTTTATTATAGGTTATGATAAAATAAGTTAAAACTTTATTAGTCCCTGAAGAGATTTCCACAGAAGTCAATGTTAGTATAACACTGAAGTGAAGTACATATTAATGCATCTACAATTATAATCTTGTAGTATAAGTAATGGATACTTTTACTTTTGGTACTTTAAGTAAATGTTGCTGCTTCATGTAATTTATTAAACATTCACTAGTTCCAGGTTGTGAGGATTAATAGATTCTCTCTGTTTTAAATTAAAAGTGTAACATGTTTCAACTGTGATTGGCATAAAAAAAGGCAATTTCAAGACATTGCTTTGAGCTCTGGGAACTTTTGTTATTTTTCTGTCAGCGTCACTTCATGTTCAATTAATTGAGCAACTGGAAGATGAAACATGAAAATAAATCAATAGCACGGAGCTGTGTCTGAGATGACTTTTAGAACAAAGTTAACCTTTGTTAGCAGCTGTTTGTCCAGGCAGCGTTTACCTGGATCAGAGCTGTGCTGGTCATTGACATTCACACTGCAGCCTCAGTCTGTGAACGGTCCGACTGTAATTCTCAGTCCCAGTGGTCAGTGCAGAGGCTGCTTCTTAACACACTTTTTTTTTTTTTTTTTTTTTTTGCATCAGTACGTGTGTAAGCTGCCATGAAAACAAACCAGAGAACGGAAACTCTTTGCTCTTTTTGTTCACATCATCTTGTTCTTTTTCATCACTTTACAAAGAAAAGCCACATTTTTCTGCTCTGCGTCTTAACTGGTCTGATTTGATTACCAGAACACAACACCCACCACACGCATGAGTCACTGCTGTGAGTAGAAAACACATCAGTCATATTCTAAAAACACTTCAATTGACAAGTACTGTTGATCAGTGTCACTGTGATGAGACGCAGGCACGCTTAGTCACCGCGTTTGTCAGGCCCTCATCAAGTCCAACGCCAAGCTGTGACCGAACAGGTCCAGTGTAACCAACACCATCCATCACGGCTCAGGAACCCAATAAGCCATGAGGACATTTTGCGCATCAGAGTCTTTTTGTTTTGTTATTATTTCTTCACCTGCAGAACATTTTATTACTCCTGAATCTATGCCTTTTAAGAAATTATTAATATATCCAGTATCCAGTGGAAGTAATAAAAGTACTTTAATTACAGTGTGCGATATAAAATGACTGGTGGAAAGCAGATTAGGAGGCAGTGGACTATGACCTGAAATGACAGCAGTGTTCTCCTTTGAGCAGTGGAACCCTTGAGTCCTGCATGTTTTGACCAGACTCCATTACACGAGTATCAAACGTGACTCTGTGGAGAGAGGAAACTGGAAAGAGAGGCCCATGACATAAGGGCAAAACCTCCTTCCAAAAACAAAGAGAAAAAAAAAAAGAAAAAAAGAAAAGAAAAACCTGCAGGCACTTACATTACACATGCTGCTAGCAGAAAGAGAAATCATGACTTCTGGAGTCAGATGTGTTTTTCAGCAGTCAAGAGGCAGCGAAAGCAATGGTTTCAGATGGAATAAGATTCTTAATTTGGTTCTGTAATAAAACTGTGGTGAGCAAACAGGCTATTAGGCGTTAAAGCCCAGAACGCTGATTTGATAACCTGCATATGATCTGCTCTATGTTATTAGTTTTGCATAGTCTATTAGGACACAAAATCCTGAGAGGAACCGACCCTCGCGCAGAGGTCATCTCTTGGCGTGGTGAATGACCATCCTCAGTGTGTGTTATATTAGCTGATGAGTCATTGTGAATTAACTTGCTGTCTGGAGGGTTTTCAGAGTTCAGGTTGGACACAGCCGAACTCACAGGGGACTTCTGGCTGCACTCTGCCAGCAGCAGAAATGTGGAGAAGTGGGTTCTGCTGTTTTCCATGCTCCACAAGTCTGACATAAGCCTGTTTCCCCATTACTGTGCCTCCCTGGCTGTATAATGTTTTTATGGCAGACAAGCCGGCTGCAGCTCCGAGGCAGGAGACAAAGACAGACTGACTGAAGGGACAAGACAGATGAAAGGAGAAAGAGAAAGAGAGAAAGCGAAGGAGGGAGGGAGGGAAAGGGCTGGAGGTGTTGAGTGGTGTTCCCCCGCTTCCCTCTGCCAAGGATTCCCTCAGTCATCTGGGCTGTGTCAACCCGAGGCTTGCCCAGGCACATTCCTGAATACTGACTTCACTTCTCTCTCTCCCTCTTTTGCTCTCTCTGTGTCCCCACAGCACCGCCCCACCTCTCCTCTCCGCCCTCCTGGCCCAGACAATGAATAAAAGAGCTTGTTTACACGCAGCAGAAAAGCTGAGCAGCGCCGAGCAGAGGGGAGACACTTCCTGGAGACAGTTGCCAACAACAGCAGGGAGCTGGTTTCTCTGTCCAGAGACTCAGGAAACAAAGCAGGAAACTGACTGTGTATCTATCTGCACCACATACCATGTTGTGATAAAGGACCTTTCACTAGCAGCTCCTCTTCTCTGTCTAGTCTGAATGAGTCCATTAACAAATTACTGCCTGGATTATTAGGACCCCCAGCAAAAATCACATTTGAGTGTGGTTAAGCAGCATTAACAAGCAGAAGTTGGGGCTCGTCTTGTCTGTAAACTACAAATACGAGAAAGGTTCAGCAGTTACCATGACAACTTGGAGCATGAGAGCTCCTTGAAAACACAAAGTAGCGTGCCAGGCTCTGTCAAAATTTACCAAGAATAACTGTTATGCAATCAGCAGGGCCTTGATACAGCACGCTCTGACTGAAACCATCACAAACCCCACACTCTGATGCAAACAAACTCATTCCTGACCTCGGCGAGCTACTTGTACACAGTTACCATGAGTGATTGCATACATACACCTCCCAATGAACAGCTGATGGCTGACTGGTACAGCTCTGCTGCTTCAGTAAGTGGCTCCAGCTCTGGGATCCCACTCTGTCCACTAACCATGAGAGTGTAAGACAGGTCTATAAATACCATGATGGGAACCCCTAATAACATGTCTACTATAGCTTCCTTTATCCACACTCTGCTAATGTATTTTCCCAACCACATGAGCTCTCAATGCATAAACCATATTAAATATAAATTATAAATGTAACCAGCTCTCCTCACTGATTATCTCTGACACACAGAGGGCATCACAGGTAACTGCAGGGGAGACGTCTGCAGCGTGACCAATTCGATGTTTCCCCCATTTACATAAATGTCAGTGGAGGTGCTTCCCTTCTCTGAGGAAATCATACACGACCGTGTCAAGTGGGTGAGTGTCAGCAGCTATCTTTAGCCGTCCCGCCGAGAAACCGCCGTGAGGATCAGAACAGGAGCAAGTGAGAGAGTGGCACCAAATCACTTTTCCGTAGCATAATGAAACAAGGACATGGAGCCAAGACATGCAGCTGCTCTTCAGTCATTATCGGCCCAGAAGCCTCTCGTAGCGGATTAAAGCTGCTGTGTTCAAACACGTGGATCAAACTGAACAACAGCCACAGCAACAGCTCTGCAAGGCTGTGCTTTGGTGCCACAGCACTTTCAGCTAAATGCTGGTAGGCTCACAATGATGAAGCAAACATGCTGACGTTTAACAGGTATAATCATAACCATCATCTCAGTCTGGTTAGTATTCACTCGGAATTTTGATCTGATGATGGAGCAAAGTTGCAGTTTTACAATTCAACTTGAATGTGTGCACACAATTTCATACTAATATATCCTGTAGTTGTGGAGATATTTCACTTAACACTTAAAAAGGTTAACTTGCACTAAAATCTAGGAGAAAAGGGTTCATCCTCTGGGAGCCATGAATGAGATATTTCACAGGTAGACAGATAGAAGACTTTATTGATCCCTTTGGGAGGTTACCTCCGGGAAACTGAATACAGTGTATAATACAATGTATATACAGTGTATATACATACAATATTAATTGCCTTTTGGCACCAAAAGAGGAACAAGAATTACCAAAGGCATTAGGATTCGCCTACTGGGGTCCATGATTATTTGTATATAATTTTATGACCAAATCACTTAAGTAGCAGTAACATTTTACTGACAATATGCATAACATTTATTCTATAAAACACTGACACATCCAGGCTCTCCTACACTAAACAAAAGGAAGGAAATGATGGTTAAATTTCAGTGAAAGGCAACTGATATCACCATGCAGAGGTAGGAAGGGATGGGAAGCCTTGCTTGTTAGAATTTATAACATTTTATTTGCTCTGTTTGAGCAACAGATCAGCCTCATGCTGGAGGAAATACTACCAACTGTCAGAGCTCCACAGAGAGCATTTCTTTTGTGAAGCTAATCTTTGAAAGACTTCGGTGTCAGAAAAGAAGAATTAGCATCAAAGTGGAGATTTTATCTTTTGGAGCCAATTAAGATGGCAAATGGCATGAGAGTTGTGTCAGCGGCTGCTGCAGCTGCTCATTGGTTGGACCGTTTCTGACATCATTAAGCTGTGGTCAGGGAAACTGAGGCTGGAATTTTCCCTGGGATGTTGCACACAATGGAGTAAAAATCTCACTGCTGCATAACTGTGTGGTTAAACTGAATATTTCTATACTTTTCAAAAACAAAGCAAAACTGTATATTGACTATTTCATCTTTAAAATCAACACATGATGAAATTACATTTCCTTTGCTACAAACATTTCTACACCAAAGATGACACAACATGAACACATATTTATTATCTGAGCAAAAACTTATCTGATCTGATGTCTTGTGTCTAATGGCAGACAAAACGCATTTAAAATAAATATACACTGAAGGACACCAAATAAACTCATTTCCCCATATTTTACAAAACACTACATGGTGAGCACTACAGCTAAGTTAAAGAGGAAAAGGAAAAGGGCCTGTCAACAGAGCAGGACATGCATGAGGTGATTAGCACAGAGCTGATATCTTGTCAGGGCTGGGAGCTTCCGCTTTAAGGTCACAGCTGTGCGAAGAAGCATTTTTTGAACGTCTAAACAGGCTGGTGAGAAAGATGGCACCAAGCCACCGAGTAGTCAAATAAAGAGGCTTGAATCCTGTGAAAAATAGTCAGCTATGCCCCTAATGGACAACTGAAATATCTGTGTTAAAATCTTGCTATTTATAGTTTTTATTCTAGGTTTGGAAACCAGTGCAACACTTCAATCTAATCAAGTGCCTGCTGCTGTACAACTTCTGAGCCCCGAAGCAAAGGAGGCCAATCATACTTGGGAAAATTTTAAATTGTGAAAATGTTTGAAAATTACATCACATTATAGTGTAGGAACTACACAAGATGTTCTTGTGTTTTAGGTACATGGGCCAGATGTGGCCATCGAACAGGCCTGGTGGGTCTGGCACCGTGTAGTTCCTAATTACATTAAATACAATGGAATTATATTATACATATAATCTATTAAAACTGGATGTGGCTTAAATTTCAAATTATACAGTTCTGGTATATCAACATGAAATTACATAACTCTAAAATATAATATATGAAAATTATACTAAATGAGAAATCATTCAGCACATTCCACAGTAAGACAAAAATCAACTACTGAATATTTGCAACTGGTCAGAAATGTGTGGCCTAACTGAAACCCACATGGTGAATTCAAAGAAAAGAGAAAAGGTTAAAGAGTTTGGACAAATAAAAAGTAATGAATGGACTAACAGGAGAAGAAATGCCTTGTTCTGTTTGGACACTGTGTTCTTTTCATTGCTACTTGTTTTTTCTTTTAGCTGAACCTACCCCAGCAAAGTGAAACAGGTTTATCCATCTGATCCTCAGCACATGACTTTTCTATTATTTACTTATTTTTCCAGACAATGACAAATGACACAAGTTGTTTTACACGCAGCTCATTACACTGCGCAAACATCTCATCTCTGTCTGAGTGCTTTCAGATGACCTTGTGTTGATTTTACGGTATACGCCGAGGGCTCACATACACACACACACACACACACACACACACACACACACACACACACACACACACACACACACACACACACACACACACACACACACACACACACACACACACACACACACACACACACACACACACACACACACACACACACACACACACACACACACACACACACACACACACACACACACACACACACACACACACACACACACAATGTTACCGTCAAACATCTTTAAGATGTGAACATCTTAAAGAGCATGATGGCGACTGACAGATGAAAAGGTGAGAGAGGAGAAAGCGAGCCAAGTGACAGGCTTGAACAGGATCACAGTTCCTTTGAAGGAAGCCGGGCAGGTACACACAGAGCCCAGCCGAACAGGGAAGTTACTCAAATGACTTTTCTGCAGCTTAACTCTCCTTTCTTGGCTCACTTCACTCCAACACTGTTACCACAACTGGACAGTTCACAGAACAAGTGTCAGTAAAATTAGAAACCAGAAACCTCTGATCGAAGGCCGTGATGCAACGTGCCGTCATGTGTCTGTCAGCGCGAAGGAGGTGGAGGAGGAGGAGGAGGAGTTGCAGGAAACAGCACAACTCATCTCGTATTTCAAACATAAGAGCGACTAAGTCGAGGCTGCTTTTATGTTGAGTTGCAGAACAGGAAGAGAAACAACACTGTGAGTGAGATCCCACTGGAGGAAGTTGTAATTATTATTCGTAGCTGAGTGAGGAAAGTGCAGTAACATTGCATAATTTACCAAGGACGTAAAAACACCTTTTAGGTGCCAGAGGGTTAATACACCCCAACATTTCACTACAAGCTCACATGTCTACTAATTTGGTCAACATAAGAATTACAACAGATTCATGTAAGTGAAATCATCAGAGGCTCTGTGAAGCTTTTTGGCAGTGTACTAACTGATGAGATGGCAGATAGGTTTGTCTTTACTGCCATCAGCGGATGTTGAGGATATTGTTGTTGACTTTGCTGAAAGCTTTTCTAACATATTCAGGCTGTAACTGAGGAGTTAGCAGATGTTTCTAACACTGAGCGCTGTAACATGATGGTGCAATGACATGCATTGCGAGGTTGTTTAACCTGAATGCGTTACGCAATTGTACCACTCTCCTGTAGGGAGTGTCAAGACAAAAAATGTTTGAATCCAGACTGATTTTAAGGTTCTTCAGCAGAGCAAAGTAATTTAGAAAATCATCTATCGAGCAGGGTTTGGTTAATAATGCATCTTAATTCAACAACACTATGTTTTAAAGAATGAAGAATTAAAATCATAGAATTCTCCACAAAACAGTTCCTCCTTCATGTGACAGTCCTCCACCTGATTGTCAGCTGTCACCTGAGCTACCTACAAACCAACCTCCTCAAAAAAAGAAAAAAAAAACTGATTGCTCATGGGGACATTGTGCCCTTTACGTGACACTTCGTAAAAATGAACACAACGTGCCTTTGAAATCGGGGTTGAGAAGACACAGAATACCATCATCAAGCAACACAAGCTGTAACAGCACAAACATTCTTTGTGCACCCACACATACGGAGCATGTGAGTGTATATGAGTGAGTGTGTGTGTGTGTGTGTGTGTGTGTGTGTGTGTGTGTGTGTGTTAGAGAGTGAGAGAGAGAGGCTTGTGACTTCCTCTACTACATCAGAATCAGTTATTTCACCACAAAAGTGATAAACTGTCGTGTAAATTCTGGCGCTTGTAGTTCTCAACAGTAAAGTAGCAAGATTCCTGTAACATATATGTACGTGTGTGTGTTGGTAAATGAAGTTGCTGGTGGTCCATAAAAGGAAGGTGTGAATCAAAGGTCAGGCACCACCTCTCTGCTGCAAAGACTTTGTAGAAAAGGCTGTCCAGATGTGTGGGCTAAACTTATTTTCCTACGACTCAGAAAGGGATCAGAAACTCTGACGCTGGTCAGTGGGGCTTCTCTCTCGCAGCACATGAAAGTGCCGACAGGAAGCCAGGAAGCTTTGACGTTGCTTTCCTGTCTTGACTTACAACGTGGCGCGTAAAAACAATATGAAAAGCAAGATCACATACAAACTATGCCCGAGCTACACAGCCATCAAAGACAAGTTAATGAGACAGCACAGCTTTGAACAAATAAATTATGTCGGCTACATATAAAGGTTTAATGTGAAAGCTTTCTCTACTGCTGAGCATGGCTTTTAGCCAGGAGAGGAAGATGGCTATGGTCATTTACCAAGAGGTTCGGCCATCTTTGCATTTACATGACTAGAGGCTAGAGGCCTCTGAGCAGTGCTGCTTCTTCGGGGCAGACTGGGATGCTACAGTGACAAGACTATGGAGCTAGCTTGTTAGCATGCTAACATCAATAGAGAAAAAATGTGATATAAATAGAAGCAGCATTATTGCTGGTGAGTAAATTACTGTTGATCCAAATGCTCACTATGTGACAATAACAAAAGATTCTCTATAGGCACTTAAGGAAAAAAAATACCCATTACAAACCTAACTTCAACGCATTTCTGCTGCATTTTAAACTTCCAAGTTATGTATAGAAGCAATGAGGACACACTCTCATCATGTATTAATTGTGGGGTTGAGGGGACAGCAGACAGTTGTCAGATGTCTCTGGAAACCAGTAGTGGTTAAACTCCCTCATCAAGCCCAGAGGGAGATGAAGTGTATAAACCCTCCCCGGTCTCACGGAAGTCATATCCTCCTTCCCTGCATGTCAGACATTGATGGTTATCATCTCCTGTTCACCCTCTTATATCCACACTGACAACAGTTAATGTGGACCTGTTGTTTTATATGAATTATCCTTCTGATAGTCAGATGTTACTAAGCATTACACAGAGTGAAACACTGCGCGCATGTCAGTGTGAGTGGGGTAATCGTCGTACCACCCGCAAACAGCTTTAAACAGACGCTCCCTGGAACAAAACCCCAAGGCGCACACACACACGCGCACACACACACGCACACACACACACACACACACACACACACACACACACACACACGCACACACACACACACACACACACACACACACACACACACACACACACACACACACACACACACACACACACACACACACACACACACACACACACACACACACACACACACACACACACACACACACACACACGTAGAGAGAGTCCTTACAGACAACTACAAAGTCTGTGGTTTGCTTGCAGAGGGGAAGGAGGCGTTTAGCAGCTGTACATCACTGTGCAATGACATGTAATGAAATAGTAAACAAACCAAAGCCAATTTAAGTCCTGTTTTCCCCTTTTTTGGCCTTTAGGGCAGCAGCTTAAGTGGATAACCCCATGTGCAGCCAGCCCAAAAAGGGAAAAAAGGTATTCCCTCCCTCCATTTATCTGTAGCACACTCACACAAGACAGGAAGTTCACAGCTAAAAGCGAAAGAGATGTTATCTGAGGCAAGACGTTGCTTTTTTCCATGAAGTCATCACAAGCCCCTGGGTAGAGTGGCTGGCTGCAACAAAAGGGCTACTGTTAGACTGGCACAATGTGCTGCTCTACTCCACAGCTTGGCCACACATGCAAATGACAGGAGGGAAAGGTGTGGTGATGTCAGGTCTGAGCTCAAGGCGAAGCACCAGCTGAGTATAAAAGATGATGAAAACTACAGGGGGCCATCGTGTTTATGAAAGCTGCTGCACCATTCACACTGACAGAAACTAAACTGTACCATCACCTGATTAATGTTGACTTTAGTTGTTACCGTTGCTGTTTTGACAGCACCATTGTGATCTTTATCACTCTATAATCAACTATTTTAAATGACTTCACATACCCACTTCCCTCTCTAATGTTGTAATTTGAGCAAGAAAGTGCAGGAACATGTGTCGAACAACTGTTGAAAGTGAAAACAGGTTGTTCAAGATTTTCTGTTTCATTATCTTCACAAGCTCATCTTCTTCTACACCAGCAGCCTGAGCGCGCCTGCCCTACACTTCCTGATCCCTGCATGACAGCCAGGGATGTCTTGTCTTTACGCACACGCGCGCACACACGCGCACAGCAGCACATACTGTGTCAATAGTTGATCAGAGAGCGGGTGCGCGTTTGTTTTCGACAAGAATAAAGCTGTTCTTAGGAACTGAACTTGACATATTTCAAAGCAGACCTGGCAGAAGTGACTTCTGGTGACGAGCTGAATAAAGAAAGTCGCTCTGGACGAATGATTTCAGTCGATCAAGTAATCAGATATCAGTTTATCTGCATCGATATCTACCTTTTTTCCCTGTTTGTCTGAATTTCTTACTTCAACTGTTGCGACGAACACTGAACCATTTCTACACAGGCATGTGCATCAATGACTGTGCCACTTACATTTCCACTGACTGTGCGCCAGAGGGAATATGTTTTAACGCGCACGAACAGCCTGAAGTCAAACAGGCTCTTGTTGGATTTGGTGGCAAATAAATCGATACAGACTGAATTTACGCGGCAGCTATGAAGTGAAATGAAGAAAATGCGGATGATAATATGAATAAAACATGAAACTACTCACCGTTCGGTCCATATTTCTCCAAATTTACTTTGACTTGTTCCTGAGTCAGCCCAGTGTTTTCGTTCACGCCGAAGTTGTCTAAAACTTCAGTCGCCGATTTAGTGTGAGCATTTTCCATCTTGGTGGAGCGGGTTTAAATGATCAGATTGAAATGCATGTAGTACTGAAATGCATGTACTGTGACAATCAAGAGGGTGTGCGCGTGTGTGTGCGGCGTGTGTGGGGGGGTAAAGGGGGGAGTGAAACAGCAGTAATTTCCACCGACGGACGTTCAGGCGGCTGAGACTCGGTCGCTTCGCTCTGTCACCTGTCCCCCCTGAAGAAAACCTCCGGATCCGCGGTAGAGACGCTGTTGTTTCTTTACTGATCGACTGCCGCTGCTACTTCATCTCCATCTGAAGGTGTGCTGTGTCTGTGCCGGGGCGGACCGCCTCCGAGCTGTTGAACACTCCCTCCTGCGCGCTCATTGGCTGCGCGTACCTGAGCGGAGGGTTCGGCTGCTTCATGCAAACACTTGAAACATCTTCCTTTAAAACAGGATACACAAAAACCTTCGCTGATGTTTGTTGCACAACATCTCCACAAAGATGATTGTTAATGCCTTTTTTTCTAAGGTTAATCAGGTTTAAACACAGTCAACTGCTTATGCGCCTCTGGAGCAGAAGGGGACGCAGCGCCTTGCTCAAGGGCACAAGCAGACAGTAGTCATCAATCCTTCAGCCTTTATTTTATTTACTGCTGTGAACGTATTCACATGTAGTCTATTGTACATTGTTAGTCTCCTAAGCTGCCCTGGAGCCAGATACACAAACATTATGTAATTCTAGTCAGTTAGGGGCCGTTTTACTTTTACTGAGAACTACTGAGATGAAAATAATGCTGACTATAAGAGACAACAACTCTTCCTTCCAGGCTACTTTCCACAGTAAGCCTGTCCTCAAATCTGACAAGAACAGAAGAAAGTGTGGCTTGTAATTCGTGGTTGTTTGTAGAGTCAGCAAGGAAATAAAAATTTCTGCAGAAGATAATATGGTATAATCACTTCAAATATGTGTTTTGAGCCACACATTTCTGAATCTCCTTAATGAATGAAACACTTCGGTTCAGGAAAGGCTGCACAAACTGTGTTTGCTCAGCGTTTACCCTGAGGTTGTTTATCAGATGAAACAATCCTCAACCTTACAGCAAGATTGAGAGCAAAGGGGACAACATTTAGTGTTTTTCAGATTCTCTGCGCATTTTGTTTAAGCAGCAGCTAATTGCGGAGTAGAGGCTCAGAGCCAGTGTAAGTTAATGATCAGAGAAAGGACGACCAGAGTTTCCCATGTAAATACTCAGTGGATTTGTTGTTTATTTACAGGATACAGCACTTTTATGACAGAAACATAGTTTTTATCTAACAGGCATTCATAAGAAAAAAAGGGCTGGAGAAAACCACAGCAAACTGTGATGTGTTGTTGTTATTCTGTCAGCGCTGAGTCGGACATTTTGACCTGCACAACAGCAGCTAAACACAGCGTCTCAGACTCTGACAGCTGTGTTTCTCATCCTTGCAATATTACCAGACTTGTTCTGTTAAGGAGGCTGAGAAAGAGCATCTTCATTGAGTCCAGTCTTTGGCTGTCCTGGTGCTGAGAAACAGCCTCACATTCTTTAGGACCAAGGTTAAACACTATTGCTTCGGATCTTTGCCAATTCAGGAGAGAACCAAAGGACAGTACAGATAGAGGACACTTAAAATGGAATAAAACATGACTTTCAACACTGCATCAATTCTCCACATAAAAATATGTATTTAAGACCAGGAAATAAGTGTACAGGTACATCCACATATATAAATGTAACACACAGAGGAAGAATAATAGGCTTATAATTATTATGTAGATCAACAATCACAAAGTAAATATGTAATTTAAATTTAACACTTGATAGTCTCATGTATTAGTAAGAACCATGCAACAGTCTTAAATTCAAGTCCTAAGTTACAGCAGTAATAATATCATGGATCATGTAACTGATATATCACCCAACATCATATTTTATCAGTATCATTAACAAATAGATGAAAAAGTAACATTTTACTGTGGTAGCTGGTCCAGTTTCTGATATGTGCAACTGCTTTATATGTGTATTATTATTTTTGATAAAAATCAGGGGGTTTATAGAAATGAAATCATGTGAGAACTTGTATAAATAAAGGAAATGTCTCCTTGGTGGAACATGACAAAGGGCTATTATACTTGTTAGATAAATGTGGCAGAATATCATGAAGAACAAGAGCTCTCAACAACATAGTTGAGTACAAGGAGAATTATTTGCAAAATAGCTCTAATGTGAAGTGTTGTACTTGATGAAATAAATAACATTTAATCACTAAAATTCTATGTTTTTATGGCATAATAATGAACCAGTGTCACCAAATGTACTTCTATTCCTAACTATGTTCATAGCATAAGAATTTTTATTGCAAATTAGCAACGTTCTATTTAATAATTTAGGTTTTTTAAATCACCAGTCATGTTACACTAAGGGATTCCTCTTGAAACTATTCATGTGTATTAATATTATTATTCCTTAGTGACGTGTTGTAATAAATAGACTTGAAAATTCCTGTCTCTTCCTGTTAGTCTATAAACTTTCAAACGACCCTCAAGGCTCCAAAGTAATTTGACATTTTAACCCTCTGTCAAATAAATAATCTTTTACCAGGGACATCATAATTATGTACTGGTGACTGATTATTTATACAGGATGCAAAATGTATGACAGATCATTTATGGACACTCTTCTTGTTTGTTGTCATCTGACACATTCATTTTGGTCCCTTCCAGCAGCTTGTTTCAGCCACAGATACATACAGGTGCAGCAGCAGTGAATCAAAATGCTGAGCGCTTCTCACTCTAATAACCCCGGCAGCTCTCAGTCTAGAAAAAAATGATCTCTCAAAGCTGAGAAAACAAGCATAAGTCTACACAAAAACATTATTTTGCATACCATTTACTAAGACCCCATAGGACCTGAACTTCCTGGAAAACTGTCACTTCCTGGAAAACATTAAAGGTGACCTCATGCGACATGTGTGGTAGGTGTAACCTAAACTTACAACCAATAAAACTGGCACATACTTATTAAAAAGGCATGCGTTTCTGTCAAATTAAGATCCCTCTAACTGACATCTGATTGGTTCAAACTTTGAATCATCACCCTTGTGCTTACATGAAGGACACATCAGGCCTACTTCAGGCTATTGCATGGTTTATTAACAGAACATTAGTGTTTACAATGCTCTCCAGCTGGCCTCTTTAGAGCTGGTGTTTATGGGACAAATCAGCAGTTTAGTGATGCAGTAGCAGAAGTTTAATGAATTTGCCCATTCATCGCAGACTGGGGAAGAATCAGCCAACTACATGCAAGTAGGGAAACCGATGCTCCAGATTTCCCTTCCATCACTTTATCCTGAGTGTAAGGTTACTGCAGCACAATCTCCCCACAGTATGCAGATGCTGAAATGGGTCTACTGTTGGAGATCACAGGCACTGGACTGGGACCACGTTGGGCACAAAGTATAAAAGGAACAAGGTGCTCCAATTCTGTCCTCACTCACAGCTGGCCTCCTCTCTCACAGAGAAAAAAAATCGTGTATTTATATCTGGAGCTTACGTAACTTCCAGAGCTGCTGTCTGGAGGATGGAAGCTGCTACATGAAGTTCTCAGATGCCAAGTGCCTACAAGTGCCCTCTCACTTTGCTTTGGAGGTTCTGTCTTTGCCCCTGCGTCAATATTCAGATCCAAAGATTTCTATTTTAAAAACCAGACCTCACTTCAGCTTTCCACAGATCCCCAACAGACACAATCACAGGCTCCACTTATTCTCCTCGCTGCCCACTCACACGCACAGTCAGTGAGATTATGGTTAGTCATCAGCGGTATCCACTCATGGCTTGAAGTTCTCTCTAGACTTGTGTGCCTTTGCATCAACCCTTATGGTGACATAAATTTCGAGAAAACCCCTTCGATGCCAAAGCTCTTATGAAGAGGAAATCCCCACCCCGACCCCCCTACTTTGGCTCACTCCCTCTTTCCCTTCACTGGCACACACTGGGGGACTGTGCTAGTCTCAGCGCCAGTCACACAACATTTTCCACACAGCAAAGTCAGCCTTCCAATAGCATTTCCCTTCCCCTTTCGCTTGCAGCTTTCATTTGCATAAGGGAAATGAGCCATGGCCTCCCAAGCATAAAAAAAAAAGATATTTCCCTCTACCTTGCACGTGATGGATCATAAACCTACTATACCTCCATCTAAGACAAGACATGGCATTCTCTGTGTACCAGAACCTGAATTCAGTTTTTTTTTTTTTTTTTTTTTATTTGATATAAAAATATTTTGAATTTGACTTTTTGCAAAACAGCCACCTCTGATTTTTTTTTTCTTCCCTCAGAGCTCAGTACATTTGACGTCTCTGGTGCCTATACAAAGGGCCGCCGTGTTGGGGACAAACAGCTGCTGCTGCCACTGACTTTGAATCAAGGAGAAGTGATGTGAGTCAGAAAACAGTCTGGAGCAGCTGTACTTGACAAGATGCTCAAGTGTCCACCCCGCCCAGCCGCTTTGCCATTATTAAACCTTTCCCCTTGTTTTCCACTTTCTCCTTCCCCTCTTCCCCATTCAGGGAGCTCAGCACATCTGTGAGAGAGTTATCATTTCACAGTCTGGTGCAGCTGGATGCCACACAGCCTGTCAAACCCCGGAGGAGATGGGAAATGTTTCATCAGCTGAGAATTGTCTGCTTTTACAGTGTCTTAATACCAACGTAATATTTTAAATGCAACTCCTGGATAATGTTTGAAATAGCACTTCACGCCTTTGATATCCAGGATTAAAGTAAAAAAATATACACGGTCCATACTCCAGATGGATGAAGAGATGGATATATAGAACTTTAACCTGTTTGTACTGGCAGAATTTGCTGGAAATTTGAGAAATAGCACCCACCTTCTGTCTTGTAAAAAAAAATTAAGCATGATTTCCAAAATCTGGCCTTGTGGCCATCAACGTGCTGTAGAAGGTGGTGGAAGGAGTTCATGCTACTTACTAGTCAGTTACTTAAATTATCTTGTGGCACCAAACCGCAATTTTTAACATGAAAGATTCTGATGTGATTTAACACCTTTAACTAGCCTTAATGAGGCAAGTTGTCTCACTGCTTGCAGTGGAATCATGTCTGGAGGGTTCAGTCTTTCACACAGAAAATACAAAATTCTTTGAGTCTTTTTTAAACTTTTTTTCATCTTTTTCAGCTGATTTTCCACAATTAAGTCAACAAGTCCTCAATTCCACTATGAGGATGATTTCCTGTGTGATGCAGGTGTGACAAAACATAACATAATGTTACCCACAATGCCACTCAAATGCAGACAGTTTTTGGTGTGTTGTGGTAGTACTGAGAGCATAACCTTAAGAAGGGCTCACATCACTCCACTGCTCACTGACTTCTGCTGGCTATCCATAGCTGCCTCGATCAAATTATTTATTGCACCTGAGGAATAAATTGTGTTGGATGGTGTGTATTTGAGACAGCAGGATCATTAATGTTCATGTGAGTGTATGTGTAGTAGCGTGGTAGTGTAGTGTCAGGTTTTTTGGAGTAAAATAAAGCTAAACAAAACAAACAATTGCAGGCACAGGCATGGTTAGAAGAGAGAGAGAGCCAACCTGAAAACTGGAGCATTTTTATCCTGTGGAGCACTGGGCCTGGTGTTCTCGAGATCTGGTTTAAAATATGCCACTGTAATCATCACCTACCTTCAAACTCAATATAGGCAGCAACACAACACACACAAACAGACAGGGGCCATCACAGTCTACAGAGTCACTTCTGGGTCTGTAGCCAAATGGTGTCTGGCATCAGCATCCCTGCACACAAGTCAGTCTCAGTCCAGACTGTTCTCATAACACCCTAACATCCCTAACTAGCACTTAGTCTGAACTGAAGCACTTCTTACTTGATCTTCTTGCACTTTGCCTTATTGAACTGATCCAGCACTTGTTTACTCCCTTAATGTTTTCTGCTGCACTGAGGCTTTAGTGTTGTTCTTCACTTGTAAATGGCATGGGATAAAATCATCTGTCAAATGACCGAATGCATCTGAATTCCCATACATTCATATATGCTCAGTAAAGCTCTTGTTTTGTCCAAGCAAAAATCTTCCAAGAGTCTATAAACACATCATACTGTTCCTCCTGGAAAACATTTTTCACTTGAAAAATGCTAATTTGATATTTGATCTGTATGAGGTCTGACAGCGTGTGATGACTGAACAAAAGGCTCATCAAAAGCTTGAGATGTGCAAAATGAACATGTTGGAGCAATTCCAAGGTTATATATTTAAAGTGAGCCCATATTTGTTTTTTCTTGTTTCAGCCACAGTGTATAAATTATAAAAAAAAGACTATAAAAAAGAAAAAGATTATTAAAAAAATTATAAAAATTATTTAAAAAAAAAAGATTATAAAAGAGTCATTGAGAAGATGAGGTGAAGTTTTCTATCATTAGCTAACTTTAGCCGCAATAAGCTATTGGTCAAAGCAGGCCAAGTAAGACTGAAGTACCAAAACAACTGATGTGTTCTCATGTCTTGTGGTGGCACTAGTGGGTGTTTGGAGAAAAACCAGCATAGTTACAGTGCAGAACGTTCAAGTTTTTATTGTCATCAGTGATCATTCTTGCTGCTTCCAGTAGGGTTCAAATCAGCTGGTTGAATTCATCAGAACTATTTCATTGGTCTTGATTAATGTTGATATTTGCTTTTGACATGATTAAACTGCACAACCTTTGACGGCCCACTTTCTACACTTGTCACTATTCATTTTCCACTCTCCTCAAAGCCAACTCTTTAATTTGGAATAGGCTAGTGAGGCTCCATGCACACACAAAAACACACGTACAGACACACACCCACACACACGCACGCGCTGTCAACATCACTACTTCCAGGCAGGCAGACTATTTGCTACTCAATCATTTTTGAGCAGGATGAGTCACTGTAGGATGACGGGGCTCATCCTGTCAATCAATCCATCTATAATGGAATCAAATGCTGCATATTAACCAATTATCCATTCACTGATGATGTGTGTTTAGGCAGCCCAGTGTTGAACACAGAGTCTACCCCACACACATAACAGATCAGATCCTGGAGGGACAAGATGGAAACCAGCATTAATATCAGGGATTGATGGTCTGTCTCATCTGATCACAGAAAGACTGTGACGACTATCTAATACATAGCCAACTAACATCTAACAAACTTTTATATTTGTTTGTTTTCACATTATGGTTGATAGACTGGCAACCTGTCCAGGTTATACCCTTCCCTCTCTCAAAGTCAGTTGTGATTGGCTCTAGCACCAAAGTGACACTTAAAGAATTAGTCGTATGGATAATGAATGGGTACTTTCATTCTACTTCGAACTAGTTGTTGCAGGTTTACGAGGCTGGTTATTTGTAAGACATGATCATTTTAATCAAAGAAATGTAACAGCTGTGAATTAAGAGGTAGAGGAGGGATTTACAGCTCCTCCAGGCCGTGGGTCAAAGGGCTCCTGGGTAAGACAGTAAATCTTAAATTGCCCTTATTGGCTGTCCCATTAAATGTGAGTGTGAGTTTCACTTGTATGTGGCATTAGGTAAAAGTGTCTGACAAGTAATTAAATTTAAATGCAATTAAAGCAATTGTACACTTCTTTTACACCCAGCAAAATATTCTTTGAGACGTGTCTTAATTAGTACAAAATTAGAAATATTAATAGTATAAATTTAATAACAAATTAACCGTTTCTGTCCTGAAGCAAAATGATTCACATTGACATCAGTGCCTCAGGACTCAGTCCACAATCAAATCACTAGTCTCCAAAGCCAGACCTCAGAGTGTCTGCGTTTAGTCAATATGCTATAGACACATTGCTTGAGTTAAAGAAAAAGAGAAATATAATTAGAGGAAACTATTCCAAAGAAAAGAGAAAAAGGAACGCTATCACCTGTAGAGACACAGCAGTTATGCCTTGTCCTTATCCCTTGGATCAGTAGTACAGAGATTCATCTTACTCAGCCTGTTCATTGACTACTTGATCTTAAGTTTTTCTTATATGAAATCTATTGCGTTTGTGGACTCCCCAGAGATGCCGCTTACTAAAATCCTCTCACCTTCATTGAAACCTGTGCAGAGCACTTAAGATGTTACAGAATTGATTAACCGGGAGCAAACTGTTTAATCAATAACTATGGATCTGAACTGCGTCTGCTTTTAGTTAGAAGCCAAATCAAATTTTCTGTGGTCGCAAAGACATACAGCTCGGGACTGATCCCTGCAGTGACAAATGGGGAGGGGATTTTAAGATTAAAATGCACTTTATTTTGAATTAAACTGAACCAAACATATACAACTGTTTTGTAAATTAACAGCAGCATGAATTAAGAAGTGTATCACTGCAGATAATGTTGGACAGCTGAATAATAAATGTTGATGTTAGCCCTTGTCCAGGTGATGAATTGAATTTTATATTCAGGATTTGCTCTTCTAGCTTGTCTCAGGCATCAGCCCCTTAGTGTTATTAATAGCAGTGACGACGAACCTCTGAAGGCTCCTTCTATCTGCTCCTGAGCTCCTACATGTTAAGCAGACACCACTGGTTTGACAGGTCATCTACACCAATTAACTCCAGGATGAGATGCTGTCAACAAGTGCAGGGGTTTGAGAACTTTCATTGGGCTCTGATGTGACATTACAGCTGCAAGTGTGAGTATCCAGACAGAGCAGTGTGCTTCAACATGATTGATATTTTGTTGACACTATTTTTGATGGTGAAAAGTTTTACTACATATTAAAGAGGGGCATTCTTTCATGCGATAGTAATTGTTTCTTGAAAGTCACATGGCTTCATCTAATCATTTCTCCACACTAATCATCACCAAGGACAGACTGGGCCAATGAGGGGCATCAAGTGTCGGGTCTTTCATTCCCCCAAAGAGTTTTTATGTAAATTACCAATGAACACGCTTCTCCACATCACAACAGACAGAGAATAACAACAACAGAGGCTGTCACTTCCTGTCAGACAGCTCCAATTACCAATCAGTGACCTGGGAAACAGACAGTGTGATGGAGGGAGTAAGTGGGTGGTGGGGGTAGGAGACAGAGAGGCCAGATGATGCTCAAAGCAATAATGTAGGATCCGAATGAATGAGGAGAATGCTGGGAGCTGCTAACAATATTTTCACAACCTTTTGTTTGAAGGTGGGTAAACAGAGTTTAGGTCGGTTTACTCACCACAGTTTCTCTGCATGTGCTACTCTGAGGGGAGACTGCATCATTTTTTCATTTCAGTGAAAAACATGTTTAAAAAGACAAAAGTCAACTTCTCCTACTGTCTGGTGAACTCTTATTTATAACATTAGCTGCTGTTGACCTTCACATACAGTTGAAATAAAGAGTCTACATAATCTGTGCACACATGGTTCAAAAGGTTTTTGTGATGAAAAAAATGAGACCAAGATAAAGAATTTCAGAGCTTTTCCACCTTTAATATGACTTACAGGTGGTTGTATACATGTGCATAACCTTCACCTAATACATTGAAGCACCTTTTCCTTTTATCACAGCATTCAGTCTTTTGGGGTGAATCAGCATGCCTCAATTACTTAACTTGGCTATATTTGCCCACTTTTCCCTGTGAAAACCTCAAAAAAGTGTCAGACTGTGAGAACATCAACTGTAAACTACAGTTGGATTCAGCTCTGAACTCTGACGCAGCTGTTCCAAAACTTTAATCTCAATGTTTACGCTTTTAGTGATTTATTTAAGTTATTTAAGTTATTTTGTGTTAATTTGGATGTATGCTTTGGTTTGTTGTCATTTTGAAAGTTATAAAATTCCTGTTTATCTTCAGCTTTCTAACAGCCACCTGGAGGTTCAGTGACTGGTATTTGAACTGTCCATACTTTTCTCCACCTTCACTGAAGCTCCAGTTCCTGCTAAAGAAAAACAGACCCAAACCCTGATGCTGCTGCCAGTATGCTTCATCGTAGATATAGTGTAGAGTGTTGGACAAAAAAATGAAAGCTTGTTGTCATCAGACCATAACAACTAGCATAACAACTAGCAATGTCACTCCACAGGTGCTGTAATAAGATGTAGATGAAGCCTGTGCAGGATGCAAATTACACACACTTTGTTCTGTAAGACAGGACCCAGAGCTTTCTGACACATCTCCTGACATGCAATGTTCAAGCTCCATAACAAGGAAGCAACTCTTATTAGTCTCTCTGCACTCAAAGTTGCCAAGGCAGACAGGGAGTCATCCTTGATCTGGCATCCCATGGGAAATTCTTTTCTCACAGTATGTGTGTACGTCTTTGTGGTTGCATGTATACTTGTCTGAGAGAGGACTGCTGCTTCCAGTGGTGACCTGGCTCTCCCCTCCCTCCGAGTGTTTTTAATGAGGGACAGATGGCTCCTCACTGTCAGCATCTCTTCCGTTCATCATCTTTTTCACCAGTCCACAGTCTAACACAACACAGAGCAAATGGCAGCTTAATGACAAAAGCTCTGGTGGCAAAGTGCACAGGCCCTTTATATAAGCACAAGAGTGTTGTTTGGTTTGTACTCAAGAGATGAGTCAGGCTGTTTAGTCGCATGCAATATGACAAACATTGTCAGATGGAACAGATGGACGAGGATAGTAACTCGTCAGTTTGAATATCAACACTTCCCGTTTTAGAATAAATGTGTGACCTTATTCAAATGAGCTGAAAGAGCTACACTTCCTCTCTTCAGAGTCCTGCCTCCCTGTCACCAAAGCAGGGCTTAAAGAGCCCAGGCACTGTATGACAGGTTTCAGTCCAATCTAACAGCAGCAGCACCAGGTTTCATGACTGTGTCCCTGTGGATCTGATTACGTTTGTGCCACACAGTACAAATCCCTCCTCTCAGTTTAACCCACTGACCCCTGGAAATATGCAGAAGGAGTAATTATTACTTTGAAATCTTATGATGTTCTGCCAAATATTCTATGGATATAACCTGTATTCATGTATTACCAAAGAAAGGCCAGTTTAAAGAACATATATTCAGAATTTTTAAGAATAAATAAATAAATAAATGACAGAAACAGATTTTGCAACAATAGTAGCTTTCATACAAATTCATTCTTGGCCACTTGACGAATCTAAGTCCAATTTTCACTTTCTTTTAACTTTTTGGTGTCTTACAACTCCTGGAGGAAAGGTCTGAGTCATTTCAGCTGCTAAATGTACCACTATGTTCACCAGATAGTTTCTGACATCACTTTTAGTGCCCAGATGTACAAATACAATAAAATATGTAAAATAATACGTAATAATACGTAAACAATATGTAAAAACTACACTTTGGCAGATTAAATAGGAGAAAAATACACAGTGCCCCCAGCTATGTCTTTCATTTTTATAGAAAAGTAGCGGGACATTTCAAATAGTCCCCAAGCTAAACTCTCTACACCCAAGGCAACTGATGGGTTATAAATACCGACATGCAAAGACACAGTACAACAGATGTCTTTTCACAGCAGTCATAAGTTTTAACCACTCTTGTGAGGTTGGTGAGCTGTCAGTCATGGATACAGTTTTGCACTAAAAGGAAATAGGGGGAGGAAAAACACTCTAAGGCAGGTGGATCCAAGATCAGTCAAAAAAAAAAAATGTTGGTGTTCCACTCACACTCATAATAGTGATGAAAACAGCTGCACTGCGGAATATACAGACAGTCTAACATATCAGGCACATTCTTCATAGTTTCTGGACTCTGGAGAGATACTGAAATGGTCTGAGGGCTTTTTTTTCAGTAAAATACCAGCTGGAAAACCAACATAATCCAAGAATTGTGTCTCAAAAAGTATACAACCTATGACAAATTATGTCCACTCCTTGTTTCATCCATCCATCTATCTGAACCATTATGCCGCCCTACTTGTTTCAGTGTGAGATTAATCTATGAGGTAGAATGGTCTTAAAATACAGCATATTTAACGTCCAGAGGAACATGATACAGTACAACACATAAAAATCATCTGCAAGCAAATGAATGTCTCTATGGTTGATTTTAGTTTCCATCATCTGGCTCTAAGGCTGCAATAGGCGGCAGATATCAGGTGTAAAATGGGGCCAAATGTAAATGCACTGCATTTACATCTGGTCCTTAATGCACATTCAACAACCACATAAACAAAAACAAGCTTTCCTGGATAAACATGCAAAACAAACTGATGACAGGCTGCACTCATATTACCATACTGCATTTAACAAGAAGTAAGGAGCCAGTTTACACTAATATAGCAAGTGCATTTTAAATGTGTGTACCAGAGAAATACTTGTTTGCTATGGATCTTAACATGGTGTTGGGTAATGTGGCTCAGGCAACATGCTGGTTTGATTAAAATGCTATTGATAGTGATAGTTCAAACATCATTTTACATGAATACTGGGCTGCTGCAGGAATGGTTTCACACTACTCTTGGTATATTAATTTGTGTACTGATAATTGTGAGTGATCAATATGTTTAGTCAATACATTGAAATTTGAAGTTTCTTTAATGATATGCTCCTAAATGCATCACACAATTATCATTTTATGTCATATTTTTAAGCACCCCAATTTTCAATAAACAGTGAAGGTTAATTGGTTGTCAGTCAGTAATGTTAGTTATCAAATAATGATACAAATCAGTGTTACATTAGGGGAGATATTGCAGTAACAGCAAGCCTGATCAGGCAGCTTATAAGCTAAAGGCGTCCAAACTATTTCCCAAAGGGCCATGTGGCTGCAGGTTTCTTATCCAACCACGTGGGATCACACCAGGCTTGACTCATTTAATTAACTGTTATCAGTCTTAAGACAGTTGATTGGTCCAACTGTGTGTTCTTGACTGGTTGGAACAAAAACTTCCACTACACTACGTCTGTTTAAGTCAGAAGTAGTATAGAAACAGTATGAAACAAGTGTTAAAGCAGGCTGTCATACGTCTGCTGATTTCTGCTGCGTTTGTGAAAGTCCAAAAGAGTTTTATAACATCGCAAGTTTGACAATCAACTCTTTTGGACTTTCATAAACACAGCGGAAATCAACAGAGGTATCAGGCTGTCAAGAGAGGTAACAGCCTGTTTAAATACTTGTTTTATTCGGTTTCTTCACCACTACTGAGTTAAACAGACAGTGTTATGTTCATACGGTTCCTGGCTGTGTTGCACAGGGCTTAGAAAGCAATGTACATCCTCTTTAGTGACACTGAAATTATTTATTTTGATGTTAGAAATCTGCCTGGGTCACTCCTGGCCAGGCTCACCACTACCGCAACATCTTCACTAACGTAGCACCAATTTGTTTCATTTTTTTAAGGAGCTGACAGTACTCAAAGACCTCTAACAGTAGAATATTGTGTTAAATTTGCCAGAATTTAAGCATGTGTCTCAGAACTGGTGAAAAAGGTACCATGAGGGAATCATCTGTGGCAGCAATAACTTCAAACAAGAGCTTCCAATGACTGTGAATCAGGCAACAATAGTGTAGCAAGGTTCACATGTTAAACTCGATAATAGACACTGACATTACTCAAAGACTTCAGTACAATATCGCTTAAATGTGGCGGAGACCATCTTTTAAGAAGCCTCTATAAAAACTTGAGACTATACCAGATGACTGACAGTGAGGAAACCTCAGTGCTTAAGGTTACTGCTGTTTATGTTGTGAATGATAAAAAAGACAGAATACATTTTGCAGTTTACATATTTGTTAACATCTAAAGTACCCCTTTGAGTCATTTGGTTTATGAAAATAAATGCCTCTTGTACTGTTGAAACAAATAAAAGTGTGATCTCATTTAATCAGCAACATCTCACAAGCATTTTTCCTACTTCTCCAACTTAAACTTTGTTGTGCTCCTCTCATTCAGATAATATGAATAGATGTGCTAGAAGCATCTAATATAGATGAATGATTTGCCCCTGCTAGATGTTTTTCTTTTATATTAAGCTGCTATTTCTTAATTTCTTCTCTGACACTGTAGTGTATCTAATCTACAGTCCCAGGTTTAGTATCCAAGTTCCAGTTTTCATTACTTTGTCATGTCCCAGTGTTGCAACTGTGTATTATACAGTTTTCTCAGTGAACAGTGATGTAGTTCATTGCCCCTTTCAAAATGACATGGGCATTAACTTAGTCAACACGTGTCTTGAACAGTTCATATCCATATCTAAAAGGTTATCAATTTATTGTGGTGCCATTTTTTCAAAACTAGAAAATACAGAAAATTCAGCCTTTTACAAAAAATTATATCAAGTGTTTTCACAGTCAGCTCTCTCTGGAGTGGCACAGCAAAGTGAAATCACAGCTAAGAGGTGGAAAAAGCTTCCTCTGTTGCCTTGTTCTGGCCAGAGACACTAGTGCATGCTCAGTCATGAATGTGAGTCTGTACCTGCTCTGCTCCTTGATGGTGCCTGTCTGGTCATGCTCGACTCATCATCTCGGGGATGTTTCCCCTCGTCTGAGGCCTCGCAACACCGTCTGAATTTTAACAGAGAAAGAGGGGGGACAAAGCAGCCTTGTAATCCTTTAATGAGCTGTCATACCATCAGACTCAAACGGATAATTAACCTTGATAATTTGCCATGTTACAATATCATTGGGAAGGTTCTCCCATGTGCCTCTCTGTGGACTCGGTGGTTGCCGTGCTTGTGCTCTCCAGCTGACATCTGCTTGTCTCCTGGCTGCAGATGCAAGGAGATGGAGGAGAGGGAAAGGAGGAAGAGAGGAGGAGTGATTGTGATGGAGGTCAGAGATTAGGCGGATGTTGATACCTCAGGGAGTGCTAGTCCTCTGGGAAGTTTCAGTCTTTTTTTAGTCTCACTGATCAAGTTTGAAAAGCCAGTGAGATCCCATACAATCCACCTGACGCCTCATTTCTTATTCTTATTTCATTTATCTCCCTCTCTGTCCTCCTTCCACTCAAAGAAACTGAACACAATGCTAAAGTCTGTGTTCAAAGAGCTGACATATAAGTATTTTTAGTTTAAATGTAAAAAATAACCGTGATTATCAACAGAAAGCAAATAAATAACAGTGTTGATATTATGTCAAAGTTAACTCTGTATCATGTTGCAGAGATAGTGATGTTAGCATGCTAACAATGAAGCACTGACCTGTGTTGTCTCACAAGACCATTCGGTGTCTCAGGAGGTGAGAATTTTCTCATATATACCACTGTTGGGCTGCTGTTGCCCATGCATGTTTCTTCCTTTCTAAAACCATAGCATGCATAACTATGGTTATGCATGTTATACAGAACACTATAATACAGTTCATGAATTCTTGTTTGTCTGGCACTCTGATGTGATACCCTACTGGGATTTGTCCCAGTATACCCAGTCCAATGATTGCACAGTCTAGGGGCAGCATAGGAGGGAGAATGCATTAACTTGCTTCTTATGACATGTTTGGACAGACCAACTCTCTGGTAATATTCCATCCATCCATTTTCTGCCACTTATCTGAGTGTTGGGTCATGGTAATCCAAGTGTCCTTCTCCTCAGTGACATTTTCCAGTTCCCCCTGGGAATCCGGAGGAGTTCCCAGGCTAGATGAAATATATAATCTCTCCAGCATGTTCTGGGTCCACCTCATGGGGTCCTACCAGTTGGACGTGCCTGGAAAACCTCCAATGGGGGTTATCCAAGAGGCATCTGATCAGAGGCCTGAACCCCCTCAACTGGCTCCTTTAGATGTGGAGGAGCAGTGGTTCTATTCAATGCAACTCATCCTGTGTCTGAGACTCAGCCCTGACACCAAATCAAATAATTTTTTCTCTGTAACTTTGTGGTGCTTCTTCAACCTCCTATTTGTTTGGACTATGCATTAAACATCAGGCCAGTTCTTACATATTAGCCCTCTAATGTGCTAAACTCTCTCCAGGACATTTCCCAAAAATGGCCAATTTTTTCAAATAAATATCACATATGCACTGACTCATTCATTTTCAACTCCCTGGAGGAGGCGTCTTGGGAGAGTCACTGTTTATTTTACTGTAATCAGACATAAATGGCATTCATGACACATTACTTCTGATTTATGCAGTGAAGAATCAAGAGAAAGTCTACAAAAGGAGAAATATGCAGTCATTGGTTATGTAAAAAATTCACAAATGTAATGTGAGAAAAGGTGTGTGTGTGTGTGTGTGTGTGTGTGTGTGTGTGTGTGTGTGTGTGTGTGCACACACACACACACACACACACACACACACACACACAAGCATAGTATCACACAAGCTATGAGAAAGATGAGAGGCTGCATCTTGTCTGTGGGTGGGACAAGCTGAGCAGACAGTCCAGCTCACCGAGCTGTGAGTTGAGCTGGAGCTATGTGAGGCTCTGAGGATGGGGGGGGTGGCAGTGGCACGGAAACACAAACGCATCAAGAGGGCTTCAATATTATGCCATTATACAGGAACCACTCTAGAGCCTCTATCCGTGGTGCATATTCAGAACAAATGTTCAATTAATCCAATTAACCGACACTTGGTTAACGTGTGCCATTTGGGTTCCCTCTCTCAGGAGACTCAGAGCTTGTGGATCCGTGGACACAGATGTTTTATCACTCAGTTGTGACCAGTCACATCTCCCATACTGTGGGGTGAAGACAGCTGATACCAACAGACTCAATAACCTCTATAAGAAGTTGTTTGTGCTCTCAGAGTGGAACTTGAGTGTTTAGTGGAGGTGTCGGAGAGAGGGATGCTGAGTAAACTTTTCAACACCATGAGCAACACTCTCACCCCCTGCAGGCCACACTAGAGTCATATCGAAACAACTTTAGCTGGAGACTGAGGCACCAAGGGGCACCACAGGGAGACTTTTCTGCAGGCATTTCTACAGCTAAAAATAATTAAAAACATTAAACAATAATGAAAACTGAAAACAATAATGTTAATGATAATATTATATGTAATATACCAACAATACCACTGTCATTCACACTCTCCAAACACACCCTTTAGATAGATCTTCAATGTGCTTCCTCAGTCTTCATTAGATAAAAAAAATATTAGTTACAACAACATTGTATGTTGGAGCATATCTAGCACAAGAATTTCCCCCTAGATTAGGAATCTTATCTTTTTTGACGGATATGAGAGAAATTGCCCTCTATTAGTTGATTGACCTTGCCAAGAATATAAAGTACTTACTAGACCACAGCATTAAAATCCTGTTAAGATATAAATGCATCAGTAATAATAATGCTAAATAATAATGATAACATAAATATTACATGAGATTAAAATATTGGCAGGAGATTCCTGCTATGTTATGATTATTGCCACTGTTGCTACTTTAACTTAAGTAAAGGACCTGAATGCTTATCTCCACTTTTCTTCTATCAAAGCCTTAGTTAGACTGGTGAATGTTTCCATTGTTCACTGTATGACATTAATCTTTCTGGCCACTAAAGGTCACTTGCCATCATCTTGTCATAAATTTGGTGGACGATGTTGACAAAATGGGCTGAGCAGCAGAAAACCACAAAGTCTAATTGAACACATCCTGTTCTCTTTGTTGACAACGGCAACAGAGAAAGGTCATGGAAATACATCTATACATTGTCATATTGGTGGACTCACCAAGTCTGCCTAACTGTAAACCAATGGAAACGTTTTAGTGAATCCATTTTTTACTTACATACTGTACACCTTACACTTTTTAAGACACAGATGTATATTGATATGGTGTTGTAGAATTTGCTTTTGTATTAAAGGTTTAACTACTGCACACATGATATGATCTACTTCCCATTTTTTGTGTCTGCACTGGAGGTTTCCATATCACACTTGAAAACACTAGACCATTACTTGCTTCCAAAGAAGCTGTGACGTCACTGCCTGTCTGTCTTTAAAAGTCAGGTGAAGGGAAAGTTTCCTCTTTTAGCAGATGAATGTGAAAACAGTCAAATCCTGTCCATCATACATCATTTGACACAGTGACACTCACACATCCAAGTCAAGGAAGAATAAGCAAAACACATGTCTGAGTGGAGAGAACAGGTCTGCTTTTCTCAACAGGATGCTTCTTAGCTTCAGTTGGTGATTTGTCCAAGTACTCAAGTGAACAAATGGAGTTTCTATTTCTGAGTCTGCAAGATTAAAGTAAAATTACTGTTTTCCCTGCAGCACAGGAGCAAATGTGCAAAACACAAGAATCCTAACAAAAGGTTCAGATCATACAATGTGAGAAGAAACAGCACAGAAAGAAAAGAAACTGTATTTAGTAGACATGCTAATGCCTTTCTTATTACTAATACAATACAAACAGCCAATTAAAAGTGACATTTTCCTCTATTGTTTTGGGGTATTGAAGCATTGGCAACACACTAAAAGCTTTCATACTTTCCGGAGCAACCCTTGAAGAAGAAATTATCATTAATTAAACAGAGCTACAGAGGAGTTCGATTATTGTGGTTGTTGTAGACAATATCGTAGTTTCAGTTCCTGCACAATGCAAACCAAAAAAAAAAAAAAAAAAAAGATATTAAATAATAACAGACTTTTTCAGGCAGAACAATTTTGACAACCAACTGACTGACTTCCAAGTCACACAGATCATACAGAAAGCAAAGTAGCAGCCTTTGGTAACACCAGCTCCCCAAATGTTTTGTTTGGCATGAAATGAAATCAGCTATTATGTAGCTCAGTAGACGATGTTGCAGTGCACGGAGGAATTCTTCTCTAATCACCCAGATGAGATTTGTCGGTCTGTCTTTTACAGAGCTGGTAAAGTCATCTCCAAAGAGATCGGTGCAGATGTAGTGTAGAGAAGATCCCAGCAGTGTGAGGACGGCACGTTGCTGATGACAGCGTGAACAAGAGGAACAGCAGCAGGTTTATTCCTCCAGATGGGAAGTAGCTCAGGAAGCACTAGTGAGTCTGATTACAGGAGAAATTACTCATCAGATCTGACTGCTCTGCTACTGCCTAAGGCAGGTTCATCCACCACTTGTCCTCAAATTGAACTGAAGCGAGACTAACTTTACAGTCTGGTGTACATATGCTATTTGTGCTGGTTAACAATTGTGTCACTGAGCGATACACCCTCTTGTTACACTTGTGTAACAGGAGGACATTAAAAATTCTCAGGAAAATATTGTGCAAGCAGATCTGTGTAGAATAGCTACCTCCATCCTCACATCATACACATTGAACATCTCTGTGCTTGTGTGATGCTGCAGAGTCTCCTACCACCTTCACAACACTGGCGTTTTACATCAAGGAGCAAGAAAATATGACCAAACCCTTTAGGATTAACTGGATTTTTGTATGTGGCCACTAACAAACAAAACTTTATGCTTTTGCAAGTCTGATGTGTCTGCAACACACTGCCTTCAGGAAATGATCACCCCATAACAAAACTTTTGACATAACAAAAACTTTTACCCTTACCCTAATCTGTTACTGTAACCCTAAAACAAGGTGAAGTAGTGTTAAAGACTCAGCTGAGAAGTGTTGGACAAAGTTCACCTTGCTTTAGGCAAATCTGTAGGTGAGAGACTGAATCAAACCTTCCCCTCAGGCTTTAATGTGGCTGTATTCACTAACAGCTGAGACCACTGACTAGCACATATCCATACAAATCTGTATCCTCAACTCAACTCTGATGATACTAACTTTAGCTGTCGGACAGACTTGCTGCTCTTCCTCAACACTTCCTGTACATGCTGACCTACTGGGTCAGAACCATAAAACTGTTGTTCTATCACCCTGTGGACACAAATCCTGCCTGTGGAGTTAAGGCACTCACTGTCTCAATCTATCTAAGTTACAGTGTAATTTAAGTTATAAATATACAGATAAATTGGTAGATTTTTAACAGTAAAATACACATATATATCCATATCTGGTGCATAACAAAGGAAAGTAAAGGGCTGTTCTCGCCAATATGAGCTCCAGTTATGTCACAAAACACTTAGCACTGATTATGAGAGTGAGACCAATCACATCCCACGTGTCATGTGTCATTGTTCTTCTCAGCATCTTCAAGAAACCGTTTCTTTTATCGAACAGGAAACTTTTATTAAACCTCACTGATGAGTTTCTCTGCCATATCATCAGCCGTGTCACCCAGTTGTTCATGAAGTCTCTCTGAAAGTGATTCCAGCATTATGTGTTATAGAGTTTAACACATGAACCTTGCTGCACTATTGTTGCCTGATTCTCAGTCACTGGAAACCCATGTTTGAAGTTATTGCTGCTGCATGTGATTCCCCCACTGTACTCTTTTCACCAGCTCAGAGACACATTCATAATAGATCTGTTCAGTAAAGATGGAAAAAAAATGTGTTTAATTATTTATGTGTAATGAGGATATTGTCTCTGTGTATACTTGTGATGCTTTATGTCATCTTTTATATAACTATTTGATAAAGAAACACAGGTGAATCCAGAGTTCACATCCTGTATTTTCCCCTGACACAGCATGTGCATACACTGATGCTGCAGCCTGTTCCAGGACTTTTAGCAGTCAGATGTTAACAGTGAGCTGCAATTCACATCTGTGTCAGTCCTTCTACTGGTCTGACTTGTAATGAATTTTCTTTAGCTTTACTATTTCTGACAATGCAGTCATTTGTGGTTATGTAATAATCTCCCCTGGTGACCTTTCATGACCGTTTGTCCTTTGTGACACTACATACATTGTGTTAATCATAACATTGTGATGGTTGTTGTCGTCATTGTTGGTGCAGTAGCTGGGCCTCCAACAGCCACTGAAACGCACAAAGAGTTTGGTGACTGACAGCAGCATTTTCTCTATATACTGTCACAGAAACAAGCTACACTTGCATGATTAATGAGCTTGTCATGTTTTCACAAGCACAACAGCAAACATGACACGCATTCCACGTGTTTATAGTACTAATGAAACACACAAAGTCGACCTTGCACATACAAACATGTGACAAATGCAAAACAGATGTCCAGCCTGTCTTCCTCGTCTGTCTGACATATCTGCTTCTCCTGACAGTCTCTTATCTCTATATTATCGTTTGCAATGCTTCAAAGGAACCATCAGGGCCTGCTCAGAGCTGCTGTCCAGCTCCAGCTTGCGCCAGATTCAAAGTTGGGGGAGAAAACGGCTGAGGTGTTAAAAGTTAGTAGGAGGTCTGATCACCTCTATGAGAGCTGCGCTGTGAAGCATTGAAGCCCCTGAGAGTTGCTGCTGCCCACGTTACAGTCTTTAAATAAAACGCTGCCCTCAATATACTGCTTTCCTCCCGGCACAGAGCTCACTTTCAGACACATGCGGCAAAAAGCAGCTTGCCTACATGGCCTAGATGCGAAACCCTGCGCAGTACAGTAAAGGCACAGTATGACATGACACAGGACGGGGTGTCGAGTGCACCAAAATTCAAATAAAAGCGTTCAGATGATAGGAGAGACATCCTTGTGTTGTCTGAGACACCACCTACACTACAGAAATCTGCCAGAGCAGTTGGAACGTTTCACCACTTTCCCCAGAAAATTAAAGTTTTTAAAACTATGACTGTATTAGGTTCAACAGGCAAAGCTGCAAAACCCTCTGAATCTAGATTTCTTTTCTCTTGATTTAAGGAAAACAAAGGGGGGGCTGAAGGGGCACTTCATGAGTCTGCATAATATCCTCTGCGGCTTCTCTTTGTTAAGTGAGAAAGCACCCCATCAGTCAGAGCCATCTGCACCCAGTCAAATGACCACAAGTGTTCTAGCTCTGCCTGTTTTATCAACAATACACTGGAGCTGACTTGTGTAGACAGAATTTGCTATATTTGGCATCTTAACTGCTTTTATATCATTAAATCAAGTTCATTAACCACTTTGATTTCAAAATCATTTGTGACTGGTAATATTCAGTTCAAGATTTGTTCCACTGTTTTCAGATACTCAGGATGGACGGACCAGGCCAACCGATCTCAGCAAACTTTTTGGTAGATTACCAGTGGCTCTGATGTCATTTTTTGTGATTGAATCTGGTGTTTGGTGCAGCCAGATTGGTTTGCCTGAAGTTGAGGCTAAGGTTCATGTTTTTACTGGACCATGTAATGTTCCACTGTGAGGCTGAGGCTGAAAACACAGGAAAAAAACAGGCTCAGTTTTTTTGTTTTTACTAACTTTAAGTTTGTTACAGTATGTTTGTATGGAAGCATAGTCAAACTGAGTTACTGATCTCAGTGAGAACACTTCTGTCCCAATTGCAGATTTTACATACTGCATCCTCAGGAGTTTTAACTCCCATGTTGAACTTGCCAAGTTAAAATTCCCAGACACACAAGAAAAAACTTGGTGTACAGAGGCAGAATACCAGGCAGGAGAGCCTCTGATGATGCATTATAGTACTTATACAGTTTTGACCTATACTCTGTCCTTGCTACATCGATTACATTTCTTTTTCTTTTTTCTTCTTTTCTGAGGTGCCAAAACACAACACTGACCCTTCAATACATTTTACTATGTAGCCACATTTTGAAACTAACACAAAATCACCTCTTTTGATATCAAGAAAAAGAATATAGAAGAAAAAAGAATATACCCATTTACCACTGCGGGCCCCGTGACATGCAGCAGTGTGTAGGACATTAGGTGAAGGCTGCTCGACCTCAGGCGTGTACAGTATTTGCTTAACAAACGATGGTGAGCAGCGACGGACACTGGATGCAAATGAGGCCGAGATAATAGAGACCAAGGCTGGTTTCTGTGTCTCACACACGTGGTTAGTGCGTGCAATAGGATGATATTTGAGAAAGTAATAGAAATTACCTAGAATCATTTGAAATAAAATAGAAAAATCAGTCATTTAAAGAATCTAAAGAAAGAGATAAACTTTCAGAAGCTTATTGTTCTTATTAGGCTTCCTCTGCTGGTCTGCTAGCTCCAACTGCTAACTGAAGATGAGCTTACACAGACAAATATAGAGACATGTGAGACTAGCTTAGTTTTAATGTTATCAGACTCTAATGTACATGATAATGCACGATGCACATGTGTAGTGGCAGGTACTGGCATGTTAGCCAGATATAGTGGTGTACAACTGTCTCAGAAGCAGTAATCCTGGCTCAACGCCACCACCGCAATCAGACATAAACTCTCTATATTAGCACCTGCGGGAAAAAAAATTGTGCAGGGGCCCATCTGATGGATAGCGATACAGCATGTGTAGTGGGAACAGTTAACTTGAAAGATGTTCAGATGTGTTAAAAGGAAGTTCACAATGAAGATGTGTTGAAAGGAAGTTCCCTGTCTGCACCTCTTATTTCTGGACTCCATTACAGCGTGTGTAATGGAAAATTTTTTTGGTTTATGTGCAGCCTCTCTCACAGGTGGCTGAGACACCTCACTCTTAAATGCAGTGACAAACCAGCTGCCTCTGACAGATAGCCAGAAAGCTGCTCGCAACAGTGCAAGTAGAGTTACTTCGTTACCCTGTTTGTGTCTGTCTGTCTGTGCCTCCTTTGCTCTCTGAACAGCAAAAGGTGACAATTTGGAAAAGGGAAATCCCAAAGACAGGATCATCCAATGTTATTTTTCCTTTCACTTTTTTAATGATCTGTTTTCCAGAGTCATTCCTGCTGACACTGAAATTTCCAATAATTTCAGCCATTACAGTAACAATTATTTAAGACCTTTTCCTTTGGTCATCTGTAAACAAAAAGGTTTCCTTTCTAGCAAAAAAAAGCACGCAGATGTATCGACAGACCCTGCTGCTCCAAGCTGAAGTATTAAAAGAGAGGTCATTAACTATTAACCAGATCCTGTTCATTTATGCTGAGGCTTCATTGTCTGTCAAGGTCATTTGATGAGAAAGGATACGAAGCCAGGGCGGCTCTATAAAAATGAGGGAATTAAAATATCATCTTTCCTGACCATGACTCCACTGGACCGTCGACATTCAACCTGAATGAGTTCTAGTACAGTGAACACTTTAGAGCATCACATTGTGCGGCAGGGCTACGAGTTAATGATAGAGTTACAAGTAGACCACTGCAGCACATTGCTGTGCATCAAAGTGTGACCTGAATCCGGGACAAGCGAATATGGAACAAGTGAGGCACGGGTTGCAGCACACTGCTACATTTTGCCAAGTTTTCATGGGTTTATATTTCATGAAGAGGAGATAAAAGTATGAACTGGATACGTGTACTGATCGTAGATAACAATACATGTCCGTGTGCCTGACAGACACATGTGTCCATGTGTCTGTCCATTTAAACCAAGAACACCTGAGCTAAAATAAGCCAGTGACTGACACACATCTCATCCTAACATGAGCTCCTACTCGTCCACATGTGATGTTTTTTGTTCTCCCTATAAAACACACACTTAAGAGACCAAAGGAAGGTCACTGACAATGTGCACAGCTCATTAGTTTAATTAGATTAATGCCTTCCACAATAGCTAAACTGTGTCTTGAGTCATACACTTGTTTTCTGTTGCTCCAACCACCAGAGTGTTCTATGTGTCTGGGGGAGGACTCAGGCAGCTGAGTGTTGAAATTTTGCAGTGTTTCGTGTTTGTGTACATGTGTTACGGGTTTAAATCCCAGTGGTGTAACAGCTACAACTTTGCAGAAGGATTTTACACAGCACAGTATCCCCTCTGTTTCTTCTTGCCCAGCATCCCTTCCTCTGCCAGTCTCTCAGTCTTTATCTATCATTTACCCCACAAACCTGTGGGTTTGTGGGGTAAGTACCATCCTGTCAATCTCCTGCACTTAACTGAAGTTTTTTTTCCTTGCAGGATACTGATCTCTAACAGAACATTTACCCAACGCCATCTGTTTTGGATTCAAGAAAGTACACAGTGTGCATGTGCGCAGCTTCTGTGTGTATGCACAACATACTCCATTACAAGTCCAGTCTTTAAAGTACTTGCGCTGACAACCACTTATATGTATATACATATACATATGTATATGTATATACATACGTATATGTATATGTGTGTATGTGTATGTGTGTGTGTATATATATATATATATATATATATATATATATATATATATATATATATATATATGTGTGTGTGTGTGTGTGTGTGTGTGTATTTGTGGATAGTTACTTTATTACTTTATTAGCTATTAGTTATTAATTACCTCACCAGGTGTGAGTCACTTTCATCGCAAATATCTTGACTACTTATGATCTTAGAAAACTGTTTTTAGTTCACAGACAAAATTAGTCCAGAGAGAAATTAGAGAGAAAATGAGCATCTCTATCTTAAAATGAGACACAATACATTAAAAACAGGATAAAAGAATCAGACATAAGTTGATTTGTCCTGAACACAAATCAAGACAAAATCAAAACTATAAAGCTTTAAATTGAAGTATATGTAGTTCAGAACTGTACTTAAATATAGTAGTTGAATATACTCTTAGTGACTTTCTACCTTTGTGTACATGTGTAGTGTCACAGATGCCTTCCTCTTTCTGTCAGATGTATTTATTACCAGTTAAGTATGTCTTTAACTTAATTAAATTCTTTAGTCTGTGAATAAGTGGAGACACATGTAGAAGCTTCATGTAGTAATGGGACCCAAGCAGCGAAGTGCTCTTATTCAATCCAGCAACAAAGCTGAGGATCAATGAGCTGAATGTTTTCCCATGAATTACTGTATAAAACCCCAATATTTGTAATCAGGCTTGTTTGTTACAGTGGAACTAATAAGAATGATAGAAAACAGACAAAGGATGAAACTGAGAGAGGAAAGCAAGACAGAGAGAGGAGAGAGAACAGGATAAAAACAAAAAAAAAAAAGATAAAGGAGGAACGCTGCTGTCCTGCAGGCAAACACGCTGGTGGGTTTACCTGGTGTGGGCAGCCGCCTCTGCAGTGTGGAGCCACACAACAGGGACTAATGGAGGGTTTATAATTCTCCATCAGCATCAGCTTTTGGTTGTCTCTCAGCACCTGACAGCCTCCTACAAGAAACAGCATCATAACAAGTGTGCCTCTTGTGTCACAGATGAGCAGTAAAGAGAGAAACAGGTGACTCTACACAGCTGATGGCACTGTAGCCCGAAGACTTTCTTACAAGCCTTGAGATGTTTTCCACTATAAAGGAGGAAGTATGATACACAAACTTGTCTCTGACTGACATTTGTTTGGAAAACAAAGGGTGAAGCCAGTGAAAGCTCACTTGAGGTTTAAGAGTCACTGATTTCTTTTGGAGCCATGTTTATCCTGTAGCTGGAGAAAGAATCAACACACTGTAGGAGTCTGAAGCTGGTTACAGCTGGTCTGGCTTTTCTGTCAAGATATGGATTAAAAAAAATTCAAGTTGGAGAATTTCTCTCCAAGAAATTCTCCAACCTGAACAGCCATACAGATTGTTTGTTTCTATGGATCGATACAACACATAATAGTGTGATGACCATTGCTAAAGTAAATTAACAAACATGTGGTCAAGCTTACAGAACAGTCCCACTTATGAAAAGATCAAGGCTTGGATTGAGAAAGACTTGTGGCATCAAGGTTGCACTAAAAAAAAACATCTAACAATAAAAAGAAGCTATGGCTCATCTATTGTGTTGGCTATCTGAAGGAATGACGTGTGATTGAAGGAAAATCAACTGATTTTCAAGAGCAACCACTCTATCGAAACAGGTCTGTTATCTGTCCCAGTCCTCAGTCCTGATCCTGTTGGACATATAGCCTTTGACATAGTGAACCATCTTGCTGTCTCCGTACTCTCAGTACTCTCTGATATGGGAATCTCAGACAAAGTACTCTCTTGGTTTGACTCGTACCTCACTGAGTGCTCCTTCAGTGTTATATGCCAGTGTTACAAATGTTCTTTCCCACTGCGGTGCCCTAAGGTTTGGTGCTGGGGCCTTTTCTCTGCTATATACACCATCCAAGGAGGTGGTGTATATAGCAAAGAGAAAGGGCCTCACTCATATGGATTCTTGTACCACTGCTACACCAATGACACCCATATTTACTCATCTCAGTCATCCTGGCCAAATAATATCTGTACCACAACATCAACATCAAAATCCTGTGTTTGTCCATAAACCCAACCAAGTATGTGAAAGAAATCTGGGTGTCATGTCTGATGACCAGCTGTCCCCATATTACACCTATCTTTTAGTCATGCAGCTTCACTCGCTATAAGAAAAATCAGGTCATACCTCACCACCATCACCCAAATCTTGGTCCATTTATCTGCAAACAAGGCAACTGCAGTCCAGACTGTTCTCATTTGTGGTTGCCACAAATGGTGCAATGGTAGAGTGAGCTGCTGATTTCTTCAAGATTGGTCTCTTCCAAGAACATCTTCTCTCTAATACAAGAACTGGAGAACTTCTGACTTGATCTCCTTGCACTTTTAGTTATCAAAGTGATCCAGCATTTGTTCTTTCTTTATGTCTCCTATGTACTGAACATTTAGTATCTTTATTTGTTGCTTTGAAAAAGCTGTGAAATGATAAATATGTGTAAATGTAAATGTACAACTCTATATGCTCTTTGTTTATAGGTAATAAAGGGAGTCTTGGATGTGTCTGATTGTTCCCTGACACTCTCACAGTGGTTAGAGAGCTCCTTCTGACCACAACTCACTAAAATGTGGTTTTTACACTTTTATTTTGCATAACTGACATGTAATGTGCTTATTATTGAATTTTTATAGGTGCTGGTTGGTGGATTGTCTTTCAAATGTTTGGACAGAGACAAGTTGGCTATTCGCCCGTGTTTCCAGTCATTATGCCAAGTGAAGCTAACTCAGCAAGAAACAAATAAAAGTGTCTCTCAAAATGTCAAACTTTAAGACAAGCCTTAATCCTGTCTCTAATAGTGAAAAAAGAGGAGGGAAATTACAAGTCATGATTAGGTTTCAGTTGTTTTTTAGAGACGGGATGAATACAGGGTTGTTGGGATATAAACAGATAGCAAACAAGCTGCAGCACACATATTAAGAGATGAAATCACAGCTTGTATGTGTGTGTGTTTGTGTGTGTGTACATGTTTGAACTTTTCACTTGCACCAGCTGCTCTGCAGAAGCAATCAAATTCTTTCTCCAGGGACAAAATGCCAAGAGGAATGGAGGACATTTACGTAACTCTTTAAAGGCCTCGTCATGTTTACCTGTGATATCCTTTCTCAAAAGACAGAACGTATCCAGACTACTCCACACTACTCAGTCAACATTGTTATTGTTGGGATTGTGTTTTTCTGCCCACAGTAATGGTGGTATTCTGTGCACTACCTACCACCATACCGCTGATTCTAAACTTCATATGGAACATATCTCTAATCCCTGAGGTGTTTATAGACAAACAAATATACATACTTCCTGGTTAAAAGCTTTTTATTTCAATAACAGTACTCTTAGATTACAAAAAACTGAAAGAACTACATAGGTGGTGACGATGAGTCTATGAATCAGACTGTTGCACAACTGTGTGGTTACTTGTTTCCTAGTTGTGGCCAATGTGTGTTTATTTTAATCTGATAACTCATTATTTCTGTGCTGATATGCTCAGGTCAGTGCTGTTAGTCACCACAGCTCATATAATTATAACAGTCACTGCTTTATGTCTTAAATCATGCGTTAACTAAAATGTAATGTTCCTGCATGTTTATTAAATTGGGATTAACTGTGTAACCACTTGATATAAATGATCATTTCCATGACGTAAGTGTTTCTGAGTGAGCTGTAGAGGGTGAGGTGAAGTGCAGGGTTTGGGTTTTGGTCGAGTACCATCTACAATCTCTCTCTGACTCTTACACACTGGCCCCGACCCAGAGTCAGTCAGTCATCCTGTCCTTAAGCTAATTTGGCTGTTAGTGACCTAGTCACTCGCCTGAGTCAAAAATAAACATGCAGGCTTCCATTTGACATGGCAGGGCAGTCTATCCTCTCTCATCCAACATCACATTAGAGCCACTGCCTCCTTTTAGTTATACACAGCACTCCTCCTAATGATCCAGATTAGCTAACAGGCCTGGCACCGCGGCTGTCGAGTTGGAAGCCCCAGCTATCCATTATAGTCCACCTTCTCCTGGTGCCACAGGTGGCTGTTCCAATAACTGCCCACCTCTAACCCAGATAGGAGACAGGCGAGAAATGAGATCAAAAACAGCAAGCTTCTCCCTCCCAGTGCAATCAGACAATAGCATGTGCACTGCTGCTAAATATGGGTGTAGGCTTTTTGGTGCGTCTTATTCTCAGCGGGTTGTTTAAACTACCCAATTATCCCCAAGCCTCCTGAGAGGTGACCCACACTGGCCTCCTGTCCCAGGAGGGCGAGAGGAAGTAGGTCTCATTATGACAAGGTGGAGGTGGAGTTTCCTCTGGTGTGGCAGCAGTTTTATCGTGGGGGGAGTAGGTTTCAGATGGAGTTAAAAGTGCAAGATGAATTGACGAAAAAATGAGAGACAACCAGAGAAGACACAGCACAAACCAAAAAAACGAAAACACAAGCGACGAATCAAGGTCACATGACATGACAGAGAAAACGAGCGTGACGCTGTTTAATAAGCCTAAACAGACATATGATAGAATTCATCTGAATCTCTAAATAATGTGGAATCCATAAATACTTTAAGCTAACAAGAAGTTTAACTTTATAAATAAAGAGAAACTGCCAAAAGTTTTTGAATGTATAAATAATAACTTCTGGATTTAATTGAGACATTTTATCCTGATGAAACTGATGCTAGCTTTATTAGATTTTAAAGCTGTTTTATTAGACTGTATATCAAATCTACAGCGGTACAAGTTTCAACATTTTCATTCTTTCAAATTTGGCACAAATGTTCACTGGAGCCAAAGATGAGATGGAGTGGATGCTGAGGGCCAAAGGTCAACATACTTTCAACCATAACTCATGAATTCAAACAGCGGTTACATCTAACTGGACTGGTTGATGGAGGTATACAACCCTAAGCCAGCCATTTTAGTTTTGTGTGTCAAACCTACACTTTTCTACTGTAATAGACTTTTTAACATAACTATGTTATGAGTATACTGTATATTACATTATACATTTAGCTTGTACTCATTCCTTTAACTTTAGCTTTTCAATCTCCTTTGTGTTTTAATCTCCTGACTCATTAGAGCCACATTTTAGTAGATACAAGTATATTTATACCACAGTCAAGTGAAAACCCCATCACTATACAACAATTTACAGCGGCTGGGTCCTTTTAAAAGGGATGGATACTTGTGGTTTTTATGTCGGGGTATTTCATATTTGTAATTAATTTGCTTGACTTTGTAGAAATGTTTTCACTTTCAGGAACCTTTTCCTTTTTCTGCTGCAAAGCGTCAACGATTCTGTAAACGTCCAAGTGGGAGTGAACACTGAGGAACAGTTTATTATCTTGTCAATGGGCACAAACACAAATTTACACAACCAAAGACACACATATAAAAGAATAATTAAATTTAGAAAAACAACAATTAAATAAAAAAGAGACAATAAACTCACAGGGAACAGACAACAGCCAGACAGAAGTGGGGCGTTGAAGATTAGCTTTTGCGCCGGTGGCAGCATCACGACTGACATGATTTGCAAACAAAACAAGTGACCACACATGATGAGCTCCCTCAACAGGGGGAGAGAGGGAGGGAAGGTCGGCAGCAGGATGGAGAAAACATGCAGATGATTCAAATGGGCGACTTGTCCCTCAGCTGACCTTGATGGTGGGAGTTGTACTGTAGCTGCCTCATTCTTCTGAATGATCCACCGGGAAAAAGATGTAAGATGAATGGAGGCTGCATATAAATTTAGGGACGCGTGTGGGATGGTGCTGTGTTACTGCTGAAGGCAAGATTTTTTGGAGGAAAAAAAAAAAACATTAACAATCTGATTCATTTGATGCTCATGGTGGTTTGTGATTCATAAGTGTAAACAGCTGAAGGAGATGTTCATGAAAAACAAATGAGCTCAGAGACGTTGAGCTGCTGTCGTGCTCGCTGCGTATGGGCTCATGTCACAAGCTCTGTGAAAGTGAAGCCAACTTTATTCTATTTCATTTTATTTGACTTCAGTCATGGAGGTTACAGTCACACTGCAGAGAGTGTCAGAATCAGATCTGCTCATCACTCCTGATCTGTCAACATGGATCACTTTCTGGACACAATCATTTGTTCTGATGCCTCAGTGATTTCACAGCACAGACATCCAGGCCATCTTCTTTCAAACACTCAAATACTGTAACCTTGGATTTTATGTGTTTTAAATTTGCTTCAGTAGTTTAATTTTTCCATTATCCCTCCATTTGAAGAATGTATTTTATTCATCATTTCTGGAGGCATCACACCTAATAAGATGAATAAAATATATCCTGGACTAAGAGAAATTTTCAAAATACACCCTACTTGTCTTTTCACACCAAACCTAAAATGATCTTAACACTTATGAGGGTGACGTTTTCTCCACATTTCCCTCCAACACAAATTATATTTGACCTTTTTATTTGTGGTAATTAAATACTGCATCTGTATTTTCTAAACATAATCTAAATCCAAGTGCGGGAAAATGAAAATCTCTAATGGTTTTCAGACTGTGGAAATCAAAATGCATCAATAACAAGATTATTTATCAAGATAAATAATCACATGAATAGAAATAGAAACTGTGTGTAATATATCAATGACTTAATCATACATACCAACAAAGTATCAGCTTCAACGGCTGATAACCATTAACTTCAGTATTGATGCTCTTGCTAACAGGAGCTAATTGCCTAATTCTGGGGGGTAATTGACCATGAAAGTTTAGGAGGTAAACACATCTATAAAAAATCTGCCCATTTCCCATACCTCCCATGCTGTTGAGGCTCAGGGGGCAGCAGGAGTCAGTCCCAGCTGACTGACTGTGCCCTGGACAGGTCACCCGTCTATCACAGGTCGAACATGATTACACTCACAATTCTCACCTACAGCAACACAAGGAGAACATGCAAACTTGCAAAACTCAAAGACTCCAGGACCAAACCCAGTGATGTGATGATGCTCCATAAAAAATAAAAAAATGACACATTGAGTAAGGACTTTCAAAACTAATGTTTCAAAAACTAAATAGAATTAAAGCATAACACTTATTATACTTACAACTTACAATATGAAAATAAGACTGAATATGAGTCATCGTGATCATTTATAATACAATATATAATACATATGAAATGGTATAAGGTACATTGATTTTTAATGCCTGAGACATTGCGAGATATAGTGTTTAATTTATAAAGCTGATATAGTTTAGTCATGTAACTATTAACTGTATACTTACAGTATTTATTTATTTAGTGTTGGAAAGTGTGGACTGTATTTTCTCCCAAACACTTGAATTTGTGTGGTTGCATAAGCTGATCCATCTGTCTGCACAAAGATGAGTTTCACAATATTTCTCTCAACCAAATCACAATATGTCTAATTTTACCCCACTTTGCAGAGGCATCCCCACATTATGACGGTATTGTACTTGTTAAAAGCCTCTCCTTTCATCTCTTCCTTCACTGCTGCGTAAATGACAGCACTGGGATCCTGGGTGAACAATCATAAGATGCAGGAGTAGAGCAAAGAGGAGGAGGGAAGGTAAGGAGGGAGGAGAGATGACTCACTATGGTGTGGGGGCTTCAGTGGCGCAGAGGGGCACTGAATCATCTGGAGCCTTATTGAATATTTCCCCCATATGATGTCATTATCATCCCAGTGATCATCAGTCCCATCATCTCTGTGCTGTCCCCAAGATCCAGAGTACAGGCAGGGGAGAGATAGAGGAGGCAGAGAAAAGACCAGGGGCTCAAGAGCCATTGAAACAAAATCCAATGTACAGGAGAACAAATAAACAGAATAGATAACAATCTGCTATTTGGAAGGAGAAAAGGATTTGGAATGGACTCAAATAGGTTGTAGAAAGGAAAGATTTGGCTGAACTTATGGGGATTTCTGTAAGATTCTGCTCTGAGTTACAAAAATTGGCATGAAAGACAGCTGAAAGAGAACTATTGGATCACTGAGCACAGTGAGCTGCTGGGAGCAAGAGTGTGGGCTCCATTCAGTGCCAACACAGTGATCAATACATTATTTGTTGCTGCACAGAAATTCTCCACCGAACCTACACACATAAGAAAGGACAGAAGTTAAAGTACATTTAAGTAGTTTCTATTTTTATTAGAAATAAATCACATTTCAACCCAAGCAGAAGTTCTTTTTTTTTTACTTTAAATGTGCCATGCATACAAAATCAGAATCAAAGTGTCTGTCTGTTAGTGCCCAATAAAGTTTATATTTGTAATGGGTAGATATCAAATTCTTTCTTTTGTGCAATCGATATTCACAGATATGTACATTCAAATTAGTCAGCCTCAAATATCAAGCATCCTCGCGAAAGAAACCAACTTTAAAAGTAAAAAGTTACAAAAACTTCAAATTAAACAATATATTTCTCTTTTAAAATATAATTAATAACTATTCCACTAACATGAGTTAAATTATGATTGCTTCATTTTTAACCATAGGCACGTCGTAGATAGGCGAGGCGTCGTAGAAGCCAAATGGAGGCCATGTATCTCTTCCTCTCTCCTCAATGCAGCTGATGTTTGTGTAAACAAAACCACAGAGATATCTTGTGGTCCTCTGTAGGAACCGCTTCAGAAATAAAAGTAAAAAAAAAAAAAAATAAATTAATTAAAAATAAAAAGAAAAGAAAAAAATGAAGAAAACTCTTAAGGTTTCCTCTGCTCCAGCTTCTCACAGGGTAGCTATCTGATATGTGATAAAAGGAAAAGGAACTTTATCAAGGACGTTTTATGGCTCACAATGATTGGTTTCTTTGGTATAAAACCACTGTGACCTCCTACAACTAACAGAATATCTTCATGTCAAAATAATATAGTGACGATTGGAAAACAAAACCCCCCATCTACTCGCTCTCTTTGTAACTGATGTTTGGATTCATTAACACACAAAACTCGATTTTTTTCTTTAACACGTGACTGACGATGATGTGGCTACAGGCTGAATTCAGTGTTAGAAAACGTGGATTAACGTGATGATTGAAACTTCACATTCAACATCTAAGGAAGTGTCACACCAATAATTCTCTGTGTAATTACAAAAGATGAGGTAATACAGTATTTAAGAATCCGACCTTGTCAGCTTACCAAATATTAGATGTGATATTAGTGAATAAGTGGCGTACGTGGCTATTTTACAGTCACCTTTGTGTTCATCAGTATATCAGCTTCAGTTCTTAACGACGACAACCGATTAAGTTTCATGATGTGACTGTCTTGCTCTGGGTATTTGTGTTTATACTTTCATTCAGAGACACGGAGGGGGGGGGGTCAAAGTGTGATAAGACTGTGACTGATGATTCAGCTTTGCTTTCACTGCTGTGAAAAGTCAGAAGAGACGGTCATTACCTGCTGAAAATGAATTATAATTACATAAAAATAATAACGGTAATTAAATAAATCTGTAAATAAAAACTCAACCTTTTAAGAAGTTCAGGATTTCCCCATGACTTTTTCTGCTCTTATTCTTTTCTATGAACATCATTTGACATCATAACAGTCTTCCATTCACTTATTAGTAATGAAGTGAAAAGTCTTGATAGAAAAAACATGGAGGAATGCATTGCAATAGAATATAATCACAGTTTTCCTTCAGCTGCAATGTTAATTCTCTTCCTATGCAAAGACTATGGCTATGTATCAGCCTGATCAAACTGTCATCAGTTTGGATGTGGGGCTTAGTGTGAGTCACACTGGCAGAATGTCGCAGATATGTTTAATATATATGTTTCAGATGATGTTCTGATTCTACTTTTCAACAAGAAGAAAAGAAGTGCCATCATCTGCTTCTGTTGACTGAAAACAAAAGGAAGAATAAGAGGAAGTACAGATAAAAGGATAGAAGGAGGGAAGGAAGGAGGGGAATGAGCTACAGTAGTAGGTCAGTACTTTGTCCCTGTGGTGACTAATGAGACTCCACTGTCCTGGACAGTATTTTTAGGATGCTCTACATGTCCACTGAGACATGCAATTTGCCAAGGTGACCTGTTTTCACTGTGATCGACTACGTAACCCAGAGTGGCCGCAGTTTAGGAGGGTGGAGGAGAAAAAAAAAGGCAGGGAAAAAAGGAACACACTTCCCCTTGAAGGTTGCAAATTTGGCACACTTCATGTCCTTTAGCACAGCATCCTCAAGTAAAAACTTAAAAAACAAACAAACAAACAAACAAACAAACAAACAAAAAATAGACCCCCATAAGTGTTCCTGTTCCAGTGAATGCACATGCTGATATACTGGATTTACCTAAGGCAAAAAGGATTGTGAATAAGTGTGGAAAGTGCTCTTTGAGTCCTCCCCTCCACCCCCACAGCTCATGTCCACAGTGCTTCAGTGAGTTACCGGTGTGGAGGGGGGGTCTGTCTGATAGAACTGAAGCACTGGGTGGTAAGAGAGGTTTTTCTCCCTCACCACTCTGCTCCGTGTTCAAAGTGAACCAGCTGAGTCAGGATGTGTCCCCCTTCAGGTTGCTCTCCTCCTCGCTCTCTCTGTAGATCTCTCAGGGGGACATGTTGAGTAGCTTAGTAGATTTATTGGGGTAATTGATAGCCAAGCTGATGGCAGCAATGTTCTTCAGAGCCTACATAATAAAAAAAAATAGTGCGTCAGTATGTGAATAAAATACAGAAGAATAGGTGCAGGGAGAGGAAATTGAGCAGTGTGAAGTTATGAGATGATGAGATAAAACCTTGTTTTTCATCTGTGCTGTGCTCTGCATGTTGAATGATGATAAAAATGAAAATTCAGTCTGATTAGTACAAGGACTTCTGTGTGATTTACATATTGATCTTATTATATATGTGTAACCAAGCACTTAACAGATTATACTGTCCTTCAGTGCATTTGTTTTATGTCACTCTGACCTGTAGGTTGGTCTGGTTTCCTCAGTTTTCCTATTTTTACCAGGTCAAAGTTTCCTTTTGATCCGAAATTTGGTCCAAGACGAACACAATTTACTGCCGAGTCGTCAGAGACTGAATCCTTAGCATTTTCTCTGACTTTCATTAAAATCATCTTAATATTATTCAAATCTACCAACCTTAAGAATGTATTTAATTTAATGTATTTAATGAATTAAATACAGCTGCAGTCCTGATGCTACATGCTGTTTAAGTTAGGCTATTTCGACCTATGTAGTTTACAGAGTAATAATGATTTGCAGAGAATTTAGACTTAATTATCACTCTCTCTCTTTTTTTTAAGTTAGATAAACACAGACTTGTCATTACTTTGCCTAATGTATGGTGCTGGATAGATAATTTGCTGACAGTTTATCAGAACTTACATAAAGGCTAGAAACCTGGCTGATGAGAACTCCCTTCTACAAAATACAGTCATTTGATCCACTGTTATATAAAAATATAAATTCTATAAACCTGACACTATCTATCTGTAACCCTGACGACAGCAGCTGTCTCTCAGTCTCAGTAGCACCTCAATTTAAATTTAAATTCAAATTAATTTATTTTTAAGCCCAAGTGTAAATGATTATGCTCCACTCTGAACTTTCACTCTCCAATAATTTGCAATTTGTGACCACTTTAAAATTCTGACTCCATAAAAAGTACTCTTCAACCAGTGATTTCCTTGGCACCGAGATCTCCGGTGAAGCCTCGTGTAATGCCCTGACACACAGCAGTTCTTGATGATTCAGCTGTTAAGATGCTCAGATGGTTTAGTGGGCAGCCAGCGGAAACGTTAGATCAAAAACATGGATACCTTACACTGCTCTGCATCTTCAATTAAGTCAAGAAGTATAAAAAAAAATAAAAACCAGAGAACAGTGGAGTGAACATGATCCCCTGAAAACTGTGCAACCTGTGTGGTGGTATAATAAACTTATTCAATATACTATCAGCCTCCACATTAAAAAATATAGTCCACACTAAAGGGAACTGATTTGGTTTGTGCGGCTTTACAACATTGTTCTGTGTTATTATCATTAGTTATGACTACTGTCGTGTAAACCTTGGTTTTGTTTTCAACCTGACAGGTATTAGGTAACTGCTCAACAGAACCACCCACAATGTTTTTTCACCACCCCACATCCTCTGCCTCCTCTTAACTGCCTTCAGGCTCCTCTGCTGTATTACGGGGTCCACAGTACAGAGCTGTGGCTCGCACTGCCACAAATGCTAATGGACTGTAATTACCAAATACATTAGTCCTGAGTGCAGCCCACACACATTCAAAACAAGGGGAGGGGGGTGTCGAGGGATCTGCTGGGTGTCAACAGCTCAGTGATTCACTGGCAAAAGAGACTCAAGCCGCGAGCTGACTCACAGCGACCGAAGACCGTTCAATCAACGGGACTGCGTGGTTAAGAACGAAAGTTACATAATGTCACAGCACTTCAGGGTGCATGGACAACTTCTCGGAGCCATCATACACGTCAGGCCCCAATTCATCACTGGCAACATCAAAGATGTGAAAGAGAGCCTGTCAGAGAGAGGACTTTGAATTTAAAGAGCCATCAACAATTAATAGGTGAAGACAGAAAAGGAGAAGTCTTACCATTGCAGTGTGATTGAGGAGCTGCTCGTCAGTGGTCATGGCTAATAAGTATTCCTGGAGGATGCCCTGTGCCTGGAAAACACATCAAAGGTCTGTAATAAATGCTTCTTTTGCACCATTCCTGTATGAAGCTTGCAAAGAAACAGAGATAACCTCATGGGCCAGATAGCTGTCATGAATAGAGGGAACTTCCCCTAAGAGGTTACATAAGAGATAAATTCAGTTATAAATGAGGCCTGGTTCCTTCACAACTCTTCAGCTCCATCTCAGCATCAAATTGAACTGAGGAATGTTGGAAAAGCAATTCAAATTTATAAACAAATCGAAGAACGCTTCCACTAAAGCCCTATGGGAGAGATGTACCTTGGGTTACACAAGCACAAGGAGTTGGGGAATACAGATAAGACGACATGGAAACTAAATGGACTGAGACCGGCCAAATGGAGCTTTTACAGAGCTGGAGACATAGTCCAGAGCCCCGGTCCGCCATCCATCTCACAGCCCCTTGAATGTTTATACTGGGAAACATCCTAGGACGATTTGTACAGTCACTTGTGCATAATATACCATTTTGATTGCTAAATATAACTTCACTTTCCTGGAGTAAAGAGCTCACTAAATGTCAGTAACATGGCTGTGATCTCCATGTACATACAAGAACAAGATGCTGGTATGTGGCTGCTTAACCTTTAAAATGAGCTGGTTGAAGGCTCAGACCTAATTCAACCACAGAAGGATCTGTGTGTTCACACACTTATTAGCCTCTCGTGGTTTGACAGTAATGTCAGCGTGGAGCTGGTGAACTTGACTATTCAGTGTGTCATTGCAGTTAAGCTCATATGTCAACACTCACAACAGTTGTGACTCATTATAAAACCTCCTGTGGAAACAATAGATGTAAATGTTAAGGTGTCCGGTACTGTATCATGTCACTATGTTTAAGCTGACCTGATGCCTGCATTTACAACAAAAATCATCAGTCTTTATTTAGCCCATACATTACACCACATCCTGAACTATGGGGAACAATTGGCATCCGGGGTGTGTGGTGGTTTTTTTTTCAAACCCACAATATCACTGTATTTCATACGTGTTAAATATTATGAAACAACTGCTGTATTTATCGAAAACACTATAAAATGCTCCCATTTACCTCTGCTCAGACCATCTCAGACTATTTCAAAGTGTGGATACAAAGCTGGAGACTCCTCAACACTGCAGCACACACTGCTGAGAACTCATACTGCCCCCTGGTGTTGGCTGACATGTGCTGCTCAATTCTAGTAGCTGACTCCCTCACATGCAACAACTTTCATGTGGGTGCAGATAGGAGCACAGAATCCACTATGAATGACAAGTCAGCTGATGTAATTTTATTGTCAGATCAGCAGCCTGAGGCGTCGCCGCGAACAGAGTTGAAGAGAACAGGAAAGTGCATTTCTAGGACTGTCTGGTTCAACTGCATTCACAGATGGGAACCTCCTAGATGACGGCACGCTCATAATCCCTGAGACTTCTTTTAATTAATAATTCAAGGCAAAAGAGAGAGAGAGAGAGAGAGAGAGGAGAAAGTAAGTGAGAGTCTATGTGCATCACAAAATGGATAGCATCTCCTCCTCTCTCAAGCAGTCTGCAGGGAGTCAGTGTGGCACTGTGCTGTCTGGCAGATGGCAGGGCCGGGCTTTGGCCCTGAGCCCAGCACAGAACAGGTGGGTTGAAGAAAAACATGCTCATCTCACAGAGAGACAGATATAGACAGGGAGAGAAAATAAAATGTAAAGTAATTTTTCAGTTCATTCAAATCACCTCACAATATGTCAATATGTGCTCAAACCAGAAGACTAAAAAAGGACATGGACAGGTTGTCTTGAAGGGGGACTGAATGCAGTTTTATCTACAAAGTCAATACTGCTGTCATCACTATACAAACAACTAATGCAACTTAACAAATACATAAAAAGGCAGTTAGCCACACCTGCAGCTTTAACAACACCTATACCGTATAAGACCTGGCCTGTGTGTTTGACATGGCCTACATATATGCATATATATGTGCGTGTATGCAAACACCACTCACAATAGCACGGCCCTCTGCGATGAAGAAGAGTTCAGTAAGGGCTCTGTGAAGAGGCAGCAGCACAGTGATACCGGTGGGATCCTGGCTCAGGCTGTTTTCCATAGACATAAAAAGCTGCCACAGAGGTCGCAGCAGCGTCAGCTCACAGGCGCTGAAGTGTAAACAAGTCAACAGTTAGACAAACAAACACAGACAGCACGCAACGGTAAGGATGTTGGTTCTGAGAAGAGCAAAATTATGGTTGAAAACTAAAATGTACCAATTTCCCCTTTATTAACAGTGTAAAATCTTGAAATATCCAGCAACAAAAAAAATGGCTGATGCATATGCCGACTGGAGATTTTTTACCTCTCACCCGTGCTAGCTGCACGAATGGTTTCAAAATCATGTCAAACTCAAATTTAGGCTGAGTCCAGAAAGACATCAGACACATGTGAAAATAGCCTTCAGGCTTTAAACTAGCTAAGTGAAGCAACAACAGGCAAAACAAAACCTCAACATCTAGACAAAACCTGTTAAAGATGTCTTATTGCCTCCTTTTCAGCTTTAATGCTGTGTCATATCAGTGTGAGCATAAACTGTGTAATATTGTGGTTGTGACCAGACAGCTGCTAAGCCATTCTGCACATATGCAAATTCCTAAACACATCCTTTACCTCACTTCCGTGGTGGCTTCTACTACCACAACCACGGAAATGCATGAGGGATTAATGAAGGCTTTTATGTAAACTTAACTTCTAGGGAAAACACACTGCTGGAGTAAAAATGTCCTCTTAGAATCATTAGCATTACTTAGGTGGATGTTGATGGGCCTATGGCCAAGTGAGTCTATACATGACAATATAAATGGGAAAAAATGGGGCACAGAAAAAATTAGAAGGAAAGAAAGAAAAGTGTAGACACAAGGTGAAGTCTTACGTCTGGGACTGACACTGCAGGAGACGAAGCAACAAGTGAATGGCTTTGAGTCTCTGGTTCCCAGTCTGACGACAGGCCACGCCCACCTGCCACTCCCATATGTCAGCCAGAGGCAGGTGACCGAGCACTTGGTCATCAGCTAACATTTGCTTCAGTATCTCAAACCCTGATAAAAGACAAGTGTGCAGAGATGACACACAGGCTAACACAACTGATGATTCATGTTGAGATTAATCTGAATTTTTTTTTAGAAGCAGCTTAGCACAAATGTAAAAGCGTCTGCTGTAATGAAAATGTACCTGTCTGGAATCGTCCTCTGTGGCCTCCTGTAACGGTGAACTTGTAGCCCCACTCCGTGTTGCTCATGTCTGACATGAATCTGTAGTGCAGGGTGTCACCTGAGAGAAACCCACACAGCAGACACAACATTTAAAAATAACAGTTGAACTGTCTTGAATCCACACACAGAGAAAGACAAATGGCACTTGATAGCAGAACGGAAATAAATAACAAAAGAAATCTTCACCTGGGATCTCAAAATCAGACCACTTCTGAGGGGAGCCACTGAAATTGTGAACATCCTGGAGAAAGTCACTGCTGCTAGACATAGTAAGCTCATCACAGCCTTCCTCTGTGTAGCAGCGGGAGTCAAATTTTACTGAAAGGTAGATAGCCCCTGGGATGTGCACCTTGTCCTGCAAACAGAGAAGATGGACACAACAATGTCTTCAAACTTACTGGAAACAGAATATACGAGTTCATAGTACAGGAACATAATACGCCACATAAATTTTAATACAATTAAGTCTAAGTCTAAACTAACAGCCATCTACCATCAGGTACCCACCTGAAAGTTGGTGTTGTTGTCATACGGGTGTTTGGACTCTCTGACCTGCACGGCCATACCTGGCTCCTCCATGAACTGGCAAGCAGTGAGAGACAGGCTGCACAGCATACTCTGGCTGCAGCCCTTCAGCACTCTCTGGAGAATCTGATCATTAACAGAATATCATATTAATCCACAGAACATCTCTAATTTATAATCTACCAGACAAACTCTCATTTACCCACCTTCTCCCAGAGCGGCCTCTCCTCCAGCTGCATCAACATGTCCAGGATGTAGGCCATATGAGAGGCACCGTTCAGCTCCAGGGCCTCCTCGCTAAGTGCGGCCTCTGCTGGCCAGTCAGCGAGCAGCGTGGCCAATACATGGCGGGCGTACAGTGTTGCGATGGCCTGGTTGACCTTCACCAGATACTGACGAACAGCCCGATTGCTTCGCACGTCCAACTCCTTGTGCAAAAGAGCTGAACTCTTGGTGCGCCTCTGTTTGGCGTAGCTGAGCTGCAAGTCGCTCTCTGAATTGGTGATGAGCTTCTGAGCTACTACGTTGAGTTCCTCTGTGGCCTTTTCACAGTGACTGGGTTTAGACTGTGGGAGGAGAGCAATGACATGGACATAAAAGAAAACGGACATGAAAATCATCACCTTCAAACTTTCATTGTATCTTATTTCTTCTTGTTACAGTGTCTATTAGTGAAAATATTAGTAATGTCCAAAACACTGAGTGAACTCCTCTTTAATGTAGTTAGTTGTTTATAATGTTTTCTATATGAAAGTGTAGAAAAACTTACCATGCACGACACGACAATCATATCAGTGTCCACAGCCTTAGTGTTCCTCTCCTCAGAGCGAGGCCGCCTGGGTGGTTGCCACTTCTGAGCCAGTGTACGGATTGTCTCATCTGTTTTTATCTCGTCTCCATCAAACCTGAAAAAAACGCAAAGGCACAATACATAAAACAGAGACAGGTACTGATTATAAAATCTGGCATTTACTGTGGTGGCTCATATAAAAAGTACAGTATATTAAAGAGAAATGCACTGTATAGAGGCTGCTGCTGACCTCTTCTGCACCTCCAGGAAGAAAGTGTCAGTTCTCTTCATCTGTAACTCATACATGGCTCGCAGGATGGGCAGAGGGGCATTTAAGGCATCATGGGTGATCTGCATCAGAAAAAAGGAACTTTAGATAATTATACTATGATACTATATTTGGCTGCATGCATAATGACAAGCATGTCCATTACCTGGAAGCAAATCTTTGTCTCCTCATCAAGACCCTCTAAAGGGTCGGGCCTGTTGATGTCAGTGTCATCAGCGCAGCAGCTGGAGTGGTCTGAGTCATGCTCCTTGTCCTGCTCTCTTTGGTCTCGCTCAGGGTCTTGGGCCATGGAGTGGATCTCTCTCTTTGAAGAGTAGAGCATGATGGAAAGAATCTCTAGGTCTCGCAGCAACCACAGCTTGCTGAAGCCTGTCCCCTTGCTGCACTTTCTCACCAGCAGCTGGGTCAGTCCTGACTGCTGGATTGCCTCCTGAGCTTGTTCCACTCCATGCTTCTACACAACAGAACAACACAGAATGAGAAAACTACCTCTGGAGTCATTTATCATCATACGTCACATCAGTCATAAGCAAGTTATTGTTACCCACAAGTCAGACTCTGGAGTGGACAATGAACTATATTACCACTCCAGTAGTGCAGACTACTGGGTCAGGTCAGGTACCTTGAGTGTGTTGTAGAGGCCTTTCAGGGCCAATGACAGCACCCAGGAAGCCTCCACAGCATCAGCAGAGCCATTGTCCTGGCTGGACTGCAGCAGGTGACTGATGATAGACGTGAAATTGTTCAGGTAGCGGCTGAGCAGAGTCTTTGTGGATCCCTGGTCCTCACTGTGCCCTGGGGAGCTGGTTGTAGTGGACTCCTGTGACTGGATGAGTTGGTAGTCTTTCACTATAAAAGAAGGCGAAGCACCCAGAGGATTAATTCCATGGTTATTTCTCATGTTAGCAATGCTGTTAGAAGCAGTACTACTCCACTTACCTGTTTTCCTTTTGCGTGTCTTAACATCCACCACTGCAGCATGGTTCTTCTCTGTGAAATGTTTGAGCAAGATCATGTTGTGCTGTTCGTTGGCGTTGTCTATAAACACCGTCTGGGTGCCCACACACAGCACCTGACAGACACACGCGCACACAAACACAGGAGTTATGACTGAGTTATGTTTAGAAAGACAAGAAACAGCGTACAACTCTATAAAGCAGTAAGCATTTTTTTCTCACCTCAGGGAAGCCAACTAGCACCAGCAGAGTGAAGAGGTTGGTGCGCTTTAGAGTTTGTGGCAGCTGCTGAACACAATGATCAGTGAAGGCAGCGATGACTGTGCTCCACTCAGGACAAGCATTCAGACTGTGTAAAATATCTGCAACTGTGCATGCCCAATCCAGGCCGATACGACTGCAGATGAAAGGAGGAGAAATGACTTTTCACACCTCAAAAATAATGCTGACAGATGATGGAAGGCACATCAGTTATCAACAGTCCAGCTCCAAACTGTGTGATAAAAAGAGACTGGTGCTACATCTTCATGTGTTCATACATTACTAATTACATTATGGTGTTAATGGAGTTAACATGGTAAAATGGTGAAAATAAGACAAACACTGCATCAGTTACAAAAAGCTTCAATTCACAGATGAAAACTTCATAAAAAGGTTTTGTTTGTGTAACATTTTAGTATCATTAAATATCACACATATTATTAAATATAGTAAATATGTGGACCTAATGTTTATTGTGTCATTGTACAAAGTAAAAAACACTTGATAAACATGTTGGTAATTTTAGTGTTATTTTCATAATTGCTTTTATCAAGGCTGGAAAATATCTCAAATTGTTCTTCTGGACAGGTTTACAGGTGCAGACATACACTGTCAGTATCAATATCCAAAGCTGTGTTATCAAGAAAATAGATCAATACAATAAAAAATAGTTCCCAGGTATCATGAGCTTTTCTCTACTTTACCTGTCCAAACAGATGGCTCCAAGACTGAAAAGGAGCTGAGTGGTCCTCCACCCTTCAGTGTCTGAAGTGCCTGCCTCTCCTTGTGTCAACAATTCATATTTGTCAGCCAGGGCCTCTGTGACAGCAGTATCAGCCTCCGTTGGAGAGATTCGAAGCAGCAGCTGACCAAGCAGTCCCAGAGTGAGGTGGTAAGTCTCATTGAGAGAGCCAGCATTGGAAATGACTGCCCTGAAGAGCTGGGGCAGGATGGAGTTCAGACTGGGCAGAGACAGGGTGCTGCCCTGAAGATACAAGACAAAGAGTTTAAATGTCATTTGCAAATAAATGCATGTGCAGACACAGGTGAAGCTGGTTTTGAAGCTTTGGTTTAACATACTGGTTTGGCTGGTGGCAGCATGGCTGCTAGTAGTCCCAGGATCCTCTCTCTGGAGCACTCTGAAAACACATGCTCCTGGAGAGGAACCTGGGGGAGCCTCTCATCTGTCTCCTTGACAACGTCTGATGCTGGGGAGATGACTGCCCCTGGTCCAGATTCTGAAGATGAGAGTAAAAAAAAAAAAAAGAGTCAGTCATAACCAGATAGCCAAGGGACAATCAGTCATAATCACTAATGGACAAAACAGACCTGCATTTAGATTAGTTGAGGTAATCTTAGTACTTACGACGAACCACAGGAGAGAGGGGATCCTCGCTGGATACAGACGGTGTCTGGCTGAGACTTGGGGAATCCAGGGTGTCTTGATTGACCAGCTTTGTTTTCTCTCCCTCTCCAGTGCTTGGAGGGGACAACACCTCTGGAGGAACAGGAGGAGGAGAGCTTACCTCCTTTGCCTTTTTTTCCTTTGCTGATGGTTTACTCTGTTAAAAAGAGGAAACAGTTCAGTAGCTAGACAATAAAATACTGTACAATACAGTACATTATACACTGATACTATGTATTATCTACATATTTGACCCCTGGACAAATAATCATGAAATAATAAGAGTCAAATGAAGAAATAAAACACCTGCTGACCGACAGTGAAAACAAGTTCCTTCAAATGTTAGTGTGCAACGATAGTGAACAACAATAACTCAACAATTACTCAAGCAACTGACTGAGGACCTGAAAATGACAAGTGATGTCTACAAAGCAGGGGGGGCTATAAAAAGATATTAAAGTGCTTCCAGCTTGAAGTTTCCATTGTCTGAAATGTTATTATGAGACAGCAGTAAAGGGGAACTGTGGAAGACCACGAAAACTTTCAGACAGAAGAGTATGTCTGCTGAACTGAAAGCATAACAAAACCCCCCCATGACCACGACAAAGCTGCAGGAGGCTCACACAGAAGTGGTGACAGGCCATTTCACTGTGCAGCATTCATATACAAACAGGGAACATATGGAAGAGCCATATTTGCAGCCTCGTTGCAAAAGTCATTGTCTAAAGAATGAATAGCACATTGAAGAGGTAGAGGAAAGTACAGATTCAGCAAACTCTTGATGCAGATGTCCTAAATTTTATTTTCAATATCTGCTTCTTACAAGGGTTGTGTTTACTACTTCACACGGAAGCCAAGTGCAATTGTAAGTGCATGTATGATGTATTTGCATATATGTTTTCTATTAATCTATTATTGTGACCTGTTGACCTACACTGATACACCTACTCTGGCACTGAATTATTGATGTGTATCCTACAACTATCTGCTTGAATTGTTTTTGTATGCGTTTCTACTTCCTGCTCCAGTAATCATATATTCCTCACCTTGTCCTTGGGAGATGATGGGGAGCAAATGGCTGCAGTGCTGCCAGGGATAGAGGAGGTGTCAGTGGCTGTGCTGAGCTCCTGAGACGACTCTGGAGAGACTGGACACAGCTCACTATCAGAGGCTGAGTCATTGGAGGACATCAAGGTAAGCAAAGCTGAGGAACGTAGACCTACAAAGACAATGGCATAGAAGATTAAATCAAATAAATAAAATTACTAGATTGAAGAATCTGAGATACAATGTTTAAAATGAAACATTCCCAATTCCAAAATATGAAAAAAAAAACTGTGTGAAAAGGAAAAGAGAGAGGTAACCTATCCTCTATCAACATTTTCCTTATTTGGGGCATACACTTATTTGATCTGTACTACTCTGGTTGCCAAGCAACACTACAGCTACAAATTAGTCGACCCAAGGTGTTGCTTTATCTTTTTAAAGTTTGGACAGACTCAGACTAGCTGGTTCCTCTTGCTTGGAGCCTTTAAGCTAAGATTCATTGTGATATAGACAGATGAGGGTGCCAACTAGTCTTGGTAAGAAAGCTAATAAGCAAATTTCCTAATATGCTAAAAGCAAAATTCCAGTCTGGACTTGCCTTTGCCAGTTTGTCCCTTGAGCAGACAATCGGTAATAAGTTGGGAGCAGTGTGTCTGCAGGGCAGAGGCCTGGCTCAAAGTGTTGCTGTCCAATGACTCTCCCTCCATCTGCTTCTCACTGCTCAGCTCTGATGTGTACAGAGCCAAAGCTGCAAACAGCAGCCAGGAGTAGTTGTGGATGTAGGGCTGGATCAAGCGGTGACGGTCGCTGATTCGTATGGTCACCATGGGGTACACTGTGATCCGATGCGTGGGCAGATGGCTAGACATGGGAATTAAAAAAAATAATGACGTAAATAACAGAGGTTTACCACTGCAAAACGGTGTGTTTTACAAAGCAAGATTAAACTTGAAATGTGTCACCTGTCAGGATACTTCTTAGCATTGTAACAACCAAAGCACAGGTCAAAGTCTTCACAGACGTTGCAGTTGATCCTGCTGCCCACAATGAGACCCTGGCAGTGGTCACAGGCATATTCCATGTTCACCATCTCATGGTCATCCTCATGGCCCTCAGGCTTGGCACCACCTAGTTAAAAACACACATGTCCAGAGTCAGGTTTGCTCTAAACTTTTTATCCACTTTGTAGATAAAAACCAACTCTGGACTGACAGATACTCCTGTGTGACTGTATGATGTAGTGAACTCACTGAGGAAGCAGGTCTTGCAGAGGTCCATATCCATGCACTGCAGACATCGGTAGCGATGCCAAGGTGCCATCCTCTCACAGCCGTCACAGGAGATGACAACATTGAGCAGGTCACAGTAGCGGGCGATGAACATGTGCATCTAGTGAAAGGAGCAGGTACATACATTTACACAGCACGGTCATAAACATTCCTACCAAGAATGACAAAATTGTGCTTTATGCATAAATACCACACCATGTTTTTTTCACATTATTTCACGTTACCTGCAGGATTATATGTGCTCTATTACTGGGATGTACATGAAAGAAAACAGAGCCACGAAGCACTTGGAACCACTCAGATGAGTGAGTGCCATTTATTTCAGTTCTGACAAATCATCTTGCTTTGTTTGAATAATGACAGAACGTTTATGTCCGTTACACATCAGGATGTACAATACCTTTCTTCTGTCTTCCATGGAGTCCTCCTCTTCGATTTTGTCGTACCACTTCTCAAACATCCCGTCCATACACTCATCCATCCACTCCTGGTTCTTCTTGTAGTCTGCGATCTCATCTTCCTCGGTCCATTGACTGAAGATGAAAATAAGCCACAAAGAAAATCAATAATCTCTGCAATCAAGTGGCAGTGACACTGAAAAATGAAAACGGTGTCTTCTGGTAGATTTAACAATATAATCAACGGTAAAAGCAATTGATTTTCAACTGTGTAGTGTATTTTCTGGAGTGGGTCTGATAATACCTGATGGCAATGTCATGAACGCTGATGTTTTCCTGCGACATGCTGAGCAGGAGTTCAGGGAGCTTAATATTCAGGAAGAGAGGAAGGTCATGGACCTCCCAGCTCATGTCTAGAAGGTGCAACAAGCAGGTCTGCACGCACGACAGGGCTGGTAGTAGGGCTCTGTACAGCAGTGAAGAGGGCCTGGTTACATTACTACGCACACTTGGAGTTACACAAGTAAACATGGTGGGTTACAAGGACAAGGGCTTACTTCTCATTGAGGCTGCTGAAGCTTTGCACTGCCTCCACAAGCATAAGCACCAAGTGATGGTAGGAACGTCTCACCTCCTCTCCTAACTTCTGCCCACTGTCTGACAACTGGGAGAAATAACTGAGGAAGACAAAAGAAAAAAATGCTATATCACATTTGTACATTTGCATACAGATTTTTTTCACAGTCTGGTAAAACTGATACTGGTGAGTGTCAATAATCTCTCCTTCAATAGTAGAGGTCAAAGAAATTTGCTTTAGCATACAATACAATCAGTCTCTTTTTAGCATTTTAAAAACTATACTGTTACTGTCAAACCACTGCACAAAAACACAAATATCCACTCAGTTGTTTTAAACCTAAAACTATTAACACGGCATATAAATTGAGTGTTGAACTGGAAAGATTTCCGACAGATGTACCCAGTGAAGTCTTTCTGGCAGGCCAGCAGCTCCTGTAGGAAAAGGATGCAGGGAACTTGGAAGAGGTGTGGTTTTCCCAGGGAACACAGACACTGCTGAACCATCTCCAGGACCTTGCACACACTTAGAGCTTGGGCTTTGTTCAAGGACAGTGTCTGCAAGATGCTTTAGGGAGAAAAATGTGATTAATTTACTCTGTATGGTACAAATTACCTTAATGTACAGTGCAAAGCAAAAAAAAAATGGCAGCCAGTAACCTGGATGTTGTGAGAGCCTGGTCCTTTATAAAGTTCAGGATGTGTTTGAGTATTGGGTAGCGATCCTTGACAGAAGGAGTCATGCGAGGCTCTTCTATAGATCGACAGGACAGGAGGCGAAACCGTGCCCGACTGAATGGGGGTTTACGGGGGAAGGCAGAGGGTGAGGCTGGCTCCCCTGGCTGAGATGAAACACTCTCTGTGGAGTCTTTGTGGACTCTCCTGGTGGACCCACTAGAAGATGAGTTTTGGGCTTGAGAACCAGAAGACTTGCTTTGTCCTGCCTTGGCCTCACCACCTTCCTCAGTAGTCTGAGGTCCCAGAGAGGAGCTGGCCTGGAAGTCCCCTTCTGAGATTGAATTTGAGCGGAGAAGTGGAGTGTTGCTGCCCTCTGCAGCTTTGAAAGAGTCACCGTCCTGACATGCTAGTCCACAAGGGGCAAATCTGAACAGCAAGAGGCTCTTCTCAATGCACATCTCAGCTAGAGAGAAACAAGATAACACAAGTCAATAAAGAATATTCAGAGGAACAGTGTTGTTCAAAAAAGATCTGGTTACACATCAGTTGGATTCCTCACCTAATGTTTCCATAGTAACCTCATCAGGAACCCCATCCTTCTCATCAGGAACATTCATTTTGCCAACTAGGTACCTCTGCTTCATCTCCAACTGACAGGAAGAAAAGATACCATCAACATCATCCTCAAAAATCAAAATTACATAAATCAACATTGATTCATTGATAGAGATGTGAAAGCAGTGACTCACCATCCATGTTCTAATGCTGTCTGCCAGTGAATACACTTGCACAAACTCCTCACTTAGACAGGACTTGCAGTCTTGATTAACTACTCATTTGAAGACAAAAAAGAAGGTAGAAAGGTCAGAATTACCACATCAGTAAGTACCAAAACAGTTCAGAATATGAGTATAATCACAGCCAAGTATTACCATAGGTTTTCAAGGCATAGTTGAGGGCTGGTGTGTGGTACACCATGGCTGCCCAAATGGCATTCACAGCTTGATCGGTCTTTGACCCTGCTGCTATTTCATTCCTCATTGTCTGTTTTCTGCAGGACTGCATGAGTTTCCTCATCAGTTCTGTTCTACTGTCTGTCAGTTCTTGTGATGGATTCCAACGGGCAAAGTCCTCCAGGAAGCTCATTAACTCATCAAGAGACCACGTGTTTGTCTACCAACAGAAATGGAACAATATTTACCGACTGAGGTCATTAGGTAACGTAATAATTGTAATCATTCACAAAGGTACTTCAGGTACTGGGTTATGCAGACATCCACATACCTGGTCTGTGGGTGTTTTGGGGTGATTACTCTCCCTTGTTTCACACAACCCATGTCGCAGGATGGGTTTCCACAAAGGAGATGACTGAACATGTGACATTTTTCCCGATGGAAGCTCCTTTACAGTGCGTATCTCTGGAACAGAAAGTAACCCACAAATGTTAGCATGTCGATATGTCACTGAGGGTCTGAAAACATGCTTGAGTAAAATATGAAAGAGTTTTACCATGAGGGGATTTAAGTGCCAGAGTTCTAGATGCGAGGCGACCCATCAGACGAGCAACCAGCAGCTGCAAGTCTGACATCCAAGAAATGGTGATGTCTGGCAGACCCAGTGCTGTTACGGTGAACTTGTAACCCCACTCATTATTACTACTATCAGAGTGGAAGAGGAACTGGAGCTGAGGACCAGCGTCAAACGTCACTTTCTGAAGGAACAAAGAGAATCAACAGAAAAGAATGTAAAAGAATACACCAAAAAGTGTTTCATATGAAAATAATTCAGTGGTTTCCTATATCCTACCTTTGGCCACTTCTCAGTTCCAACTTTCATGTCATAGCGGACCTTTCCACCTCTAGAATCTGTAAATTCTAAGTAGTCGTATCTGTAAATATCAAATGCAAAGCAGATGGTAAGTAAAAATCAATAATAATAATAATAAATGATTGAATAAATAATATTTTACTCAAGACACCTTTTTTCTGTCTCACAGCGTTCGTCAAACTCCACCTCAAAAGAGGTCGCACCGGGGCAGGCAAAGATGCTGGTCTCGTGACGGCTGTTCTCATAGTTGTGAGGGGACTCAAGGTTCCATGTCCTCAGCACCACAGGCTGCTGGGGCTGGTGCCAGCTCTCCTGATCCACCTTTATTTAGTTAGTTAATATTTGTTACACCACAGAAAATAATGAACTTCATATAAGGTGACAAATTTATAAAATATGTCACCTTAGAAAGGATGTCTCCAGTGTCACTGGATAGACTTTTGAGGAGCTCGACCAGACAGGAGAAGCTCTTCAGCAACACACTGTGAGGGATGTCCAAAGAACACAGCTCCAGGAGGAAAACCATCTGCCAGAGTAATTATCAATCTTGATCATTCAGGACAGTCAACTATGATCATTAAGACCTATGAACTATTAAATTCATGAGACTGAGCATTACCAGTTGTCTGAAGACTGTGGCTAGAATGGAGCTGCCTAGTTTGTCAGTGATTTCAGCACCAGTGTATTCCTCCAGCAGGGATCCAAGGACAGTCTTGATGCTTCCCAAAAACAGATCCACATCTATTGAGAGGGCAGAGAGAAATCATTCATTCCTGTCTATTCAAAGATGTATTCCATCCACACTAGACTGATCATCATCATGTTGTGTTCTCTTCTTATATTCTCTAATTGTAAACACAGACTCCAAGCCTGAAAGAAGGTTATTCATGCCAGTAATCACGTCACTGTATCTCACATTTTAGTAGGATGTCTCTTGCCAGATCCATGGCAACAGCTGGGGTAGTTCCTCCTTTGAGCTGAAGGTAGCACCAGGAGAGGAGACTACCCTGCAGTGCCCAGAACAGGGACAGGAACACTGTCCTGCCAGCTCCACTACTCTCATCCACCATCACAACTTCACACTGAGAAATGACAGATATGGGGGGAGGAGGAGATAAAAACTTGTGATTTCACATCAAGACATGAAGAGGTAGAAAGGACTGTTGATAGATAGTAAATAACATGCTGAGACGTTGGGTGTGGGACAGATGTCTCACCTCTCTTGTTGCCACCAGTAAGAGTGTCTCCATGACTGATAGTATGGGGCTGATGTCAAAGTCTGATGGAGCTCCTTTAGGTGGAAGCAGGAGAAGGCCACTCGGATCCTGGTCACTGCATAAAGAAATCACAGTTGTTATTGATCCACTGTGACCTGACTGTGTGTGAGAATATGCGTGTACACATATCTACATTATGTTTACCTGAAGTAATTACACAGTGATTCAAATGTCACTGTTACTGACTTTGACTGAGCCTCTTCAGTGATATTTTTCTGTAAAAAGGAATATCATCATACCATCGTTATCTTCGTTATTTAGCTTTACATCATTATCAACAGTATTTCTGTTTTTATAAACTCACCATCATGTGGAAGAGTTTGTCCCGCCTGACATGTTTATCAGGGAAGAAAACAGCAGCCCCATTGAGAATGGCCTTGACTGCTTCTTTGTGCAAAGCTTTTTCCAATAACGTTTCACCCTCTGGGTCGTCCACAACTGAAGCACAAACATAATAGATATTATCACAGTCCAATGAGTCTCTACAGAGACCCTTTAACCAAATACTTTTTAACTTCCCCATTATATATATATATATATATATATTTCATTTATATAACAGGTTCTTACCATGACAGAGGTGAGTGTAGAGTTCCCACACAGCCCTGACAGAGTTGTTCAGAGGCTCTGCACTACTGGATGTGGATGGACCAGCCGCTGCTGAGGCTCCCTCATCAGGCCCTCTGCTCTCCTCTGAGCCCTGGGACTCCAGTGGGTTGGGAAGCATGGGGAAACAGTTCTGCATCAACTGGAGCAGCAGGACTCTGCTCTTCAAGACATCTCCTCCCTCACTGAGACAAAGACAAATGCTTGATTAAGAGTGAGACCTAGAACTGTCTAAAACTTTCTGCTGGCTCCTGGATCTGCTCGTAATTACAGCTGTAATGGGCCTGTGGACACACAGTAGTATTACTCACATCTCCCTGAGTTTACTGTAGAAATTCCAGAAGAGGCTGAGGCTGAGGCCACCAAAGTCCAGAAGATATTTTTGCTTGAAGTGAGAGGCATCCTATAGAAGCAGATACACAACAATAACATATATCCTGTCATAGATGTGGAGAACCAATTCACTCACATTCAATAGTACTGTGAAAGAGATGAGCAACAAGCTGACGATTCATCAGCAATAAATTGATGCACCACTGATGCATATGACCCCATATAACCACATATTTCCTGTCAAAAAGAGGATGTTTTACATGTTCTCCACTGAATATCAAATGGTGTTTAATATAAGATCCTTTTTCTCATTAGTCTCTTGGTCTGACACTGTGGCGCCGTGAAGTAATTCAGCAAATTTCCCACACACACAATGTACTGGAACATAAGAGATCATGTAGTATAAATGCTTCCAACATTTCAGCTATAGAATTAAATGTTAATCATACTAATATACACGTTGGCAGCCATAGCGACAGTGAAATGGGCCACACCCTCCAAATGGCCTCAGATTGGTGAGCAAGAGTTGAATGATTCAGCCACTCACTTTAAACATCCATACCATGTATAGGCCTATACTTATTGGAGACAAGACACAAGAAGCAATAATGGAGAGTAAATCAATCAAATTCCTGCTTACTGATAATGGACTGAACACAGTAGCACAAACACACAAAGTCTGCAGCAAACTCTGAGTGAGCTGTTTTCCTAAAGTACAGAGCAGACTCAGTTTTTACTTCATTGTGGAAATACTGAGCATTTCAGAAGCACAACACGGGACAGATTGTGGAGTTTGTTGTAAACTGTTGGGAACTGTCAGGACCACATCTGTCACCACTGAATGTATTGGTACTATTATTAAAGAGTAAAGTACATACAAGATATTCAAATCTTGTATGTACACATATTCCCTTTAAGCAGTGATCAGTAGTTACCATGTCTTGTGTAAGCTGCTGAATGAAGAATAGCGTCTTGTTAAGCAGACAAAGGCCAGTGACAGCATCACGGTTGACACCATCTCCCTCTGGAGTGAGGTCGTCGAGGTCTACCAGTCTCTCTGCCCCAGGGCACAGGTAGCCACTGAAGCTGATGTACTGAACTCCGAGGCGCTCAGCAGAATCCTGCCTGGCACAGAGGAATTTCACCATCAGGAACTGGGAAGACAGGAAAGCAGAGGTTCTCACTGAAGGCATATTTCTTGCTGTGCTTTCATTTTCAGAGGGAGGTAAATATTTCTCTAAGACAGCTGGGCACTGTAAATTTTAGCAAACAATCTACTAAACCAAAGGCAATAGTGCATTTGTTGGAGAAAATTTTCAGCTACAGATTAAAAGACATTTGGTTCTCATGATGATTGTGGAATTCACTCAAAATTAACTGCAGGTTTTGGACAACAATGGAGCTCTATGGCACAATATAGAAAGAATAAGAATAAGAATACACAGAATAAGAAACACTGCATCATGGTGTGAATGAATTCATTGGTGGATTTGTTGTTTTTGCAGTATTTGTTGAGCAAAATTTAAATATAAAACATCATCTTATCAAACTTGTTATCCTTTAAAAATATCTGCTGAAGGTGTGACAAAGATACAAAAACATTAAATAATGATGTTTAAAAGATTGACACAGGTTCAGTAATACTGTATGGCAGTTTTGACAAGATGCAGTCGTGTACCTTTGCAACTCGACACTGCTGCAGCTTGATTTCCACATCGTTCCAGTCCTCTTCAAGCTCAAACCAACCAATCGGCTCGTCCTCAGACTGTGCTGGAATCCTCACACTGCAGGTCAGGTGACAGCATGGTGTGTCAGTCATTCACATAAACTTGTGAGGCACACCCCCCCACACTGCGAGGGGTGTTCACAACACAGGAAAACTATTTCTACTGTCTATTGAGATCTTAGTAGAATGGAAGTGTTACTATTGTTATTATTGGGAAAAAAAAAAAGTTTAGCTACATGTTTCCTTCTGTAACTATTTGCTAATCACAAATGTCAACTTGTAAATTGATGACTGGATCCTTACTTGTCTTGTACAAACTCCTTGTAGTCCTTGTAGTCCCATGTGTCATATTTTCTGAACCTTTTGAAATGTTTCTCTGCATCAAAAGGGTCTTCGTCCTTATATGCAAACACCAAACCGCATTTTGCTCCAATGGCTCCTTTTCGTACCTTATCACACCAACCAGAGAGCAAGCGTTATTTAATGTAATCCTCTATTACTGACGGTATTATCACAAACTTTGTGAATTCATAGGGAGCCTCACTTTGATCTTCATCTGAGTGACCTGGAAATTGCTCTGGTCCTCTGTTGACAGGATCACACTTGCTTTCTTCCTGCCGCTCTCTGTCAGAAACCCTGAACAGGAACAAATATTGAATTATACTCGGGCACATTCATACTGTAGTGAAACTAAAGATGAATTACTGCTGTTGTAAGTTGTACCGTCTCCAGTGGAAGACTCTGTGAGCATGTTCTCTGGTCCTGATTTCTCCTCTTTACTCTTTACATCACAGGCCTGCAGGTGCAGCTGGAGGGGCTTTCCTGCATTGCATCATAAATCATTTTGACACTTTATTTACTACAACATCATTATTTATCATTTAGATCATTCTCCATACAGGTTATAATTTAATTCTTACACTAAAAGGGCAATGACCATTACACTGAACTGCATCTTTGTAAATTTAGTCTACTAATGCATCTCCTCCTTGTCTGCTAAACACTTTCTCTTGCGAGTCTATGGTTTCAAATGTCCTCGTGTGAATGAGCATAAAGGAAAGTTGGTCACATTACCATTGCGATAGAGTAGTCGCAGCCTAACTGTAGCCATAGATGTGATGAGGGAGGAGGCCTTGTACTCAGCCTCTAAATGATCACTGATGCAGGACAAGGCCTGGAGCACTTTTGCCACACTGCCTCTGGCCAGGGCGAAAGCCAGGAGGGTTAATTCTGCATCAGGACTCACACAACAGCTACACAAGAGCAGAGAAATAAAAGTAAATTAGTTTCAATCAGGGTGCATTTAGTCAAATTAAATGATCATTTATGTCTCTATTTCAGACTGCAACAAGTGTTTCTTTGCTAATTCTGATCAATGGCAAAATTATTTCCATGTATATCCACTGAATAATCCATAACCCCCATATGAAATGAGATGTTTGAAAACTAGAAATTAAGCAATAAAATCCACTGAAGACAAATAATGTCCATAACATATCTTGCTTGAATAAATCCATAATAAATTAAAAAAGCCCATAATAACATGATTATAATGATTATTATAATTATTACAATCACTAAATTATGATTATCATAATTTGATAATTAGCTGACAGATTAGATCATTTCAATCATGTTCTGGCTCCTGTTGCTGTTGATAAAGACCTTGACCACCACTGAAATATTTATAGCGCATCTGATGTAACACTAATAATGTGTCACCAAACCACACCATCAATGCTTGGATTTTAATGTGTTGTCATTGTGATGATGTCAACATGATGAGCTCAGTGTGGTAGTAAAGGCTGAGTGCAGGTAATTACTCGGCTATCCTGAGCAGAAATCCATCCACCTCCTCCAGGATGTTTAAGGAAAAGAATTTGGGGAACTCTGTGGACGATGGCGTTAGGGACAACGGCGGCATGTGTCGTAAGGCTTTTCTAGGAGGTGAGAACAAATAAACATGAGGTAAAGCACTGACTGGAAGAATCACGTGACTCAATAAGAACTGAAAGATCATATTGCTTTCATACAAAGATCGTTACACTTAAAAAAAAAAAAACATAAAAAGAATTAGTGGTGTGTCTTACTGTGTGCTCTGAAGGACGGTATGAGCCAGTGCAGGGTTAGTCTCCATAGAGGCAGTGACCAACGAGGTGAGGAGAGACAGGTACCAGATGGCTGAAGCATCCGACACAGACACCTCTTTACTCTTGGTAATTTGATAGCCAAGGGTCTTTAAGCCATGAATCCGCGTGTCACATCCATCGCTCAGGCACCGCTTGATGTTAATTTGAATGTCTGGGGTTTAGAGAAGAGACAGTGTGGTTAGCAGCCTATTGGAGCACATTGTTCAACAAATGCCATAGCTGCCAATATTGTATATATACCAATATTGCTATGCAATATTTTGATTGAGTATTTATTGTTATTTATCATTGTTATTATCTATATATAGAACTGCTGTTACATTTTGAGGACCCGTTGCAACAAAATCTCTTTCTGATTTTATACTGCATGGTTTAAAATGACAAAATAAAAAGTCTAAGTAATCTAGTGAAACATTTGCAGCAAACACAGAGCTATAACTGCACAGCAAGTAGATACACTTATGAAACATTAAAGCACTGAACTATCAGTAAAAACCACTGTTGCTCCTCTGTAGCTGACAGGATTATCTACCTTCACCAGAGGGGAAGTTGTGAAAAAGAAAGTTTCTCTGCAAGCAAAGAAAACACAAGTCCAGGATGAATCAACATTCAACTAAGCAGATGATTGAAAGGTGGTGACTCACAGGGGTGTGTGATATTGGCATTTTCCAAGAGCGCTACATAGCCTGTGACATTGCTGGGGATACGGATATCTCTGATTTCCTGCAGGGAACGCCGGTTTTTCCCTACAGCAACTGAGACCAGCTGAGGCATGTAGCTGTGGTCATTTGAAGCCACAGCTATGGCTAGCCGTCTCAGAACCACATCTGGTTTCATTTTCAATCTGGGAACAAAAAGAGTGACGGGTTTCCACCATAAAATTGATGATATGCACGTGGTCCAAAACCTCCATAAATCAAACATCAAGCACATCTGACAATCAGCTGTGAAGTCTTGAGACATATTACCTGATCCAGTGTGAGCGTGCACTGCCGTCCGACTGCCAGAACGATGCTGTTTCACCATTTGTCATCTTGTAAATGTCAGAAACATTGGATGAAGCTTCTATTGTGCTGTAGCACTGTGTGACCACCTTGACTTTGTCCACCTCTGGATCACGGTCAAGCTCTGCCCTGTACTGGATGTCTAAATCTGAAAGAAACAAATGCGATTGGATTGGATTAGATGAAGATCAAAAACTTTACAGTTCAAACTTGTTATTTAGCTACAGTAGGTCATGTTTTCATGCACATCTTGGTGTTCACCTTTCTCCTTCTGCAAGAGGAATTCTAAGTAGTCCTGGACCACACTGGACCTCATGGTGCAGATACTGTTGTAGCCCTCTAAGATAGGGAAGGGGATGGCACTGCTGGGAATACGATTCCTGTGTAGGAACTTAAGGATCTTAGAGGCGTGTGACCCTAACCGGTCTTTGGTCTTGGAAAAAATGTCCACAAAACCTGTAGAAACAATACAAGAAGAAAAGTAATGCTGGTCTGCAGAGTTGAGACATCTGTCTTCTGTTGGTATTAGCAATCCAAATTAGGGTGGCCTTTTTCACTCTAGTAAACAAATCACATTTTGTACCTGGGGTTAGGGAGCATGCCTGTAGCTGTCTTATCACATGACTCAGCTCTCCTTGTAGATTGGCTCCATTGGAGTTCTTCAGAGCAAGCAGCATGCTCTCTACATCCACCACACCATCCCCCTCCGCATCGAACTGTCCAAAAGCCTGACACAGGGACAAAGACAAACACTGTATATACTGACACTATAATAGTAGTGATAGTGAGTGATAGTAAGTGATAAATTGATTATGATGAAATCTACAAGATATAAATATAGAACAACAGTTGGTATCTTTCATTTAGAGGGCACACAACTCTATTACTAATTATTTGTCATCTTTTGAGATGAACAAGACAGGTAGTCCAAATGTGAAAGCTAATTTTTAAAGTGTAGCGTGCTTCATTTACAGAATAGCAGTGGAATTCCACATTGACCCACACAAAGCCAAAGGCAGACTAAAGTACACATTGATTAGTTAACCCATTCATTTGTAACCTTTAGTAAAACAACAAGTGTCAGCCAACAGACAACAAAGCAACGTGTTATGCTCAAAGAGGTCAAAGCTGAAATGCCAGTACAATAAAACTGACAGGCAAAGGTGACACAATGGGAGTTCAGTTCATTGCTTTGATTGCACGTTGTAGATTACAAAACAGTTTATATGATGCCTTGACTGCCCCTATCATGACCTCATCTAGAACAATGTTTACTAATCAGTCATCATAAATGGGCGTGACAACAGCCCTCATTGCTTGGAAACACCTCAAATCATGGCATATCACATCACTTGTGAGAGGCACGCTTTCCTCTGGTGTTATACCTCTTCACATTCATCTCTCGGGGCATCTCTGCTCTCCAACATCTCACAAAATTGTTCCACATTGACGGATTCTTCTCCTCGGTTTAACCGGTCCTCTAGCCAGCGTATCAGGACACTTTCGTTCCCGGCCAGGACAGACTCCTGAATGGCGACCCCTGAGTCACTGATACGGGCCGCTGCTTCTCTCAGTTTCACTTGCTCTAAGAGGACCCCGGGGCACGGAGGTCCACCGGTAGGTGCGGGTGGGTAATTCGAACCCCTTCCGTTTCTCCCAGAACCGGAGCCACCACCGCCGCCTCCGACACCGCCGCCAGTGGCCGCAGAGGCCGGACTGTCTTCCGCGAAGCCGGGGCTCTCCGTTTCTATGTCTTCCTCGTCGCCGCTGCCACCGCCGCAGCCGCTCTCGGTGTTCCCCATGTTTGTTTCACCGACCTAGGGCTCCACGGAAAATCCCTGCGGCCCGTTGGGTGTCAGTTACAAGACGGTTGTGCCGGTCAAACCTCTCCAACATTCACCTACAGCTAGAACTCTGCTGTTCACTACTACCGCATTGACGTACTGTACGTCAGCTTGTCGTAACGTCATTTGCGTTTAGTTTGCGCATGCGTATTAGTGTTCTCGTTTACGGAAGCACCTGCTGTATCTGTATTTTTCATTTGCATGGATGAGATGAGATGCTATTGGACGCTGTACCAACAAACTTAAATTATCATAATGTTAAGTTATGTATTAGTGGTGTTTTTGTCTGTGTTGTCGGCATTGTTGTTCATTCCTCGTGAATGGTCCGTTAACTTTGTTAGTAAATCCACTCAGGGACCCCCTGTGCGGCTCCTGAGCAGACATGAATTATCCCTGTACGACGGTGATGAAGGCAGCAGGGGCATCTACCTGGCCATCCTGGGGCAGGTTTTTGATGTACAAAAGGGACACAGGCACTATGGACCAGGTGGTGCCTATCACTCTATGGCAGGTGATTCACCGTTTCTCCTACAGTGCCCACTTTGTAATAGCTTTATATTTTGACACTGATTAAACGTTTTTGCTAGTCCCAAGCCCTCACCAAACCTCAGTTAGTAACCTTAATTCCATTATAATAAGAGTATCTGTGGTCCATTATCATCATTTATAATGTGCCATTTCTGTCTGTATTTTCAGGTAAAGATGCCTCGCTGTCCTTCATCACTGGAGACTTCTCAGAAAGTGGCCTGACTGATGATGTGTCCAGTCTCTCCCACCTGCAGATGGTGGCTCTGTATGACTGGTTGGCTTTCTATAAGAAAGAGTACCAGACTGTAGGTAAGTGATGTTCTTTCAAGAGCTTTTTAAGATCTTATTCAGTTCAGTTTTATTTTATTTTTTTGGTCTTAATACATGTGTTCCTCATTATCAGTGAAAATCTTACATTTTTTACATCATTAAAAAATAAAAACATGTCTCATCTTGATTTTAAGGTTTTCTCATAGGGAGGTTCTATAGTGAGACTGGACAACCCACAGAGGCTTTGTTGCAGGCAGAAGCGTCCCTTGCAGAAGGCCAGCGACTCAAAGCCCAATCTGAAGCAGAGATGGATCGCTTCCCAGCCTGCAACTCAGAGTGGAGCTCTGCCGGTGGAGGAAGAGTCTGGTGCTCCACTAAAAGGTAAAAAGTAGTTCTAGACAAATTAATTATCAACAAACGAAGAGGGCATATGATTACAGTGTTGTGAGGTATTGCCTGTCTGTAATAGCGCATGTCATTCACTAGTGGGCGATATTGGAGCATGTCATGATTTACAGGACTGATTAGTTTTCTCTCTTCAGTGGTGGAGTGGTAAGAAACTGGACAGGTGTCCCACGGAAGCTCTTCTCAGCAGGATCCGGTCGTATTCGCTGTGTGTGTGTTGAGGACCCCTCTGCAGCAGAGGAAGACCCCAACCTGCAGAAATATGAAGGCTGCTCTCCACATGCCGAATCATGTCATGTCAAAGAGTTCTAGTCTCTGGGCCAGTGTGGAAAAAATATGGACCTATTCATGGCCTGCTATTTAACAGATCAACACTAAGGTGAACACAGGGATTTTTGTAAGTAGATCAAAGCAATAAACTTTTTCATAATAAAGAAATAAAACCAAGAAATCCAAATGTGTTTGTTTTGATGACCTTTATGTAAAGTTGTCCTCCCTTTCTCTAAAAGGATACACCAGGAAGAGACAGGCTAGATATCTGAGCATACAGATACAATACAATGTGCATAAAAGATTAAACAATGTGCATAAAAGATTAACAGAGGCAAGATTTAGGTTTGTCACAATGACAAGCACAAACTGCATTAAAGTACAAAACAGTTGTAGTGGTCAAAAATATCACACATTTATCTGTACAATTTAACAATACTTAAGAGAGGCCCCGCTACCCAGCCACCCCTCTACTCCACATTCTCCCCAATGATCAGAAATGTCATGTGATCTTGATAAAGTGCACCTATTAGGCTGAGAAATCAAGAAGCGTTACATGTGATGGGTCAAGACAATGACTTGACTTGAGGCAACATCGTGGGGACTACGATCACAACTTCCTAAGAGGACCTCCTGGCAGGTCAAAAATGGAATGTCATATTTGGTGGCTGATTTTTCAGATATGATTTTTGATCATGACAAGTAAAGGCTACAAATTAACTGACATGCATAGGCATAATAGGCATTTATGTAACTGATGAGAAGGACAGTGACAATTTTGTTTTGGGCAACACATTTATATTCCTCTAATGGTAAAAATATGCTCTCTCAGGTCACATGATCCAAACTTGCCACATTTAAAACTCAGCATTTCCATTTCATTTTTTGTTCTGATGTACCAATTGTGGAGAAGAACTTCATCTTTGTCCATTAGCGTCATCCATCATCTCAAATGGTGAAGTAATACAGTGCCAATGATATAATTCAGAATACACCCAATTTTCATTTGGAAATAATGCTCATTTAAAATAAATTGATAAACTGAGTTGCTTTCCCTTTAAGTCATCCTTGCCTGTCCCACTTTGTCCAGTCAGCACAGATTTGGGGTAACAGGAGAGTGAATAATGAAATATTACAGAGAACATGCTGATAGTTCAGTCACTAGTGATAGAGGGGCATTTTATGTATCTACTCTCCATGATTGACAGCAGCTTCAGCTCCAATATGAATGAAAATATCCATTTTGTAGTGAATTTTGTGTTTTTGGGCAGGTCACATAATGAAGGCTGCTGATGGTAAAATATCCCAAGATAGGAGGAAAACCCCCTTCAAAAGTGATTTGATCTTTTGCACGTTTACCATTGAACTGAAGTTGTGTGTGATAACAAGCGCTCATCAGTAGAAACATTTTTTAACTTAGGAAAATGACTATTGGACTCAGTCCAGCTGTCACAAAGCTGGAGAGCCGTTTATATCCACTTTAAGATACTTTGATCAAAACAGAAACAAAAAAAAATAATGTTTCACTTTCTATTTCAAACGTCCCTCTAGAACAGTAATAGTTTTTCATAGACTGGAATAGTATAAAGGCGATGGTCCATAAGTGTCCAAGAAATCTCTTGTTAGTATGTCCTGATACTGATGTCCCTTCTCCTGGTATGCCTGAATGACTGTGCCAAGTTGGGCCTGGCAAGGCCAGTGTCAGAAGATGGAGGAAATCCAGGCCAATGTATTACGATACCCCACCCAGAGTTAGTACATCGAAGCAGATGTCACACACCCTCACTGGCTTGTTCAAGTCGAACTTGATGATGGGTATCTCCTTTATAGAGCACTTGTGGCACAACAGGCGCCCACAGTGGCGGCTGGTAATCAGTCAAGGAGACACAGGGTTAATCAAACAGTGTTATATATATGTACATTAATACAGTGGTACCTTGACTTAAGAGTGTCCTCAACTAACAAGTTTTTCGAGATATGAGCCGTCTCTTGGCCATTTTTTTGCTTTGAGTTGAGAGCTACAATTCTGGTTATGAGTCAGCTTCAGATACCCCACCGCTATTTGGCGTAGCGAAGCCACAGTGAAAACCACAACATCCACCTAGCCCAGCATCCCGTGTCTCACTGGTTCACTTTAAGCGGTTAGCTCGTAGTGGAAGCATCAGTGTTGTGTGCGCATTTGTGCTTGCAGTTATTCTGCCTTACTTCTTAGTCCAACCATGGGTCTGAAGAAAGTAAAGTGAAAGTGAAAGCGAAAGACAGTGCCAGGAAGATGGGGGTGATGTGCAGTACGAGCATAGCACTTCTACGATCTACACAATACTGAAGCTGTAAGAGTCGATAAAGGCTACAACGACAGCCAAGGGCGTTAAAATAATTTCTAAACAGCGGACATACTGTACATTATACTTAATTATTAAACCAGTTTATTCTATTGTATTGTGTTTTTATACAACATTCGTTATTTATAAGTACATCTGTCTTATTTAAAAACATGTAACAAAAAAAAATTGCGTTTTTTTGGGGGTCCCGAACAGATTAATGGCATTTCATTTCAACGGGGAAAACTGATTACTGAGTAATTTGAGTTACAAGCTCCATCACAGAACAAATTAAACTCATGAGTCAAGTCACCACTGTATTTATAACATGTTTATTATTGTAGATGTGTAAAAAACTTATACTTGTACTTACCAGTGATGTTTCCTCGTTGTTACACCGAACTTGGCAGCACATTCATAGCAGTTGGACCCATCACACCACGGGGGCTCTTTGGAAAGCATATCTATAAAAAAAAAAAAAGTAAAACAATGATAACCGAGTTATCTCCATGAGGGTCAAATACACTTTTTCACTGAATGTGGGGCTGCCAGTTTGACATGCTGGTATAGTGAACAGCCGATACACTCAAAATTGTAAAAAAAAAAAAAAAAAAAATTACCTAGAAGGCGGAAGAGCAACTGTTTGGTTGCAACTTGGTAGTTGAAAATGTTGATGCCCTGATTGTTATTGATGCCCAGTCGAGCCCCGGCCCTCACAATGGCACGGCACAGATTTGCATTTCCCTTCATGTAGGCCAGGAGCAGAACTGCAATACAACACAGGTCATACTAGTTTTTTCATCATCATACTACTAGTATTATTATGCTGTGTGTATACAGTTAACAACAGAAGTAACTCAGAAAGCTAGAGCACCTGTGTTCCCTTCATTATCTGGTTTGTCCAGAGGGTATTCGGGCATACACTCAAGGAACAACTCAAAAATGGCGGCAGCATTCTCTTTTCCATAATGACCTAGTACGTGCATTGGTGACTGACCCCTGAACAGAAATCAGAGAAGAGTGAAACATGTAAGTTGACAATTTATTTATTTTGATTGCTGCATGTTTAATCTTCAGCTCACATTAATTATACGTTTCCTCTTTCTATTCCACTTCTGTAATTTATGTTGTTGCTGCTTGAAGTTCATTGATGTTCCATTAATCTGCTCATAAGGAGAGGTCTGACTAAGAAAGAGAGTGAGTGTACCTGAGATTAAAGGCCTCAGCATCAATGTTGGACTCTGTGAGAAGGGCTCTGACATTGTTAAGGCGGCCTTGCATCACAGCCAGATGCAGAGCTGAGGAGACGGCAGCAAGAACAGAGGAAATAATAGTGTGTTATTCACAATGATGATGGTGGCTGGGTGGGTGATCATGTATAATCAACAATACGAAGTGGATTAAACAACTGAAAAGAGCCCATTATCTCGAGGAACATTCAAGTGAAACAACAGCAATAATCTGAACATGTGTGGCGTAAACAACAATACAACATCAACAGAAATGAGTAGAAAATCAATCATCATGAGTGAACAGTCAGCTTTAACACAGTGATAGAACAGGTCTTTTGTTGTGAGCTGTGGTCAAATACTTTTGGTTTTGATTCCTATGGTCACTGATGAATAACGTTCAACATGAAGATGCACAGTTGCTCAAGATACCTTTTACAGAGCGCTGTAGAACTGCTGTATACTGTGTTTATGACTAAACTGACAAAACTAAACCATTTCTCTGTATCAAAGGTGAAGAAGAAACTGATCTCTGAAGATTATTAGTGACCAGTTCCCACACACACACAGACACACACACACACAACATTTAATGGAAGCATCCCAGACCAAAAAGATATAAAAAAGAAGATACCATTATTGCCATTCTCATCCTCAGCAGCAAAGTCAATTCCATTCTCCAATAACACAGAACAAATAGTGGCCAGGTCCTGTTGGGCAGCCAAATGTAGTGCTGTCTGCCTGTGTTTCGTCAACTCATTCACTTTGGCTCCGGCAAGAAGCTGGAAGCACAAAAAAAAAAATGTATATCACCTACACTGCTCTTTCTTTGACACTTGGACTGGCATGATCAGAAAATGCAGAGGAGCAAAACAACAATGTACCAGGTTGCGGACGATGATCTCAGATCCAGCCTGGACTGCCAGGTGGAGAGGAGTGAGTTTGGCTGCATCCTGAACCCTGGAGTTGACATTTGCTTGGACACTGATGAGGAACAGGACACTTTCAATGTCTGAATTTTGTACAGCCACATGCAGAAAATTTCGCCCTTTGTTGTCCACCTGAAAAAAAACAGAGGTTTATGGTCAGGAGATAATAATACTTCAATTTTACATCACTCCTACAGGTTTAACAGTGATACTAGATTAGGGCAAAGTGGTCCATGTCTGTCTGTCTGCGTTACCTGTTCAGCAGCACCTGGCTCCCTCTTGAGGATAGCTTCTGCTGCCTTATTGTTCTTGTGAGTCATGGCACAAGCGAACGGGGTCATTCCCTGACGGTCTCGAATGTTGAGACGAATGTCCGGATGGGAAATGAGGAGCTGTATAATGACGTTGTGCTGACTGCTAATGGCAGCGTGGATGGGAGTTCGGCCCTCAGCATCCTGAAAGGTACAGGATGAAAGAGAGAAAGTGTTTACAATTCATTTAGTAATTTCTTATTCAATTCAAGCTGTGGTGCTGCAATGAGTGAGAGCGCCTTCACAGAAAAAACCTCTGATGTGATGGGACAGACCTGTGCATTAACATTAGCTCCAAACTCTAGAAGGCACTGCACCACCTCCTCCAAACCCCAAGTGCTTGCCAAATGGAGGGGCGTTTGTCCATCTCGGGCTTCTTCATCTCCTTCTCCATTGGGACCTGGCCGTCTGGGGCTGTTTACATCACATCCACTACAGACACATAAGACAGACAGTAAGTTAAGGCCAATGGACAAATTCATTTGTCATTCAAATTCATTACATCTTAGCATAATGATTTGTCCATCAAACAACCTCTGCAAATATGTGTATCCATAAATAGAATTATGTCCCTGACCCAAACAGTGAGGAGAAGCAGCTGACCTGCGGATAAGGAAGCAAGCTGAGACCTCATTATTTTCATCAACAGCTCTGTGCAGGAGGGTCTGCTGGCAGCCAGAGGGCCCTGTGTTCCAACAAGTTGCATCACAGCCATGGCGAACCTGGGTGAGAACAAAATGTGAGAAAATATGAATGACAGATCTATACAAATACATGCTGCCTATTACATGGCTTTTCAATGCAGTTTGGTGTGAATGCAACAGTTTGGTTTCAACCTCAGTGGTTTAGAGTAATTCGTTTTTTCTCCTTTTTTAAAATTTTCTAAATTTCTACTCCTATATTAAGAGTTTGGGCTATATATGAGAAATGATGTCATTAAAATTTTATTTTCATCTTAATTTAAGTTTTCTGTAAACAACTGCCAGCACTCTAATATTCTCTAATATTTGTCTCACCAATGTGGAGGCAATATCTTCCAGGCCATTCTCGAGAGCCAGCCACAGTGGAGGGTCTCCTTTGTCGTCTACCACAGACATGTCAGCTCCTCTTGTGCAAATGGCATCTACCACGAGTGGCAGCTGGTTACTAATGGCCAACTGTAGAGCAGTTTGTCCCTCTTGGGTCCTTGAAATGGAGGAAAATAAAATACAGACGTAAGGTAAAGAAGAATCTAGGACTCCAGTAAAGACACTTTTAAAACTCTCCCCTGAAAGTTCTTAAGTAGACACTGGCGACCTGCTTAAACAATTAATTCATCTGTAGTAATAGTACTATTAGGAATCCTTTTCCTGCCACATAAATTTGCACTGTACCATGGATCAAATTGTATGCTACTCCTGCACATTAGTGGCCAATTAACCTGGTTTAGCTAACTAAAGAGTAACATTTTAAAAAAGGTAACCTGGTGGAATTAAAGCAACTGACCTAAACACAATAATCCCAGTTCATATGTCCATCTTTCTCAATTGTCAGCTGAAAATGAAAGCATAAAATGCCTAGAAGAGTAAAAAAGTCCATAACTGTATAAATGCTTTATAGTTGCAGCATGAACCCAGCATTACCTGACATTGATGTCTGCCTGATGCTCAAGAAGGAAGAGGGCACTCTTGCTGTCCTGTCTCTGAATAGCCATGTGAAGCAGGGTTTGTCCATTGGACATAGTGTCGTTGATGGAAGCCCCTGAGCCCAGCAGCTGAGCTGCTATGGTGTGCATACCTGAAAGAGACAAATAACACATTACATATCATTAACACAGATCATCATGCAAACAGACACCAAAAGGTTTTGATAATACAGAACAAACTGTATTATTTAGTGCAGAGCTGTGTACCTGTCCAAAGAGCCAGGCCGAGCACCGTCTGGTCCATGGAGTCTTTGAGACTGAAATCTGGAATGATCTGGAAGTTGTTGGTAGCGTGAAGTGCATTGGCTGCAACAGATCAAAAGAGAATTAAATGGATGCATTTTGGTATGTTAAAGTACATTAATGGCAGTGTAGTGACTGTAGCTTAATGCACATTCTATTTATTATATATATTTTATTATTATTATATTCACATTCTAACTTTTGGTTACAGCCATTCACATGTATCAGACTCCACAAACATACACTAACCTTTCTGCTCGAGGATGACAGAGACCACATCTGGATGGTTGTGAGCAATGGCCATGTGGAGGGGGGTCTGCATTGCCACACCAGGGGTGTCATCAGGCAGAGCTTTCTGGGTCTGCAGGTTGGGGTTGGCCCCCTGCTGGAGCAGCTCTGCCGTCAAACTTGCCAGGCCACAGCGACAGGCTGTATGAAGAGGGCTCTCACCCTGGAAGAAGGTAACGATTCTTTATTATAATTTATTGTAATAAAAAAAAAAATCATTTCATCTTAATCTGATTTAGATTGAAAAGATTATGTTGCATTTTTAAGATCTACAGATAAAGCATCCTTAATGACACAAGGAGTACAATGTGAATACTTAATTCTGTGATCCTTTTTTGTCAGTGAATGAACAAGGAGACGAGAGCATAGCTTGCCACCATTTTTTCCGGCTGATCTTTGATGTCAGAGGCCCAATTTAAATAAAACTCAGAGGATAGTTTTTCTCCTTATTCTGACCTTTTGTAAAATGAAAATTGTTTTTTTTTTTTTTTTTTTTACATGTTTTTTTTTGTTAAATAACATGTCACCTGCACACTACAGGTCTGAAACTATGTACCTATATGGTTGTAATTTGGTACAATGTTCACACGCACCCATTTGTTGACATGGTTGACCTTTGCTCCGTGAGTAGCTAGGAAAAGAGCAGCTGCTTCACTGCCTGCTCGAGCTGCTCTCTGCATGAGGCAGTTTCCTACAGAGGATGGGTTGAAGGGAAATAAAGATGGAAATGTGTTCAAGTCATAAACATTTCCATTCCATTCAGACAGAAATTACTGCAGTGAAGTTAATAAATAGTACCTGTGGTGGCGTCAGGCGCATCAGGGTTGCTTCCTCTCTGGATAAGCTGCGCCGCAAAGCTATTCTCATCAAATGAGGTGCCATTTACTACTGGTGCATCATCCTCAAATGGATTAACTGAAAGGTCTGAGGACACAGTGATATACTGCAGAGCCAGCCATAGAGCTGTACTGCCCTCGTGGTCTTTGAGTTCCAGGTCAAGCCTAACAAAATGTACAGATTACACCAGGTTACAGACAGGATTATCGACCAGGTGGTGTGGTATGTAATGTCTTTAGCTGTGATATGTATTTTTAAATGGAGGTAGATTATATATTCATCTACTCTAATTTGTCAACATGACAGAAGAAAGGAATTGCACATTATCCATTTTATTCTGTTCACTAACTATGATTTTCTCACGACATTTGTTAACACTGTGAAACAAACTCACTAATTCCATATGAAGTTAGTCAGTAACTCACTGTTTGCATTGTAGTAGTTGGCTGAACACTGGCTCATTCCCTGATGCCACAGCTTCATGCAACGGTGTTCTGAAAGTAACAAAGAGAAAAGCTGAAGCACCATCGTACTTTGCCAGGAAGCTGGTCAATCTTTATAACCCATCTAGGAGGCCTGTGATCTACCTGCCCTTGCTGTTCTGCATGTTAGGATTGGCTCCGGTCTTGAGCAGAGCCTCTGCAATCCGTGCCATGCCGCTCATCACTTCCACAGAGTGCTTCTTGGGGCTGAAAGAGCAGACTAGGTGAAGGGGGGTTTCCACAGCCCCCACTGTAGCTGCATTCACCTGAGCTGAGTGACGAATCAGGAAGATGGAAGCAAATTCATCGCCTGTAGAAAGAGAAAGAAAGACAAACAATCATCAAACGATCAAGACAGAAATTCAGTTTTAATTTACTTATTCTAATGTTCACACAGCAGCAAAGTCTGAACGGGAAAAGGTTCAACATCGATAAAGTAATTCTATATATATATTGCTTGAGTAATTTTATTAAGCAGCTATCTTGGTATGAGTGTAACAGTATTATGCAAAACTGTGACTCACCTCTTTGAATAGCCTTATGCAGGAGACTCCAGCCGCTCTGGTCCACCATATCCACATCAGCTTTGTTGTTAACTAGAGTGGTGGCAATACTTTCCAATTTACGAGAGAGTGCCAGGTCTAGTGCCAGGTCCCCGTTATTGTCTAATTCATTGAGCTTTCCAGGAAGCTGAAAATGAGAGATAACAACATCATATACAAAATAGAAAACCTGTTCATAGCTTAATAAGAAACTTTTAATTGACATTTATTTTAATTAAAAATAAAAGAAAAAACAGTGAGTGGGTAATAAAGAGCATCACAGGGAAACTGACCAGTGAGTCCATCTCGATGAGATACAGAAAGACGACATCTTCTCGCTCAACTTTGATGGCTTTGTGGAGAGGATACTCTGTTTTAGATTTGATCATCTTGTACAGGAGTTGGGCACTCATGGTGCTGAAATCTTCTTTCCTCAGATCATCCTAATGTGTGACAATAAATGAAATGTGACAAAGAATCAGTTTTTCAAATATCAGAACTTGCCCATGATCAAAGACATAAATGTCATTCTTTTTCTGTGGAGAGAAAAAAAAACAGTTAAATAACGTTAAAAGACTCAAGCCAGAAAATTCCTTGTTTTCATGAATAAATATAAAAAAGGCAATAAAAACAGAAAAAAATGAGACCGGAGGTGTCAGAAGCTGGTGAAAGTTCATAGCAATTTTCTGCACTGAAGTCATAAAGATGACCTTGTCAAGTGCCGAGCTGTGGTCTCTCTGAATTGACTGTATTGTAAATGATGATGGTCGGACACAACATAACACTGATCCACCAAAAAAGAGAAAACATACACTCAGCAGATGAGAGCTGATTACTGGTTTGATAACACTTCGCTGAAAAAATAGTAACTGTTTATTCATCTATGCAAATACACACAAAGAAACCACCAGTGATCCATATATAAACACTGTTGTTAGACACTCACCCAGTGACTGGCTATGATCTCCCCACAGTAGTTCATCAGGGTGGTGGCATTTAGCTCCTCAGCTGTCTGGTAGAAGCGAATGCAGTTCCTGACATTCACTGAAGACATCACTCCTTTTTCACACCTGTCCCAGTGGGAAAACACATACATACATTAAAGCACATATGTTGCTCTTTAAAATATTCTGCAACACTAACAATGAAACTGTCAGTAATTCAGCTCTAACTGTAGTGTGTAAAGAAAAATAAACACAGTATACTTGTGCTGACCTCTCTCTGAGCAGCTGGAGCTGGAAGCGGTTAGCTAGCTTCATCAGGTCAATAAGAAAGGCATCATCCTCACTGAGCTCCAACTCGTCAGTGTATGCCCAGCGCAACATCGCCATGGCAACCTCAGGCTTGCAATCTGGAAATAAATTGTCATAAAGTCACAGATTTACACACAATGATCAATCACAAATCTGCAAACACTGGACTCAACACAATCATGCAATTTAGACAGAAAATAAAATAACACCTATTGCACTTTTCTGTTGATTTGGAAATCACTACTGGAAAAAAAAAAAAAAAAAAAAAAATCAACCTCCAAGTCCAAACCCTGGACTTTAATACAAGCATGTTGACTGAATGAGGGATGAGTAAATAATGAGTGGATTACAAGCTGCTACTTTAACACAGTGACATCACACGGATAGTTGCTCACCAGATAGGTCCAGTTCAGAAGTGGAGGCAAGGTTGGCCAGACTCCATACATCGCTGCGAGCAGCCAACACAAACTTATGGGCATTGAATGTCTCTCCTGCAACTTTCACTTTCAGGTCACTGCAAAACCAAAACATTTATCTTTGAGAAACTATTTACATTTCACAAATACTCAAAGTATTCAATAATGCTGATGGTCACAAAGAAACAATCAAAAAAATGAGGCTCATTACCTGCAACAGTGTAGCAGCTTAGGCAAGTTGTATCACACAACACATACCAGAGCAGTCACACAACTAAATAACAGCTGCAGGTCAGTTGGACTGAATAAAACCAGTGCCCATCTGTTACACCTGTGACCCTCACCTGTACTGTTCCTGCTGATAGAGGTCGGCCACAATGTCCAGCAGGCGGCTGATAAAGGTGTCTGACGCTGCGGTGGTGGTGGAGCCCTGACCAGGGGCCTGAGCGGCGAGCACGGCACATCGCCTCTCCGTGTCCGCCAGCTTCTGCTGCATCTTCACATACTCCTGCCTGAGCAGGGCCAGGTGCTTCTGCAGCTTGGCCACCTCCTCTGTCCCGCATCAAGGTACAGGAGACAGACAGGGGGCAAATCAAGATGCAGGCATACAAAAATTAGGTTAGAGACCTATTTCGGAACACAAGTTAGAACTCTTTAAAGCACTTTTTGCTCAAAACTTAAAGCCGATGGTGCAAAGTACATTCAGTGTTTGTGTAGCACTTATTTTCCAAGATGTGTTTTTACAAAAACATTACTGCTGATTAAGATGGGTTTTACAACAGTGATGATATAACATGAAGAGGCATACTACATACAAGCTACATACATTAACTTGAAACTGACAATGGCTAGTTTTGTCAAGACAAACATTTCTCTGTTCCTCAATCTGGGATGACTCCTACCGAGATTTGTGTTTCAGTACTGAATCATATCTCAGCTAAGAGTCAGCAAAGTTCAACAGAGGCCCATTTCCTTCCTTTAAAAACCAGTAAAGTTTTAGTGGAGAAAGAATGCTGAGGCGGCACGTTACTTTGTCCTCCCTCATAAACCGTTACTGGCACAACGACTGGTCATGAGGAACAGAAAGGGGTGTTTCTAAAAACCACCTGATCAGCTTAACGCAGGAAGGGTGGTAAAGCTAGAACAGCAGCTTAGGACAAATAGACCAGCCATGGAGCACTTTTTTTTTTAAATATTAAAAATCCACCTTCTCTTTGCAGGATTAACAGGCATCTCTAATGGATCTGCAAATTGAGTATTTCTCTCAAGCTTTGGAAAATTCCTCCCAAGATAATCACACATATAAGTAACCCCAAACACTAAGTGTGTATAGATACAAAATACAATAAAAAAAAAAAAAAATCAATCAAACTGTGCCTCTGTAAACAGATGGCAGGCACTGCAAGAATACCGTAGTTTCGATTCAAACAAATTAAATTTGCTCTGTCATGTTTTCAACTTTTTCATTGAAGTGAACACCCACAGTAATTTAACATGTTCAAACAAATATGATCCAAACTCAGTAAGAATGCAGAGTAACACCACAGCTTAGAGTGTTTGTGGTCTGGATTCAGGTTGGTAATCAGGTTTGCTTTGAGGATGAACACACAGCAGATGCTGACTTGTGTCTTAGCCAGATCTAGGTGGTGCCCTTGGCTGTGGCACTTTCTACCAGGTGGTGCAGATGACACCTGGCAGGGAGTGACACCCATCCTGACCCATACTTAACAGCACTGACATCAAAATGTTGCCTTAAATCAATAAACTGTACCTTCATGCACAAATCAGCGACAGTTAACGGGGCGTTCACTATTACGAAATAGTAGCCAGACAGTTTAGTGTCATCCATGACGCTGACGTTTAGCTAAACACTACTATCAGCATTTTCTGCCAATTCTGTGAGTTAACATAAGGTTTTTTTATTGTAAAGCGAACCAGCAGTTGTCTAAAAAGCCTGTTCCCCGCAGTCCAACCCACCAACACCATCTCTAGACCGGTTCGGCTAACTCTTAGCTGTAAAATTCAGCTAGCAACATTAACGACAGCTAACGGTGAAGCCTGTTCCCTGGCAGCCTGAGTGTGACAAGGAGGGTGTCGCAGTACTTTGTATTTACAAGCACGGACAGTGCACGGTTCACCAATCTGCCAGGACACTAGTTGATTCAGTCCCTCAGTTCAACTAGCATACGAGTATAAAAGGGAGTGTACCACACAGTCAAAAAAAAATCAATCTCATACCTTCCGCCATGTTGCTCAGCGTTAGCTCCGTGGCCCGACGGTCTCTATCGCGATATGACGAACAGGCGGATAGTAGGCAGTGGTGCTGCGTTCAAACACACGTTATTAAGTAGTTAATCACATGACCGCTCCAACACCGTTACCACCCCCGCTAACCTGTAATTAACTATATCATTAGTTATAATTGTACACTTGTAGTTTAATTCACGGTCGCATCGTATCAGTGCTGACATTTGTATTTCTTTATTATTTTCTTTAAATGATAAAAGGTGCTAACTTGAATAAATGACTCTATGACACTAACACAACACAAATCTTGTTGACAACTCATTCAGTCTGTGATTTTCATTTTGCCTGAGAACTGTCTTAAAGCGAGTGTAGACTTACGGTCTTCAGTGCAGGTCTGCGGTGCAATCCAAACTGGTAAATGGCTTTAAGACTTTGTTGCCTTCAGGTGCTCCGGGAAAACTCAGATCTCAGAGGTAAAAGGTCGCACTGATGGACCAGTCAGTGTTCATACAGTCTGAAGGGGACATTCAAATCGTTCTCACTTCACTGTACATTAAGATCCCTTTAAGTCTGCAGGAGTCCATTGAGTCCTCTGAAATCGTTATGATCACAATCAGTTGTGGTGAGACACTGTGGGACATGTCTATACTTTGAAAATGAACCAAACAAGTCTACTCTGTCAAAAGATTGACACCAAGAAGCAATCAAGATGATGCTCCTATCACTGAGATGTTTTTTGTTTTTGTTTTTTTAAAGTTACACATTCTAGGAATAAGGTAAACAAATATGTTTAGGTTTGATACTAATATTTTGAACATGTATAAATTAACACTGTTATTTGTGTTTAACAACTTCCACTTGAAAAAAGGACTTTGTCTCCCAAACCAATGCAATCAATGTAAAAAACTGTTGGAAATTTGGTCTGTTATCTTCAGACTGCTCTGCTTTACCTCACAAAGCTGTTTGCATCATTTTATTTTGGAGCATTAAATATTTTTCACTTGATAGTGAATAAAAAAGAAACACATGGAAAAACACATTGGTTTCAGTTCGTGTGACAGTAAAAGTTTTAAAACGATCCCAGATGACTATGATGTACTTGTGAAGGGGCAGAACAGTAATATTTGGCTGCGTGGCTCGTCAGCAGTGACACTGGATCCGTTCGGTGACTGTAATCCAAATGGAAGTTAAAAAAAAAAAATGTTTATGGAAACAACGGTAGACTGGCAGAGTTTATAAAAGACGCAGGAGGACAGGAAGCTACAAGTTCATGGCACAATCCCCTAAATCCATAGTAAACTATTCATGCAAAGAACATTCTGCCAAAATATATAATTTGGAAAGTAATGTGGGAAAACAGATAATGGCATTAAAGTTTAAACTAAAGATATTAACTTACAGACTTAAAATATGTTCAATAGTTAGTGGCCATTTTGTTTGACACTGGAAAATAAGCCAGGTCTGTTTTATATGTTGTGTTCATGGAATATTTTTGAAATGTAATGTAATTCATGTTGTATCCATAACACACATGAATTAAATACACAAGTAAATATTGAAAAAAAGTCATATTTTAGAAGAACTCACTACAGGTAACAGGTTTCATAACATGAAAAATATACATCAGTATTTTTGTCTTTGTACATTAGGCAAAACTGCAATAGTTCAGTGAGCAGAATAATCATGAGACTGTGGATCAGGGCGGAGCGTGACAAAACAAAATGGGCACACATACGGTATACACAAACACTCAAACAGAATCTCAGAAACATTCAGCAAAAACAAAAAACAAAAACAAAACAAAACAAAAAAACAAACGTAAGATAAAGCATGCATAACAATCCCTACAGAGGACAACACAGACGAGGAAAGAGAGGCTGCTAAAATAATAGAATACTGGAGAGGAGGACCTCAAATTGTATCAGGATATCAAAAATTAACATGTACGATTCATACTAGGGGAGTTATTGCTACACCAAATTGTTACCAATTACCTAATTAGACAGATTCCCTGTGTACTGGCTATTAAGTAAGTTTATACATAGGTGGTACACAGCTTCTCCACCTTTTTTACATTTAAACACTTGTTCAATGCAGGGTGGAGTGGCCAAGCATTTTATTAGGAGGCACTTTTGAAAAAAGATAAACAAAATTTAGCATGCACAAAAAGTAAGGGCCATCGTTGTCTTTCTCAATTCAAATGAGCAGGATGGTAAAACTAATAACAGATGAAGAAAAACAAAATCATTTCCATACGATGCCGAGTTCTGAGTGTTGAAGAACCCATGAGACCTGCTTTATATTCTAATACGGGGGAAAAAAAAAAAAAAACTTAATCGATCACGTCTTTCACGTCTAACTTGAATCAATCAAGCTCTTCATGTGATATTCCTCCAACAGCATCACAATTCTCTATTTAAGACATCCTGATAAAACAATTTGATGAGAACTAATGCATGCTGGAGTCAAGAGAGGGGAGGTGGAAAAAATAAACCTATGTGAACCAGCTCTATCCATTTGGTCTAAGTGTCTTGATGGATGCAAAGGGAGCTTATATATTATCCGGTTTAGTCTGTGCTATATACATGTCTTTACAATATCTTCCTGAATGTTGAAGCAGTTCATAGACTTGAAAAATGTTTTATCATCTTCTGGGTTTGTTTTCATTTTTTTTTTTTTTTTTTTTTTTTTTTTGAGTTGGCACTTGCTTGGCGGTTTTCTGTCAGCCTTGGTAGTCACTGTTATGTTCTATTGCAGCCTACAGTAGCCAGTCTGTTCCTGCCAAAAATAAAGGAGGACAAGCCTGGCGGGTGGAAGAGTGCAGGAAACAGTGCCATGTTGATTTTCAATTGGAGACCTGTGGGAAAGCACACAATAAAACACAGGGAAAAGTTTTTAGGAATCATCAAGAGTAACATCAAAAGGCAACATTAACACAAATAGCCACAAATAATGTGGAATTATTAAACAAAAAAATAGAAGCAAAAGATCTGCAGCATGTTATTCCACCAGGACAATTCACACTGTGTAAAGTCTCAGCTCTACGTTACTTTTAAACCAGTCAGTCTGACACCTGTTGAGTTCATCCACAGATCACGGTTTCATCTGAGTGGCCAGTTTAACAATAGAAACAGAAGAGACAGACTGACACGTCAGAAACATCTGGGACTAATATGTTATGGAACTGTAGGGGAGATCAAACGGTCTGCCTTTTCCTTGAGGGCCACAAAACAATGTACAACACAATGAATGAGCTTTGTAACAACATCACCTGTCAGCCTGTAAAGTGATAAACCAGTCAAGTGATATGTTAGAACTGAATGATAATTGTAGTAAGTTTATGGTGCTAGATCAGCAGAGGGGAGAGATACATGTCTAAAGTGGTGGTATTAGACTTCTGGATTGTAACATTCAGCAAGAGAAACAATGACACAGAAATACACTTAATCAGGTACACTTAGGAAATTCAGTGCATTCACACATTGAGAAAAAAAGAATCAAAAAGTTTGGGCCACAACAGCTGCTTTTCAATATGAATAAGATTTAGCTCTGCAGCTCTGCTCCCCAAGTGAGCTTGACAGAGTCAAAAAGCACTCAGCTGCCCTACAGGGGGAAGTCGAACTATGCAACTATCTTCTGATGCTGAAGGAGCTTCAAACAAAATGGAGTGCAGCTGATCGTTGCAGTCTCCAGCTTCACAACTCTCTACAACACAAACAATGTTGGTGTGTCTGGAGGCTGTGGACAACTGTCCTGTAGCAACAAAGGATGTAATCTGTCTAATGAACAACACACCCCGAGAGCTACAGATGCTCAAGATGCCAAATATTGCAATTTTTAAACTGTATCTGTATGTGTGAACACACCATAGCGCAGTCTGATAAAACAGCCTTTCAACTACTCCACCCTTCAAAAATATTCTAATATTCAGTTATTGTTGAAATTGCTTTGGAGAAGCATTCAATATACAAGGAGGGTCTTTATGATGTTATCCACCCCATATATGTTTAATGAGGGTAGGTTAACCCATTCCCATCTCTGTATTATGCAAATGAACATGCAATGTTCAATATGCATGATGCAATTTATGGCAATTAAAACTGAACACTGGCACCACTGCACCTCTGATTTAAAATACAACATATTTGTTTTTAGAGAAAAATCTATCTGCTGAAATATGCAGCCATTTTTTAACATCAACAGTTAGTTGTGACTCATGAATGAAAGGTTTTGTAAGAGTGTGAAGTGAAGAATACTTGCCCTGAAAACATGAAGCTAGATCCTTGCTAAATATCACTCAAACGCAGTCTCTTGGCTTTTTCGTACACAACGGGCGACTTTCCTTTTAAATGCTCCATGTCTGTCCTCCCGCCACTCTTTCTGTAGAGGGACAAAGAAAAACACAAAACAAACATTTTAAATCTCGCTGGTGTTTTCACTTTTAAAAATTGATCATTGTAATGAATCAATAATTGCAACTGATCACTGACATTTTTATACAGAATTATACTATGATTCCTTATACATTCATAAAGCACATTTTTAATAACATTATACATACATCTACTATTTAATGGCATCAAAAATCAAAAATCTGTTACTAAAACAAAAGTTAGGTCAGAGATGATCAACACATCTTTTCATTCAAACACCATTTCTATTGAACTTGTTTTACAAGTTAACTTACTGCAGCATCCACATTGGCTGGTGAGTCACCATTGGGGTCTGCCAGCATAGAGATAACACTAATCATGATGGTTTCCACTGTGTGGATAGGCAGCCAGCGCTCCTCTGGTTTCTCATAGCCATACTTGTCCTCCCCCGGCTCGTGCAAAATAGAAATACATACATCTCCATTCTTGTCAACTGGAAAATAAAAACACGTAAAATACAATTTATGACAAAGGCGATGCTGAAGCTATTCCAGTGAGTGTTCACTTTTAATGCTCATTTCCACACGTCATTATTTCAAACAGTTTACAGTCCCTACAAAAATTATCTGCTTCCACTCTGAGTCAACATTTTGTTGGGACACCTTTAGTAGCAGTTACAACCATGAGCCTACAGTATGTAGATAGTTATATATCAGCTGTGCACATCTGGATTGTCTAATTCCACCCACTTCTGTCACAAAGATACTCCAGCTCTATTCAATAGTTTAGGTAAAATAGGTGAACAGTAATTTTGAAGTTGTGCCACAAACAGTGCACTGGACTTATTCCAGGATCTTGATCATTTCTGTCCATTTCTTTTCAGTATATACATGAATAATCTAATTTGGTTTGATTTCATTAAAAGCTGAAAATCCATCACACAATCACGTTCTACTAACTGGTATCATCAGTTTAAAAGACAAAAAAAATACCAAAATGAGGCATTCACATAATTCATTTTTTTTTTTTAAATTCAGTTAAATTCATTCAGTTTTAAATGAAGAACTGACAAGTGTGAAACCTCATGTGGTTTTTAGAGCAGTGTTATAAATATTATAAATGTAGTCAAATGTGTTAGATTCATTCACATATCAAGACTTGTAACATATTAAGATGACACAAAAAAGTGACAACGCCATATTTATGTCCAACTTCTATCCAGCTAGTTGATTTTAATTTCTGACAATTGTGCATTTCAGTTTATTTAGTTACATCAGCTGCATTAGTTAACAAAAACTATAAACATTTAATCAACATTGTATCACTCTGTTATTGACGTTGTTTGAAGCTGACTTTGGTGGACTTTTGATGGTTTTGTTGTGGGAAGGTATTCCTCTGAATATTTCTTGAATCTATAAAATTGTGGCTAAAGATAGTCACTTAATGCCATAAACAGCTCCAGAGTGATCTACACATCAAATTACTGAAATACACTCTTTTTCTTGGTATTAACATACATCATCATACATGTAAAATCCTCAACACTGTGATCACTTTGTAAATGAAGGAAACTCCACTTTTTACCAACAAAGGTAAAAATCACTTAGTACAATTGAACCTACCATTAGGATGCCAAATATCTGTGATAAATTTCATTTTGGGTGGCCTGAGTGGGTAATCTTTGGGAAATGTCAGATGAGCTTTAAACACACCACCTTCACTGTGAACAGACAAAAAAAAAATCAATGTAATAGGTCAGTATTGTCAAGGTTTCAACACATCCGAAGCACAACAAGGTATGAAGGATTTATTCAGAGCACAACACAGTGACAGATCTCCCCTACAACATCCCATATATATATATGACAGTGATAAACTTACTACAGTGTATCTGGAGGTCCGATGATAAGGACTTCCCATCTGTAGAGATCATTATCCTCTATCAGGCCTGCTGAGAATCCCTCCACTGGGTTTTTGTTCAGCTCTGGATAATAAAACAAATGGCAAAGAAAATCAAATTGCAAATTGCTTATAACACAGTGCCTACAATATGTTGAATAGGCTGATGTTTTGCTTTTGTGAGACAGCTGAGGAAGCATCATAACACGTGTCTCCGTTGTTTGACAAGATGCAGCACGTTTCTGAAATCCACACCGACCAAACATCCCAGGGCCAACTAATCTATATTGGATCAGGCTGCAATTCTGCAAATATCGCAATTTAAGACTCTTAATTGTGCTTTTATTATCTGTAAATGTTGTTTCCAAATACCTCGAGTGAATTTCATTGGTGTTAAACTACTGAAACATATATACATTTTTGTCAAAACACAGAAGACGACGGTTTGTCACTACAACCTCTATATATTTTATCCAATGTTAAAATTTCCTATGCAACATATATGGATCATATCATTATGATGATTACATTTTGCCTAATGCACCTTCACTGGCAAATAAAGATAACATGCACATATCAATCCAAACAATCTTGCTTGATCAGCAACAGTTAAAACATCACTGAAAATTGTTTAAAAAAAAAAAAAAAAAAAACTCAAATCTTGTGGGTCTAAGTTCAGTAATTTCCCTAATGTCATATTAACTAGATTTAGGAAATCTCTAAGAGTCTATCAAACTCTTTGGTTTGATGGCTTAAGAGGATTAAGGACTCCCAGACATTTTCAGTTAGTTAGTGGTTGGTCCAAAGAGACACAGTATGTGAAAAAAAAAATTAATTATTCTCATTTAGTTGGCATACTGACTTTCTGTAAATCCATTTACAGCCATCTGTCACCCCAGCTGCATCTCTTATAGATCTAGTTTACTGTGTTTTTTGTTTTGTTTTTGTCTTTCAAGCACTCTGCCACAAATTCAAACAACAGTGAGTTTCAATGCTGCTAATGAACGACTATAACTTTAAGTAGATTAATTAAAAATACATTTATAATTTGCATTTGACAACATCTTCCAGAAAAAGTACATTTTAATTTATAGCATTAACTGAATTAACCTTGTTTCAATCAAATCTCACCCTTTAAAATAATCAAAGACAATTACCCATCACTACAGAGGAAATAATAATTACACAGGGCACATTATACTCATGATAGTTTCCAATTAAAGTGAACTAATTTAACCTGAAAACATTAATAACATAAAGCTAAACCCCAAAACTGACAACTGTTGACTCAGCTACTTTTGGAAAGTGGGTAATATTAGAGCAGCTAAATTTGATTTACAGCTGACTCTGCTAAAATAGCGAACAGAGGTAATGCGAGATTAACGTTAGCTTGTTAGCTTGGCGTGCTAAAGCTAACAACAGTGACAGCAGCTAACGTTAGCCTACAGATTTAGCGAGTTGGCTAAATATGTTAACAATTTAATGTGATTAGCAGGAAAAAATGGTCCACAAGTGAACCGTAACCGTAAGATTTATGAATAACGATAGTGAGCGCCGTCACGTTTTTTGTATTACCACTAAAACACTATGTGTACAAAATGCAAAACACCACTTGTGATGTCGGTTGAAATATGTAAACACATCGAGTCAGCCTAGTCGGCTACAGGCTAACGTTGGGCTAACTGCTGTTAGCTAGAACGACACTAGAAAGTCGTTGGGACTTCTGACAGCGGCTTTCAGCTGAAATCAGTATGCAAAGTCGACACACACATTTATATGAAATTGTCTCCCAACGCACTGAATATGTTTATTTGTCAAGAGAGGAGTGTGTCTGTCGACATCTACTGCTATAATCCCCACGAAGTTTATTTGTCATGGGACCTTAACGTTGGTGTGGAAGGTTCAAGAAAACAGTTTGCGCCAGCACCATCGCTTGAATCACAGCTAACGGTAGGATTCATCGTTAGCTCGGCAGCCAGCACCAGTTAACACCAAGGTTTCATTACCTGCAAGCTGTCTCCTGAGTAACAGCGCTGACTGAGGCTCTGTCATAGTTTAGCGAATGTAATGCAGCTATGATAAATGGCGATATTTCGAGGTAAAAGCGTTAATTTCACGTTCACCGAACAGTACTCCGTCCCTTCTATTTTCCGTTTAGCATTCTCGTCATTCTTCTTCTCCTTCGCCTTCTGCAGCTACTGCTGCTGTTTCTTCTTCGTTCAGCTTTTACAGCAACTGACGTCCTCATCCACGAATTACTGCCACCTTCTGGATGCACATGCGCCTGCAGTCTTCAATTGTCATTGCGTCAACATCCTCAAAAAATAAATAACTAAATAAATAAATTCAGTAAAAATAAAAAAATTTTTACCACCTTGCATATGACCTCTTAATCCATCATAATTGAAACCCTGTGGATGATAATTAAGATTGTTCATCACTAAATTAAACCACACTGAATGCATTTAAAAGTTCCGGCACATTTAACATGGTCACTGTAGATTACGTTGACAACATTAGCCAGTCTTTTGATGTGATTTAATGCAGTATTTTTAATGAATCTGCAGGTATCGAGGGTCATGTATGGTTAACGTCATAACCATCAGCAGTTGCTCAGCTCTGATCAGCTCTCTTGAACCATTTCACAATAAATGGTTACAGTGTAAGTATAACCCTGATTTGCTTTACTTGCTGCATTGTGCCTACACTAAAGAGAAAAGACGATGTGATTCATGATAATACTCACAGTTGACACTAGATAGTGGCTACTAACAGGATACTAATGTCCCCCCAATAAAATAACATCAAAGTTCATTTTACAGTGTCTACTTTTACTTTGGTTGTACTTATTATTACCAGCAATACATGGGCAAGTGCTGGCTATAATAATAATAATAATGATAATAATAATAATAATAATGATGATAATGATGATGATGATGATGGAAAATATAACCAAGCAAGAAACAAGATTAACAAAACAACACACAAATAAACAAGAAGAATGTCACAAGAACAGACGTTTGCTCTGTTCATCTCTTGACTGTTCCATTCTTGTTTAACACCAGAATATGTTTGGAGACTTCTAACTAAAAAGAGGCCAAGACACTCACATCTTCATCTCAGTGGTGTCATCAAAGAATGAGGAAGGAAGAATGAAGGAGGAAACAAAAGTTATTTTTTGATCAGTGACTACAGACACACTGAGCCGTGCAGGAGGCTGATGATGAGCCTGCACCCGCACATCTCACAGTCTCAATCAGACCTGATCTGGTTGTGTCAGAAAACCTCTGTACCCTCCGTCACAAACAACTCGGTGAAAAGGCTTTGATTCCAGGATCATTACTGCAAAATCTTCTCATTCAGCATGAGAGTGCATATGTTTATCAAAAGGTAACACTGAACAAGGTTTGATGTTTTTGTGACAACAAGCGAAGATCAAATATAGATTTTGGTGAATGACTTCTGTCTCAACCCAGACTCAAACTCAGACTACTTTATGAGTCTAAGTTGAGACAGAGGCTTCACTTTTGTAATGTCCTGTACAACATGTCAACAACCTGAAGCTTTTCTGTCTCATGAGGAACCACTTCTTCTAGATAATGTTCTAGAAAGCTGAAAATGGTCAAATTCAGGCTAACAAGAATGATTCAGAATAAAAGTCCTGATCTTTCGTACTTAAGATACACGAAACATTTTGAAGAAACAGAAAAGTCACTTGTCCATGAATGAGAAGTAGATCCAGCTTTTTTTTTTTTTCACTGCCACAAAGATAATGCCGTTAAACATTTTTCTCATGCTTGCATTATTCTTAAATAGAGGAATTTGATACCACACAGAACCATAATAGTGCAAGCATGGCACCAATTAAAGTGCTGTGGAGGTTTCAGGGCACAGTTGCTCAGACATATAGGAAAACAACACTAAACAATCCATTTCCTGCTTCTGTAAGAGGTTGCACCAATTAAATGTCTGCAGCCCTCAGGCTATACATAATTCAAATGTATTTCAGATATCTTATTTCTTTAAGTTTGAAGGAAAATAGCACCAACTTTTAAGATTCAGCGATGAAAGCAATAACTCCTCCTTAACAGCGACATGGAACAATTCCATCTTTCTGTAATCTTCTGTTGTACTGACTGTGGATAAAACTGTGAAATCAGGCCAAAAGCATGCAATGTTAGAGGACATTACTGAACATTTAAAAAGAAAAACAAGCATAAAGCTGAAATAGTGATTGGCTTGTTTGCAGCGTTGCATCACAGAAGAAAGTTGTGTAAAAGCATACGACCAGCCCTGAGTGGGCTGTGTCCTCTGCTAACTTAATATCACTCGAAGCATGTTTCAGCTTCCTCAAGCTTTAGAGACACACTGAGAACCACACTGTGTTCAAAACACCTCGAGGATGAAACTAACTGAGAAGACTACTTAAAGAAGCAATCATCGACACGTACGTGAGGATATTTTTTTATTTAAATTTTAATGTATTGAGACAGTTTTAGCAGCTGAGGGGTTTTATACGTATGATACAGTGTGAGTGTTTGTGACAGAAATTATTAGTCTTGTTGCTGCCAAAGCTTTTGGAGAAAAGATTTTAGGCACAATGGTCTGATTGTTGTCAGGGCAGAGCAAATGGTGACTTCTGAAGTAAGCAATTTTTTTTTTATTTACAACATTTTGGACTGTACACTGTGTGTTGATTGTCTTACCTAATTTCCTTGTACATATTAAAGGAACTGACTTCCTCTGTAATTATGCATGAGGTGCCTGGTGTTAACATACTAATCAGTTTGGTGGTGTGAAATAAGAACAGTGAAATAATTGTCCTTCTCCTTTTTGGCCTTTTTTGAACACAGTTACTACAACTTGTTTCAACAAACTTGTGCAATTGCCGTTTGTGACATAAACACTATTTCCAAAGTGTTTCCAAAAAAACACATTAACTGATTTCTGAGAAACTTGATTAGTTGTGCAGCAGAAGACTTAAAAAGCAACATTTAAGGAACATGTTACGCTCCTCATGCTGATAAATGCACTGTGGCATAGAAACAGTCGTTTACTGTTCAGGGATGTAAATAGGATTAATTTGAAGTTGAAAGCATGAGGTGCTTTGTATCCAGTGGAAAAAAATGTGATTTACTCTGCTTACAATACAATCACGTCCTGTCACTGAGCTTTATTGAGTTGTCTAATAAGACTTGTTAGTAAAATGCTGTGCCCATGCTGCAGCATTACAGCATTACCATCTTTGGTGAAAGAAACTAAAAATATGTCACACATTCTCTATTTCCAGGTGAATAAAGAGCAGCTCACCATGACCACAGAGGAAACACCGTCGTCCCCGCAGGACAAGCCGAATCCTCGATGGAGTGTGAGCTCCAACTCTGGACTACACTATGGCTCATTTGCAAACAGCCTTGCATCACTTACACCGAGGGCTGATGAAAAACCAGCAATATCACCCAAACGTGCCTACGTAGCTATAGCTGTGCTTTGCTACATCAACCTGCTCAACTACATGGAAAGATACACAATAGCAGGTTAGATGGCATTTTTTAGAAACGTGTTCAACAAACACTGTATTAGTGTGGCTGACACATGACTTGTTTTGTCATGTAGGTGTCCTCTCCAACATTCAGAAATTCTTTGATATCAGTGACAGTACAGCTGGGCTCCTACAAACAGGTATGATGTTACAGTGTTTCACCATTTGATTTTTGTGCAACAATTTCACACATATCAACCACATCCTTGCAATTTTGTCTTGAAAGGTTTCGCAAGTGGCCTTTCTTCATTCGTTGTAAATAGATGAAGCAGCATGCCATTTAAAGAAATATAAATAAATGCAATTTCCTCAATGCTCTCACAGTGTTCATCTGCAGTTTCTTACTTTTGGCACCGCTTTTCGGTTACCTTGGCGACCGCTACAACCGCAAATACATCATGATTGGTGGTTTGAGTGTGTGGCTGGTGACTGCAGCTGCCAGCTCATTTGTCACTGAGTCGGTACGTTGAGTAAATGTGTCCAAATACATGTTGAAACATTCAAGGTTCACATTAAGCTGTTATTACCTGTTTGACTGTCTTTTTTTGCAACTTCATGAAGCTTTCTTCTCTGTGATTCAAGATACCTATACCTCAAGTTGCTATGCTCAAGTGGATATATGCCTGAACAAATATTAAACCAGCTTTCAAAATAGAGTCAAATATTTTTGTAAATTTGTTTGAGAAAGCCTGTTACATTCTGCTGATTCTACTGAAGTATGTGTATATTTGTGGCTCAACTATGGTCAAATGGTCTTGATCTCTGTAGTTGTTCTGGCTGCTGGTGTTGATGCGAGCCCTGGTTGGGATCGGAGAGGCCAGCTACTCCACCATTGCTCCCACTGTCATCAGTGACCTCTTTACTGGCGGTCAACGCAGCATCATGATCTGTATCTTCTACACTTTTATCCCCACCGGAAGGTCTGACACAAACTCAGTCCAGGTCCACAGCTAAAAATGAATAAAAACAATTTATTTAAGATTATAAAGATAACAAACTGAAAAGCTTTCAAGTAGATGGTAGTGGAGAGTGACCATTTTTTGTTATACTATTCTATATTATACTATTATACTATTCATTTTGACTCTTCTGTATTTTTCTCAGTGGTCTTGGATACATAGTGGGGGCAGCGACTGCATCACACACAGGAGACTGGCGCTGGGCCCTCAGGGTGAGAACCTGTTTATTATCAATAGTGTGAGCAGCGTTATTATTGAAACAGAGAAACAGATATGACGTTATGATATGATACATATCCCATTAACATTTTTCTATGTGTTATCAGATCACTCCTATTATGGGTGTCCTGGGACTTGTCTTGCTGGTGTTGTTCTGTCCTAACCCAGAGAGAGGTGCTTTAGAGGCACACGGACAGGTAGTTACGGAGCAGACCACCTACCTGGAGGACGTCAAGTATCTTCTGAAAAAGTAGGACATGGAAACTAAGGGATCAATACTGTAGTTTGGTCAACACTGGGATTAACGATTATAGGGTTATTGTAGGGTTTTTTTTACTTTGCGTTGTGACTAGAATATTTACTGAGCAGAACATTTAGAGCTGAAAAACAAACCTGTCAGTGTCCTTGGATGGATATACTGTGTTATGGCGTTGCTGTTGATTTCTATCCTGCAATTTCATCTCAGTCAATAAACTGATCTGGCCGATTCATCAATCAGGCTATGATTAATATGCAAACTGTTTTCTGAGAAAATATTTTATTTATTAATAACAAAAAAAATCCTGTTTTGTTGCTCTGATCTTAGCAAAAGTTACGTGTGGTCATCACTGGGAGTGACAGCCTTGGCCTTCCTCACTGGAGCCCTGGCTTTCTGGCTGCCAACGTTTCTATCCAGAGCTCAGGTGACTCAAGGAATCCGACCGCCGTGCACCAAAGAGCCCTGTGACTCCACAGACAGGTGCAGCATGACCATCCACCTGCATCAACCATCATTCAACTGATTTCCCTCCAAATCTTTACTGAGTGTTAATAATACTGTGTATCTGCCTCTGCTTCTTATACAGTCTTATATTTGGTGCTGTGACGGTGGTGACGGGCATTTTGGGAGGGGCCCTTGGCACTACTACCTCTAGAAAGCTTAGGGACAAAGTGTCAAATGCAGACCCACTCATCTGTGCAGTGGGCATGCTAGGATCCGTCCCATGCCTCTTCATCACAATATTTGTGGGATCAGCAAGTATCCCAGCCACTTATGTAAGAGTCCAGTCTCTGGTGATCTCTATTATATGTACCGTCAGACTGTCAGACCAGACTGACATTTTTTTTAACTATTGGATGGTTTGCCATAACATTTTGTGCAGATATTAATGGTCCTCGGAGGATAAATCCAACTGATATTTCTAGTTCGTCCATGAGGGACACACATTTGGTTTTCAGGGAAATGTCTCAACAACTATTTTATGTATGCTAGTGTCATCACTATACCAAACTAAAAGTTGTTAAAATACTTTTGTTTATGGCCAAATACCTGCAAAAACTAAAGACATTCCCATCAGCCTCAACTGTATTTCAATTTAGCACTATTTTCCAAATGTTAGCATGCTAAAAAGCTGAAGTAAAATGTTGAAAATGGTAAAATTCCCATTGTATGTCACTAAGAACACATTAGCATGGCAACTGTGCCATTTACCTCAAAGCATCATTGTCAGCTTAGTAAAAAGAACCAGGGCTAAACAGAGGCCTAAGAGTCAACATTTTCCAATTGGTTTTCTCCACTCCATTGACCTTGATTTTAAACTGTAGTCAAGATGACAGAGACTCGCTAATATGTCCAGACAAGATGGAGAAACACAAAGTTTAAAATACTTGACAACTTGACAGCCATGTCATCAGGTCTCAACATTTCACTCAAAAACAATATGAAACAAGCTCATAAAGAATGTGTAACAGTGGCAGAAAGTGTCAAACAAAAGACATTTTAGAGAAAAAAATCTAATTCAAAAGCTGTTATCACATCCAGAATTATTGAATACATGATAAATGTATCAGTGGCTTACCTTGTGTCCTAAATGTCTCATTTCAGGTCTTCATTTTCTTAGGTGAATTATTGCTGTCACTGAACTGGGCTGTTCTTGCTGATATACTGCTGGTGAGCGTCAATGATGCATTTGGGAATAAAATTATCAACAATCTGCAGAAAACTGAAACTAATGGATTGTTCTCTGTCATCACTTTACCTCAGTATGTTGTTGTACCAACCAGACGTGCCACAGCCGAAGCTCTCCAGATTACAGTTGGCCATCTACTGGGGGATGCTGGGAGTCCTTACCTAGTAGGAGTGGTGAGAAATGGTTCTACTTCCTGTACTTATTGATCAGTAGTACATGTGTGAGCTGCTTTCTCTGTGCATCTTTGAGCATGGATTATGTCTTTACCAGTAGATCTCTGATGCTATAAACAACTCTAAAACTTCCAACGGTTCCAACAATGACTGGAGCTTCCTCAGTCTGAAGTACAGCCTGCTGGTCTGCCCGTTTGTTGGGATCCTAGGTGGGCTGTTTTTCCTCCTGACCTCCCTCTACATCAATGAAGACAGGAAGGCAGTTCAGCAACTGCTTGAAGGTACTGGAAACAGATAGTTACACTCATGTTATTTTCATGTGAAAAATAAAATGTCAAAACCAAATGGTGATATGTTTTCAGCAGTTTTTATGTGGATGACACACAAGCACATGATAAAGTCCTCTCCATTGTTAAAATTGAAGTGTTATACACATGCTGGAGTATCCTGCAAATGAGGCCTCTGTTCAAATCACTTTACTTCACCATAGCAGCTTGTCCTAATGTAGTTAAGAGCAAATTCCCCTTAGCTGCACTCACCAGTAACACACTGGCAATCTAGTTTTTTAGCAGCACAAAGAGATGGGTTGAAGCTGATAAAGACGACACTGTTCATCTCATTCTTTCCATTCTGTTGGATTATAAAATGACTTGTGAAACAGCTGCACCAACAACACCTTAGTAGAGAAGAGGTCCCTCAGTTTCAAAGTCTGTCTAATGAGAGTTTTCCACTTTTCTTTTTTTTTTCTGTGATAGGACAACAACTGGCACCAGAGCAGAATTTTGCACCTTCAGACTCCTCTGTGGAACTGAGCAACAGGAGTAAAACTGTTGAGTGAAACTGGACGAAAGCGACTGTTAGATTAATTCATCTGTAAATAATTAAGTAAAATACTATTGGAGAAAAAGGTTTAAAACAAGGTTAAAACAAGCAGGTGTAGAGATGTTGGATGTTGGAGCTGACCTTAAATCACTTTACAGCCACATACTGATGACAGGTGCAGAGAAAACTGTCACACCTTGAAACATTTGTCTTTACATTCAGTTATATCTTTGTGCTATAAATACATTGCACTGAGCCTTGATTTGAAAAAAAGCTCAAAAGCTCTTTTTTTATTAGGGGAAAGAAAAAGAAATATGAAAGCACTGATATTTTTACATGAGCTTAAAAAAGTCAGAACAGTTTTTTTTGTTTTTTTTTAAATAATAACACCTCTGTGTATTTTTATAGTTGAAGCAGGTCACTACATGTCCTGTTGATTGTATTACCTCTCATTCAGGTGCTCTGTCTAGAATACTTGAAAAGTAAATGCTCGTATTTTCTGAATGTAATTGTTGTTTTTAACTTTAAGTAAATTTGCAAGTAAAATTGTGCAAGCAAAAAATGAATGAATAAGTATTCTTATCTATCTAAAATAAAAAATATATATAATATACAGTTAATGAAACATAATTCTTTTTATATTTAGTAGTAAAAGGAGGAACACTTTGCCTTCAAAATGTCCTCTGTATTCACCTCTGCATGACCATCTGTACAATCCACTTGTTTTCCTTTTCTCAACCATTATCCTGAATTTTGCTGATGCCTGTCAGTCTCTGTGCTCATGTGGCCATTTCCATGGCTCATTTTAGATCATAAAACTCAAGTGCAGTATATGCTGCGTTGGCAAAAAATATCCATATTGAGGATCACCAGATTAACCTCTCCATCTCTGAATGTCCCAGCAGCATGCAGCTGCTGCCTCATAATAAGGGCCAGAGGGGCCGCAAGCCAGACCACAATATATGCACATTAAGGAGGATTTATTTTCTCTACTCTATTTGCTATAACAATAAAATCACTCTCAGAGTTCAGTGTTGCTACACTTGAATGGATGTCAGCTCATGAGTCCATTTATATTGTCCTCAATATAAGGGGTGTTTTATCAATGTAGATGCGTGTGTCCACAAGGTGGCGCAACTGCACTATCATGAGACCGGTGACAGGGACGCAACACAAGTAAAGACTGAAAACCTGCAGTTGAGACTTCATTAAGACTTGGGCACGAGCAAAACCTCCATGTAACTGATTTATCATTTCTCTCAGACGTTATAAGATCTCCCCATAAAACTGACACTGACCCATCTCACACTTGTCTGTATGATGTGTTACCGTGTCAAGAAAACCTCATGACACTCACATTCTGTCTTGAGTGTGTTTACTTTTGATCTTCACTAAACCCTAAACCGCAAATGGTGTGAGCCTGTGACCCCTCTGCTGAGTTCATGGAACATGATAGGTGGTAACTTTCGTCATGTTAAATTTGCTGCAGTTGTCACAGATGCACACAGACCAGACAAACAGGACAGGACACATTTACATACCCAGTGTGTATGTGTGTGTGTGTGTGTGTGTGTGTGTGTGTGTGTGTGTGTGTGTGTGTGCATGCATGTCAGATGTCAGTCCACTTACAGACAGCTGTTGCAGAGGTGTCTAACATCCTTTAGCAAATGCTAACAGCTGCCTGTCACTACATGTCTCCATTGTGTTGTGCTGGGGTAAACCTCTCAGGGAGGGTCAAAGGTCACTGTCCTTGTCAGTTTCAGGTACAAGGTCAGGTGATAATTGGGCTGCATTGTCAACAAATTATTGATTAGCTTCAATAACTGCCGCACAGAAGGACAACTCGCCTGAAGTGAAATCTTGTACCAGATTTAATTTGCTGAATTGTGACATTAAAGTGTTGAAAGTGCTGACTGAACTTGACATTTACACAGAGATGGAGGCTTCAGTTCAAGGACGCGGAGCCATTGTTAAAGGTTTCGCTGTTTTTTTCGTGGTATTTCCTTTTGCTTTTGACACTTCAGCCCAAAGTTGTAATTTTCCAGAAGTTATGAGATTACTCAGTATGCTCGGGGAATAGATGCATGTGGAATAACAAATAATCATACACGCACACTAAAAGGTATTTGAAAAACATGCGAGAGGTAACAGTTCAACCTGCAATTAAAACACAATAGGTATTGTGCGCCATGTTTCTGAGCACTTTATCGGCATACCTATCCGTTTCCCCTGTTGACCCTGGCTGCACAGGAAACTGTCACAATGGCTAATAAATTGTGCAGGCCGATCAATGTGGTTGGCTGGTGGAGAGCGGATACAGTCAGTGTTTACACAGGGATGGGGAACATTCTAGTTGCAAAAACAAGCCATGCTTTGGACGTATTAGAACAAGACAACATGGTGGCACATGTAACATGAGAGCAGTCCACAATCAGAACTCGGTCTTCATATCAAAAATAACAAAGGAAATGGTTCATGCACATCACATGTACTTTTACTGTAAGAGAAGCTGCCGCTTATCTGCTCCATTTTTGTGTTATTCTCACCCTGCCAGCAGATCAGCTGCTGAGTAATGATAAGAGGAGTCCGAGTACATGTGTGGATGTGAAGTTGCAGTCTGTCCTTATCATCGGTAAACTGCTGCTGTGTCATGACATCATGCAGAGGAAGAGGCCTCTCAACCCTCTTTGCTTGGACCTTATTTGGACAGTTACATCATATGGGCCCTTCTGTCTTTACACCTCAACTAATAAGGCTAAATGTACATCTCTTGCTTAACTGCAAAGTGTCGGAGCAAAGAAATTGACCAATTACTTTTTATATGCTTCTATTGGGCTTCTGTGTTATTCTGTAAAAGGCCCAGCTCTGTGTGTTTATTACACAGAAGTGAAATGTACAAGTGAAATGTGTTGATTGGATTGTTGCTGATGATAGTTCACACATGCAGACACACATGTAAGACTTTATAGATTTTTGGTGTTAATTAACTCAGTGGTTTGATGACTGTAAATGCAAATAAGCCAAAGGCTGAAACATGTTATTTTCAGCTTTTTTTATGAAAAAACCCGTTTAAATGGTTGAGTCTTTTTGTTTGTTTGTTTGTTTGTTTGTTTTTTTTTCGATGAAAACAGACCTATTTTTCACTGTCATGCAAATTACTTTGTCCAGAGCAGTGAGTACAAATGTGGACTACAACGGAAATGCAGCCAAATCTGAGGTTTGCCCTATAATGGCATATGCACATTCTGGTCCTATGTATTTAGCATTCCTGTTTCAGAGGCTTTCTGGCCACTGGGCTGGAGAGAGCTGATTCACAGACACAGCCACGGCAATGGGGTAATTACAAAGACCCATGCAGCCTATAAATATGAGCTGCAGCACCACACAGATCTGCGAGTCCGTCTAAGCCACATAGGAGCTCAAATTTCTCCAATTAGGCAAAGTTTTTCAGTTGCATAAAGAATGCAGCTGGAGGACAATTATTCAAACAAAAGAGATCGACATGATGTTATACAGACGGGAGGTGGAGCCAGAGCTGGTTTTACCTCGCAGACAGATCAACCCAGACCGATGACCCAGGACCAAGGAGTCCAGCTTGGATGGAACTGTCAAATAAATAATTAAATGAACACTATATTTAGTTGCTGCTCTCTCTCAATTTTCTCTCTCTGCCTCCTGCTGCTGAGCTGTACAGTATAGCCCCCCAGATCACACTTCCATGAAGAGGAGACAACAGCCCAGATCTATTCAAATCCTCAGCTGCTCTGCCACCAGACATGCTGTTGCTTGAGTTTAGCAGTGAGGATGGCAGGAGGAGGGGGTGGTGGCTACTGTCAGGCACAGACGGTCCAGAGGTCGGGAGGTCACAGAGGATGAGAGAAGGTCAGAACGGCAGAGCCCACACATCAAGATCGACAGAGGACGAGACGTCTCCGGCTCCAAAAACAAATGTACGTGAAGAGAACAGTAGCAGGGTGGTCCGGTGGCACCAGACATGCCAGAAAGTCACAGTCTCAAACATGTGCTGATAATAACAGCTCACTCTGAACACGGGTTCTTGCTGGGAGCATGCAAATATTATGGCATTAGAGTATCAGTCCAATAAAAAGAGGAGGGTAGCCATGTTAATATTATCAGTTTCACTTCATCTGAGCAAAGTCTTCTACTCACTGGCCTGTGTAAAATGAGTTAGACGCTTCATTGCCTCAGTCAACCATTTCTACCAGTTGTATAAGTTGATTACAAAGGTTAAACAGAGATGACCCTGAACAATTGTTGTTAAACAGAAAAACACCAGAGAACTGAATACATGTTATGTTTGTACACGTATTTGAAAAATTATTAGAATAACTGAGCATGTCTGTTTAAGTTTTCGTCATGGGAGGCAGGACTCTGTGAAACCAACTCTGATGATGCAATGCAGTGGTCAATTTGCTTATTAGACTTTCTGTCCAGTTTCAGTTGACTGGGACGCTTGGTTCTTTGTGCAGGAAAAAGGAAATGCATCTTTCAGCTATGCACGTAAACTTGATTGATCAAAGGAGCAATGGGGATTCTTCTTTAGAAATTACATGACTTGCTTTAATCATCTTTGTTTATTTATTTCAAGTGAAATTCACTTTATTTGGATATATGCGTAAGAAAAACATTAAAAGGAAGGGCTTGTCAACAATTTAAACAAGAAATGAGATAATATTCCATGTCAACATCAATAAAAATGTCTCTTCATCGTTTGACTGCTATAGCATACTTAAAATTTGTGAGAGAGAAGCATAATGTCTGTGAGTTCCTATGAATTTGCCAAAGGAGGTGGGGACACATGCCAGAAAAACAGCTGATAGACACGTGTTTCTGGGGTATTTAAACTTTTCGTGCAGACACATGTTTGCACGCAGAATACGTCATCTTTATCGTCATGTGCACACTGGGCCTCACGATTAGCCAGTTATCTCTCATCCTGCACTGGAGGCTTGGCCCCCTCAGCTCAGACAGGAAGGAAGACTGGGGCAGTGACTTGGTGGCTCAAGGCCACATGGTAGAATAATGCAGAAAGAGATAGGTCCAGATCCACCAAGGCACTCTGAAAGATGGAAAAACACACAGGATCCCACAGACATGAGCAGCATATCAAACACATTCAAAAGAAAAGGGGAGGGGAGGTGGGGGCTCCAGAGAGGGAGACAGGAACAACTGTTTACTGGGGCTCCCTCTAAAGCCTCCACATGAGACCACTGGTTGGTTTGGCCCTCTTCTCATCCCTGCATCCTCTTACCCTGGATGTCAGTCTGCACTGTTACAAAAGCAATTCTTGTCAGTATCACTCGATCATTTTCTGCTGAGCCTGCCAGGCTGCGCTGTTTGCATCATACTTTCCAGATTTCAAACAGAGGGGAATTTCAGACATCAAAGTTATTGGGAAGTAAGTGGATAATTGCTCTGAAAGTAGCTCTGCAAAACAAATGCCCTGACAGAGCTCTGGGTATTATACTTACAGAACTTTCCCATTTCTGTCTAAATAAAACAATACAGGTCACATAAGTGCACATGCATGCACTGAGACCTCAACTCTGATACCCTCACAGTGCCAAACGCCTGCACAGCACAGCCAAGCAGGCATCTGGCCCAGATTCATCCTCCCTCATCCTCCACATATCCATCTTCAGCTTTGCACTGGTTTAGATTAAGATAAAACACCTAAGATTATTAGTCATTTCATTGAAGAGGAGTCACTAACCAGTTCATCAGTCTATTGTCAAGGATCCCCTCTGGCTTTTGGGAAAATCAAACTAAAGTCCTCAGGGGTGCTCCCTCTGCACACCCACTTCTCACATGCGCTTAACAACATTTCAGCTCATCCTCTTCCTCTCACCTTTCTGTTCAAATCCCATCAGTAAACCTCAGCTCAGAGTCTTAAATTCTCCTAATCCACTAATTATCTGCAGATATTTTAACTCATTTCCAGCAGAACACAGATGGCACAGAAACGTTCATCTGCATGCAGGATTGGATGTTTCCCAGCCATGCATAGAAATGTAATTTTCCTTTTCGCAGCACTGTGCCATTGTAAAATTCCTCTGATGCCGTCACGTCCTCTTGTTTTACAAACTAAACTGATTAAAGGTGAAAGTGCTGAAAATAATCAACAAGGTGTGAATGTTCAGCAACATTTTAACAACAGAACTACATGATGAACAGTGTTACAGGACATTGTCACCTTCCAGTAACGTTAATAAAGTGAATTATTCAAAGTTGTATAAGAACAGCAGAGAACAAAGGCCCTGCAGTCATTTAAGACTTGCAATATCTTCCTGCCATAGACTGTAATGAAGCTGGGGACTGTGGTAGCAGCTGAAACTGTCAAAACTCTGCCAGTAGCATTGTGTTCATCTTTTCTTAACCAAACCAGCAGACTTTTTTTCTAGGGTTTATTCTGTAACCACCAGGAATGCCACAGTCAAACATATCCAACAGTAGGATTCATCCGGCTTCATTCTCCGCTGACCACTGTGACCTAAACAGCTCGTTGTTGTGATGAACGTCTTTGGTCAAAGAAAAAAAACTTTACAAGAAAAAGAGATTTTTGAATGCTGAGATCATAGGCAATGGATTTTACTTGAAAAAGTTTTCAGGCACAGTTTGTGTTTTCAGTGGGACTAATTTCAGTCAGAGCTGCACAGAGAATGAGACATTTGGGTCAAAGTGAAAAATCAGTGGCCTCATGGGTTCCTTGTGCTGGTGAGTGAAAAATAATCACCTCAAATAATCACCTCTGTTGTTGTATGTGTAAACAACACAGCAGACGACCAGGAGAAACTCCAGAAGTCTCTTCAATGTTTGTTTCACTTATGGGAAGTGGATGTTTACTGTGCTTACTCAACGTCATGGTAATAATTTCCCGGTCCAACTGTCAACAGACAGCTGGATTGTAAACCTGCTGGTTATTGTTTTCTCATATCACTCATATGCAGGTATTTCCTTAATTTTCAATGCAAAATTGCAAAACAAAAAAATGCAAAACAAAAAAAAAAGATCATTATCAAAGGTTTTTCATCCTTGAATCATTTGTGGATAATCATCTCATGTCACAGTAAAAATGATTTTTTATGATTATTTCATGCCACCTGCATATTTTGGCTGTTATCTTCATTACACATAATTGTTATTATTCTGTTCTCTGTTGAACTGGTATGTCTGATTATATCTGATGATCACTGCCCCCAGATGACATGACAGGCTCAGTAGGATATTAAGATACAAAATGGACTCTGCTTAAACTCTCATTTCTTCTTTCAGAGTGGTCGACACATGGTGTGAACATTTTCGAGGAGTAGAGTTTCTAATTGTTCTAAAATAACATCAATGTATGAGGTGATCATAGAGGTTTGAACTGTAGCAGTTCCTGTCATATCAAATTATTGTCCATATTAGAACTGCTGAATGTCAGTTGCACTTCTGTTTTTTGGTAGGAAATCACTGAGATTTGCTGAATTGGAATTTTTGTTTACATTTATTTCCCACATATCGAACCAGACCAGTTTATTAATAAAGATCTCTGATCATTTTTGGGAATTTTATAGTCTTTAATATTTATTTATGTTATGCATTAAATCATGCAAATACAGTACAAGCATCCAGCTCACATGGTCTGCCTGCAGCTCTGCACACAGACGTCTTTGACTCTGCTCCACATAAGGCTCTAGTTGTTTTTCATGGCGCAATGTATTTGTATAGGAAACGCTTATGTATATATATACACTTATACTTTAATATTTAAAGAAAACCTGCTGTCTTTGATAAGAAGTGTCAGTATATCCATGTGGTGAGTTTATTCTACGTCAATAAAATACTGATTTTAGTTTTATATACACATAAATAAATCTAGGGATGTATTTGAGACCCTTTACTAAAAATATAATAACACCAGGAGCGATTCAGCAGTTCCTCTGATCTCTAAATGTGTCTGCAACACACTTTACTGACCTACTTCTATTAGCCTACATGGATCTTCAGGAGTATTAATAGCAATATTTTCTCAGCCAGCAGTCATTGTTCCGTCGCAGCAGAAAATGACAGATGAGGATGAAGAAATACATAAATAAATAAATATAGGTAGTCACACCCACCCACAAATTTCCCTCAGTCACTGTCAGTCTCAGCCCCTAAGAAATAACAGAGAGGTTTTTCCAACCGCACTCCGGTTGCATTTCCCCGGCATCTGCAGCGCAATATCAGGTGCGGCATCATTCGCTGCAAGCGTCAGGGGAGGAGTTTCATCTAGGTCACACCCCCAACAACACTCAAGCACTTGGTCCTTAGGAGAAAAAACCCAAGGAGCGCACTACCCGTCAACGCACACTGTTAGAAAAATATGCTCCGGAGAAGAGCGACTCCTGCGCGTCAAGACTTAAGACAACTGTTCCACTGCGACTAATCTCAATTGAAAGCACAGACTATCGCTGAGTCTATCTTCATTTTCAACTGTTCTCTTCTCCATTCTCCTTCATCTTTCTCTCATTTTCTTAAATCTCCTCTTTGCGCTGGATCTTTCGTGCCAGAAAATGTGCGTGGAGAGCGATGGATGCGAGATTGAAGGCTGCAGCAGTTCGGATGAGGTGCGCACGCTGTCGGGCAGCATGAGCCCCGGACTGAAATCCAACCCGGACCTTCACCCATGCAAACCGGGGCAGAAATTCCGCGCCGCGCTGCTCAGATGCCGCACACCGGCTGCTGCTGCCGGGATCCTCAGTTTTGGAAACGTCTTGAATTACATGGATAGATACACTGTAGTCGGTAAGACACCACTCTCCTCTCTTTTATCAGATCTATACCAGAATATTATTATTCATTGTGAGACAGAAGCGCAGCTCTGTTAGTATGTGATGTACATGCACTAATTGGTTTGAGCTCACCTCAGTGGAGACGGGCGGAACAATGGGTTTGCCCAAGCGCAGTGGAGAATCTGCTGAAGCACAAGGCTGTAGACTGTGTGTGTGTTGTGATTAAATCAAACAGATAATACACAAGTCCTCGTTGTCACTCACGGAAAATGCTTTGACATTAATGACTGTTAACCTGAGCAGCTGATAGATAAATCCTGATTGATCAATTAAAGCGATCAACTCTCCATCCTGACTGCATGCTTTTACGGTGTGTATGTGTGTGTGTGTGAGAGAGTGTGTGTGTCAGGGCAGTTTCAGTCAGAGAGAAAGATAGAGAGTATATTATCATTGTGAAGGATCAGTCATTAGATATTTTCCCTTTTCACTATTTTGCGTGATGATGTGATGAGGACATGTGCTCCTCATCCTCTTCATGTGTTTCCTCACTTAGCAGCTCAGATCCAGAGAATATGTGATATGTGATTAAAAAGTGAACAGTGAGTGCAGATGGAGAGACAGAGCTGGTACATGAGCTGACTGTGGTTGAGATCATTTATCTATGTAAAAACAAAAGTAAGAAGCACAGTTGAGTTAAATAGGACAGATTGTGAAGAGAATATATTCAAATGGTAAAATCCAATTATTACAAGTCTTCCATCAACCATCAACCATCAACCATCAAAATGCTTGAATGTGTATTTTAACAGCATTTGGCAATTTTGTTTCATAAATCAAATTTGGCAAATAATTTTTAATTTAAATTTAGTTGATTATTGTACTTATGTAACCTCAAATTAAAATTATTATATAGACTAGGTGGACATTTTAATCTCGTGGTTTCACTAGTATTTGATAAGTGGATGATAAAGCTCCTCGTCAGTGTGTGGACACTGTGGGCTGAATGTGGCACTGAATGGGTTAAAAATATTGCTGCAGCATGGAGAATGCAGGGAAGTGTGTTCCTGGGGAGAGGAGGCTCCTCTATACAAAGACACGCTTTCCTGGTTAAAGAGCAAGTTTCTATTGATACACTCACTGACGTACTTACTGTACAGGATATAGACACAATGTAGAGCCACTTAAAAAATATGACCTGCGATTGAGTCATTGAGACCTTTTCGCTAATTAATTGTTACATAGAAAATCAATTGGAATCAATATTTCTGTTACTGATTAGTCAAAAATGCGTGTAATGTTCCTCTGAGGGCCCTCTAGCACAAAGGAGTGGCCACTACACACAGAACAATGCGTACATTTAAGTAGCCACATGCCTGTGGTTCATTATCCCAAGGGCTTCAGGTCCAGTCTGTCAACTTTAAAAGGAGTCAAGCAGCCACAAAGCCTTAAACGATGGATCATTAGACTCGAGCTGCTCAACCTACAGGCACACCAAGAATTCGTTGATGTACAGTGTCATATCTAATCTTAGAATCGTCCCTCAGTCACAGCCACATCCTCACGATTGAGTGATTTTTCTTCTGAAGTAGTGATTTGCACTCCTCTTCACCGCTTTGATCAGAGGAAATCCCTCATTAAGAGCTGAGAAACAATTCTGTTCCCCCTGTGTCTTTTCCATCGCCAGCCATGACTCTAAAATGTGGCTCCGCTCATTTTCAATTCCACCGTTAACGGAAAGGGAGAAAATCCTCCTCCCAGGCGCAGTGCCGGTGCTGAGGCAAGAGGAGAAAGTAGAAGTGTAGGGGGACGGAGGGAAGTGTAAGGGGTGATTTGATGCTAGGTGGGGTGGTGCAGCAGCTCCTTGGGGAGGGATGGGGGCGTCCCTTCACTTCCTTTTCCACCCTTCCCACCTGGACACCATGAAGTGTTCTGCATTATGCATGGGCAGCTTTCGCATCGGACCGTCATGAGGAGTAAAGGGCAGCAACCATGTGCATCCAACATAACTGATACATACAATACAAGCTGATCTGCCTCCATCTCACTCCATCTCATCTCTTTAAGCTCCTCTCTCTATCTCTATCTCTCTCCTGCTGTGTGAGCTACGTTGCAGTAGTAATTGATGGTGGAAACAGCAAGTCTGTGCTGGTGTATGTGGGATTGGATTTTAAGAAATTGGACCTTTCGCTTAAATGTTGTGATTTTGTAATGAAATTCGGAGCTTTAATGGAAATTAAATATCTTCTTTCCACCTCTCCTACAGCTTCCTCCTCCTCTTCTTCGTCTTCATCTTCTTCTTGCCTCTATCTGCTCTGCTTAACCTGCTTCCTCTTTGTCATTCAGTAGCAGGTACCAGAAACTCATAGATCTTAATGTCAATTAAGCAGGCATGAGCACACACCCACACAAAGAACACACACACACACACCACACACATTTATTAGAAAAGACTCTACCCACCATTTCAAGAGGGGCTGAATGAGAGAGAGGGGAGTTGTGAGGGGAGGGGCCGGCTGCTGCAGTGGCAGTCGGAGGGAAGCGGATGCAGAATGCAGGCAGCTTTAAACCACGCTCACACACACACACACACACACACACCCGCCCGCCAACGTCAAAAGGTCTTTGTACCAACATCTATTACTGTAGTGTGTCTGGATCACTAAAGCATTGTCACACAGACAGAGGGTGACCACTCCGGACACCGGGGCTATTCTGCCTCACAACAATGATGGGAAAATTGCACCCGGCAAATCCACAGCAGCAGCAGCAACAGTCTAAAAGACTTGGATCTCTGTGTTAATCTCTGGTGTCAGGGGTGAAGCCACATGCACACATAAAAATGTAAACCACATACAAAATGCAGTTTATGGTTCCAACACTTGTCTTATCCAAAAGGATGGTGAGAACCACAAGAGAAGATAGAAGTCACAATAAGTGTTTTTTTTTTAATTTCTTGTTTTTTATGGGAGGTTGTTTTGTTCTGGGTTTGATGGATTTACTGCCAATAAGTTTTATACAAGACTTGAATATGTAATAACAACTCTTTGTGAGGAAGGACTGCTTCAAAAAAAAAAAAAAAAAAAAAAAAGTTAATATTTGAACTTTTCAGCTTTTCCATTCTCTGAATTCTACTCCTCTTCCACTTTCAGTGTCTGTTTCACTGTTGTAATGCAATGTTTTTAGTTAAGGATCATCAAAGCGTTACAAGCATTTCTAATTTTTCATTTTTCCATATTTTCTGCGTGGGGGAATTGGCAGGCAGTGATCTGGTTTTTGTCAGACACCCTTATGGGCCAAATCCAAGCGTGAACAGACCCAGAGGAGGCCACTATTAAATTTCACGGGTGCTAAAGAGAAGGAGGGTGTGAATGACAGGAGTCAACTACGATCTCTGTGTAGTGAACTGGATTTCAAACTCAGCTGTTCAGACATAGGATGAAACCTGACGTGAAGTGTTCCTTCAGAGGCCCCGCTGTTGTTTTTATATGGTGTGAGGAACGTCTGGGACATCTGAGGATGTCTCAATGAAGTCCATCACTCACTTACTTAGTGCTCACTGCATTTCAGAGCAGCAGGATACAGAGCGATGAGATGGAGATCCAAGCAAACACGATTGAAAGTGGAAGACAGTGCAGCCAGTTGAGTTACGGTTCTCTGGCTGGGTCACTTGTGTCTGGCCTTTGGAAGCAGCCGTCTCACCCACAGCTACTTTTATTCTATTTGCTTTTTAGAGTGCACTGAGATTTAGAGAGGCACTGCATTTAATTTAATTTGAGGTGGCTTTGAAACCTTAAATCCTGCTGTTGGTCTTTCTGTAGTCCCTCAAGCAGACAGACCAAGATCCTCGACAGCTTATCATAAAGAGGGGATTAAGTGTTTTTCAGAGAATATTAGGATATGTGCGGCAGACACTCAGCACTTAAAGTTATTTGCTTGGTAAGTAAGTAAACCCGATCTGCGTGAGTTCCTGCCACCCCCCTGGCGTGCACCCACTGTCACCGTCTTCTCAGCCAGCACAGGGACAATTTGCAGGGTAGCCTGCTGACTGCAGTTTAATCTGCACTGAGCAGAAATGTTGGGCTAGCTGCAGATTAACGTTTCATCCAAGAACATTAAGAGGAGCCGTCTAAGGCAAGCTGTCAGTCCAGGGAAACCTCAAAACAGGGTCACATCTCATGTGGACAAGTGTGAGACCATTGCATGTGAACTTTTGGCATTTTTGATATAGACACAGAAGACTGTGTGGTAATAATCCTCTTAAGGCAAGAGCTTTGTTACACAGTCAAAAAGATGTAGCAATCTATCCAGTCTGACAAGCTATGCAGATTAATCCCTGTCAGCTTTGTCCAACTCCTTTGTGGCTACTAATTATCACTGTCCACAGCCAGTGGGCCTGGAGCGCACTTCATTAGCATTAGCATTTCCACTAAATTCTTATTATTTTTTGTCATTTACGTGTCTTCTGAACTGCTATCACAAAACTATTAGGGCTTTTGTTTAAGGGATCTACATCTCTGTTTTAGTTTCACAGACACTAGAGAAGAGAAGTGAAATTAGTGTTTGTGTCTGTTGTCAGGGCGATTTGGGAATAAATCCAATTCTCCACCAATATGAAAGTAGATAACGGTGTCACTAAGCGACAGCACAAATGTAGAACCTCCTAATAAAACTTTTTTTAGCTGTTCTTTTAACATGCAGTGTTGCAGCAGGATGTGTCTTCTCACTACTAAACTGTATGAGAGGCGGTGTGTGCCATGCTCCAGTTGCTGTGGGGCTTTAGCTGCCGGTTGTTTCACCCTTCTCTTCGCTCCTTATTTCACCCTCTCTTGTTTTACAGCGTTCACATTAAAGGTTACCGAACAACAGCAGAGGCATTAAAAAGATGGAAGGGCCTCTAGTAATTTACTTTATAGGGTTGCTGCCTCTTTGTTGCTGTGTTTTTTCCATCTGATGCCGAGCTGTTTTGAATTAGACAAACTGACTGTACGGTATGAATCCACATCTGTGACGAAAGGCAGCATCGACACCCGGTACTTTTTTCTTTTCAGCTTTTTCCAAAAACACGGTTGACACCAAAATATTGACTTTCTTTAACAGATGTTAAAGTGAAGTCCTTAACAATTACATGACATCTTTCCAAGTGGACTTTTCCACAGACTGGTTTCCCACAGATATCCCACTAATCTCTTTATGTCTGTATCCTGGCGTGCTTTTCCCACTGCTGTGAGAAAACAGTCTGTGTGTTCTTTAGGCTCTGATTTAGCCGACGTCTGTAATAGTAACCGATGGAATTAGACAGAGTTTCTTCCCCTGCCAGTGCAGGCCCTTTCATGTGGCTACTCCAGATTTTACCATCAAGTCGACACACTCCCCTCACAGCAGCTTTCACCCTGTGACCCTCCAGTTATGAAGGCACTGTTTCATAGCATTTCATAGCTGTGCTGTTGGTCACTTTGGAATAACTCTTTGACTCTTACCCCACGCATATACAGTTGTAATTTTGGCATTATCCCAACCTCGCATCCTATATCACATATTGCAGCAGTGAGGCTATTACATGTACTGCATTCTGGAGAGGATTTTTTTTTTTCTCTGTGCTGCATCGCCATGCTATAGATCAAGGGTTTTTAAGGCAGAGGGCAAAGACAGTATGAGGTGAAAGGGACAGGTACTAAAAACAACAGGAAGTATGAGTTATTTAGTTTGGCCCATTGACTTGGCACAGTATCCAACAGAGTCAGCAGTTTGAGTTGCAGCCTGAGAAGCCAAATCAGGTGCTTCAAAACCCTCAGTGCCCACGTTCTGCTGTTTGCATCAAAACCCAGTCAGTTCTGATCACACATATACGTTTGTACATATATTTATAGATTCTACATTAATTACATCATATGAGGATGTCTTTCTATCTGACATTTATAATGAATAAATCTACATTAATCCACTAAGAAATTCTTAAAAATGTGCTCTTTATAATCCAGAATGTGCTTTAAAATCAATATGTAATTCAAGTAATTCCACGATATTTTTCCATACATACGTAGACATATTAGAAACAGAGGCTGCTAACAGTTAATCCAGCTTACTGTTAACAGAAATGATTAATATGAGATGAAAAATGTGGCGAAATAGTCCACAGCCAGCTCACTCCCACCTATCACGAATAAAACCTCAAATATCAGCATCAGGCATTTCAACATACAGTGGCTTTTCGTGTTTTATTTAGATTGTAAACTCCTTATCTTTTAGCTTCCCGTGTTTTGATGAGTCAACTTGTAAAGGACAACAGTGCTTTCTCAAGCTGCCTGTTGATCTTTGACATGAAGGTGAGTGGCAGCCTGATAATCACTGACCCTCTCATGAGTACGTATGGACATAAGGTTGTGGCAGTGGTGTTTTCTTTTGTGTAAAGAGTTTGCTTTAAGATTACAGGCCTGAGATAAACACAGTATGTTCTAGATTCAGTCCAGTTTTTATGACATGTTGGAGTGACAGCAGCATGAGTAATGAGTAGAGGCACTGCACTGGGATTCTCCCGATCTCTATCCAGCCTTCTCCAAACACCCAGATTAAATGGTAAAATTGTGCTGCTCCCTCCCTGTCTCATTATCTAAAAAGATTGGAGTGTTTACCTGAAGAAAGAGCTGAAATGAGCCTCATTGGGTGGTTGGTAAAGATTGCAGGAAGGAAGGAGGAGATATTTGAGATGTGTTGAGCACGTTGCTGTGTTATATGTCAAATAACAGCTCATCCTCCAATCATAATATGTGATAGGAAAAAATTTGGTTTCCTCCCCGCATTCCAAATGATAGTCACAGTAAACTTTAATGAGGAAACGTCAGAGCAGAAATGGTGCTAAAATAAATTTATGTACTTCTATTACACTGAATGAGGAAAAAATACTTGGTATTTTCAGATAACAACCAAAACCACCTAGACAGCTTTTTTTTTTTTTTTTTTTGTGACCTTCTGTGAACTGACCTTTTCGATGGCAATTTCCCTCTTTCTCCACGCACTTCCATTCACTTCCATTCAGACATAAACACAGCAAGAGAATTTAAAAATGAGGGAAGATAAAAAGAGAAACATAAAATAACACAAACACGTGAAATTCCTGTGTTGTGTAGGTCCTATTCAAATGTTACACAGAGCCTGCGCAATCTATTTCAAACCCTGATGAAACACAGACCCTGAATATCAACTGATGAAACTGTAAAGTCCTGAGACTCACTGAAATTGGATTTTTCTCTGACACATCAACAAGTTGTTCTTGAGAGGATTGGAATCTAATATTGACCTGCTTGCAGCACAAGTTACACCCAGTGGTTGTGAAAGCAGACCTGTAGCTAGGAGTAATATTAGCTCTCAGCTCCTGGAAGCTCCCGCAGACGCTAGAATAATATTTAGCATGCTTATTTACAGCAGCCCCGTATTTGAAAAGTCTTCCTTCTTGAGGAAAAATTTAATCTTTCTCCTCCATTTACATGTGATGGAGTAAATAGAGGAGCATGGCAGAGGGATTATGTAATCTCTTATATCCACCAATCCAGCTCTGGATCAGGTCCTGTGTGTGTTTGTGTGTTTCATCAGCTCATTTTTTTGATTTCATCTGTGGATATCTGTTATGTTGTCAGAGCTGGATGAGATTGCAGCTGGATTTTCATTACTGTGTTTGGTGTATGTGTTATTGTGTTTGTGTGGGGAGAACTGGGGTTGAATAAGGGTGCTGACCTCTGTCAAAGACTCTCTGTTAATACCCTGGATCAGGGGTGGACACACACACGCACACACACACACACACACACACACAGATATACTAACAGCCCTAGTTTGCTTTTGCTGTAAAAGGTTCACACTTAGCATTGAATTCCTATGAGGATGTGTCATTGGTTTTGTGTTTCCAAAATGTCAGTTGTGTCACAGTGACAACACATGAGCACATGAGCTTATGCGGTAACTAAAGGTAGTGCTTTGACAGCATCGCTTTATATATTCTCGTAAGTCCAAACTCTCATTTAAAAAGCTGGTACATATTTAATTGTGCATTATGCAGACAAGTTGACTTTAGCGTTTGTTTTTTTGTTTCCTGCATCTACTGTGAGAGAATTTGCTTGCGAGACAATAACAGGTGCAGCTGAGGTGTTTGCTGTCGGGTGGATTATTACAGCATTCTTCTGATTCCTCTGCACCATAAATGCTCACTGCCCCATGTTTAAATGCATAACTACACTGGCTGCCTGTCACCACACCACTTCAAAAAGATTTCATTTTGATCTCACGTATTTATAACACTGGACACATAGCATTATAAAGTTTGGCTGGATGGGTTGTCAAATGTGGTAGTTGTGGTATAAAATGCTATGGCTCTTTTTGCTCGGTGACATTTAGGACAAGGCTACAGCTGACTGCAGCAGCCAGTGTTGTCATTCAGGTTTTCTGATATTTAAATCTGAGCAGCACAACACAGCAAAGCACACATGCATATTTCTTTGTATCGTTCAATGATTGATAAGAGTGACAGGCCTGAGGCTGCATACTGTGCTGCAGGTACGGGGTCTGGTATGTACAGGATGTTAGAGGTGAACAAAAAAATCAGTGTTTTCATGTGACTAAAAAGCAGAACTTAAACCCATTTAGAATGCTTGATTAATAAATCTGAGAAACAGTCTGTCCAAAGCGCTTTTTATTAGCCGTCGTTACATTTTATTGTGACGGGAGCAGAAGGGGAAGTTTGATGAACTTCTATGTTAGGAGGAAGTTGAGGTGGATCGTCAATGAAAAAAAAAGAGAATCAAATTATTTTAATAATAGTTCTAGATCTGAAATGGAACCTGAGGTCAGGGGAGTTTGTGCAAAAGGACATATTTGGGTTTCTTAGAGTGTCTGATGAAATAGCAGAGGAAGTAATGAGCTGCATAATTAATTCATAAGACAATGAGAGATGTAACCCACAGTCTTAATATCCATCTCCATAACTGGGACGAATGTGTTGGAAATTATTGACCTTCTCCTTAAATGAAATCACAGTTTGAGAGTGGCATTGGTATGGCTGGTTTAACGTGTGCACAGCTGTAGAGAGGTCACCTTGACAGCATCTGAATAAAAATGCTTATACATGCAGAGTCTGAAGATAGAGACTAAATCTCCAGGGAGTCATTATAGCATTAACAGAGCTTAGTATAGACACCCAGTTATACTGGATAGCTGGATGTCAGAAAAATCCCATTAGACCGCTGAAGTAGCGAATTGGCAAGAGTCATTGGTTTTTGTTTTGCTTTTATGTGTGTGTGTGTGTGTGTGTGTGTGTGTGTGTGTGTCTGTGTGTGTGTACGTGTGTGTGTGCGCGCTCATTTTCACCAAAAATACACATTTCTCTAAATGCCAGAACAATTTAAACCAACTTCTAGCTAAAGTGGCTATTTAAAAAAAAATCCATATTTGTGGACCGATGAACCAAAAAAGCACCATGTGGAAAGATGTAGCTGTTTGCTGCTAAACTGAGCTGAAACTAAACAAAAATCCTCTTCAGTTTTCTTCTTCTCTTTGTATGATGGCTCAGGGTCACTTTGCAGCCTTCATGTAAAGAAGCATTGAAGTCCAGACTGTCGGTTCATCAGGCTCTGAACATCTTATTATGCATCACAGCTCACACCGTGGATGAATGTGTAGGAAATCAGATGAAATAAATGAGCTGGGTGTCAAACAGGGAGCACAGAAATATGTTCTTTTTCGTGTCGCATTAAAAGCAGCATTCATCCTTATCTCTCAGTCGTTAAAATGTCCTGTGCAAATGGGCGTCATTAAGTAAACCAATGTAATGAAGCTTGTCTGGCTGTACGCACAGTTTATTATAATAATAAGTGAGCAGTGAGATGTTTCAATACACAGAGTATCATCCTCATAAAACCACTGAGCCACCAGAGGAAAGAATGGGAGACAAGAATCAGATGTCATTTAAAAAAAAGACTACATAATGACTTTAATCCCCTACACTGTTATGTAAAGAGCATGGGATTACGGTGTGGTAGCAGTTCAGCCAGGCTAGCAGCTTTGCCATAGTGATGGAAGTATTCAGTCGGCCTGAGGGCCAGTTGGTCTGTGACCATCAGAAACTGTAAAACTTTGTGCAGACATTCATGTCCAACACTGTCTGAGCTCTAATATGATTTCATCAGGTCAAAATATGATCTATTCTTAGTGCTAGCTGACAAATGTTAGATTCTGACAAATTAAATGTAGTTAACATTGCAAACAGTGCTAAACATCAACAACATTCACCTTTAGCTCAGAGCACCGTTGTTATTAAGTATCATCATCAGCATCAGAGTGTTTGAAATTGAGCTTCTACACATTTACCAGTTTGTGAGTGTTTATCTGACCTTTTGGTTAATACCAACTGTCTACCGCTCATTATCTCTGCTCTCAAATAGATATTTTAAGCTGTGGATGTCAATATTTATCATCCATTCTGAATGTTTCTTCCTTTCTGTGGATGAGGACTGAGGACGTTTTCTGGGATTATGTGTAAGTGGTCTGAAGCTCAGCCAAATTGAATACAAACCTCAGGGCATTTTTGATTGGTTTGTGAAATGGACAATGTTCCATATCACTTATGAAACCAGACACACTTTGAGCCTCTCGCTCTCAGAGCCTCTGATTTTCTCCACTTAATGTGGCTCCTTTTCAAAATTCCACATAAATAATGCTCCTTCAGGTCCACATTCAAGGTTGAGTTCAACTGCTGTTCAGTATTCCTGAGAGAAGCTGGTGTGAATGAGTGCAGCACACAGACCTCCTGTCCATCGCACAGACTCATCTTGTCTCAAATACCTTTGTTTGTCTTCAGTGCATCTCTCTCCAATACGTCTAATGCATTATCTCATACGAACAAGTGGCCTACTACCTGGATGTATTATTGATGAGCTATAGGTTTAGTCTGCTCCCTCGATGCTTCACTATGCATTCCCTTCACAGCCATCAAATATTTAGCACGTTCTGGCTGGGACTAATGCACCACAGCCCTTGAGTTGAATTCAAGCTTTTGATTAGTGAAAGAAAATTAGGTGTGAGAAAAACAACCTTTTAATCAAAGTGGTACGGCTGGCACATTTACAAGCCTTTTCATTTAATTTATCTCCAGTTTGGCTGTTGCAAATTTAGACAATTAGAATGAAAGTTGTCTTAAATGTCACTGTGGTAGAATATGATGCCTTGATGTGGCAACAACACTACAGTGAGTGACATGTAAAAAAGGAAACATGAAACTGCACTTACACTTTTTGTCTGAAAACGCTTTTTATAGCAACATAACGTAATCAGTTTTGATCTTGACAGTGACGGGAATCTCTCTCATTCTTGGAAACCAAAGCTCTTAGGTTTCCTGATCCTCGATACAGAATCCACACATCACAGTCAGCAGAAATGTCAAAAAAGGGAACATGAACTGAAACCACAAAACTCTAAGTTACGCTTTTTGTTTATTTTTGTTTAATGTGCATAGTGAGAGTGAAAGAAGCTTGGTCTCCATTGGTGTAGATGTGTAGATACAAGGATGACACATGATAATCAGGAGGTACATATATGTAGATATATATACATATATACATTAGCTGATGCTAACAATGATGCATATGCTTGAACCAAAGTTTGAAAACTATAATGTCTGTATTATACCTCAAAGAGTAGCACCACTGGTTTGGAGTTTGAGCTTTCTATCGTACCGTGACTCTCCTCACCTCTGGCTGATTTCTTGGGGGATCCACCTCTTGCAGGAGCTGTGCAGGCAGCTCACTGTTTCCCAGACATCTGCAGCACGTTTCCTTTCTGTGTGGCAGAGAAGGGAAGTGGAATGGAAAAAGCTCTCCCCCGCCCACTGTGGCCAAATAGCAAGGGAGGAGAGCAGTCGGTCAGGAGCCCGCCGGCCGCAGCCGGGCATATTTGTGGTCACCTTTCTCCTCGCTGCAGTCTGAGCCGCCGTGCAGCCCGGGCTGCCTCTGCACTCTGCCGCTCTCTGCCCGCACTGTTTCTCACCGTCTCTCACACACACACACTCAAAAAAAAGTTGTTACAAGAAGAAGCAGAAAATACACACTTTCTCCTCATTCATCACAACGACCCCCCTCTCCCTTACTCTTCCTTTTCCCCAGACTATTTATACTGATGGGGGTGACACATGAAAAGGGATCACCCCCTTTTTGCTGGAATGGAGGGGAAGGATCTGGCCACATCAGCAGAGCGGCTTACCGCTGCCTGCCATACTCTGTCCAGAATGAATGACTTCCATCCATTGGCTCCTTCCTGCTCTGACACACACACAATGAAACCAGGGGAAAGGGGAACACACACACACATATACTATATATACATAAACAATGGAAACATATGCTTTATAAATCCATTCCAGTCCTGTCTGACTTGATGTAGCCACCACCTATTTCTTTACTGCTCGTGCTGCCTCCTCTCCTCTGTCTCTGTCTCTCACTAACACCCATCACTGTTAAATCGGACAACTTTTCTCTCCTTCCTTTTAGCCTAGTTTCTCTGTGCAGAAATAGAATCGGAGGGGCCGGAGATCCACAAGTCTCTGTTGGGGATTTGATATGAAGTCCGTCCCCTCCTAAACTATGGAAGCCTGTGTGTACAATTATGTGTATGTTTGTATGGGGTGTGGTGTGGTGTTGTGTGCGTGTGAGAGTGTATTTGTGAGCATATGGTGGTCCCAGAGGAGCAATTCTGGCCGCGTGCGTCACTGCACAGAAGCTGGACTCTCAAAAAAACATCCTCATTTAAATGATTGCTCTGAATCATACATGCATATTTTGTTTTACTGAAGTTAACACATATACCTCACCTCCAGTAGCTGAAACTAATACCTTGCTTAGTGTTATTTTTAGTAGTAGTTGCTATGTATTGTTGCTTTTTTTCCGCACATGATGCTACAAGGGGAAAAAAAAGTGATCTCAATTTTCTGGAGCTTCAATTCACAGTCCGTACAGTGAACTGTGTCCTGGTGGCCTTATAATGGAAAGAGCAAAGACTGAAAGAAAGTGCTATTCACATCGAACGAATGATCATTCACCATTCATTGCTCTAAATGAAGCATTTGTGGTTTGTTAACGTTCAACCAATTTGACTCATTTCTTCACAAGCTACGCTGAAAAAAAGTGGTCATAAAGACGGACTTTATGAGAGGGTGGAATAAGTGTCAGCCCCACAATGGCCCCTGACTCTATGTCAGTGCCGTGTTTTGACTGCAGCAAGCGGCTGCAGCCACATACACTGATGTGTACAGTTCAGCATAACAATATATTCATGACAGGAATCCTGATGTGTCGTAAGAAAGCATAAATGTGGCTCTGGGCTGGGCATCACCAATGTATCATCATGTTTTACTGTAAGTGTACAGTACATTAGAGAGGGAGGAGCCTAACAAGGTGGTTGTCAGTGTTGCTGTGTCGTTACCTTATAAGGACATGCAAGTACCTGCTGTTATTATTGTGTTCATTCAGGAAGTTCCACATTCCTGCCATGTTTGGTGCTTGGCATCACACTTACATGTACACAGACATCTGCAGGTATGAGACCTGAGAAACTCATTAAAGTTGTTCAATTAAATAGACCTGCAGGGATGTGTCACAATGGTGATGACCTCATATGTAGCTATAATGTAAAATATCACTCTTTTCACTGTTGCTATGGCATCAGAATTACCTGTTTGTCATGACTGTCATATCAAATCAAAAACACTAGATCTGGCTGCAAAGAGGATTATAAAAAGGCAGTTTTAGGGATTTGGAAAGCTGAGTTCCTTTGTGGTCTCTTGACCTTTATCTCTATGAGTGGCTGCAAAACATTGCCATGGCAACTAAACTGGGCGCTGCCAGCTCGGATAAGGGCTGCAGTGCTGTTTCATCAGATATATCACTGAATCTCATCGTATCTTTAAGACATTATACTATCCTACAGGCCAAAAAAAGAAAAAGGAAAAAAAAACATATATTTTAGGTTGTCTTAAAAAAGAGTAAGAAAAGAGATACCAGTGAAAGCCTGAAGGAAGGAGAGATGTATAAGAGGGAAATCAAAAGGGCAGAGTTTGATTATCAGGTACTAAAAGACCTCATTGAAAGACGAGATGATAGTTGAGATACACTACTGCACAAACACAGAGCTGCCTGCTCCCTGTAATCCCTTACAGATTAGCACAATTCATGACACAGCTCACTGCACCATGAATCTAGTACAGTACATCAGTATAACACTGCTGCTTTGACCTGATGTCCATCACCTATTTAAATAGATACACGTACAGGTGGTGTATTATATATCATCATATCTGGTGATATTTTCATATGTTTTCATTAGATATAGTCTCATTGAACTTGTGATAACAGGACAGTATCGCAGCGCTCCTTTCCCAGTCTCACACAAAATAACATTTTGCCAACTCTACCTTTATTAATTGTCTGCTAATTGTGTGGTAAGGGTAGATGGGTGTGGCTCAGACAAAACGCAGACTTTGTCCAGGAGGGACGCTCCACCATCTGGCACAGGGATCCCCCGCCCAGCAGGCTGTGTATATGTGTATGAGTGTGTGTGTACTGTTCTTCCAGGCCAATTAAAGTACAGCTGCGGTTGTACAGTTCACGGTTAGACAGTGCTGTTGCTGTTTGACAGGTCGACTGAAGAGTGTTAAGGGGGAGGGGTGTGTCTGTGCTACATGACCTGTCTACCAAGGCCATGTAGGGATGACAACTTGATGTGTTTTATAATCACAAGTGTTATAAAGTGTGTTTGTGTTGGTGTGTGACAATCAGCTCACACACCTTCTTACTCAGAGTCCCTTTAGACAGTGAATTAATGGATGTGGCCTGAGATCATAGGCCAATCTTAGACTAATTGCTACTACTGGACCTGTGAGACATTCAGTTCTCACATCTTAAAGCACACACGTATGTTGCAATTCAGACGTGTGTTTGTGGTGAACACTTGTTATGGGAATTCAGGTTCATTGTTGTTGATGGTTTAGGTGACAGACCTGTGGGTTTCGCTGAAACTGTGAGACACTATCATCCAAGCACCATGAAGTCAAGTAAATATGAAAGAGAAAGAAGGAAAAGAGGTGTGAACGTAGCACTTGCACAAGAATGCTGCCTGTACTGTGAGAATGTGAGCAGGTGCTTTGACTCAGATGACAGGAATCTGACCTATGCCTGTGCACCCAGCCACCATCCGGCCTGCCTTTCAAACATGCTGTCTGTCTCTGTTGACAAATACAACAAATAGACAAGACAAGCCAGCGTCAAGGATTTTGGAATCAACATCTATTATGCCAAGTGCACTTGTTTTACTCGGCCTCCTCCGAGGCAAAGTCCTTGAAATGGCAAAGACGTGACCCACGTGATGTTACTTCTGAAAGTTCCAGAGGTGCAAGGTGCTAGTCCGGGGGTCAGGTTATGCTAGGTTAGAGTTGTCCGCAGGGCTCAGACGAGAGGAGAGCAGCAGACAGATCAGAGGCAGCAAGCTTTTTAAAATGTTAGTCATGCTGCTGTTCCATTTTCATGAGCTATGTTGCAATTCCCAGGGACCAGGCTGCCAGTTTCACACAGACTCAGATAGCACCACCAAGCACTGAGTTTTGCATCTGGACTGCAAGGATTTCTAGGATAGAGATGTAATATATTTCTTTCTCTTTGCTTTTGGATTTAAAAAAGTCAGACTGAACTGTTCCAAGCCGGTGGTCTCATGAGGAGCAGAATTCATTTGATGAGACTTGAGCATCTTGTTTACTGATTCTTAAAATTGTAGTAGCCGTAAAGGGATTTCTTTAATCCTAATTTACCACCTTCTGATCCTTGTTTGCGTCTTATGTTTATGATGTGTTAAAAAGTTTATGTGATTTCTTGCACATGCTTGACATGCTAGTAACACTAAACACACACGTAATAATGTCACAATGAGCAGACACTCAGCTGTTCTCGTACATTCCCTCTCCAGGTGCCGTGCTCTTCATTAAGGCATCACAGGAATTCACAGTATGTGAATTTCCTCTTTGTTGTGCAGAATCAAGATTAAGATGACTTCAAAAGACCTTGTGGTTTGAAAGAGTGGAGCTGTATGATGCTGTTACATGTCTGTGACACTGCTGAGAGCCACCGGAGGTATTGACCTCACACAGGCGGTTGGGAGTCATCTGGCAAAGCCAAAATCAACTCTAGTCACTGTGCTGGAGCTGCTCCCCAGAGTTGTTTACATGAGCGAGTGGGAAGCTAATAGTGGAGAAAGTGTGTGTTTGTGTATGTGTTATGTGAGTTTGTGTGTTTAGCAGAAAGTGTGATTTTACACTAGAAATTATTCCTATACTGTGTACAACCAGCAGGGAAAATCTTCACAGCCATTTGCTAAAGTTTAGCACTGCATAGCAGCCAAGAAAGCACTTATCAAAGATGTTATATCGCTCTTCAGGGATATTAAGTGAATGAGCCCCCAACTACTGTCTACACATCCTATCCAATAATAATAACACAATAGCAAAAGACAAATCAAATCTGCCATAAATCAGTTTTAGTACATGTAATTATGGTTATTGTTGAATTTTGAAATGGCATTCATGTTTTCTCTCTGCTTCTGTTTGCAGGTGTTGTGCTTGACATCCAACGGAATTACAATGTATCAGACAGTCAAATCGGTTTGTTGCAAACAGGTAAGTCCTTTAATTCCATAAGTACACATGTGAAAAATGTTAGCTCAACTGGTAAGGCTAATGATCATGTGGCTCAGGTATATTTGGTATTACATTTCTGAAATGGAAATGCAGACTTTCTTTGATAAGAAATATGATTTATTTTACATCAAACCACTATTAGTTTATTTATACATCTCATGTTTCTTTATGTGGATTAGTTTGCTGTAATTGTACCATTTATAATGAAACCAAGTCTGCAAAACAGACACAGATGGTTTTTAGGTTGTTGTCTTCATAAAATGCAATTACACCAATTTTACACAGTTACAGGTGTTGAGGAGAACTAATGTAAATATGAAAAAGTTTAATGAAGCCTTTTGTGTCTGAGAATTGGCCTCAGGTGATGTTCACTCTGCATCAGTGGGGTGTGAAGATTAGATATGAAAAAGTGAGAAAATCTGAGGGTTGGAGTTTGAAATATGAGAGCTCACAAATTCTGCTGCATCAATTCTGAGAGAGACAATATGAAAAGATACTGTTTCAATCTTGGCAAGAATTTAATTGCATCTCTCTGTGAAACTGCAGTAATTTGAAGTTTATGAGGTATGAAGTATAACTGCCGCATTGATGGGAAGAACATTACAAGTACCACGAGTTTGAGCAGTTTGATTCGCACTCAGTTTGTGTAACTTTTGAAACTTCTTTAAATTGGAACAACTAAGTGTCACAAGTTGTCATAAGTGAAGGTGTTTTGGGAGCAACAGCAGGAACGGTGGCAGCGGCAGGTCAATTGAAAGCAAAACAAAATCAGGAGCCAGACTGGCTGTTCTTCTAAGAGCCTGCATGTGCCCAGAGCGTCTGAGGACTCTGGCTCAGGGCAGGGTTTCCTGCTCCACTCAGGAGCCCTCATGAATTCAGCTTTTTAAGGAGATACCATGCAAAGGCCTCTCATTGGAGGACAGGACCCAGTCTTGTCCACATGTGCCCTCAGACTCATTCAAACACCTAAATGTGCACACAAAGTGCCATTGAGGGACAAGCAGGCAGGGTTGAGGTTGACGGTGAAAGAATGCAGCCCAGTGTTTCCTCCGTCACTTGATGTTCTTAGACTAACTCAGGGTGAGCTGAATGGTGTGTTGAGGACAAAAATATCTAGCAGGAAAAAGACATCACTGTTGTATTTTCTGTTGGCTTCCCAGTGAATGAACCATTTCATCACTTCCAAATCTCATTTCCACCAAGTTTCACTGGTCTGAGGGATCTATATTTTCTATCAACAACTCTTTTTCCTTTACACATTTTTCTCCTTCATCCTCATTTGCATGTTTTTGTCACTTTTGCTGTTTTTCTGGCAGCAGTAGAAGAGAAACTGAAAAAGCCATACAGGTGTTTTCACTGACTTTTTGGTATGTTATTTCATATGTTGCCTTTGTTGTGCTTTACCAGTAATAGCTCTGATTTGTTGAATCAAACACAGGAACTTGAGTCAAATAAAAACTGAGAGTGAGAAAAGGGAATTACACGTTTTTCAGTCAGCAGGGATTGTGTATTTCCAGATGATGTCTGGATAGTATGAAATCTTAACAAGAAACAGGAAACTGTGAAAGGTGCTTGACTCTTAACTCTGTTTGTGTTGGCTCATTATTCAGGTTATGCACACAGTTACACTGGCACAAATTCACACACACATGGCATGTTACTGGGGAGGTGTGTGTAGATAATTTGCCCTTTGCTCCGTCCGCATTTGCAGAACCCTGAGGAGCTCCCTGTTGGCCAGACTAAACCTAGGGTGTTCTGTGTTTGGTTTTTCTCGGCCTGTTCGGGCCTGTCATGGTTCAGACTCCGCTTGGCCCCTGATCCCCAAGCGACCTCTTCCTCACACCGGCCTGAGGAATGCCGGGTGTCCCAGTCTGGAGCTGTGAGAGCGGGTGGGCGCAGACAGAAAGCCTAGATGTGAAGAAGAGGTTAGGAGGTTGACGTAATCGTGGGGCTGGAAGGCAAAGTGTCGGTGTGTGCGTGTATATGTTAACAGTATGCACCCCTTCCATCCGTTTCCCTCTCCAAAGGGAACAATTCCTGCCTCTGTGAGCACCTGCAGGCCAGGCCAACACCCTCCTCGCTCCCTCTGTCCTGGCAGCTTTTGTGCACCTGGGAAAGCAAACTGCCCACGTAGGTGTTTTACAGGCAGTGGGCTCAGTGTGTGCTGAGGCTTTCTGTCTTTCTCTGCTGCCAGGTCACCCTCACACTTTTAAAAAACACTGACCACACACTAAAGGATCCAAGTGTTAGAACAAACACAGGTCTGAGTCAGACTCTGATCTGCTTGAGTTTGAGAAAAGGATAGTTTTCAGTCTTTTGTTTGGCTCTTGATCAGAACTACTGAAATGAAAAATTTCCTATATCTACACGTTACTGACACGTTGTTTGCTTTTGAGGAATACTGGCCTGACTGAGAGAGCTGCTGCAATGTTTGCACTGCAAAAAATCCTGTCCAGATTATTTTAGTTTTAAAATATAAAGCAATTACAGCTTTATTATAACAATAATATTAACTTCCAGTATTGAAATACCCCTTTCCCAGGCTTAATTTAGGATTTTAAGTAGAATGACCTCACTTCATTGGCAGGAAAATAGGAAACACAGACACTCATGAGACCGACAGACTTGGTAAGATTGTTTTTTTGCCATTCCTCTGTGTAAATTAGTGTTTACATATTAAAGGACAACACATGGAAAATCTCAGTGGTGAGCTCAGCCTCCGCAGCACCAGTTATTTTTGTTATTTGGCAACACCAACCCTTTTAAAAGCAGCTCACACAACACAAATTGACGTGAGGTATGTACTCAATGTGTCATTGTTGCCCGAGGAGCCGAGGTCTCAACTGTCTGTGTAAGAGGAGGAGATGTTCAGAGCTGTCAGTCAGGTCGAGGTGAAGGCATGCTTGTTTAAAGCCTGGAGCTCTGTGTCTCCATCCATCAGCGGGTGGAGATGGTCTCACCTGTGCTCAGCAGACCTGTCAGAGCTCAAGGACAGTCTGAGCTCTGCTCTCTCACTCAAAATGGGCCTCAGGCTGTGACTATCTGCAGTGAGTGACACTCTCACACAGCTGTGAACAGCACCAGTCCCAGGGGGTATAAGGGGCAGCAAAGGTTAATGGAAGAGAGGAAGAGGAGAGGGGGTTCACCTGGATGGTATTACCTTTGGTTAAGGGGGGGGGTGAACCCTTTTGTTAACTGGAGTGAGAAATCTGAGAGAGGGCTCTCTCTGCTAACATGCTATGGTTATTGTATTCGAGTGCTTTGGGGCAAATCGGGAAAAAAAAAATCTTAATGGGTTGAATTATCTCTTATAATGGAAGCTGGCATAGTAATTACCCTCCTCTGGTTTAGTTTGGAAGCAGAGTTATTGGGGTCAGTCTGGACTGGATGTACAGCGGGGGCGGCGGCTTAATAAGGAGCCGGCGCTCAAAACAGCTCACAGACTGTCTGTGCCATGTTCTGTGTGTGGCTGCCCACCTTGTCTGAAACACGACCCCGGCACATGCACACACACACACACACACACACACACACACTGACATTGCACTGGTCTTAACATAGTGTCAGTCTACCATTCAGCCAGTATGTGAGCTGTGAAGAATGAGGCCACAGGTGCTGTGTGCGACTTACAACTATCAGACTCACACTGAACTCAGAGCAGCATTAAGATAAACCACATGCAGTCAGCATTGTACTTAGCAGAAGTTATGTTTTTCACAGCTAAGGGTTTATCACATGGTGCACTGTGGCCTGTTTGTCTCAAAAGTGTTGGGAGTGTATGGGATCTGAGATGTGGCCATGTCTATAGGTTTACGCTTGGTGTCAATCAGAAATTCCCAAAGTTGAATAGATGCCTATCTGATTTCCCTTTACAAAGTCTGAAGTTGAGTTATCAGTGCTTGATCAGCTGTTTAGACCACTCACAGCTGTTACTATTTTGTCTCTAGCTGTCATTCGTATCCCTTGGTGAGTCCTGCCCCTCTCTCTCTCTATCAGCAGTTTGGCAGCTGCTGTTGCCTTGTTGTCACTCCCTCTGGCACCTTATAGGAGTTAGAGGAGACATAGGCATGAAGAGAAATAGAGGGAGGAGAAGAAAGCGCCACCTGTGACTTCCTCTCTGTGGTCATGCATGGCAGCATGGTTTAATCTTCTCCGCTATTGATTCTCAAAGACAAATAATTGCGTTGCGATGGCGTTGGGCAGACCCTCTCCTGCTGCGACCAGAATAGAACGATAACCTGATGATGCCTTGACACATAGTGCATATATGTGTGTGTGTGTGTGTGAGTGTGTGTGTGGCTCCATCTCAGGCTGCTTTTATAGGCCATGTCTCAGAGGAGGGCAGCTGTTGGGCGATGATTGGCACTGCCCTTCATTTCCTTCCCCCTCACTTCCTGTTGTCGAACCAATGGCAACGCCGCTGGGGGACAGTTGATCCAATCACAATTTCATGGCCAATTATACAAGCATGCTGTCAAACCTGTTTCATGTAAATTTCGTACGAGATCTCTGGTCACCACTTATTCTTATGCACTCGTAGAGGTGCGGTGTTGTGACAGGGATGCACAAATGTGAAAATAGGCCTTTTCAGTCATCGTGGGAGCGAACAAGCATTTATAGCAACAAGATTCTTAGTGATTTTTCCTTCTTGCTCCAGCGAAATAGAGGCTGAACACTGATCGATTGCTTGACGCCACAGGAGTCTGCCCAACTCTTTGTGCTCCCAGTGACATCAACAAATCAATTAGGAACACACACACACACTCCACACACCCCCATGTACTTGATTCAAACATACCTGAGCGAGTCAAGGTCAAAGACAGAGCTGCTGTGTGCTCCTTTGGTCTATTGTCATTCATCATTAACCAGACATGTCTCTATGTTAGCGGTGGGAAACATTTGAGTACTATATATGTGTGTGAGTGTGTGTGTGCGTGTGCCCAACGGTCCTGAGATTCATATCCCATTAGTCCCAATAACAAGGGTAGTGTTTCAAGAACATAAACACAGACAAGTAGGGTCCTCTGTCATTTCAGCCGGAGCTTGTCATTAAGTCGACTGCTGATGCCGTTAGAGTGCAGGAAAATGGCAGAAAAGAAAAACCTCCTCAGCTTGTGTTCAAACAGAGCCATGCTGCTGGATGTCAGCTCGGTGCCATGTCACCGAAATAACTACATGTTTTTATTAATGCTGCAGCCTGGATTGCAGTGTGGAACTAACATATAAATGAACACACATCTCACTACTGTTTCATTTTTTTCTGTTTTCTTTTTTCTTTAAAGAGAAAAAAGCAACCACCTTTCTTTACTCCTACCATGTGTGTTTGCTTATATTATGTGCTGGTAACATGCAAAAGATTATGTTCCCGGACTCTCTGCCAGCCAGACTGGCATTTGTAGCAGCGTGTAATTCTCTCCAGCTGCAGCTCTCACACTGGGCAGGTAGCACAGAGATCTGCTGCAGCTGTATCGACTGCGAGCTTGCAGCTCTCCGAGAAGCTTAGAGACCCAGGCAAATAAAAGCGGTTTAAGTTGGCATTACCCAGCGCTCGACGGCAGCTTCTGAGGGAATTAGCTGCTGAGTTTGACAGAAACAGGCGAGAGGAGGGAGGTGCAAGGGGTATTTCCTAAGCTGCATGTGGCATTTATCACCCAGCAGCCAATGTAGTAGTAATCCAACACTGGTGAAGTCTGAGCAGAACGGGGTTTCTCAGTGATTTAGTGGTGATCAGAAATGCGAGGAATGCAAAAATGTTTGGGGCTCTACGTGGAGGGGAATCCAGGAAGGCAGAAATATGATGTAGTATGGGCTTTGGTTGGCTCTGGTGTCATACTCACACAAAAGTTATGTATCACACCCTCCACAGACAGCCTCATTAATCATTAGTGGAAGAAATAACACTGCCACTCCCACCACCACCACTACTGCACACCTGATAGAAAATACAACAGTATGACCACAGTGAACTAAAAGGTTAGTGAAGACTGAAGGGTGGTTGGTGTCTCTTTGTTCCTCTCTGTGTTTTTTCACACTGTGTTCAGTCAGCAGCAGCCACATAAAGATAATGAAATATATGTAACATCTTATCCAGCCTCTGTGGTGGAGAATATTGATTTTCTCTTGTTTGTATTTCATCTGAATATCATAGTGAGTGGGTTAAATTACTTTGCTCCATATGGATACACACAGACTCTTTATGAGGCCCAGAAATGCAGTAAACAGCATTAGATTTAGTGTTGTATTAAATATAATGCACTAGGGATGGTTCACGCCTCAAGGCTGGATTCTGTTAAACAAATACATGTTATGACTACACAGCCACAATTCAGTAGTAAACACCTCCATATTATGGTATCTGTAGGCATTCTCCTAAAATAAAAATTATTTTAATTGTAATTTCTTTCAGAAATGAATCAGACGCTGCTTATCGTGTCATGCTGGGAAGCTCCAGGTACTTTTCTGTGTTTGCATGAATGACCATAAACGATCGTGATCAGCTTGAATCATGTGGTCTCTGTGGAGACCACAGGCTCTGATACCACAAGTACCAAAAATGTTCTCATCCGCAATAACAACTCAAGTGCTTTTATTGTGAAACGTTCACATCCATGCGAAAGAGACAAAACACAATCTGGTTTCGCTGAGTGAGTGTCTTTGATCTTGTGTCCATACATCAAATAAAACTTTTATATAACACACTGTAAAGAATTCCTTCTCTGAGGAGGGTTACATGGTCGGAGTGCCTGACATGCCGTGTGTGTGATGACATCTGTGAGAGCGCTATGCAGGGTTGGGTTACCTGCTGAATTTCCACAGCAATGTCAGTGCCCTCTGGTTACTGTGAACTATGTGGCTGAGGGCAGGGTAATGATACTGAATAATTATATTTAAATAACAAATGTAGTGTGTCATCATTGGAGTGAGGTCACCGCATCGCCATGGTGACACAGCAACTAAATCTCACATAGTTATGGACTGAATGGTTCGGCTCAGTGATGCATTGTACTGTTTCACTGTTTTTATGGCTAATGTTATGTATCATCTGATCTATATGATCAGATTAGCTTAGACTTCAGACCTACGTGGACTTTGACTGAGCCAAGAGAAAGAACAGAGTTACAAAAACAGACATTACTCATCCGTAGTGTTTTCTTTTTTCACATGTGGTTGCAGCAGACAGACAACCTTGCAATGACAGAAAAGGGGCAGTGACACAAAGGTGGAGGAGAGTCAACAGAAACTGAAGATGGAATTCGTATTTATAGAAGCAGCATGTTTACGATGTGATGAGTGTTAACATCTAGACACACACCTTGTCCGTGGTGTACAGGTCACTTTGACACTTGACGGTGCTGTAAATGGCACAGAGTGACAACGCCTAGGCCGTAGACATGTACAGACCTGCAGACAGGATGTGCTTCTCCTATTCCTCTAATTCTGTCTCTTGCAGCTGACGGACATTGGAATTCCTCGAACTCAAACTCCCCTTTGGTTAGACTATGTGTCCAGACTGTCAGGTTTCACAGCTGCAAAGATGACGACGCCTTCAGCTACTGAAGGGAAATACCCGAATCACAAACCTTAAAACGAATGTGAAAAGTCAGAATTTTCAGAGCTTCTGACTTCCTGAGATCTGACTTATAGTGTTTAGGGAACATAACGACAGTGGAACTTATTACTCTGAAGTATCGGTTTGCATTTCTTATCGGTAATGAGTACTCTTGGACATTTCATTTCCAATATACTTAAAGACTAAAACATCTCTGAAAGAGTTTCTCTTCAGTTTTTCTTTTTCCCTCTATGGCACAAAAGTGGATTTGGTGCCTCATGTTGTTTGTGATTATTTTCCACCAAGACCTCTTGAGTCTATGAAAAATTATATTTATTTCACATGTTAGATCTCAGATGTAGAAGCCCTATAAGCTCCTACCTCTAGTACTTGAAAGTAGCAGAATTCTTTATATTTATTCTTTATTCTGTGTGCGTCTGAGTTGAGCTGTATTTTTGTGCCTCTCAGACCCTCCATTTTCACTTTTTCAACTTAAATCACTATAAAGAGGAACATGAATTATCTGATACCCCTGAATAACCATACTAGTACCTCGGTATCTTTTTATCTAAAAAGGAAAAGAAAAACCCTCAATGGTCTGCTGAGCATTTGGTATCCCGCCACCGGATGCTGAGCTTCACAGGTGCTCTCTTCACGGAGGGAACTAGTGTTTCATAGGGAAATGTATCTGCACTGGCTCAGTGAATATCAATCACACATGCACAAACACACACACACACACATGTACACTCAACATACTGTATGTGCATCTGCATCTCCTCCTGATGCTCTATTCACAGTGGCATTGAATCACAGGGGGTGAGTCATCCCCAGGGGTATTGTTCTGCCGTCCAATCAAAGCGAAGGCTGGATGTCCGGTGTTTCTGCTCCCCGTCTATGTGGCACGTGAAGTAGAATGTGTGTGTGTGTGTGTGTGTGTGTGTGTGTGTGTGTGTGTGTGTGTGTGTGTGTGAGTTGAGTTTAGAGACATTTGGTACCATTACTTTCTATGTTTTTACCCAACAACAAGCTCCTGAGAAGCTGGCTTTGCCTTCCTGTAAAATCTCTTACGTGGTGAATATGTGATGAGAAAATCGTATTGCATTTTTTACATTAGAAACATTAACATTAGACAGAATATGAGTATAATTTTATAAATATGAAAAGATTTGGTACCAATTCACTATGAGACACTTTATGGAATGTTTACTGATTCTCTAATGATGAAAGAAAATGAATGAAGATAAATGATCGAGTCATGACTCATTGTCATTAACCATAAGATAATTACTGTAGCATTAATAGCTTATTTTCAAGTGAAAAACCTTCATTAGTTAAAAGGCAAGAACTTAACAACAAGACAGTTTTAAACAGCCGTTAGCTATTAGCTCATGTATCTCAGCCTGCAGAGAGAGGCTCTCTGAGTTACATACTCATGCTGACAAACAATGTGCCAGACCATTAGTTCACTGATAACACATTTTACTCTTCTTCGGTTTTATCTTGTAGCTCATTTGGGGCCAAGAGCTCATGAAAAACAGAAATACAACCTGATTCACCCGTGCCTAACATCACGCTATCAGCACAGTAATGTAACACTCAAATACCTGACTGCAGCATCTTGTCACACAACCATTGTCTTCTTATAGAAAGCCGCAACACTGCGGTAATAGATATAATTTTCTCATTGAGGAACTGTGAGAAATATGCGTAGCATCTTATGTGGAATTTGAAAACAAGAACATCAGAGCGTGTTTGACGCTTGTACCTGAGGCACATGTGGGACTGAAATTAGATTTCTTTGTGCTTTCTGTGAGAAAAGTTTGAGGGTATTCATTGGACTGTCACTATCTGTTCTGTTAGAAGTGTACAAAGTTCAAGAGACTCTTGAGTTATTTTGCTTCACACCTTCGCTACAAAGACTGAAATAGATATGGAGGAATAATGATGAATTCATCAACCCTATTAAGGTTTCACAATATAAAACCACTTCTGTGAGGCTTGACCTCAAAAGGAGGGGGTCCCTGCAGTCAGATGAGGCAATGTTAATAAATTACTCTTAATGGGTAAAACAGCTTGGTAAATCTTATATTGAGCATGCAGCAGTAATTTAATCACCCATGTCCTCACCATTAATTAACTGTGACACTTTTCTCAACCTGACAATCACTCACAGCACAAAAGGAAATAAACAACATTTTTAAAAGAAAGCAATCTGTGTTTGTTACGCTAATAGAGAGGAAGATGTTACATAAGCCTAATGATAAAGGCAGGATGTCAGGCAGAGCTGATACTGTTGGGCTTGTTAAAGTGTTTTCCAGACTATGGTTGAGTCACTTCCCTCAGAGATATAGATGGCTATGCAGTGCCCTCATTGTCACTGACAGCTTTCATAATGAAACACCAGCAGCAAACATGATAATTATCAAAGTGAAAAGTCATTTCTTCAAGATTATGTATCCTGTTTTTTTCTGGAGGGCTTTGCTTAATCTGCAGTGCTGAAAAATGACTCTTTCAGTAGATTTATTGTATTCTCCCTATCAATATAGCAAATCAAGATGTGTGTCAAGATGTGAGCTGAAGTGTCAATAATGAAGGTTCATTTTGTACCTACGCTCTGTTTAAAGTGCAGCTTGCATAGACTGGCATGTTTTAAAAGTTTGTCACTGTCTAAAAGAGCAGTCAAAGCTGACCATTGTTCTATAAATGAGGTTATGAAAACTTTTCCTCCCCTTTGGCCTGTAGTGTAAACATCTACTGAGGACGTCTGTGGTACACTCCAGACATCAGCTCCACACTGTTGGGGCTTTCCTGCTGCATATTTGTTACATATGAACATTATTTATTAGAGATTAGCATCTTGGTAAATCGCCAGCACTTATTTCTGGTGGCACAGACACAAACACAGTGACCTGTGGTGTACCGCAACATAAACAATGAAACAATGGTGATCAGCACTGGAATGTAACTTGTAAGGACCAGTAACTTTTTATGCAAATTTTATATTTGAGAGCTCTATACTGGATGTCAATCAAACGTTTCTAGAGCCATTTAAAGCCTTTCAGAGTGCAATATTAGACTTATCCTCTCTACAATGACGCATGAATAACTAAGCTTTTCTAATTAAGTCTGTGTAACTCTCAATGGCTGCACTGAACGTCTGGGTGTGACCCAGCATCTGTGAAGACTTATTCTTAGCAGTGGTTTGTTTGTCCTTCCTGTCATGTCATGAAAAAAGACTGAACACATTTATTGTATCATCAGTTCGTCATCCCTTCTCACTAAATCAAGCCAAACAGCGAGCAGTTGGTCTGCACTGCTCAGTCTGTTTCGTACAGGCTAATTCAGTGTTCTGCGTGAATAAACTGTTGTGATGCAGTCTTATGGATATTTTTAAAAGAAAACATACTGCATCACTCAATGTTAGCGTTGTTTCCAAGTATGGCAGATGTCCTTATATGGGCTCACAGTCAGGATTGACAGGAGAACAGTGGGACTGTGTCACAGGGATGGTGTATTTCCTGGGAGTAGATGAGCCTCTATAAATTATACTTGTGATATCCGGTATCAGTGACAGCATGTGTTTTATATCATGCCATGTCACAGCCTTGTAATATATGTAACACTGGATTAATTATGTCAAAGTGGCATCATGAAGTATTCCTGTTTCCTGTTATTCCTGTGAATCTAATATGGAGGCAGTCTTTTGTTTCAGTTTCGGAGATATGTACATTGTGTATCTTCAAATCAGGTCAAGTAAAAGTAGGCGCCCTCTTTAGATGCTAATCTTTAGAGAGGGTTGTCAGCGTGGGTTGATTAGAAAAATGTTTGAGAAGAGAAAATGCAGCAGTATTGAAACTAACACACCCTGATTGTGTGGAAAGGTTTCTTCTTAAAATAAACAACCTGACAAAGTTCTCCCAGGCTTTTTGTCAACTAAAGAAAGCATCTTTTGTGACTGATTTGTGACAGTAATTCATCATTGTACTAGTCTATGAGAATTCAAAACAGACAATGTTTCATCTGTGTCACTGCAGGGTCCCTCACTTGGATCTAAAAACACTTGTGCGTGTGCTCACCAGATTAAAAACTAAAAATAGTGTTATAGACATTTGGTCTGGTTTGTTTCCTCCAAGTTTTGCACCACAAAATTGGTGTCATCTCGCTCAGTCTTTTCTTCTGTGCTTACAGTGAGGTTAAACTCACACCAATCATGTAAAACCAATATGTATACACACAGCTTCCTCCCCTCGCTCAGAGAGAAGAGAAACAAAGGTTAATAAGCAGACTAGTTAACAATAAATGCAGACGAACACACTCTCAAGACCCTCAAGACTCCCCTCCCTGTGCTGACAATGCTAAGAGGTGATAATGAGCCTTAAGAAAATGGTGCAGCTTATCAACAAATCACCAAATTGCTTTGAAATGGACGCACAAAGAAAGGAGATGTGTGGTCCAGGTAATGGCTCACAAAAAGCCAGTTAATGATGTGAGGATATGTATTTCTGACGAACATGTCATGTGGACCAGCTGGTGGAGAATGATTGCAGACCTTCCTTCATCTTATCTCCACCACCCACTGCAGAACACCCTGCTCACTGTGTGTAGTGTGTGCATGTGTATACGGTTTTGTGTTGGCAAGCTCTTTAGAAAGCCGTACCTGCGCAGTCAACAGTCATTTAGTGTGAACACAATAAAACTGCAGCACTTGGCTGCAGAAATGCTGCTGCTGATGGAGGCTGAAAACACAGTGTTGAGGTGGGGGAGACTCATTATCTGTAATGAACCGATGCACTGATCCCAGCTCCTGTGAAAATCCAAACCCATAATTGATTCATTAAATAATAATAATGCAATGAAATGGGATTTTTTTTTTATCCTGTTCAAAATGACACAGTGAGGTCACAGCAGATACGTACATGGGTTAAACAGAAATGAATCGAGTTTTTATATATATATATATATATATATATATATATATTCTAAATCACAATTTCACAGGAAGGAGAAACAATAACTGTGCCTAGAATTTATATGATAGGAAAATGTGGGAATGAATAACAATGTGGTTGCACTATAGTTTAATAAGAATATTGTTTGCAATCTTTATAAGAAAGATTGCTCTTCTCGCAGAACCATATGGTAGTTGATGTCTTTTTTATGTGCATCTTAAAGCAGCTGAAGACCAATCAATCAAATAAAACACGCACTAAACAGTCATTGTCAAATATAATAAAGTGAATATCATCATGCATCACCATAACATCAAGTTTATTAAATTTAAATACCTGCATCAAAGTTAAAGGCAATTATTTTGATATCATTTGATCCCTAGAACAGGGTTATGAGAGGACTTCTTTTTTCCTCTTGTCATGTCGTATTATCACATGTTCTAAACTACACTTATGCTATAATCTGATTACTGTCCCTTATCCTGTCGTTTGGCCTCAGCAACTGCTGGCCTGTGATGCATCTGTCTTATATAACGCAGCCCTCCTCTTTCTCTCTCTCTCTCTCTCTTTCTCTTTCACTCTCATCTCTTTTCCTCTTGTCCTCCTCTGTATGTTTATGCTGATGATGTGTCAAAATACTCACCACCCGCTTCCCCAGCTCCCCTCGCCGCTGTCAAGAGTCACATCGCTGCCCTTTCTCCTCTGCAAAGACACAAAAGTCAGTCTGAGAGCATTAAATATTCAGGGCTGTTTGCATCAGTCTTCCTCATAAATATTGACTAAAAGCCCTGAAAATGATTCCTAGCTGTCCGGCCAACAGCAGCAGGGCAATTAGGACGAACACATTTTAAAGCACTTGTGTTCCTTTTCATTGGGACATAAGTTCAACTGTAAGAGATGAATATTTTATATATTTTTTTTATATTTATATTGAAGAATTATTCATGAACACTTTTCTCCCAAGAATAGAGTAGAAAAGAATCAGTGCTGGTGTCTGATGTATTGCTATTAATTATCTTGCATATGGTCAATTTAATTGTAATTCCAGTAATACTATATTGAGCCCTAAAATGTTCTTCATTGCCTTTTTGATTAGTTTTATCTCAACATAATGACAGAAAATAATCTGATCTCTGGACTACTCACCTTTTCTCCATCTCTCTCCTTCAAGCTCTACTGTGCTGGAAATATTCCAACCTGTTCTTTATCTTTTCTTACAATCCTCCCACCTGCAGGGCTCTACATTTGTACAACTCCTCATCCCCACTCTTCACAAATTGAAATCCTGTAAAACCCACATCATCTTTTCTCAGTGACATTCTCCAGCTCGTATCATATTTAATATTCTTTTGCCAGGTATCTGGTAGCAAAGGCAGGTGAAGTATAATGGACTCCTAATTGGCTGGAGTTGAATGGAGGTGTCCTCTGGCAGTCCTTCGCTGAGTCTGGCCGACTGGTATCACACAGTTGATCTGGACAGGTCTTGACTTAATAAGTGGACCGGGGGAGCCGAATTACTTGGTTCAGTTCAATTCAAGTTCAATGGTTTTTACAGGAATGTGCTATAAATAACACATGAGATCCTGTATATGACTGATAAATGTAAACCTATGTCATTAACAGATATTTTTTTTCTTTCTGTCTCTTTTCAGTCTTCATCTGCAGCTTCATGGTGGCAGCTCCCATCTTCGGTTACCTGGGCGACCGCTTCAACAGAAAGGTCATCCTGAGCTGTGGCATTTTCTTCTGGTCTATTGTTACTCTGTCCAGCTCCTTCATCAGTAAAGAGGTACGACATCACATACGCTCTGATAATAGACACAAGAAGAACCGCAGCCCCGCTGTTATTTCATTATGCTGCTGTGGCTGTGATACGGTCTACACTGATGAGATAATTACTCTGTTATGGTGTGGATATGCTTGATGTTAAGGGTAGTGATATGAAATGACACGCCTGTTAAGTCAGACACCCACTTAGCCTTTGTAGACATTCTTTATATCTCCCTCTCTCCTCTCTCTCTCTTACTGGCTTTAAGCCAATCAACTAATGAAGGCTCATGCCTCAGAGTTGTCTCAATTACAATGCTTCAGAAGACAAGTTTCACTGCCCCCTGACAAGTGGATTTAGATTTGATATCTCTAAAAGCCTTTGTGTGCTGGGCACTGTTGAGGCCCGTTAAACAATAACATTATTCTTGGGGGCAATGATGTGGGGGAGGAGTATTTTTCCAAGAGAAGCCTTCACATTACTGTAAATGGTTTTAAACATGTGCATGTGGGCGTATAGACAGACCCCGTTGTATATTCTTGATGAGCAGTCGTAATGAAATTCTAGCAAAGTGACAATCTTGGGTGGCTTGACTGTCAGGGATATGCAGCATTAAAACTTATGTTAGTGAAATTTATGCAGCGCGTTGTGTGTCTGTCTGCATTGCTGAAGCTCCTCAGCACAGAGCTGTAGGGGAAATGACAGCTCTGAGATGTTGATGCTCCCAGGATCCTTTCACTGAAATCCCCTATAGAGTTGTATCCTCTGAGACAAGATTGCAGGAAATACATTCAGGCAGCTTATCTTACGGGCTAAGATGAAATTAGGAACCTATTCCACTCTGACAAATGACACAAAGGCCGCTGACTCCTAAAGAGGAGATGGAGAGAGATCCTCGACACCCGCAGACTTTTATTTCCATCTTCGACATGTACTCCTGAGTGGTGTGCCCATCAAATGAGATAGGAGGAGATGGCTCTTATGTAACAGCACTACGGCACATGAGAGATGAAAGACACGACATGTAATGGAATGTTAATGACCACTTAGACCTGAGTCCTGTCATTATACATTCAAGACACTCGGGGCATTTTCGGAAGGATTTGCGGCAGATGTAGAATTCAGATCTTACATAAGAGAAACAAACTGCACACTTTTTTTTTCTACATGACCACAACAGATTATCGTCATAAAATCGTAACTTGTAGGTCATTTGAAATTTGGAACAGAGCAGTGGCTGCCTGTGGCTTACTGCTCTCCACTGCATATCTTGCAGGAGAGTGACCGACGGCTCTTTGATAACAGGCTGTATCAGGCTATCTTTTATCTCTTAGTTCATCTCTATTTATAATTTTATTCACTGGAAAGCATGAGTCATTTCATTTGCTTTAATCTCATGAATATGAAGAGTGTGACACAGGGATAATGACCACTGCACTACTATTGTCATAATGAGGCCTGACTGCAAATGCTGATTATACTTTTGCACGTCTGTCAGCTGTCATAATGTTAGATACAGCTGTTCTCCATGACCTATCAGACTAAAGATAGGGTGAGATTTGTCCATTAAATCACTATGTCCATATGTAGACTGACTGAATTTAGTTTTGGTTGAGGGGTCAATATAAAGTGGATAGTTAAATATAGGACTTCATCAGAAAATATCCAATTCAATGTCTAAAAATGTCACCTTCCAGTCAAAATGATACAATAAAAAGTGTACAATGCTACGATAAATAGTGTCAACCCTTCTATGCCCTGTTAAATAGATGTTATTAAGACTGTCTACTCCCTACAATATTAGTATTTATCTGACAGAGCTGCTAACAAGGCCAAATACTTATGTAGATTTTCCCTAAACCTCTTTATACTCTTTTATCTCTTTATAGTCTACAATCTGCCTCTCAAGTTTCTAAACCTCATTTTTGCAGCGTTCCTCTGGCACTACTCCTTGCAGCTTTTTTTTTTTTTTTTTTTTTTTTTTTTACTAGTGTTTCAGCTCCAAGTGGCGATGATAGTGTCCTAACCACACACACAAAAAAGAGCTAGTATCTCAATCCCACTAAACGGCGGCCCATTAAAAGAAGAAAATAGACTGTCTGTGAATCATTCAAAAGATATAAAGCATCGAAATCTCATAAACACATAGTTCACATATGTTTCAAAACACATGCTGAAGAAAACCAGGCCACAGTAAACACATATTGAAAATAATATGTGTGTGACACTTTTGGGATGTATCCCCTGAGTGTCAGCTTACACTGAGGTGTGTGTGTATGTGTGTGTGTGTGTGTGTGTGTGTGTGTGTGTGTGTGTGTGTGTGTGTGTGTGTGTGTGTGTGTGTGTGTGTTTGTATGAGGTGTAGTCTCAGGAGGATGTTTGATGACTGTGTGTATGACCTCGCGACATGACGTCCTATTCACCAGCAGGAGGCCTGGAGTGACGGCTTAGAGCTCAGGTCAGCTGCAGGGTCACATCGTAGCTCTGCCTCTGCTACCTACAGCACCATCATTAATCTCTTTTCACAGCTGACAAACCCTATAGAGTGTAACCTTATCACACTCCCACACACCACACTCTTATATTATTAGAGACCACAATGAGATTGTATACAGAAAAACACAACGGTAATAAAGAAGAAAAAAATTAACATTATATGTCCCCTTCAAACACTGCAATGTGAAAAATTGCTCTATGTGCAACTAATTTACTCATGGGTGCACACTTTACTATCAGCATTATTCCTCTGTGTGAAGAAACCACGCTACTGTGCAGCTTTAAAACCAGACGTGATAGTCGGTATCAGTGGGTGATTTGTGGTTGCCATGGAAACAGTTAACAATCCAGCTGCCTACACAGGTGCCTGTGTGAGTGTGAACGCTTCTATTAAAACTATTAAGTGTTTATTATCGTGCTATAAAAGACAATGGCAAGGTCATTTAACATAACTAAAGAACATTAAACACATCAAGTTCCTCTGTGATGACGTGACGTTACCAGTTAACAAATAGTATTTAAGTATTTAACAGCTACTCAAGCAATAAGATGGGAAATACTGAATTAACACTGTTCTTTAATTTAAAAAAAAAAAAAAAAAAGTCCAGCTGTGATTATGTTTCAGAGGTGTTGTATCATATGTCATAAATTTGTAAACTCTGTTGAGATTAAATGCTATTTTTCTAACTCCAGACCTGGTTTGACTCTCACAGACCTGCTACTAAATATTGTAAGAACCAAAAGCAGAGTTGAGTTGATTTTTTGCCCCCTGGAAGTTATTCATCATGAAAAATACTGCAAAAGGAAAAGACTTCTGAGCAAGAAAAATGGTCTGCTGGTTTACCCTCTCCTTTCACTTCCCTGTGGAGTTTGATAACAAAAGTCATTTTTCTTTGCCTCTTTTTCCTTCTTCCTCTCTGTAGCACTACTGGCTGTTCGTGCTCTCCAGGGGACTGGTGGGCATCGGCGAATCAAGCTACTCCTCCATTTCTCCCACCATCATAGGAGACCTGTTCACCAATAACTACCGCACCATGATGTTGTCTGTCTTCTACCTGGCCATCCCTCTGGGAAGGTAAGAGCTCGACACATCCTGTATTCTATTCTGTGCCAATGGACCTAAAAATATAATTGTTCATCAAATGTTGAACCCAAAGCTGCAAAGGAATCAGAGGCATTATCAGTCAGCAGATAATTAAAAACCATCCTCACATGTTAAGGGTCAGGCTCATTCCTATCTGCCTTCTCTTTTTACAGCAGCAGCCACACAAAGAGCTGCATCCCTTTGCAAAAAGAAAAAGGGGAACTTACAATTGGTTGTGTGAAGCTTAAAGGAGGGGGGTGGGGTGGAGGCCTTTTTGGAGATGTGGTGTGGGGATGTGGGGGCAGGAGGTATTATTAAGCTTAAATCTCCTGCCTTTTCAGTTCATTCAATCAGAAAAAGGGCCACAGGGAGAAAACAAACAAAGCCAAGTAATAAAAGATGAATGTAGCGGCGGTGGATGCGCCGTGGGAGCCACTCAAGGTTTATCGTCATATACAGTGCTTCACAGCATGGACCCGAGCAGCCGTATATTGCTGTTTTCCAGCTCTTGCACACAGAATCGCACACAGGGAGAAGATAAAGAAACGGGACATCTACCGCCGTCTCTCCAGCACTGTAAACATTTACATGACTTTAATTTACATGTCAGTTTAGTTTGTTGTTCCAGAGCACAATGCAGTGAAGAATGTTTACATAACTTATATAGCGTATGAATCCTATGTGTTTATTTGGACGTAAATGAGCAAAGGAAAAGCTGGCCGCCCCTTAGAACGGGTGTGTTATGAGTTGCCAAAATGTTTGGGTCACAGTAAACTGCCCAGCAACACAGACAATAGAAGGTAAAAGAGTGGGCCCCCGTAACATGCAGTCAAACATCCTACCAGCCTCCCGCTTGTTTGTCTTTACTGAGGTTGTTATGACCATTTCCAGGAAATGACCTCAGGAATTAGACCAGATTCACAGGAAATATATTCCCCTGCTCTGATCTTTTTTCCCTCCCTAATTTTCAAAAATCCGTCTCAATCGACAGGGAGTTTTGCAACGCCGTTGTTTGATGTGAGAATATTTTTCATGCTCAAGTTTTGTTGTTGGTGTTGAACTTTCCAAACACTCTCTGGGTGGACTGATAAGATTAGCTGTTAGTCACTCACTGGAAATATCATATGCTGTCTGAGCCCATTTATACTGCAGTATTATTTTTGGCGAGCTAATTGTGGAGGCACAACCGTTTCCCTCTTTGCTCTGAGTGTGTAGATCTGTGAATATGATTTGTGTGTGTAAAACCAGCTGAACATGTTTGGGCTCTTTAGCAGTCACTGCTGATAAGAACTCACTCTTAAGTCCCACTGGCTACATTTAAACGTCAATCTGCAAGGTGCTTTTCTAATGGAAAACATATCCTGCATCTCTTTGCCAGAAGCTCTGAACAAGCTGACAAACAGGTTCAAAGAGCTCCATGAAATCAGGAAGTTAGATTAAATTTTACTCACTAATGTTTGTGAACACCATTTTCCCAGTTACACAAAGATTAAATATTTTCAACGTGGTGACACACAACAACCCTGACTTATTTTAAACCCAAAATAAATGGAAAACTACTCCTGTTGGTCAGTAAAGGACCAGAAAAAAACAATCCAATTTGTGTTTTGATGTTGTCGGAGATATGTCAGTGAAAACCACCTATTGTGTCAAAAAATTTTATAATATAACATAGCCATTCTCGCGACATTGTCTTCACAGTTTGGGTCACTGGCAAATATCAGTGACTAACCAGTTCTTTTTTGTGTGTTATTTTAACTGGTCATACCTCCATTTTGCCATTGCAATCTTCTTTGTTCTTTAAATGCAGATGCTATCTTGCCTTCCACTATAGGGACTGCTTTATCTGATCAGATCTGATCTCGCAACATTACCCTCAGAGCATTTTGTTGCTATTTCGCTTTGTGACACAAAAAAAACACCCTTTAACGCTGCTAAAATGCTGTGAAATTCAATTATGCTGTGACAACACACAGCCTGCAGCCAGATGGGCAGGGCAGTGCCGCACTGTGTTGGCTCATTGGTTGTAACTTTGCACCTGTATTTTGTGTTTACATCGTACAAAATCACATGTCCACAAATAGAGTGACTAGCCAAGCTGCTGCTGGTGCTTTGGTCAGTAACACTGTCATTAGCTCTCCATGTCAAGTACCCAAACACTCAACGAAGCTTTCATCAGCCCGCAAACAGGATGTATATAATGTAGGCGTAAAGTTGGTGATGGAAATGTCGGCCGCGGCTAACTTAGGACACTGACTCATACGCTTTATATTTGATGTGGTTCAGTCGGATCTATACAATGTTTTGTGTCGCTAATACACAGTCTTTGTGTCTCTCTACAGCGGGTTGGGTTACATCCTGGGCTCTGGTGCCAAAGATGCAGCGGGAGACTGGCACTGGGCTCTGAGGGTAAGATAATCATCATCATCATCATCATCCAGCACTGCACAAACACATCACACACACACACACACATACAAACATACAAACAAAAACAGATGAAAAGCCCTTCCTGCAGGGCTCAGTGGTGACCTGGGGTCAGAGAGTTCAGTGGTGGACAAACCACCAGCGGACACACAGGCCTGAGCGTACGGTTCAGACTGTGACTTTGCAGGAAAGTGACAGAGGAGAAAGAGCTTAAGGGTGAACAGCTCACTTCCACTTTAGTATCAGCTCAGCTTCCAGCGTTCTGCAGAACAGCTCTCCAGAAATGTTTCATCACATTCACTCACCTTATCACTCACCTTATTTTAATATGTGTTGCAGCTGTCCTGTTCTGACTCACTGATCAAGACTGGTGGATTTCTATTAAACCTATCAAGGTTAATTCTGTCAAGCCTGGTGCTAGTTTTTACTTCTTGGTAGCTGTAAACAGATTTATCTTTCATTGCACTTTACCCACAGAGGTGATCTACAGTGAAATAGGATCAGTGTCAGACTCAGGGAGATAACAAGGTGTCAGTACTTCCTCAGCCATTGTATCACATCATTTTAACTGCAGAAGGTTAATAAAACATGGTGTAATGTTTAGCTATTGTCAGTATGAAATGACATCTGCTTTTACTCTCATTGTTCTCCACACATGTTGGGGAAAATTTATTGGAGGGAAAATGTGGTCTTGCTCAAAAAGTACAGAAGCACAGAGTAGTAACCACTAGCATGCTACAGCAACAAAGGCAACCAAAAATGGGTGAATACTACTCAGCACCAATATGTAGAAAACCTCCCGAGACATGGCACAGGGTTGTTTTGAACCACTGACCCAACAATTTTATGCAAATACCACTCATCTTGGGTCTAAAAACTCATTGGTGATTATTCCAGTTAATCCAGTATCACCTCACTTCATCACTGACCTCACATTCGGTCAATTTTTAATCCATTGGCATTGGTAGAGACCTGAGTAGGGTTTTATATCCACCTGGTACAAGGACTCATTTGTTACCATGCTCTGGGCAGTAAAATGCCCCAAAGGTGCTCCAAGACCATTAAGCTGGCTCTCATTTAATTAAAGGCTGATTTGAAACCGCAAGAGAAACAAATGTCCCACCTACACAGGCTTCAGGAGGAAAACCTTTAGGGAACTGTTTTTTTTTTTTTTTTTTTTTTTTTGCAGTAGGACTCCTACTTATCGTTTACTTAGGAGCAGATGCAGGTGTTAAATCAGGAACATAAATCACTGTTGTCATAGCAGTTTTTTTTACTAGGACTCTACTGAGTAGTTGGGACAAAACATTTAGAGGTGAACTGCTCTATAAGGCATACCAGTCATAATGGAGAAAGCCAATGAAAGCTCTTAACACCCCCCCCAACCACTGACTTTAGGGTCAGCTTTTAAAATCCTTACAACATATTATCACCAGACTCTTCTTATGAACTGAGTGACATTTAAAGGAAGGCATTAACTATTCTCTCAGCATGTGGGTTTTGGAAGGGATTCCTGAACATGATAGCTCACTGGGTTTGAGGAAACAGGAAGTCCATTTCTTCTTCTTTGCCTCTGTGGAACATTAAAAAACACACAAAGAGCGGGGAGTAGAGTGTTCCAAAGCAGCTACAATGACATTCCAATAAAACAATCTCAAAGTCAATTAATCACTAGTGTGGCATGCAGAGGAAAACAAATACCAAGACATGAAACAGGTTCTGCGCTGCGGTATCCTGCTTTAAGGAAAAAACATGGCACGGCTTCCGTCTGTTTTTGTATGTTCCAGCCACCTTCCTGAAAATGTGCACGATAAGAAGGAATTAGGAGGATGCATACAAGTGAGGAACAGGGGAGGGTAGTAGCTAATTCGCTTGATAGCCAACCATCCATACAGGAAGTCTCTAATGGGTCCTGTGGGAGTCAAGGTCAAAGGTCATGGACTCGTGGTGTCTTGTTGAATAATTATGAAGGTATTTCATGAGTAAAGCCTGTGCACACACAAAAAAAAGAAAACCTGATACTTATTTATTTTTCCTGTTCAATGAGATGAGCTCTGTCGTTCATTAAGCTGCATCTGCCTGAGAGCACATTAAAAAATTGTGATCCAATTAAGTTAATGTTTATTATGCTGTTCCACACGAGCACAAGGAGGCTGGAGACACAATATATGGAAGGAAATCATCAGTGTTGGTGTGATCTCACACTACTGAGAGATAACCACTGCATGGAGCAAAATTATGAGCCACAGCTGACTCTAGGTTACTCCTTCATCTGAGGACACTCTCACACACACATATGTATATACAGCAACCTACACACAACTAAGTTACCCGTTACCACAGTGCTTATGAATATAAATAAGCTATGAAATATAATATGATGAATTCCTCCTGACAGATAAGATTGGTTTTGCTTTTGTGAGCAATTTGTATTACTTGAACAAATTTTCTCTCATAGAGCCCATCCTGCCTTTTGTCTGCGTCCCCACCACACACACACACACACACACACATGCACAAACATGCTGCTGCATAATCCATAAAAGAATAGATGATAGTGAACAGAGTGGCAGATGGGCACCTATGAGGTTTTACCTTGGTGCAGAGCTCACAAAGAAACTCTTTTTGAGTCTTATATGTTCATACACACAGACAAGCCCACACACATAAACAAACACACACAGCGCCAGCAGTATAAGTGTTGGGAAAGTTCTCAGTAGCGGGGTTGGGTGTATCTGCAAACACAGTGGCTGTCCATTCAGACCGTAAACACACTGTTCTTTGTGCGACTTCTTACATCTGTCCTCTCCGCATCACTGCCAAGTCTGATCCAATATGAGCATCCAGGCAGAATAATGTGTCAGCATGATCTGAGGATTCACACATCTCTCCTGTCCCGGTAGGTCTCCCCACTTTTGGGGATCACTGCAGGAGCTCTGATCCTGCTCTTTGTGCCTGAGCCAAAGAGAGGCAGTGCTGACCAGATGGGAGGACGCCTCAAAACCCGCACCTCCTGGTACTGTGACATGAGAGCCCTAGCCAAGAAGTAAGTCCTCGCCTCCACTCTGCCATTACTTGGCAGATTAATGGAAATACTACAGTTGCAGATACAACATATTCACATATTCACATACATTCACTCATGGGTAGAATAGAGTAGCTGTTAAAGGCATGGAAATGTCAACACAGGACTCAGTGAACAAGTATCATTCACTCTGCACCACCCTGCAGTAGTGTTGAAACTGTGAAGGGAGCTTTGCATCTATGATGCTGTCAACTCATGTTATTCTGGGACCTGCGAGCTGCATTTCTTCATAAATGTTATTAATTCAATATGTAGTCGTGCAGATTTATTAGAGCCATTTCAGTTGAGCTGAAACACATTCACAGTACGACAGTCTCACATTCAACACCCATGGAAACATGAAAACTGTGTCTCAAACAGTGTGTTATTTTTGTAGCTACATATCATTGCAGTTTAATTACCATTTTAAAGTGTCATCTATTCTACAAGGAAACCTCCCAAAATCATTTATTATGTGTTTGGAGCCTGTTACATGTTTGAGGTTGTTCTACACAGAAACAGTGGTGTCTTTATTTTTTGTCTTTTCTAATCCAATAGAATCACTAATCACTACGATTCTTTGTGTGTGTGTGTGTGTGTGTGTGTGTGTGTGTGTGTGTGTGTGTGTGTGTGTGTGTGTGTGTAGTCGCAGCTACGTTTTCTCCTCCCTGGCTACATCGGCGGTGTCCTTTGCCACAGGTGCGTTTGGTATGTGGATCCCTCTCTACCTGCATAGAGCCCAAGTGGTGCAGAAGACGGTAGAGCTCTGTACAGAAGAGACCTGCAATAGCAAAAACAGGTGGGTCTTGCAAATGACTAAACATTAGAGTGCACTTTGATGTCAATGTTGCTTCTGTTTGACTTGTGAAATCTGAAACTTGTAGAGGAGAAAGATACCAGCACATGCTTTGTGTACTTCACAGAAGAGGCTGGTTGAACTGGGTTTTGGTGGCTCTCTGCCAACATGTCAGTGTTGCACCAGTTGTTCTAAACAATGCTATGTTTTATTTGGGCATTAACCAACCCTAGCCCAAAATTTATCAGCATGGATACATGCAGTAATAAGTTATTTCCTGTCTGCTCTCCTCCAGTCTAATCTTCGGGGCGATCACCTGTGTGACCGGGCTGCTGGGTGTGGTCATTGGCGCGGCCACCACACGCTTGTGTCGCCAGAAGACAGAGCGAGCAGACCCACTCGTATGTGCTGTCAGCATGCTGGGCTCGGCCATCTTCATCTGCCTCATCTTTGTGGTGGCAAAGAAAAGCCTCGTGGGAGCTTATGTAAGGCTCAGATTTATTTCCTGAAACTGTTGCTTGTCCTTAACTTACTCGTACTGTATACATTACCTCCTTTTTGAATCATGACGGAAGCTGTGATTTTGTTTTCCTACTTCCAACAATCAACAGGTCACAGGTGAAAAACTTCCTTCTGACAAAGAGTAACATTACTATGTTAATCACGAATTAGCCTCAGGGACTGTGAATTAAAAGGGAAAGTCTGGTAACTGATCCAACAAGAGAAAGCTTTGTGAAAACTCAGCAGGATGGTGTTAATGTTTGAATCAGGATTCCAGTGCCTTTCAGGCCCAGAGGCAATGAGTGGGTGTCACTCCTCATAATGAATAGTTTAATTGTGGTTTAGATTGAGATGGCCTCTGGAGGTGCTGCAGGTAGGAGAGGCTCATTCCTCCTCTGGCCTGGAGTTGAGTTGAGTTGAGTGTTTCGTGTACCCGATTGCTTCATCAAGCAGGAAAAGGGCTGAACTTAACAATCAACTGCCACGAAACAATACACTCTGAGCTGCCGACTCACAAGGCACGAATTTCTCACTCTTATCAGAGACAAAGGAATAGGAACTGACTCTCAACAAGTTGGCGTTGAAGCGATGGAAAGTTGGAAAAGATGGAAAAATATTTCCCATGCGTGCAAGGGAGCGTAACAAACAGGCGTCCATATCCTAAGTATGTGACCTTGGCTGACATTGGTGAATTTGGCCTTTTTAGCCTTTTTACTGCGTTGCTTTTCTGGATCGGTGCACAGTTCACTGTGTGTGAGGTGTGTTTATGAATGTAATGGCGTTGATATAGTGCAGCCATTCAGCAGCTGATAAACAAAGTAATTACTGATGTAGATAATGATTTTGATTTAACAAATTAAAAGTTATGTAAGATTCATTGACTCAGCCAATTAGTTGTTCAGGTATGATCATATCGTGATCTTAAATTAGATGATTACAGATCTTACAACCCTGGTTATGCAGTGACTGTGCAGCAGTAAGACTGTACTTTTGGCTGGTGTAGTCTCAGTGACATCTTCTTACAAAGCAAAACGATGCAAATGATTGATGCTGCCAAATGTTTTATATGTTATAAAAGATTTTCTCTCAGATTACCATCCAAGAGTATTAAATAGTCCTTTAACTTCAACAGGTCTGCTCTTCACTTCCTCTCAGACTACTCCACTGCACAATATTAAATCATCTTACTATAGAGCAGCAGTTGTAAGTGATCAACTCAGGTTTCATGGTGAAGAGCTGACAGATGTGTTTTATTATAAGGCGTGACGCGGTTGTAACAATTGATGCTGCACTGTCGAGGCCAATTGACCCCTCGCAGCTGTTGTCTCGTCAACACACAGTTAATCTGAGGAAAGGCAGAGCTTCTATCTAACTCAAAAGCAACGTGTCGGTCACGGTGTCTGGTTCGCAGCTCTCAGAACAAACCTGTCTACATCTCCTCTGTCTGGCGGTTTCCACAGTGCTCTGTATGGTTTGGCACACTGGTGTTGGGGTTATTCCCCGACAGGAAACGCATATCAACCTGCCGTGTTAAACGGTGCCAGGCAAAACCAGTCAATACAGATACAGGAGATTCCACCGCAACTAATTCCTCTGGGTCTGTTTTGTAAAGGAAGTGGCCAAACAGCAACAGGCTGTGTGCATTACAGTAGCACACATGTACAAAAAGTTTGTCAATCCCAATATGTTATTTAAAGTTGATATTTTGCACCCCACCCATACAGATGTGGGACATAAATTCAAATTGTGCAGCTGGCTCTAAATGTAGGAAGTGTTAAAATGTTTCCACATTGGATATACAGCTTTGACAAGAATAAACAATTCTTATCATCCCATGCTGTTTTTCAGCTCGTAAGCTAAATACTCAGCTCAGCGGGACCAAAATGAAGGCCTGCGCATCCACGTATAATTGGGCCACAGCATAATAACATGTTTTGAAACCACCACAGCCAAAGCACTTTTATTCAGCAGCGGATTCCCACACACAGGAGCAATATCTGCAACCTCCTCTTTTGGCTTCGTGTCTGGTTAGCAGTCTTTTGTGTAGCAGGAACTGGCTGATCTTAATTAGCGCCACTAAATGTGCAATTTCTGCTTCTTTATTTAGGTCTGCATCTTTATAGGAGAGACGCTGCTTTTCCTGAACTGGGCAATAACAGCAGACATTTTAATGGTAAGTACGGAGAACCTATACTTATTCACTTGGTCACTGGAAAGTCCTGTGACAAACAACATCAAATGATGGTGATCCAATTAGGAATAGTTTAGAGCTGTGAAATGTGTGAGTGGGCTCTGTGGACTTTGTAAGCTACATTTTTGGGTGGAGCTGGTAATTACTGTCTTGACTGAGAAGTGATTCATATGCCGCTCTGGAAAACAAATGAAGGGGAGCCCTTTCTCTCGTGTATGTTTTGGTATGTAAAAGTGAAAACAGGAGGTTGAGTTAGACAAGACTTCCACTTAGGTGGGTTTTACCAACCAGATCCTTCATTTGTAATTAGCTTGGAGCCTGTGGTGGGTGTGTAGAGATAGAAACAGACCATTACTGCTTTTTTTATTGTGACTGACAGGTTTGGCCAGGGTGTCCTGACCTAAAGAGGTGGTCTCTGTATACGTAATTGGTGACTGCAGGGGTTGTTTGAACATGGCTGACTTCATCACTTCACACAATGTCATGTATTTTTCACCCCTGTTTCTGTTTTTGTGCAGTTTGTCGTCATTCCCACACGGAGAGCAACAGCAGTCGCCTTTCAGAGCTTCACCTCACATCTCCTGGGTGACGCAGGAAGTCCGTACCTGATAGGCCTGGTAAGACTCTCAGTGTGCGGTGATATATTGTCATATTTTTACCTCAGGTCATAAAATCCCAGCCAGAACGTATTGCTTCGGCGTACCTGTGAGTGCCCCTTTCATACACATGATGCATTCAGACACCGGTGCAGCTCTTACTTTAAGTGGGGCAGTGCAAGGTGGGGTACAAGAGGAGCTTTTAGCACACGTCTCAGGAGGCCTGGTGAACACAAGTGTGATTTCACCACTGCTCTTCAGGCTGTCATTGCTGTTTTCTTGTAAGTCTCATGGTTCCCAAGAGAGGCTGGTATAACTTTACTTGATTGGTCTGGAGATGAGAGAGCTGCCTTGCCTCTCAAGGTCACCATCCCCTCACCTCACCCTCCTAACCGTGCACATACACCCAAAGAATAGCATCAAGAGGCCATAATACAAGTGCTGCTTGGTGTGCAATGGAGTGTGAAACAGGATTCACCTCCTACTGTCCCACTGCATTCTTATCGTTCCAAATAGAGAATGAACATTTCTGAAGTTATACAGTAACTCAATGGAGAAACACAGCCTAAAGGCCATATTTGAGCGTACAGGAGGATGTTTCCATACAGTCTGCATCACATCCTGATTTTTATGTTTTTATATCACTATATTTGTAATGTAGTTTTGAGGGCAGGAAATAGCTGAGAAAGTAGACTCTCTGAGTCTTAGGTGTTGACATAGCGTTTTGTTGTAGTGCCTCTGGCTCACAGCCTGCACAGGTCATGTTAACAAAAGCACTGGAAGTCTTTGATTAGTGAATCAAACTGATCCTGGGGATCCTCTGTCGGGGCCTGACAGGCTGTCCTGTTTTTTCTTCCCTTAAATGGAGACATTAAACTGTTGTCAAAGCTGAATAAAAGCAGCTGTAAGTTATCTCCAAGTGCTGACAAGTTCTTCAAAAGACTGAATAAGACTGGCACTGAAAAAAATTCTGGGAATCAGGCCCAAAGGCTGGAGCTGTATTGTTTCTGTGGGTCAAATAAAACTCAGTGTTATATTATATGATATTATATATACTGCATATATACTGAGATGCATTTAAGGGCATTGTACTGAACTTATTCTACTGATGTAAATGTGTGTAGGCTGTGGACAATTAATTAATCATTTTCATAAGTAACTAATTGCTTGAGTCATTTGTTTAGCACAAATGCCATTTAATGGTTAGGGTTCCTTGTAGATTTAATTTTGGATTTTAGGCTGTGTCTTAGACAAATAAAGCATTTTAAAGAGGTCCCCCTGGGCTATTTCTCTCTTTTATGATATTAAATAAAATAAATAGCAAAATTGAAAAATAAAATCCACACAGACTCACAGCATTCATGGAAAAGAGAGGTTGCTGTTTAATACCATTGCTCTGGGAATATTTCAACAATATTCTAGCACCCAGGTCCAAATGTCAGAATAATGTAGCCTGCAAATAAACAAACACAAAGAGAACCTGCCAACCAGAATTACTCAGACATGAGCCTTCAGTGAGCCAGTCATCCCCGTCTTCTCCATCCAGCCTCCAGGGTCACGACTCTCCTCTGTGTGACATCCTGAATGTCCGGGGGTTTCTCACTCCTCCACAAACCCACGACCAACAATGCACATAACACTCCAAATGCGTCACTGCTCGCTGCCACAGTTCCTGAACTGAGGTTTAGCACGCGAGCGCGATGGACTCAACGTGACGCATGCAGTCACCCATGCTGCAGACTCGCACAAATCCTGTGAATGAGCAAAGTAGAGAATCTCAAGGAAAAACAAACTGGTGGCTATTGCTAAGCAACCACAGAAGAAAGTCACTGAACAAGTGAACCAGTCCATTCGGTTCACAATGGGGTTGTGCAGCAAACAGACCTTCAGATGATGTACTCAGCACTACAAACCAATGTGGTGTCTCTAGTACACTGTAGTTGCTTTTTGCAGGAACGCCTAGAGATATGGGTGCCCACATGCCGCACAACTACCACTCCCTGTTGTTAAAAGAAAAGTGCTTCAGTGCATCAGAAATTCTCTTGAGATTAAATCAAAGTCTCTGTCTATCAGCACATAGACGGAGGGCAGTTGTCACATCAGAATCCCCTGACAACCACAAAATGGACTCCTCCTACACTGCATAGGTAGGACAGACAGAGTGGGTGGCAGGGGAACGCCACAAACAATTTCTCAGCGTTTTCCTTAGAAAATGCCTTCCGGCTCGATAATTAGACTTGCAGCAGTTCACTGTGTATTTTTAGCGGAGCTGTACTGTGTAAGTTGCAGGCAATTTACTGTACCTGATGAAAAATAGACTGCACTGGCCACACACGCACACACACACACACACAGCTGATGGGAATACAGATTTACGCACCTTGTACATGCACATATGAACACAATTGTATGCACACGGATACATCCTGCTGTCAGCAGTTCTTCTCCTCTCCCCATAAAAAATCTCATTCTGCTGACACTAACATGTAATCGATGTGTTTGAGCCAGGGTGACCTATGGTCGCTCAGACTCTCGCTCACAAGCAGTGGAGAGGAGAAGCCCCCTCCTCTTGTTCCTGCCGCTCACACCTCCACACAATCTGCTAAAAGCTGCCTCCTCTCCGTCACGATTGTCAGCGCGCTGATCTATGCATGTTTGAGAGCTGCATCATGAGCGATACTGGGAGGCAGAGCTGGTCACATCACACCCACCACTCTCCAGCTGTTGTTTTCCTCAGCAACACACATGACAGACCAGTGTTACTCAAGCCTTCAGCAGCAATATGAGTTATTAGCTGTGAAATCCTGCCACACTCTCAAAACACAATCAGGACACCTTACATCATGTTGTTGTTTTATTTGTTGTTTTAATGAAACATCCAGAAGTCACTGTGATTATTATGAGTGTGTGGTCAGCACTGTGTTATGTTGTGTGTCAGAGCATGACAGGATATATTAAGAATTTTTACTGGATGATAAATGCAAAAAAAATGTCTCCTCTCTTGTGTTTGTGTTTGTGACTGTGTGTGTGTTTGGTGGTTTTGGTGTGGCTGTGGTGTGTGTTTGTCATTGTGTATTTGTGTCTGGCGTGCCCTGGTGCAGATCTCCGACGCCCTCCAGCAGAGCTACACAACGTCAGCGCTGTGGCGGTTCCTCAGTTTGGGCTATGCCCTCATGCTCTGTCCCTTTATCATCGTCCTGGGGGGCATGTTTTTCCTGGCCACCGCCTTGTTTTTCCTGGATGACAGAGAGAAGGCCGAGAAACAGTAAGTGACTCAGACATTGTTTGAATAACTAGTCATTATTACATGTATTTTTCAGTTTTAAATATTTAATACTTGCTTGAGTTGCCCTCTGCTAACCCTCTGAGTAAAAGCTCCAAAAATCCAAACACACCACCTCTGTACAAGAAGCTGAAGAAGCAGCAATAATATTGGTTGTATTCTGAGTGCTATGCAGGCACAAAGGGGACCTTAGAGATTCCTCTCTGGACAATGTTTTGCTCTTTCAGCCTTATGCTTTTATGTGACACACGTCAAAGACAAGCTACACAATGATGCCAACAGTGGTGCCAAACCTGCACAGCACAGAAAGGCTTTCGAGCCAATAGAAAGTCCAAGTCAGCTAAAAATGCTCCAGAGCTGACACAAGCTGTTCTAGCCATCAATTTGTTGAAGTGTGCTTACTGAGACTTTTAGCAGCTACCGCCCCTCTTATTCCTGCATTCATATTTTCCTCTGTCAAACACCAAGACGTGAACACAGAGGGCATGGCAGCCGGTCATGGCCTTAAAAGGCTAAAACAAACTCACTCATCCTCTTTTCAGATGGTGAGACATGACTTCTTGTTTCTTTCAGACTATTTTTTATCACATTGACTTTGCTCCCCTGGTGCCAGCGCTCTCAGAAATGACTTCCTTCCTGCTGGAAGATGAGGGACGTTTTAAGACAGGATGCCAGTCTGATGTCTGACGTCTGTCTGCAGTCACTTTTTTTCACCCTGTGGAGCTAGTTGTTGGTCGTTCCCACGCCAAAACCCTTCAAAAAGAGAGATGAAAGAGATATCAATATAGATTAGCCAGAAAGAGCTCCTAAATTCCAACAGGCAACATTTGTGGAACTTTTGCTGAACCCCTAACCTCATACATTTAATGTATTTTTTAACCTTACAGCCAAGAAACCACCCAAGCTGTTCAAATTCCTCAGTGTGATGTTAATATAAAGATGGTAACAATGAGCCCTGCTGTGGCCTCTGCTGAGAAAAAGGGGAAGAAATGCGAAACAATGACTAAAGCAAAAGTCACACTCTTTGCCATCGTGCCAATATTAGATTCTAGCTTGTGGTTGAATATGTGGTTCCAGCTATTTGACCGCATTATTGCACAGTGTGGGCAGATGGCACATGTTCACTCAGACTTTATCTAACCACAACCCCTCGACTTTCAAACCACACGCTGTAGGGCAAAGACAGCGGAACAGCAGATGGAGTTAAAAAAAAGTCCAGATATGAAACAGGCACACTTGAAGTCAATGGAAGGTCATTTCTGTGTGTCCTTATTCACAATAATACAGTCCTCAAAGCCACTACAGCACAGATGCTCTGATAAATTAGCTTTTATGAAAAGATCATTACTACATATATACTATAACTATTTAACCAAATGCTCCATAGATATGAAGTTGGTAAACAAGGCAGGTCTTTTATATCCATTATGATAGCCACTTTATGATGAGACAACAAATCTACACGTTATGAGTGAGCAATAAGTATCAATAAATCATTGATAAATATCATAAAAGTCAAGTTTGTGTCTTTAAATGTTAATAATCTGCCTTATTAAAAAGTGATGAAAAGATTTCCCAAACTTCATTCATACATTGGCTGTGATATATGATGTTTGAAAGACTTCAGTTGGTCACGTCCGCTGCTGCATGTGTGCCTCACATATAAGTGAGTTAATCATACACCAGGTTACTGGATTACATCCAGGTATACACACACAGCAAACATCCCATGCATACCTCACAGAGGCCCCAACACAACTGTACAGGTTTATATAAAATGTTTCACTAAAGCAAAAAAAAAAAAAAAAATCAAACTTAAACAGCAGCAGCTTTTATGTAATGATCTGTTAACTGTTCCTCTGGGATTGAGAAAAACGACATCCACAATATTGTACAACTACAGTTGCTTCATGACTGTGATATATATAGATTCCATTCACACCATAAAGCCTCCAATTTAGAAATTCTGCCTGATTTCCCTGCACATTTTGTAGCTTTTCCTTTTTTTAATCCTCCACTTACTGTGTCCTCAGATACTCAGCTCTATTTATAAAAGGCGCGTAGCTGAGCGAGTTACTCGCCGGAGCGCGCTTAGCTGTTTCCAGTCTGAAAGAGTGTTTTATTATTGCTGGGTTGTCAGCTTTTTTTGGCTGCATGGTTGCTATAAATAGCCGGAGTTCAGTGCGTGTTGCCTTCCCACGCATTCAGCCAGTCCACATTTACACTTAGTGATGTGTGAGAGCAGAAGTGTCTCATCTGTCGTGCCACTGCACTGTGACGGTACAGATCCAGTTTTGGGTCAAAGCGGGCCAAGCGCTGCAGCCTGGAGGATAGTGATGAAGTGTGACTGGGAGACAGAGGAACACGATCCACACATGATGAGTGAAACTGGGGAAAAGATTCCAAAAAAGGATACTGCAGAAAAAGAGAATAATAAAGTTTTTATATGTCTTTAATAAAACTATTCTTCTATCTTCAGGTTGAATCAGCTGACACGACCACCCACCTCAGTCAAGGTATGACCAGGTAAATTTATTTTCACATACACAGAAGCTCTTATACTTAAGTGTTTTTTACATCCCACCAGCATTGTGTAGTTGACATCAAGGAGATTTTCTAGACTTAAAAGACAAAGACTTTACACAGACACCCTTCCAGAGCTTTATAACAGTGTAAACTCTAGAGGTGATAAACATTATGATACACAAATGATTGATCAATGACCTGTTTCCCGTCTTTTTGTACTGAGGAGTGTTTACTCCATCATGAACGGGTAATTATTTGGCCAAGTGTCTGGCATCCCTTAGACTCAAGCTGCCTTCCCTCCTTCCTCTCACACTAACACACACAGTGCAAAACTTCACTAATTTTTAACTGTGGAGGAAAAAAACACACACACACAATATTGGCAGCGCACCAGACAGTTCTGCACAGTAGGACAATAAGGACCCACTGAAGAATAATAAGATTAAACTGTGACTCACTGATTCGAAGGACAAGGAAACTGTTTGTAAAGGTTATCGTGTTTAGCCAAAAGGTCAAGGTTCTACCTCTTACTAATCATTCCCTTCTAACTTTATCTGGGTTTGTTTGTGTAAACTCTGTCATTTGACCTTTTGTCAAGATAATGTATGTACACAATGCCATAAGACAGGTCATGAATGTGTACACTGTTGTAGTTGTCAAAACCGCCTCCCTTCCTGAGTCTTCAGTTCTGAAAAAGACTTCAATGTTCAGGTGGGCAATTATGGAGAAACCTGTACAGGAGTGACTGTGAACAGCCTGCCAAATCTGAACCCAAGTGGTCTTTATAATTGGACTTTTCTGCCTGATTGACCATAATAAACACCATGTTTGAGCACAGGATGTTTTGTAAGACACCAATGAACTGGGACTGACTGTCCACCAGGTCTTTAATTTAACTCCTGCCTCCAAGAATTGCCCCCGCAGGTTGTTGACGTGAATTCTGAGTGGGCCATGTTCACAGACCTGACTGTATACATGACTGTTAGTCAGATGGTCCACACTGGCAGGAAAGGAAGCCATCAAGCTGAAGACAGAGGCCTCTCAGGCTTGGCAGACCTCTCCAGAGGCAGCAGGGTGTGTACTAACAGGTGCAGTTGTCACAGATGTGAAATCTCAGGTGTAGGAGGAGTTCAGGGAGGCTACGGAGACAGACTTTCAGTTGGCCACAAGGAAATTCTGGCAAACTGTTTGATGACTCAGGAAGAGAAAACACAGCTTGAGCCATGGCTTGATGGAAAAACACACATTAGAAAAAAGATTTGGAACCCAAACCAAACCAAACCAACATGTGTTCCATTGAAAATTCAATGGAAGCTTCACTGATATATGGCAGAGTTGTCTGGGGTAGTTCTTCAGCAGAAAAGTGCCAGGTGTGGATGAGATTCCTCACTAGATTGGGACATTGTTAGACTGCCTTGGCCATACACCCCTTCACTGTTACATGTAGGTTGGCGATGTGTGTCTGGCAGAACTGGCAGAACCAGGTGGTAGTTACTATATTTCAAAACAGTTATTGGGGTATCACTCTGTTTTACCTCCTTGGGAGAGCTTACACCAGGTAGCTGGAGAGGAGGCTCCAACCCAACAGTAATGATCATGGAACAGTGCAGCAACTCCTCACCCTTGTAAAGTTGCTGGTGAGGTCATGGGATTTTTTTCCATCCACTTTACATGTGTTTTGTGGACTTGAAGAAGGTCTATAACTGTGTCCCTGAGGGAGTCTTGTATGGTATACTGTGAGTCATGAACTTCCTGGTGGTCCAGCTTTCTATCATACATGAGTCCTGACCATTGTAAAGATATTCCTCTGTGCAAACAAGGCTGCTCTGACATCTAACATTTGAGCATTTGGCAGATGAAAAGCTGTGCCTTCAAGGTTCAAAGTCCTTTATTTTCTCATTGTGTAGGTCCCTATTCGCATTACATCATGGATCCACACAATGAAATGTAGTTGTTCTCCATACACAACGCAACAATAAATACAGAAATAAAACTAAGAAGAATAAGAATAAAGATGACTAATCTTTAAGTATTAACTCAGGACATTCATGCTGCGGGGAGTTCTGTCTCAAAGGAAGACTAATAAGTAAACACACAAGTCGTAAAAGACTAATAGCTAAGAGCTAATGTGAATTTTAATGGCAAAGTAACCTTGAATATGCCAACAATAAGAGCACCATACACTTTTCACTTGCAGCTGCATCCCCATATAAGATTTATTAGAAAACAAAGTAGTAGTGTGATGGATTGCCCATCACAAGAGACTATGAAAGCTTTGAAAGTGGATTTGCATGAACATCATTTATGAATGTACGACAATGGCAGTCCTGAAGGGAGGAAATCAATCTAAAAAGTTGTAGTATGTTTTGGAAAAAGTCTTCTGTCTTGTATCAAGTCTACATGGTTCATGGTCAATAAGCTACAATAGACGCAATGCAAGACTACGACCAAAGCAGCAATATTACTATTGCCAGTGTCACATTAACATCCCAGCTAATGTCAGGTGACATGAAAGGTTCCCACAAGGCTGCTATGTAGATCAGGTTTCAGTTGCAGATTATCCTCTCAACCTCAGGATTTCATCAGTCACTCACAGTGGCTAAAGCATTCTCTCCACACTGTCAAAAGTGGTTAACTATAGATGATTACAGCATCGTGAGGTCAGATGTACTATGCCTGTGGACTGATTATTTCTATTGAAACCACTTAGGAGCTCTGGTTGTCTGACCAACCAATTTGTTCTGAAAGATAATCCAATCATTGACAAGCAATATTTCCTCCCTTGGGTCTGACACATTGATCAATAGAGTTCACAGTTCACCCACTCTCTGATGACATATGAACACCATTTACATTTTCTCTGACCATTGTAGGCAGATATACAACACGATGCTGAGAGAAACAATTAAAGAGAGTACCTGAGAGATTGGAATGAAGATATATGGAGTCATAGTAAAAAAAAAAAATCCAGTGGTTTAAGGAAAATGTTTGCAAAAAAATGTTTACTGACAAGAAGTGGAAGAGAAGAAGAGGAATTAGAGGAGAAGAGAAAAGACACATGACCACTGAGTAAATGAGGATGAAGAGAAGCAGTAAACGCCTGAGCTGTTACGCATCACAAGCATTTAATCTGTGGTTGATACCATCCCAGAGAGAACAGATAATACAAGATCCAATTAAATTCTTCTGCAAGGAACCAGCCTCTGCTGACCAGAGTCACTCCACACCATGCGCTAACTAGAGGTCAACAAACTGCAGACTGTCAAAAGATCAGCATGAGATCTGACAGCAGAACTTCACACTCATTTTTTTCAGTAACCACAATCCTGCAGTACTCAGGGGAGCATTTATGTCATGTGGCAAAACTGTGATTTAGTCACTGATGACCAAACTATAGCAGTGTTTACACAGCTGCATGCACATGCTTTCCGTCTTTACACTCTTATCATTCAACAAAGACAGTGACACACACACACTTACACAGACACACACACACAATATACAGCCAGGCTTTGATGTGACCTGTGCAGCTTATAATACATTCTGAAAGCCCCTTGACTTTCAGATCCTCTTGTTTCATAATCAGATGAACCACAGCAGAGCACATCTTTGCTCTCATTTACAGGACCATTCACTGCTCCCTCTCCATCTGTCCTCCAATGTGAAGCCAGACACATCTATAGTAATGTCGGCCATGGCCACATTGAGTCATGATTTGCATCCTCTCAGCCAAAACCACTACAAGTCGGTTTGATGAGAGTTTGCTCTCTTGCCAGACCAATCAGACCTCCCCTTTGCTCAAGAGTCCAACGCTCTTCAGCACTGTAATCGCAAAGCTGTCGGGAGGTGGTCCAATCTCACACATATCAAAGCATTCACAACTCTAATTATCTCTGTCATGCTCTCGTGTGAGCAATTTCATTTGATGTTTGGCTCATTCACATAGTTTACAGCAACAACTGGCACTAATAATAGAGGAAAATGGTTCATCCCAGAGAGGATTGGATCGGCATCAGTAATACCAAAATACATTGTTTTCTGAAATCAACTAATCCTCCTGTTTAAGCTAATTGCCCTTGTTTGTGTGAAGCTTTTTTGTGGGGAAATGTCTGTATATGTGTGTGTGGAGGGGTGCATTTGGGAGTGCAAGACACAAGCTCATAGAATTGTTCCACTGAGCTCCCTGCACTAATCCTGTTGTAGCCACAGTAGTAACTAGTGTAGGGGAGCATCCAACGCACTGTGATGACAGATCACAACAAGCAGCGGGATGCAGCACCACCGCTCTCCTCAATGCTCTCATCCAATTTAAAAAGATCTCAAACATGGCGCCATGGTAGCTTCATTGTCTGATCTCCAACAACTGCAGTATTTTCCCTGCGCCTGAGCTTTTTTTGATGTGGTTATGTGTGGAGGAAATCTTAAAAAAAGTCTGAATTAATCTGTTAGAAAGATCCTGTGAGTATGATGCAAGTGAGCTGTGGTGGAAATGTAGAACAATTTAAATGGGATGTAGACTCATTGAGTGAAGCAAAGTTTCTCTTCGTTAGGTTAGAAAGCATGTAGAGCAATTCATTTCATGGAAATGCCCCAACAGTGGTGGAGGGTGTCTAGGTACATGTACAAAATGTTACATCCAGAATATACAATAAGCATTTAGAACATTTCAGTTTCTAGGGATTAAACCCAAAAAGTCACTTTCCAATATGAACTTCCAGTCTACACACCTGGAGAGATGTTCTGTCCTTTGTGCTGTTGTGGCTCATAGTTTGCTGTTGTAGAGACAGTTGGTAGTTAGGTGGTGGTGGTGGTCCATTAAACAAACTGTGTGTTGGTATGCTGTGTGCAGGAAAATATTTAGGTCACAGGCTGGTCCTGGAGTGTAGGCGTTATCAGGAAGGTCCTAACAGATGGCCCAGGAGCTTTCGACCTCAACATTAATTACATGAGAATGTCCTGTGGCGGGACCAAACACTAACGGCTCTGTTTCCTCCCCACCCTCTCTTCTTTCTCTTTCTCCCTCTCTCTCTCTCTCTCTCTCTCTCTCTCTCAGGTGACAACCCAATGAGGAGCCATCTGAAGGAGCAACCAAACTCAACAAGGATGACAACATGGAGATAAAAAGTGAGGGCAGCTGATCCACTTCTTCACCTCAAAGCTACACCCTTGTCATCTTCTTTATTATGACCACCACGATCGTCACCATCATCATCATCATCCTCTTCCGCTCCTGCTGCTCTTCCTTTTCACACACTCACGGAGGCTGTTCAGAACTGGAACGAGGGAGCGTCTTGCCCCTTCTTGTACTCCCTCCAAATCACAGGCTGGTGAGAATGCGCACAGCGGAGTGCTGAAGCCGCCCCAACCGCCAGCTGGTGTCCTCCTCACCTCTGTGAGGATCCACTGAACCTTCCAGGGAGGAGGTGGGGGTGGTGAAATCCCCCGTGATCATCCTGCCCCCCCTCTGACTCCTGATGCCATACTACTGAATGCTGATCATGAACCTGCCCTGTCTGTCTGCCTGTCTGTCCTACGGTCTGTCTGTCTGTTACATCGGCTGTCAATCTGCACCAAGTGCCATAGCATCATTACATTCCTTCAGATTTTGCACTGACCACCATCCACCCCCATGACTTCATCACTGTCTATGTTTACATGCACACTAATTCAGCTTTTGGCTTTGTAATCAGTTTGATGAAGCTGTTAATATGGATCATCTGCAGTCACAAAGTTGCACTGTCTGTGTCTGTGTCGCTCCCATTTATTCTGTCCAGACAGAAGCTGTAAAACTCAAGTTATGTGGAGCGACTGATGCAATTTGGCCAACTGTGCAGCAGCAGCAGTATAACTCACAGTGTTTATCTCTTTAAACAAGCATCCAACAATGTGACCAATAAAATCAAGTTACTCTGCACATCTTTATAACAGTATTAACAGCGCGTTTTCAAACTGAAACGCAGTGTTTACTTGATGAATGCAGTATTTTCGTAATCATTTAAAACTGTCACTGTGCATGTAAACATAGCCGTCAACCAAGAGCCAAACGTGTTAGTGTCTAAAGGTCAGTGAATCTGCCTTAAAAATTGGAGCATCCACATCAACAGCTGTTTCATTTGACCCCCCATAACGTATGTGTTTTCATTCTTAGCTTTTAGCACTTAAATCAGTGTAGACAGTGCCAGAGAACAAGACACAGATGAGAGATTTCTGCACATTATTTTTCACAGGTTTACTTGTGATTTTTTTTTTTCTTTTGTTTTGTTGTTTTTGATTTTTTTTTTTTTTTCTGTTTGAAGTTGGAAACTGGAGGTTATTGTCTGTGATTGTTTCATTTGGATGATGAAACAATCTGGACTAAAGTAGACACTGGATTATATATTTTATCATTTATAATGTATATGCTTTACCCAAAAGTAAATGACATGCTACTCTATTGGTTTTTAAGGAGTAAATACCTGTGTTTTTGTGTAAATAAGAAGCAATACAACTTTTTTTGTGCAAACCAACCTTTTTTTTATCCACACTGCCTTATCAGTGAGCTGCATTTTTCCTTTAAAGGGGCAGCTCCCTGATGGTTAGTTTTGAATTTCTGGACACAACGCCCACACAGAGACAGAGTCACTTTAAATGATGGATTCCAGTCTGGTCCATGCTGGTTACAATAACAGGCATTGTGAAAAGAGACCTTTCCCCTCCCTGCAAATTGCAGATATCCCATTCCATGATTAGTGGAAAGAACCTTTGGAAAGAGCTGCAGTCACACTCATCAGTTTATTAGTGAGGGAAATCAAAATCCCAGACAGGAAGAGGAAATCCTTCAGTCCCAGGTTGGACTGAGGGCGGCCTCTTATCGCTGATAACGGATAAGCAAAGAATCCCCCGCTGAAAGCAGAGCAGCACGTCCTCAGATGTCACTGCTGGAGCTGAAAAACTTGAGTTTTTTTTATACCAATTCACAGAGATATTCATGTTGGAATGGATATACACAATAGATAGAGATTCTAGACTTGATTTAATTATTCTATGCATCCATTAAAATATCTTACATGCAATTATGCAATTTAAATGCAATCCCTTAAAGATCTGACAGTGAGACAACGGCTCATTCCTTTTATGTACAAAGTTTTAGGCTAGATGGATTTTCTTTTTTTTTAGTCAGTGAAACCTGGAAGCAGCTAATGCTTCAATCTTGTGTATAAAGAGGGAGGGGGCACTTTGCAGACCTCCAAGAAAACACAGGAGGAGGAGGAGGAGGAGAGGATGGACCTTAGCAGAGGAATAAAGAGAGACACTGAGGTGGTTCTTGTAGCATTGATGTGCGAACATGACTCACTGGCTGTGTGTGGGGGTGCTGTGTGGGCTGTGTCCTTGTTGCCAGATCATTAGCTTTAGCCTCTCTCCAACTGCGTGGAGCTCTCTGAATGTGATTTCTGTCCGATCTGACGTGTTTACACACCTACACCTTCTTAACGAACTAAGCTTCTTACCTTCCTTTTATTAGTTTTTATTTTTATTTTTTGTTATATTTTTAATGTTACCAAATGAGTTTTTTCTAATAACTACAATAGAGATATATATAGCTATATCACGCAGCAACTTTAATATATTGTAAATGATGGCTTGGATGCAATGTATTTATTTGTTTGTTACTATATTGAAGAATAACCTATAAAGGGAAATTTAAGGTTTGAATATATTACACTTTGTTGTATGTCCTTGGGTTTAGAAATGCCTGTTTATTCTTATTGATACTTTTCTATCACAGTGAAACAACACAACTCCTGTCTATGTCACCGAGGTTCATCTTGTTTACTGTGATCATGAATTGGACATCTCATTCATATTTCTCACAAACAGGAATCACAATGTGATAGTTTTAAGGCAACATATGGATGTCATTAGGGTGCAATATTTTTTGCATTCATTTTTGTAGCTCTTGTGTATCATTTTTTGTTTTGTTTTCTTTTGTTTTGTTCAAGAGCAACTGATCAAACCATTTTGCACACTTAATGTTCAGGGATTTATTTGAACCATAGCCTAGCATCACCGTTGCAGCCTCTGCCACGGAGGTCTGCCACTTCATGCTCACAGTAAGTGCTGACATATCATCTTTTACCATCAGAGGGAATGTTGGCTCTGGTTAGATGGGTCATAAATCATGTTTCACTTTGCCAAATTTAGTTGATTTAGCACCAATCCTTTAGGAGTATAAGTCCATTGTATTGAGTAATTCTATGTTAATAATCACAAACATCACTGAGGCGATGTTTTGACTATGCTGTTTCTTGTTATACAAGAATTATGTATAAAGAAACCTATTTCTGATGTTAGGCAGAAACAGAGGTTATTTTTATTTTTAGAGCAAGTCAATACAAGAAAGGTGTCAAAGAAATCAAAGGATATTATTCTAGAACTGAACTGTGATGCCCCCTCTGGGGGTTGGTAGAAAATGTACATGTCTGTAAATCAAATAAACCTATTTAATCACTTCATTCCCTTGTGTTGTCTCTATTTCACATCATTCTGTCAAATATTCGTCACATCAAAATGAGCCCACATCAATTAAGAAATGATCTTTCACTAATTACTCCCCTCTCATCTATTCTGGGATATTTCCTATAGAGCTTTCTTCACTCCACAGCAACGATCATTCTGTCCAGTGGTAATTAATAAATTATGTGTTTTCACACCACAGAAGTGTCCCCTGTGTTACTGATGAGGCTTATATTTAGCTCTGTGCCATTGTGCGCCAAATACCATACATGTTTGCCTACAAACCAGGTACTATAATCCTTTAACATTCACATCTGTGAGTCACATTCTCTATGTTCGTATAATTAGACACCTCTACTTTCTCTTGCTGTTTTCCAGGTGTAAGAGTCTCCAAACAGTTTCATAATGTTACTTGACAGATCAGGAACAATGATTTAGTTGAGTGTTAAGTCCATTCCCAGTTGCTTCGAGCTGAAAAGCTCCTGCCAGTTTGTACTGAATGGAAGGAAGACTATATTTGCACACGTGCACTAAGTCAGACCCACCCACTGGGCATCCACATTACACACCCGCTAGCCCTGTCTTTATCCAATCATTACCTGACATGGCGGTTTCAACTAATCAGTCTCAAGCCACAAAGATTTAAAAGTGTCATTTCTCTCTGCTCTCATTCAACTGTTCATTTCAGCATCGTGCATCATCAAGACCCACTACCTCCTCTTCACCACCTTAACCTTGTTGTCAGTCTCCCTCCACTCAAGCCTTCAAGACCTCTTCATGGCAACACTCATCCTCCAGCTCCTTCTCCACCACCACCAGTGTCTAGGAGGTGGGGAAAGGTCTAAGCAAGATCTTCTGTCCCATGCATCACCTCCACAGTTCCCCCATCCTGCCGGGGTCTAAGCACCAAAGATCCTTCATGTGCTGTCAATAATATTAATTTCAAAATTACACACTCTCTTGTTAGTCTCTCCTGATTGAACTGCTCACTGTGGTATCACTGATGGAAAACTACTGATCATTAATAAGAAATATATAGTATGAATCACAGTAATACACCACATGCTTGTGAGTTATCTGTTTAGCATCAAGTGTAACTGCCTTTGACACATAGATGTGACTATGGGTGTGTATCTGGTCATAAAGACACGACTATAAGGAGGGAAAAAAAGCTGAAATTCGACACAAAAAGAGGACTAAATGGAAAAATAATCATGAAATATTGTGATTACATTGAAAGTACTTAGCCTGATGAATGACTTCACTTCAGTAAGCAAGTAATTAATAAAACTAATTTGCTATTAGTTTTTGTGACAATCAGCAGCTGATTCAGCATTGATGAGGAACAACTAAGATCCTAAAGATGAATTTTCTGATCAACAAGTGATCTGCATGTTGATTTAAAGATTTACACTAAATGAATTAATCATTAATGATCTAGTGTTCATTAATCTGTTGTATCAAAGCTTATTCTTTTAATTAATTAGCAATAGTTTGAAACTTTTGCAACATTTTGACTAAAAATCCAAAAAATCCTTACATTTTAATTGTTTTTTCAGATTGTTGTTTGGCTGAAACCGGTAATGATTTTTTTTGTTTTGTTTTGTTTTGTTTTTTTTGAGTAGTGCCAAATAAAACCACATAAACCACAGCATCTAAGCTGAATGGTCTTATTTCTGAGGTAATGTTGCAGTCAAGGGAAGTAATTTACCTCAGCATGCTGCTGTCTGGGCAGCAGTTTTAGGGATTATGTTTTAGAAGATTAGAATGACTGAACCACATGGAAAATGTTGTGATTACTGTAGATAATTACAACACTGGTATTGTTTACTATGTTCAGTGTGTACTGAATGCTATCTCCATTCATAAATTACTGTGATTACCACAAATGTATTCACAAGAATGATTTGTTCCTTTCTTGCTTACTGAATCTGCAAATATTAACATCTACAACTTATGTCACATATTGAGTTTATACTCGTATTCAGCTCCATCATAGTGAACATACATAAAGATAAGTTCAAAGGTATTACGTTCATGCAAAAACTACTTCACTTTGAAATTAACACCACTTTTTAGAACTAGAAAGCATTTTTTCTTGTCATGCTCTTTGCAGCAGCTTACAAAGAGTATCACAGAGAGGAGAGTCTGTGAATGAACTACTGTATTGTTCAGGTGCAATCAGGCAGGTCTCTGTGAGGCTCAGTTTGTAAAGTAATCTCACAGTCACCAGAGTGGTGTACACATGTACTGACATATCACAGACACGACATCTGTGCTGTGGATGAGGTGGAGAAAAAAAAAGCATAATATTTATTTACCTTCACAGGAAGTGGGGAAGTTGTCGACCAAAGGCCCTCTGTTCACTGTCGTTCATTTAAAAAAAGGTCAGAGTTACCTAACATGGCAGCTAATAGCACTAACGGATGCATCTATGACAGGGCAGTGCAAACACAGAGGGTAAGTATACAGTGCATTTGGACAAAAGGAGACTTGAGATGTTGGCTGTGAGGCCTTTAATTAGACAGAGCAACATTTTAAAAAGATCCCTCCATCCGACGTGTCCTCAGTTTGAAGAGGGGAAGATTATATAGCAGCCAGAGGAAGCTCAAAGTAGAGAATTAGTGCTTGGTTGGTGGACGTTTCAGAAAAACCCACACCCTTTCCCACAGTCAGACCAATGTGCACCCCGAAGTCAGACGCTCCAATCTGAAAGTCAACACACCTAGTCATGCAGCAGGCAGGAAACACTGGGGCGTAGGCAGGAAAAGGGGAGCCATTCTAGCGGGCACTGGAATTTCCATTTGCACTTTGCCACTTAAACTGGCAGAAGACAAACTTTGTACAACATGAAGGGTAAATTTAGGGTTGAAAAACGGCCACCAGTTGATGTGAGGCTTCAAAATGTCAACGTGATTGGGCTTTTAAAAGCAGCATTGTTTTAAATGTTATCACGCATTCTGGATCACGGTGCCATGATGTTTTGATATTTACTGATTTGTTCATGAAGCATGAAGCAGAAGATTCTTTACATTAATAGCAAAATTTAAACCATACACAAATGTTACATTATTATATATTATATTATATATATGTTATATTATAGTAGTATTATAGTATAGTTGTCAAGTTTCTATTGAGCTTATTAAAACAGTATACTAACATTTATCAAAGGGCCGTGGTTTATCAGATTTATCAAAAATAAAGATTTGTTCATGTTGATCAAGTGAAGAGAAAGAAAGATCACAAAGAGTGCTCTTTCTCATGGTATAGCTATTGTTATAGGACATATAGGCTGTCAGCCCCCTCTGTGCACCCTGTCATTATCTTTAAAATGTCAGCTAATTAAAAAGCACTAAGTCGTCTCTAAGCACATTTGTCTTACCCTCACATTCTCTGTACAACTTGGCTTTTACAGCACTAAGTATCCTCGCAATACCTTGCATGTTCAGAATATTTACACTGTAATTTGCAGGCCTACAATATGAAACATAACCCAGAGTACAACTTTCATGGCTTGCCAGCACCATAAATAAAGTTAAAGGATTAAGAACATGTAATTTGCAGGACATATAAACATACTACACTCTTATCTTGTCCATCATTTTTATCAAAGATAATCCATCACAAAATAATCCAGCTACCATTCATAATTAAATTTATTATGTTTTGACACTGACAAGCATTCAAATCCTTTAAATCTTTATGTTCTACTTTACTAAGAGATCACAAATAAACTTCTTGCTTTAAACAGACTGTCCAAAAAGGATGATAAGTGTCAACAGTTTGAAACCATGTAAAGGATTAAATTAAAGACCTAAACTGGTTTTCTGTCATAAATCAAAAGTGAAACCGATTCACTTTGACAGCCTCTCATTATAAAATCAGAACACAATGGGTTTATGTTGTGGTGACAACCACAATCACATTTAATCCCTCTGTGACTCTTCATGGTGAGACTTTAAAATAATAATCCATCGAGAAACATGACTCACACTATTCTTCGGTGGATTTGTGCTTTCAACAAGAATAATAATTTACGTAGTTTATGTGTTTCTTTGTGAAAATTTCACCTCCCTCCTGAGCTGCAACAAGGGATGCTGAAGGAAAAAAAAATCTCTGCCATAATCTCTAGGAATGTCTGCATGTTCACAAAACTCACAAAAGGTATTTTTACAGGCAGAGACACTTGTATAGATGGACCTGATGATTAATGCAGAGTTACCAGCGCAGCAGAAATAGAGGGGAGATGGTAAATATGATCACACAGAACCAGAATAGTTTGTCTGGGGAGGAACACATGAAACACAAGTATCTGCCGTTTGCAGCGTCACACCTCCTCTGTGAATCTCTCACCTTTCTCTGTTAACACCCAAATGACTTTTCCAACCTGCTTCATGGAGTAGAAATGCAGCCACTTTCACTAAAGCAAGCACGGTGGAAATATCATGGAACTCTCCTTTTGCACCCGGTGAGATGTTTGTCTTGATACCAGGCTCATTTGATGTGAAACGGTGTCGACTGTGTGTGAATATGAGATCCAGGATCTACTTTCCAACCAAGAGTTTTGATAGCTTTTCAGGATGAAATTCCTTTCCTTTCAGTGTGTACAGTTCACAGCACATCACTTTTGTATTCCACAGTAATAAAACATGAAAAAAACACAATAAAAGAGCAAAGTCTTCATTTTACACACTGAAGACAAAGATACAAAATCAACTGGACCATGTAGCACATATAATTTTCTGTTAACAAGACTGAACATGAGGAATTACAAGGAGTAACAGAATGAAAAACAACAAATGACTCCCCAGGCTATTAGTGCAATTGAGAGGAAAAGGCAAAAATAGCTCTTTGCTCCATTAGAGGTTCACTTGAGGCGGCGACATGCTCATTTTTTCAACCACTATAATTAGACGAAGACACAGTGAAGCACACCACTGCCACTGACAGTCACATTCAAGAGTTACGGCAACAAAACACAACTTTACCAAGAAAAAGTGACCAGCTGGAGAAATAATGATGTGTTTTAATTGAATTTATTTTCTTAAATGGCAATACTTTGCTTTTATGTAAAATCACACTTGTGGACAAGAAGATCCTGCTGCATTTCTGAAAAAACAGAACCAGAACCAATTATATTGCAAATTAAGATGTCCAATACAGTATTGTTCTAGACCCAACAATATACAAAATAGTTCAAATTAGTTCAAGCTTAACCTCCACCAACAGTACAATACTTTATACACAAATATCACTAATACAGGGGCCATTGTGTTGCATATTTCTTTGTCTCTTGTTCAAGTAAGATTCTGAAGAATCAGAATATGTCTGTCCATCTTGAGGCCTGTAATGCACCTCTAGCAGGTCTCCCTTCATGCTCAGTGAGACTCCTACAGATGGTCCAGAACATAACGGTGCCTCAGGTCTTGTTGACTGCTGCGTTCCTCCCAGGAACATCGTCTGGCACCATCTTTGTACACAAAGCAGTCTCAGTCCAGCCTCAGTCCACACGCAATGATAGCAAGGGAGTCCCTCTCTATTTTCAATAATCTCTTAATGACTCATCTCCTCTCATACTCTAACATCACTAATTACCACTTATCCTGCACTGGAGCACTTCTTAATTGATCAAGCACTGGTTTCCTTTCTTAGTGTCTCCTACTGCACTGAAGCTGAAAGCTCTAAGTTCCTCTGAAATGTACATCCTAGTGTTTAGAAAGAGAACAAAAGTGGTCTAAGAACTTCTCCTGAGCTACAACAAACAACAAATTTTCTTATTAGTGGATCAAGCAGTACTACTAAGAGAGAGAACATCGTCTATGTAAATGAATTCCAAGATTTTAAAAATATTTGTTGACAGACGACAGGAAACCAGAATGAGACACAACTGTTTTAAGAACAACAGCAGATGCTACATTTGTTTCCACAGTGAACATCACACAGTTGGGAGATTTTCCTCCTCTTCTTCTTTTCCCAGTGTTGAGCATCACTGCGTTCATGTTTCAACGGATAGTCAGGCCTGAGGAGCTCACTAAACTGGAGCTGTCAGAGTCTGCATTAATGCATGGCTCTGCATGCTTTACTGTGTTATTAAAGAAACTGACACATGTTCCAGAGGCAGCATGAGATGTTCTTGTCCTCTTTGCTGCCTGCCCATGTGGAATAAGAGGTATGCTTCATGGTGAGATGAGCAATGTCAATGAAGGAACCCACGCAAACGATTCAAGAAGACATAAATGTTAAGTAATGGTCAGGCCTGCTGTCACTGAAGCTTCAACAGCAGAAGACGTCATTACCCTCCAGCCAGTTATAATGATCACTCCTCGTCTCCCATCGGGCCTTGAAGCGCTGGCTTCATCACAAACTGTGCCAGAGAGGTCCTAAATGCAATGAAGGATTAATTTGATTTGCATGCTTACTAACAGGGATATGATGTAAACTGACAGTGGAATAGTGTTACCGCAACTGTGCTTGTTATGTGCTGCAGTGGGTTCAGTGTCACGAGTGCAGCAAGTGTGAGTTATGAATACCACAGTTTTCTGAATTAAACATGAGCTTATGCTTGACTTGGCAAACACTGAATGATGTTGGTTGGCTTTAGTTGCTGTTTTTAGCTCATACGATTCCATATTTAGATCTACTGTTTCCGATGCAGCATAAAATGATTGAGAAAAAAAATTCTCAAGGTTATTTATGCATGTGCCCATTAGTACATGGTAGCATCTGCATTCATGTGTTCCACACGGGAAGTAGCAGGGACGCAGCTTTGTGAATGACTTGCGTGCATCGTACAGACAGTGGGCTGAGGTAGTGAATGGTAACAGCTCTGTGTGAATGGAAGCAGAAGAGCATGTTATATGGGCTACATACATACACACATACATATAGCATGTACACACATGGCAATCAGTGGTCCTTGTAAGGTTTTACACAGGTGTGTAACCAGAGGAACACAGACTTTAGATGCACACCGACAAGCACTCTTTTACAAGAGAGCAAGAGGTCAAGTTAGTTTATTTCAGTATAACTAAGAAGTGCTTCACTCAAGGAATCTATTACACAAACTGTTAATATTGCCCTTGCCTGGGTAATTATCTGCTCTCTAACTGGGGAACTGAAATGAATTAGTCATGTTCTAGTACTTTGCAGTATCTGATCTAAATATATACAATGCACAAAGTCCCATTTGTGAAAATAGTGAATCACGACAGCAAAATCTCTCTGTGCCAACACTAAGACCAACCTGAGAACCAGCCTTGATAACACTTCAGTCACAGTAGAGGTTTTATTGTATAGACATCATTGTGAACTACAGTATCTGAAATGATTAGATTTGTTCCACATAATTCTAGCATGATCTTAAGGTTGACATTTTGAGTACTTAGTTAAAAGACTTGATACTTGCTGACATGGCAGCCATCCTCAGATGATGAACTTAGTATCTCTGTGGATCATTTGAGGCTTTCTCTAGAGCCACCAGCAGGTCATTTTCATGTGTGAGGTTCATAAACTGCACAGTGACAGCATAAATACAGTTTGATTCTTCACTAACTTGTCAACAGAAAACTCTTCAAGCATCAAAATAAACCCTGAATCAGCAGTGTCTCCCATTTTCAGTTCCTCTGACCCTCTAATAAACCACCTCTTACACAATCAGAAGAGCAAGAGCAGAGCACTGTTAACCACAAATGAAATGAAGGAACAATCGCTGAAATAAGTGATAAATGGGGTTGATAGATTATTCATGATGGCAGGTGACGTACCAGCCGCTGCACAATAATCTACGCTGATAATTAAACTGACTGCGTGCTGTCACACATCCTTCAAATTAGACTACCTAAAGGATTTTCCTTTGTGCTCCCAAATCAAATATCAAGTCTAAAACCTCTTTGGGTCTAGACTGAGTGGTGATTTCCCCTGAGGTGGTTTAAGAAGTCTAATTTAAAAGATGAAGATTATCAGTTGGCAAAAGCGTTGTTCACAGTTTCCATAATTTACTTTATATCATATCTAATGTGTCTTGTTTTTGTCACTTAATCCCGTTTTTTAGCATCAGATAATACACACATTCACCACCATATGCAAAACACAGTTCGATGCACTTCAGATGACCCTGGTCTTTAATTTTACCACAGGAATTACACATTCTCCTTTTTCACATATGGCAGTAAAAGACAGAGGGACGTTTATTTGTTCTTGGAAACCTCAGGAAATGGATTCAAATTCTGTCCATTCGTGAGTGCCACATTCCAAATAGTGCTAATCCTCAAATCCTATTTAAAGAGCACAACATCAGAGAGGACATGTGGCAAGAGAGACATGATAATAAACAGTATAGGATGGTAGTATAGAAAATATACTACGGGGGTGGAAACAGATTGAATATATATGATTCATGTGTTGATCATTGTTTTTCTTAGGGTCTGGTCGGTTTTACAGTGAGTAGATGCATGCTCATGTATGTTGTATTTATGTACTGGATGAAGGGTTGATGAGTGTTTATACACCGAGAGGTCACTTCATGAGTTAGTTTTAACTTTGACATTAATAACAGATAAAGTCTATTATTACTGCCTCAGTTGTATAACTCCTCCAACCAGACAGTTCATTGCAGTTCATTAGTCTGTGAAAATTCTTGACACCAAGTAAAAGTCAATACTACTGACGCTAAGGAGATATCACTTCATGTGTCCAAAAAGTTACTTACAGGTTACAGTGATCTTGACCTTTAACCCCTGGCCATCAAAGTCAAATTCGTCTGAATCCAAGTGAATGTTTTTGCCAAATTCGAAAGGATTGCTTCAAAGTGTTCTTGACATACTTTACCAACAAACATGCAGACACATAATACAAAACTGTCAGAAATGTGAATGAATGAGCAAGTTTCCAGTCACAATCCCAATTATTATTGAATTCCTGAAAGAGACGATCACATGCAGTAACAATCAACTGAAACAATCAAATACATACAAATATTTGTGGTTCATTATTTCACCACTTTGGTGACTGTGTTTTATCTTCAAAGTATCGCTACTTCACCATTAGATGGTGACAAAAATAATTAAATCCTGCCAATATTGGCAACATCTGTCATTCTTGTGTTGTGATGGTTGGAATTATAACCACATTCCCATTTGACTGTTGTGGTAAAAACCCAGTTTTTATTTTCTAATCCTAACCTTGAACCGATGACGTTTCTGATCGATTCAATTGATCAATGATTCGATTCATTTCGTGACTGATGGAAGTGATTCTGATATGGACACACTTAGCTAATGACATTCATACTAAGAGCCTCATTAGACTATAAGAACATCTACTGAGCTCTGACAGTCGATAGTGTAGAAAGCTTTCCAGGTGAAAATCATCAGACCGCCTGGATTTGTAAAGTCGGTCACTGACTAATGTTTGACCTATAGAATTACAGCGGTCGATAAAAACAGATGTGTCTTTAAAAACATGGAGCGGTTTTGTGTTCAGTGATTGGGAGAATTTACAGAATACTAACATGGGCTGAGTGTGGAGGAAGGAAAGGGCAACTAAATCTGTGCAGCAGGCAAAATGCCACAATATGTTAGCATGCTGTGCAGCCATGTAGCCCATGGACAGTGGTGTGTAGACAAAGAGTGGGAGCCAATCCAAAAAAACCCTCACCCAGAGGGGCAGAGTTGAATGTTATCTGCAAACAATGCTTTGGAGTCACATTGATAGTGAAGAAAAAGAAATGTCTTCAGGTCGAGTTTATAGAAATATATTTTAAATACACTCAAACTGCTGTGATTCCCCTCACTTCTCTGCTTTTGTCAGCTCTGACTGAACATAAGGGATTACAAGCTGTGATTTCAGCATCACAACATCAGGTAAACTGTTTTATGGGAGTGATAATCAGAGAACCAAATGCTAAAAAAAACAGCAAGGTGGTGACAAACCAAGAGAGAAGAATCTCTTTCTCTCACACACACACACTCGGTTTTACATGCAAACAACTGAGCCTCATGAAGTTTATCCCAGCTTTAATCCAGCCAGTGAATCCATCAGATGCAGTAGTAGGCAACAGCCAACAGCAGCCTCATGGGACTGAGAGAGATTTATGGGATGTAGGCAGCAGGGTAATCCACGCAATACTGTCTCCCACCAGCACTAAACATTAAATATTCATTTCCACGTAGGAGAGAGAGTCTGCTCTGCTCTCATCATCAGCGCAGGTAAAACTGATTAATACACTCAATTTTTGGGAGGAATGCTGGTCTGAGAGTGAGTGTGAGGCTGTGGGTTTAATAAACCTGCAATAAGTCTGTCTGACTTATGTGCATTTAAATCTTTGATATGTGCAAATTGATTTGCTGATAATTGCAATAATACATTATGAATATGTGACTGTGGTGTGTCCATGCTTATAATGTGAAAAGGATCATTTGTTGTTAATTATTTGTAATTAATCATCATCATCATTCCATTAAGGTTATTATCATAATTCTATAATGGAGTCATGCAACAAAACAAAAGGATGGGCTGATTTACATGACAAAATATCTGATTATCTAAGTATAGAAGAATCAAGTTGTGAGGAAATCTGTTCCACAGAGTGGGCGTTTGTGTCTTTGTGTGTGTGCGTGGTAGCACCTGCAGTGTATCAGACAGGGTGTGAGGTTGAGGTGTGGACTAGCTGCAGTCATTATCAGCACAGGCTCACACCCACCATACAGTAAAACAGCTTTAGCAAATTATATGATGCAAGAAGATATTTTTAGGCTGTGAGCCACAATGTTGACTCGCTAAATGAAAAGTACGACAAGGCCTCACATTAATCTCAGCACAGTTAACATATTGTATTGTTTGCAGAAATGATATCTGTGAGAGAGGTCTTTAAGCGCCACCTTGTGGCTGTACATATTTCTGCCTGGCTCTTTTGTCATATACAGAATATCTCGTTTCTTTTCTTTTCTTTCTTTTTAGCAGATGGTTGCACACATTAGTATTTGCTCAATTCAGGTTGTCAGAACTTTTCACAGTACATCAGCTATCTGTGGGCTAAACTGCAGATAACTTTTTACTGCTGACTACATGTTTTTCATTGTTGTTTCTGCACATTATTACATGATTTAACAAGGAGTAGCAATGTTTTTATGTTTAGATCTGTAACAATACTACACATGTATAGTTAATAACCAGACACACATTTTGTTATGTAAAATCTATTGCATCAGAATTGCATTTAGCATAAACGGTTTATTGTTTAGTGCATAATTTTCAAATTATTTTAGATAACAAATTATTATTAAAGGACAATTAAAAATTAAACCAGAGATTTAATGCCAGAATTCAACTTAAATTAGCCTGTTAAGTGCCTTTTAAATAGAAAAACAACCATTTTGTTTTACATCCAGTACAGTTGTTCTGAGGTGTTACATATGTGGGCCACAGGCCTTGACTAATAATAGTCTGGGACTGAAACAGACCTAGAATGGCTGGGTAAGTTGTGGTCCATTTAATATACCAAATAATCTAAAATGAAACTATATTTCTGGTACAATCCTGCAACAAACTGTTCCAATGACGTGTTGTTTTGTAGCATTCAAGACTGAGTGACAAAAACGAGTGTGCTTTTAAAAGCCGGTTTAATATTTTTCTTAAAAATAAACCATCGTAAAGATAAGTCAACACAAACAACACACAGATGGAATGGGTTTTCCTGCCACAAGGCCTCAGTGATGAACAGAACTGTGATAAATTCAGGATTAGGCAAAAGTCCAGTAAGTAAATTTGAATTCAAACAATATTTAGGAAACGTAACAAACTGAATACTTTTGGATTCTATCTTCAGAGTCATTCAATGGTGAATTCAAAGTAAAGTAAAAATCTGTTCTTAACTGACTCCAACCCCAGAGGATGATCAACAACATAAAAACTTCACAGAGTAAGAAAACGACTCAGCCGTCTTCATTATGAGGTGTCCATCGAAGCTGTTTCTGAAATGTAAGAACAAATGAACAAGTCAAATATTTTTAATATCTTTTATATTTTTAAGACAAACACATTTAGCTCCTTTGAAAATGCACCAATCTGTACTATATAACCTGAGAGAAGTGATGTGCAGTGAACTCACGTGTTTCATTGAAGAGGAAGGAATCCTGATATTCCTTCATGTACTGAGAGGATCTGGCCTCATCCAGGAACAGAGAATAAACTCTTTTAATGTCCTCCACCTGAACCTCTGTGCCCTGAGAAAGCCAAAACACACAGATGACATCAGCACTAAAGCCAATAGCAATCATGATGTAACCACTGAAACATAATAAGTCATGAGTCAGGTTTTTATTTACATGTTTTATAGCTACAGTAATAAAATCTGAGCATTCAGACTGAACTAACCTTGCGTTTGCGACACACCAGCCCTGCAGTGCTGATCAGTTGAATGGCATAACGCAGTGATGTCTCCATGCCAATACGGGTCAGGACGGTGTGAGCTTCCTCACTCAACTCCACATCTTCTTCTTCACATCTGATATAAAAAGATTTATTTGATTTCTACACTGGGAAGAAGGAACCAACATTTTCTGGTGGGTGATCAGTGTGGATTCTCACCGGATCTTCAGAATCTGCCTCGTCTCTTTTTCAGTGTAAGGAGAGGTGGCGATGATGAGCAGGCGATCCAGTAAGTCGATGGGGATACCATGAGGGCTCTGATAGTTTGTACCACGGATACTGAAAGAAGAAACATGAGCATATTTAGTTTCACACGATAATTTGAAATTACACCTCAAACCTACCAATTTTTAATGTATTAGCAGTTTGAATCTTTCTTTACATTTCACACACACACACACACACACACATTTGTGCATGTGTATATATGTCTTCTCCATTCCTGTCTTTCTACCCTGTCTCTATCATTACAGGCAAACATTCCTAACAATTAATGATAAAAACCCCAAAAAATCCACTCCTAGAATAACGCATGCTCGCTACTGCAGGTCATGTGCTCGCTCACTAATTTTGAATATTGAAAAAGAGGGGTGGTCTTATATTCAGGGTCGTCTTATAGTCGGGTCAACACGGTATTCTAAACTGTCAGAAAATTAACATTACCGAGTGATTCCTCTATTGGTGGCCATGATGAGAACTGGGGACAAGTCACTTTCCAGGGCTCGGTTCAGGAAGGAAAAGCACTCCATGTCCAACATATGGACCTCATCGATAAATAACACCTGGACACAATCATGGAAAATGAGTCAAGTATAATCACAGAGACAAGGCAAATACAAACACATACACATAGTTGAACTTACGCCAGGAATGATCTCTGCCTTGCCCTCTTCTCTCCACTCACACACTTTAGCATTAATCTGCTCGCGAACTTCAGACTTTATCTCTCCAGTGTCTCCAGAGAAGAGAGCCAGGAAGCCTTGTGTGCGACTGTTGATGACATCGATCTCATGCAGGGACACTGTGTGAACAACCTCTTTCCTTTTCTGTAGCTCTCCCTCTGGACACTGTACAAACTGTGTCTATAAAGATAATGAAAACAAAAATAAGTTTCATTTAGGCCAGAACCCAGGGTTTTATATATACAACCAAGTCAAACAGCAACAGAGTGAAAGAAATGGGTGATGATCATATCCACCAGGACAATTCCGCTTTGCATATATAAAGTTTATCTTTTTTTTTTTACTCAAAACAGTGTGAGCATCTTGATTTTAATGATGTCACAGCGTACCTGAGCTCCCATGGCATCATAATCTCTGGCTCTAGTGAAGGAGCGGCCCAGCTTGCTGATCTTTCCAGTGGCTTTGTCAATGGTAATAACGTCTCTGAAAGACAACAGAGAAATACAGTTTAATTCACAGATGGTTGTCCAATATGCCTGAATGATTAAAAACTTTCAACTAAATAAATGAAACCAATCTTGTAAAGAACCAAGAACAAGAGAGACTTACCCTGCCTGTACTTTCTCTTTACTGAGACTGTCGATCATCTTGTTGCCCAGGTCATATATTGTCTCCATCTCAGTCGTCTTGAGCGTCAGTTTGCCTACCTTGGCACCCTAATGGAGGAAAAATATCAATCAAGTGAATCAATCAACTAAGAAGGTTGTTTTTGAATAATGCAAAGTGTGTTCATATATTTATCAATTTAAATATTTTCCACACAGCGTACCGTTCCAGTGGCTGGTCTATCAATTTGGATTTCTACCACTTCTCCCTCAATGATCTCTGTTTCCTCTCTGTTAAAAAACACACACACACTTGCAGTGAATGGCAATTCATTTCAAACAATAAGAATTACAAAACACAATTATTTTGTCTGTGCACTCACTTGATTCTCACTCCAATAGCTTTTCTAAAAGCCTGACTGAGTGCTTCAGTCTTGCTCATCTCCAAAGAGAAGATCTCACTACCAGCTAGTGCTGTGAAGGGCGTATCAGAGCCAAGAGACTGGGCGATGCCTGATTAAAAACAAAAAAGTTTTAAATTAACATATTGGGAAGCAGGGATTCTTGCTATACAAAAAAACAATATTAATCAAATACACATTAGTGCAAGACAACAATATCACTTCCAGAAGACAATAATGAAATTACACCATGTTCTGGAAAGCCTCCTGTGTGGCCCTTACCCATAGCTATAGCAGTTTTTCCTGTGCCAGGTTGGCCAGCAATCAATACAGCCCTGCCAGCAATGTGGCCATCTTTAATCATCTCCAGAATGACCCCAGCTGCACGACGGGAGGCCAGCTGGCCAACCATGCCCTGAGAGACCTGGGTCGACAGAAACAAGTGTCATTGAGGCTCGACTCAAAAGAGATTTCTGTAAATCTACACATGCATGAACCAGTTACCAGTGACAATGTGACCAGGATTTTACCTGTCTTGGCTCCAAAGCATCATCCAATCCAAGACCACGAATGTGAGAATGTGCACCTGCAAACAACAAAATAACAAAATGACATTAACATTACTATTAAGTATTATTATTGACCTCATTTCAAAGAGAAGAGCTCACACGCGGCTTTCATCAAAGTACAATAGGACTAGCCTATCATTAAACAATCAATAAATATGGATAGTAAATATGGATTCTCACCAATTCTCTCGATCCGCATAATATCACGAACCTCTGGGACCTTCGGAGTCGTCATCTGAGGTAAAAAGCAAAAGTGTCTTAAACATTAAAAACAGCACTGATATTAGTTAATGCCACTCACACACCATATTAATATGATGTAACTGTCTTCCACGTGGGCGGTCAAATGTTTATTTAACCTCTAGTGTCTCCAGCTATTTCCATTTTGCCATTTTTGTCCTTAACGTTTCTCACTTTAGTTTTTAATGAGCCAGCTGCTTGAATATTGCACTGAGGGAATACTCCTGGTTCAGGGATATTATCCTATCTAGTTAGAGAGTTATCTATACCAACGCTTTTTTCAACGCAGCGTCTAATTCATCAGCTAATATTAGCAAAGTAGCCTAAATCAAACAGACGTTAAATAACTGTTGTCCAGTTGGTTGTCATAGTGACAAACCTGCCATGCATCAACACAAGAGTGGCTCAACGGTTAAGTTAGCCAGTTAATTGTGGGTGTTTTAAGTGAAATATCTTCACTTTTAAATAAATGATACCCCTGGGGTGTCGGGAAACTCAATTTGGCTTTAGAAACACGCGGATACCACAATTTTAACATGCTATGTTCGCTACTGTGCTATTTCAACAGAAATGTCACGCTAACGCTAGCTAATGTTGTGTTAGCAAACTAGCTAGCTCCATTCATAGATTTCCGATTTCTACAGCATCTGTTACAGACCGATAAAGAGCTAATACGGGAGCTAGTAGGACGAATTCAACTTAAAGCACGCGATGGATTATATAAAGACGTAAGTGATCAAACGTATAAAATATTTATAACATTTTAAGTATGAAATACACTTACCTTTGCAGCCACACTTGTGAAAATGTGAGAACGCGGCGCTTCTTTCTGAAGGTGCGCAGGGTAAATGTGTCCGGAGTGAAACGATTCCTTGATTTTCTATGTGCAAGTTTTAGCGCTGACTGCCCTCTACAGACACGGTGGTGAAGATTAATGGAACAAATGAAATGTTATAATCTCTTTATTTAGATTAGCTTAATTGTTTTGCCTAATTTTTTTTCTTTTTTGCCTTGATTACGTCAATTATACTTAACTTGATGGGCCCACATTGATATATTCATATACATATACATCTTTATCTATTTAAGTATGTATATCGGTTTGTGTGCATTGTTTAATCCTCAAGTTATACAATATACACACATATTCACACATACATACATATCTACATACAAATAAAAGACTGGTCAGCGATGAAGAATAAAAGGATGGACAATAAGAAAAAAGAACATTGTCCCGTGTTTACCACAGATGATGAATAAGTCATTTAATCGTCCCACATATTGTGTGATTACTGTCTGAAATGTAATTTATGTGATTTCAGATCTAGTTTTGGCTTGTATCTTCTGCATGTCTCTTAATGCCTGTGGTTTTTCATTTAGTTCCACCATGTGCAACGTTGCAACATCCGCAACTAGAGGGCGGACTATGACAAGAGATGAAGTCCTGGAGGACCAACATTTGTTTCCATCTCCTGTAACGCACGTCTAATAACCTGTCTTCATAATCTTTACCTCTCCTCTTCCTTCTTAGATGAGGTTCTGTTAAAGCGCTTAAAGTGTTTTCCCTTTTTTTTTTTCTTGTCCCAGTCATATCTCCTCAATCATTCTGACGTCATGAAAAGTGTAGTGTAGAACGCAACAGAACGTTTAGTTTCAGTAGAAACCATTCTTTGGAATGGATACTGGGATGGAGATATTATTTATTAGAATATATTAATTAAACGATTTTTACACTTTGTCTGGCAATCTCCAACAAAAAGTGCTATCTAAACAGACCCTTGACTCAAGTATTCCACCAGTTGCTCTTGGTGGAGTAAAATAACAGGTATAGACTATACAATGACTTGACACTAAGTTGGAGTTAGAAAACAAACGTCTACAAAGTACAGATATATGAAGGGTGGGTTTGCTCAGGGAGGAATCCTGCACAATGTTTTCTTTAGATGATAACGATCCTGGTCTAGTTTCACGAGACCCACGCTAGACAAATAATGTGTACGTTTTTGTACCTTACTTCTTGCACTGTTTAAGATCTTTTTGTGTATCTCTTAAAGCTTTTGCAGGATTGAAGCGGACAAGACAGATTACTTTGGGTAAGCATGGCACCCAAAACTCCACCAGGTGTTGCAGGGCTCACAAGTGGTTTTCAGGTGAAAGGTTTTCTGGGTAGAGCAACTGTAGGACAGTTTTTCACTGCAGTAGTGCACCAGATCAACACTGATGAAAAGTCTTTCATCATCCAGCATTATGCAGACAGGTACCCATATTTTAATCCTTCTTATTACTAGTTTTAATACATTATTGCATTTTATTAATATGAGTTGATATAGCAGCATCTAAAATCAGACATAAATCACTTCTTAATTTCTTACAGCAGTTTTCTGGAGAGCAAGTGTAGAGTATATTCTCTTTAGTCTGCTCTCTCTTCAAAGCAATTTTAGAAAACATTAAAACAAGGTTACAGTATCATTGAACAATGGGAAAAGATTCTGTAGGAGTTTTTCATATCCTTCCTACAAAGTATCTTCAAAGTTTTCCCTCAAGGCTGCAGTTTTAGCATTCCACAATCTAACCCAGCGGTACTACGCAATCTCAGGAGAGAGATACTGAACGTTACAAACTAGTCACAAAGTCTCATTGTCATTGTCACCAGTCACCAGTTGTGAGGTTTTTTTTTTTTTTTTAGGGTGTGATGACTGGGTTAGATTTGAATAAAACACATGCTTTGTCATTAGCCAAGCCTCAAAAATGCTTGGAGAGAAAATGACCACCAACCTGACTTACATATATTTTTCCTCTCCTACAATATCACATTGAACTTCTGAAGGCACATTTATAAAGAAAATAACTCATGTTCTGCATCATCAACGCTACTGGAAATCTACACTTTCAATGAGTAACTAGATGATAAGAGTCTTTACTGTCAGACTGAGCCATACCCTAGTTTCACATACCACAAACAATTCAAACTGCTCCCAGATCAGAGGTCTCAGTTGCACCTCACCTTTTTATGTATAATCCCTCCCGGACTTACACAGAATCAGTTGGTCACACAAAAATGCATTTATCACTGCATGCAAACATACACAAACAGATATTTGTTTATTTTGGATTTTGACAAATAGAGACATTATTGAGACATTCATGTGTTTCCTGTGCCTCCAATATGAGGTTTTTATCTCCATGATGGTGGTGGGGGGGGTGGGGGGGGGGGGGGGGGGCATTAACCAGTAAGTAAAAACACAACAATATACCACAGTTTATTTTTGTTATAAAATGTTTATTGATTTAAAGATGTGTTTATTGAAAAAAAAAAGAATAATCACCTCAATAAATGATCACATGATTTATTTTGTTAATGTACAGCCTTCATATTTCTAAATTAAATGCTCAATCATTTTACCCAAGTGAGCTAATATTTTCCATATGTTGATTTACAAAATATTCAGAACAGTTTCCTGATGTTTAATATATATAACATAATCTAAAACAAACAAATAACAAAATATATAATCTTATAAAAGCATTATAGCATGTCATCATAAAGTAGTAATAGCTTCTTTTTATCAAAACTGAATCACTGTACATTGATCATTGTAAATGTGATATTTAATCACAGCTGGATAATATTAATGGCTGACTCATACCAAACCCAGAAGCCTGGGTAGACAGCTTCACTGAAAGAGGCCTTGAAGCGGTGGATGAGAGACATGTTGTCCCCCACAGAGTAGAAAGACAGGGTACCTGCGCTGTGGTCTAGGAACACCCCTATACGGGAGGAGTAGGGTGCATTGATCTCAGTCTGGTCTTTGTTGTGGCGGGCTGAGTAGCTGGAATCAGAGCAGAAGAGGCTCCAAGACTTGCGGTTGTAGCCGATGCGGCAGCTGTCTCCATAGCCGCTCCTCTTGATACCTTTGTAGGTGACGCCGATGGAAGCCCCCTCCCCGCTCCAGTCAACCTCCCAGTAGTAGGCACCTCCAGAGAGCGCCTCCTTACACAGGACCTGGGGCAGGGAGTCAAACCTTGCTGGGCTGTCACCGTAGGACTGGGGGTCTCTCTTAAGGGCAGCTTTCCTGTTCCCTCGTGACAAGTAGAGCTGTCTATAGGCTGTGTTGGAGTCCAGAGTGAGCGGACAAGCATCTAGGAAGAGACAGAAAAATAAAGTTAACATTTACTTTCAAAGGAGAAGTGTATGATTTTAAATGTTTGACTCAAATGTAGAAAATCCAAGTTGGGAAAGGTCACTGTTTGCAGCTGAAGCACCCCACACAGGTCACAGAGGTTAGCAGACTGTATTTAGGATTTAGTTATATTAGATATTTAACTAGATTCTGTAATAACATGTCATGGAAGTAAGACCCTGTAGTTGTTCACACACAAATCAGAATTAACTGAGGGGTTAGTTGTCACCTGCCTGCTGTCTGCAGGTCACAGTTGGTGGGACACTCGGCGGCCTTTCCTAGATCTGTCCGGCCTATTATCTGGAATGCCAGAGGTATCAACACTGTTTGAGAGTTTGTCCATCTAACAATGAGCATCTTTAACTGTAAAGTGAATCCCATGACTTTTAAACACCATATAGTGGCATTATAGAGCACGCCATTCACCCCCAAGCTTTAGATAAAGTAGATAGCCTCAAAGACTGATACAAGAAGAAAATTTTTCTATTGCAAAAATCCTATTGAAATGTTTCATTTCAGCTGTTTTTTTCCTAATCTTTCATGCGCTGCAACTCAAATAAAATCACAAAGCCTTCGACATGCTTGTTATATTTTCAATGATTCAGTCGCATTCCCTGTCACCACTGTAGGACGTACATACAGTAGTTACTAAAATCAGATCTTGTGGTCACCCACAGTGTCTGACAGAGCGCTTCATCAGCATCTAATTTGCCTCATGCATTGAAATGAGCAGGGAGAGTAGTGAACTGAGTCACTGCAGGAAAAAAAAAATATGAGAGAAGCCAAGACTCACATTTCAGGAAATCCTCCCTGTACTGAGGTTCCTGGACTGGTACGGCCTTGTACATGGCGGCTTCGTCACCTGTGGAAATAATCGAGTGCATGAATATAAATCAGTTTAGTTATATAAAAAGTTCATCAACATTATTGCACATACATGTGGTTTTAACAGGACTGATAATGAAAGTTGGTATAATGTAGCTAATACCAATATTCTGGTTATGTTAATCTAAGACCATGCTCCTTTATATGTTGTGTGTTAATGTAAACCAGGTCAAAGTAAACATTTAACCATGTGGTAACTGAGTGACCTTGGGCTGCCCTCTAATGAATATCAAGCTCCTGCCATGACCAAACATCAAACAGGATTGCAGAAAGCCTACTGAGTACAAAGGAAACTGTAAATCTGTTTGACTTTCCCATGGTCAAGTTATGCTAAAGTTTGAAGCTGGTTGCATGTTATCCTAAAAACTGCAGCTACCCTGCATAGTGGACTAACAAAGTGCTGTTTAAATTATTAAAGAGCAAAAGTTCCTTGTACTAATTCTATTTCCACATTCCTTTGTTGTCCACATAAAACAACAACAGGAAATTGATGTTTTCTCAAATGAGTGACTCACTTTTTACAGACCGCCTCTTCTTGGACTCTTCCAGTTCACAGAAAGTCATTTTGTTAACTACAAAGAGAAAGCAAAATGAATTAGTATTGGGGTGTTTTTCAGTTACTTACAACAATAACAACTTGATGCTGGCACCACACCCACCTGTTTTAGCTACTTTCACCAGCTCATCATTGCTGAATTCATTCAAGTGCTGTTTCATCTCAGATACAGCCTTAGTCACAGGGCCAAAGGTGAAGTAGGGGTTGACGCTCACTGTAGGCAGCTCTTCAGCCTCTGTTTGGGCGATCAGCATGTGGTAGCTCTAATAAAGAAAATCAGTAAATAATTAGATTATGCATGCTTTAAATTTGTTTTAGATTTGTTTACACCAGTCAGTTCTTTCATCTAGTAGACATGTGGAAATGTACAGCGACCAAAGGAAAGAAGGGACATATAGACCAGGACTGTATGATCCTATGTTAAACACCAGTGCATGATGATGCAATGATTGTGGATAGTGGTGAACATAATGTATGTTAATGTTCGTGTATGTGTAGTTGTCAGGTACCTGGATAAAGTGGATGTGGTCCTCAGTGCGGGACAGCTGTGTGATCTCATTGTCTCTTCTCTTCAGGTCAGCGATCTCGTGGCTCAAACGCTCCATGTGACCCTCTGCATTGTTGAGCGCCGCTCTCTTGTTGGTGGAAATCAGTTTCACCATCTCTTGCTGCATCCTCTCGATGGAGCGCATCATGTCGCTGAACATCTTCTCACATTCCTGCAGCGCTCTCTGGGCCGAGTTCTGCTCAAGAAACATCGAGGTATGCAATATATCATGTGGGTGTCACACTGGTTTTACTAGCACACTAAGTTTAGCTGTTGTCACCCTTATATGAAGGAATGTGGTCTGCGTTGGTAGCTGATGTAACTTTCCACTCAGTGGATAGCCTGATCTTATCTACATGATAAATGATGCTGGCACAAACCTTGAGTGAGTCCACTGCTTGTTTTAGATCCTCCATCTGTTTGAGTCGGTCATGAATCTTTTCCTGGATTTCAGCTTGGGTGGCGCCCAGCCGTTGCTATGTAGAGAACAACAGACATTGTTGATAGAGGTTCTATTTTATTTCATTCTTTTCAAACAAACAACCTTATGTTAACAGTACACAGCTCAACACAAGCAGGAATTGTTGTGTTTAGTTGGGTTGAGTTGTATTTCACAGAATGCTTGAGGCGTTGGTTTATAAGCATGTGTCATCTGTTGTAATCTGCTCTTTCATGCATTACCTGCCACTGTGTCACTTGCGCAATGAGCCATGATTATTTATGTGTCACTATGTCTGTCACCATTAATTCATTGAATGAACATGCATATTTCACAATACTTGTCATATTTAGCAAAGAAAGTTTTAGCAATTGTTGTGCTAAACTGCTGACAGTTTGAAAAACCTGCACTGCCACTGTAAGTATAATGTCACCAACCTGCTCCTCAGCTCTCTCCTGCTCAGCAGACACCATGTCGTGACCCTTGTGTTCTTTGACCGTGCACAGCACACAGATACACATCTGGTCAGTGCGACAGAACAGCTCCAGACCCTTCTGATGCTGGGGACAAATCTGTCTGTCCAGGTGGCCGATTTCATCCACCAGCTTGTGCCTTTTAAAAGTGGCCGACTCGTAGTGAGGCTTGAGATGCTTCTCGCAGTAGGAGGCCAAACACATCAGGCAGGTCTTGACAGCTTTGTACTTCTTGCCAACGCAGATGTCACAACCTACATCCTGGGGTCCTGCGTAGTTGTAGTCAGGGGATGGTGGTGGAGGTGGAAAAGCTTCAGAGTTGCGTTGGAGGGTAGAGTGCCGGGATCCTCCCAAGCGTCTTGGTGTAGGTCTCTTGTTGTAGGTGACCCTGCATTGAGGGCAGACGTATGAACCCGTGTGGTCGGCATGGTCCCAGTAAGTTTTCAGACAAATGGCGCAGAAGATGTGGCCACATGGGATGGTCACAGGATCCCTGAGATCCTCCTTGCACAGGTAGCAAGCCTCGTGGTCAGATGACATGAGGACAACTTTGTTGCTCTTCGCTCTAATACAGTTAGGTTGATGTGACCACAGTCCGTGACTTGTGTCAGCACAGTGGCAAAGTGATCCTACTGGTGCTACGAGCACAAGTTATATAGCGTAAACAGAGAGGGAGGCTAAACTGGTTAAGCCGAAACCAGTAAAACAAGGGTGGGGCAAGGAAAGCATACTGAATACATTACAGAATGTCAGGGGAATGAATGAAATGTGACATTTTAAGAGACAAGGTTTGGCCTTGAGAGTTGAAGTACCTCGTCATTTGGTTTTTAAAATTCACATGAAAAAAAAAAAAAAAAGTAAAAAAAAAAAAAAAAAAAAAAAAGTAAAAAATAGTTTATATAGACCAATAAGAATTTCACACATAATGAACAAAGAAGAGGTGAAGGCTGATATTCAAAATAGTGTTGGTAGTATTTGCATCATACAAACAAGAAAGTCAAAGAAAAAAGTACAACGTGTCAGGCGTGTCACGTAACTGTGAATGAATTCTAATTGCTGTGTTTTACAAATTGCCTGATGACACACTGTTCCTCAGGGATATCTGATGATATCCAGTGAAGTCACAGAACAAACTGAATTTACTCTGAACAGATTACTTTTTGTACTATGACCAGTAACAATACAACACCCTTTCTAGTAATGAACTCAGACTTTATTAGTGGCTTGTTTTGTTGAATTGTAGCAACTGTGGACTCAAGTGATGCCAAATGATCTGTTTTCTTGGTTTTACTGGATTCAGTCGGTTTTTGTGTTTTTGAAGCAGTTGGTGGTTGACCTGTGACTAGTTAATTATCAACTCCTTTTACTTTTACTTTGCATTTCATTACCACTGATTTCTTCTTACCCCTGATAGGACATCTACTGTTTATTTTAAACACAAAAAATATCCTTTTGTGGTGTAAGATGAACTGTGATACTGTCCCAAATAATATTTACACAACCAAAATCCACCAATCAGAAGGATGTTTCCTGTTCTGAGCAGAAAAACCTTCCTCTGTATATTTCATCTTACAGTGAACACGCCTCCTGGCCAAGATGGAGTTTCAGGGCTGCTGAAACGGAGATAGGAATGCAACTACACTTGATAGCCCAGATAACAGGAGGGCCGAGAAAGCCTGCTTAAAAGATTCCATTGTGTTAGAGCCAGCAGGGCCTGAGCAGAGTGCCAGACATCATAGGGTCTGTTGTCCGTCAACAACAGTAACTACAGCTGACATGCAAGACTAAATGTAGCATCTTATTTGACAAAAATTTCCACTGGCAGGAGTCAGACTCGTCCAGTGAAGTAACGTTAACAGAGAATTGTAGAGACACAATAACACGATGAAAACCTTAAATGTAAATGAAAATTTGCATTTATATTCTGTAAACTTCAAAATGTCTAATTCTCTAAATTTAAAAATATACTTTTTGTAAACATGTTTTCATGAAAACAAATGACCTTCAAAAGTCCTTGAACCACTGGTCTCAGTATTACATTACAAAACTTACACTGATATCACAAATTACAAGAATTACTTATTACTTATTACTTATTAGAGTATTGAGTATCTTTTTACTTTCCATTTGACATTTTGCTTTACACCTGTTTGCATGTAAATTCTCTAAATCTGACCTGACATCTTTACTTTGATGTGATGTAATTGAACATGGCTGAGTTGAGTCACATCCCAGTGTGTCCACTCACATTAGAACAATATAAGTCTTTATTGGCTTGTTTGGTGAAACTTAATATAAACAGTAAAATTGTTGTTAGATATCTTTTTATTGTTTTGTTTATGTTTTTGTACTTTGTTCTACCAAACTAATTGGCCCTATAACCCTGTTTCAACCTGGAGATGGACTTTGCTTCCATAAAATGAAAATATAGATTTTTTTTATGGGAAGATAAACCTGTAGAGGTTTGACCATGATATACTGTGTATGAGTCACCACACACACACGCAGACTATGGATTTATATTTGTATTATGAGACCAAGCACAAGCACCTTACAAAACAAAACAAAAAGCTTCCTCTAGAGATAAATGATTAGGTTTTATGTTGAAGCTTCAGATTCATTTAAGTGCTTCTCATGTATGTTGTGCCAGAATCCCACTCCAGCTTTTACATGAAACAAATATTGTCAACAAACGGACCACAAACATAAAATGACCACAAGGGAAACCACTGTTATTTGGACCTAATTCAATTCCACCTGTCAGTATTTGTTGGTTCCTGCTCATCCTCTGGTTGAGGTTGTTGTGGCAACAGTTACACTTGCAAGTCTTGTGTAGTGTTTCACTCAGATCTGGACTGTGAGTTTTTCATGTATCCACAAGCAAACATGATAAATATGTGCACTGTTTCCCAGTCACACGTATAAATATCGAGTCTTCCTGTTTTTATTACTCACACTCACTCTGCAATGTTAAGCGTCAAATAGCCATTTGTGTTCTCATGCACTTGCTCTACAGAGTGCACACTGATTGCACCATAATGAGCGTTGACCTTTCATCTTGAACTTGGACTCAGCTGCAGATGACTGTGGAGTTTCTGTGCGCTTCATCAAAGAACACTGGGACTTGAAACAGGCGTGCTACTCTTCAGCAGATGTGTGTTATTAAATCTCATTAAAGTGTCTTGTATCCTAAACATTATCATGCTTTACAATGACTTTCCAGTTGAAATTTTTAAACAAATGTGCACTGTGTAACCTCTTTTTATAAAAGTCCATATAAATCAAAGCCGTATTGAAAGTCTGAACAGCGGACTTCTCCGCTAACAGGTTGTTAATCTGTAAGGACAGAACGCTCCCTTCACTCTGGAGGAAGGAAGGAAAAACTGGCTTATCAGAAACCTGACCAAATATGGAGAGGTGAAACTACCAAGTGTGTGAACTAAGGCAAGATCTGAATTGAAGGTGGAGTCAGCGTAGTTTTTACAACGTTGTTTTTTTTTTTTTTTTTTTTTTTTTACAGACATGATTCTGGATCTGGCAGGAAAGGTTAATTACATTAGAAAGTATTTATTTCAAACATTTCCTGCTCAATTGAGACTTTCGGAGTTATTGTGAGCAGCAGCCTGATACTGTAATACTAAGATTGGAGCAGTGGTATTGTGGGGAAACCAGTAATTGAAATGCTAATGAGAGGCTATGATCTGAGCAGTCTGAGAGTCAGGGTCTCTTCAGAGGTTTCTCTCTTAGATGGTTTCATGTTACACTGCATCAGGTGATGAAAAGTGTAAGGAATGACAAAAATGAAAAATAACCCATGACAAAGCATGGACACAAATATGTAAAACACCCACAGCATTGCAACAATACACACTGACATTAAACTGACAGGAATGTTGTGTTTGTGAACGTGCGCATGCGCGCGTGTTTCCTTTTGGTGTCTCAGCCATGACATTCTCTTTCTGCACACAAGCACGTAGCTACAGTTACAAACACAAATGTCCAAGTGAGCAGACTGGTTTGACTGGTCCATGTATAAATACTACAGCTCTACCTGCTCTTGGGCAAATGACCTAAAGCAAAGTAAACTTTAAAAAAAAAAAAGTTTTTTGGCAATAAAAAAAGCAGTAGTGTTTTACCCTGAAACTCTGCTCTAGCTCAGTGACTCTGTTTATTTATTGGGTGGTCCCTTAAATTCCTACAGTACCTTAGGCTGCATTGATGTTTGTCGGACTATAACCGGTTTGAGACAATGGCGATTCTGTCTGACAACAATAGGTGGAAATACAGCTGCCGAGAAGTGTGTGCGCAAGTCATCCACAGATGGGCCACATGAGAGATTGGAGAGTAGAGGAAACTGCGTGGAAAAATGGAAGTGCTTTCTTACTTGTCACTTCTTTTGCTTTTCACATTTCATTCATTCTCTTTCTTTCAGTCTGATTTCTCTCTCTCTGTCTCTGTGTGTCTCTCTCCTTCCTTCCTTCCTTCCCTCCCTCCTTCCTCCCTCCCCACTCTCTCTCTCTCTTCCTCCGTGTCTCTCCTTGCTCAACCTGCTTATCTAAACTGGGCAGGGCTCAATATACTCCCAGCACAGGGGGGAGGGCCTTGCCTGCTTTCAATCAATAACCTCTGGAATTCAGAAATACAAGTAGGTCCTGTCTCTGGCAGGCTGTACTAAACTCTCGAGGGCGGGCTCCCAGGCACGGTCGACAGAACCTCTATCTGCTACTGGCATTTGCTCTGTCTGTTTTCCACAGGTCTGCTGGCTTCTGAATTCATCACATAATGGCTGATCAAACTTCTCCAGACTACTTCAACTGCTCCCTATGTCTGAACCTACTGAGGGACCCTGTGGCGATCCCCTGCGGCCACAGTTTCTGTATGGACTGCATCAGTGGCTACTGGAACGAGGCTGACTACACAGGGATTTACATATGTCCCCAGTGTAAGATCACGTTCACCCAGAGGCCTGTGCTGCGGCCCAACGCCACTCTGAGCATGGTGGCAGAGAAAATCAAGAAAAGCGGTCTTAACCTCAACCTCAGCACATCCCAGGGGAATATCTATGCTGGAGCAAGTGATGTGCCTTGTGACTTCTGCACTGGAAAGAAATTAAAGGCTGTGAAGTCCTGTCTGAACTGTCTGGCTTCTTACTGTGAGAAGCACTTGAAGCCTCACTATGAATCAGCCACGTTCAAAAGGCACAAGCTGGTGGATGAACTGGGAAACCTGGACAGGAAGATCTGCCCTCAGCACCAGAAGTCCCTGGAGCTCTTCTGTCGAACAGACCAGATGTGTATCTGTGCTATCTGCACAGTCAGTGAACATAGGGGCCATGACATTGTCTCTGCTGAGGCTGAGAGGAGTGAGAAACAGGTAAGAAATCATCCTGTCTCTGTTGATCACTTTATTTAATACATTAAATACTCAAAGGAACAGGAATAGTATTTTTTTCACTTGTAAAAATGCCTCTCAGTCAGCGTCTCTGAAGCTGTGTGACTTCAAGTTCAGGAAAGAAGTATTTGCATGGGACAAACCACAAGCTAAACCAGTACCAAATCAAGATCAAGTTACATTCTGACACTTTTTTTTAAAAAGAGACACCTCCTTAATAAATCATAAATATTTAGCCACTGAAATACTTTGAATTAAAGCAAACAGATTGTTTTACCCAACTACAACTAGTGGGTGGACTTTGACCCATTTCACCAGTGCTATCAGCTAGCCTGGCAGGCATTCACCGCCAAAACAAATCCAGTTCTCTGATTAGCTGTGTAGAAACCAAGGTGGGAGTGTCTTACACTTATCGCTTCTGAAAGCTGCTTTTCAGAGAATGCAGTGTTCCAGCTGTGGGATAGATACACAGAAACTGCAGACTTCCTTCTGCTGCAGCAGTTCCCACCTGTGGGAGTGGATCTGTAATGATCCTGGAGTGACAGAGTCATGGCCTCACAGGCGTCATGGTCAACCAATCAGAGTGTTGTAACCATGGTAATGCACATTCAAATAACACATCAGTCAGGTTGCCTGCAAAACAATGTATAAGAGAAAACGTCATCAACAGGCATGATTTAGTGTAAATCTGTATTGTTGAGAGTAATTAGGGTTGTTATGCATGAGTAATTTAAGAGGAGTGTTTTTATGGCAGCCAGGAATATGGGTGTAATAGTAGCAATAATTCATCCTACTGTTTTCTTTACAACATGGGAAGTCTGGTTTCTCTCATCCAAAGATTTACAACCTGAATCACACATCTCACTCCATCTCCGACTCTCTCCCCTCCCCCTCTTAGATTCCCCACATTCCTCAAGCTTATCTTGAAGAATGGGTCGGTGGGCTTGAGTAAAAGCTGAATTAGAAGCCCTCTATTCTGTATGTCAGCGCTGTGTGCACCTTGAAACATCTTTTTAAAAGTCAGGCAGCGGTAGATTCACATTCTTCACATGGTCAGAATTCCACTACAGATTTTTTTCCCCCCCTCTCGCTCTGAGATAAAAGCCGTGAGTATTAAGAAGATTCTTTGAGTAGGGTTTATTAGCCATGCCAAAGGGCCTCCCCAGATATTCCTTGATGAGAAAGAATGTTTGAAGTCGGCCAACAAATGTGAGGATTTACATCAAGTACAATAACATGACCTAACATTCAACTATGTTTTATGAACTTGATTTAAAGCAACTTTTATTATCAACAAATGTAACACTGTATATCAAATTAGTTTGTTTAGCTGACAGCAGCAGAAAACACTGAAACAGATGGTTGCTTAATACTCCTTTATTCTACAGAAACTACTGGGGGTCTCTCAAGCTGAGATCAGACAAAAATGCCAGGAGAGAGTGAAGGAGTTGGAGGAACTGAAGACAGCAGTGGATTCGCTGAAGGTGAGGACAACTTGTTTATAATAAAAGTGTGTCTTTCTACCAACCAGCTGCCTCTGGTTATGGCTTAAGAAAGATGACTGTATAAGTCATCTTGGATCAAGCTGCAACGGCAGCTGCTTCTGTGAAGTACTGACTTCCTGGGTGCTCTGTCCAGAATTCAGCCCAGAGAGCCATGGTGGAGAGCCAGAAGATGTTCGAGGACATGATCCGCTCCATTGAGAGGATGAGGTCAGAGGTGACCAAGCTGATTGGCATCAATGAGAAGGCTGCTTTCAACCAGGCCGAGGCTCTGATCGAGCGACTGGAACAAGAGATTGACGAACTGAAGAAAAAAGAGTCGGGGCTCAAGCAGCTGTACAGCACTGATGACCACATCCACTTTTTGCAGGTAAAATTAATTTTTATTTTCAATCTCATGAACTGTCATCAGTTGCATTACTTGGATGTATATTTGACAACACGTGTGACACATTAAAATTACCTTTTCAATAATACTACTAATACTACTACTCTAAATTGTTACATGGTTTAGTGTGAAAAAATGTTTAACGCCTCTTATTCAACAACCTCAAATTCCCTTTTCCTGCCAGAACTTCAATTACCTCTGCACCCCTACTGATGACGGCTTCATACCCAAAGTGACGGTGAACCCTGACTTTTCTTTCGCTGCCGTGAGGAAAGCTGTGGCTGAGATTAAGGAACGCCTTGAGGAGTTTGGCAGAGAGGAGCTGCTGAAGATCTCCAAGTCAGGTATGACCTCACCAGCAGAGAAGTAATGTATGTCCACATATAACACCAAAAAAAGCTAAGTATGCATATGTTCTGTCTTACAGTGAATGAGGTCCCAGTCTACACTACAGAAAGCCGAACACTGGACAGAAAAAGCAGAGGTGAGCACGATCACGTCCTATAGCAATATAAGACTGTAGGGGGTTAATTATTATCTATGTTGATACTGCAGTCGCCTTGAAGTGTTGGATATGAACCACAGATTCCTCTGTTACAAAACAAGGCAAAAACATTGACAAAAGAATTAAAGGCATGTGTGTGGGTGTATGTGGTTTCACTTTGACCTAACACAGTATCTTCATCTACAGGCAAAGATTTGATGTATTCGAATGCGAACAACTCTCCTCCTCCAGAGCCAAAGACCAGAGCAGACTTTGTAAAATGTAAGTAATCTCCTGTTGGCTATGGAACAGTTTGGACCCCAACAATTATTTTACCAAACAAATTTATTAAAAAATCTATTAATTCTTCCCCTAGACTTCTGCCAGCTGAAATTAGACCCTATCACAGCCTACAAGGAGCTGTTCATCTCTGAAAGCAGCAGGAAAGTCATCCGCACCAGAGAGCTGCAGCCCTATGGAGACAACCCGGAGCGGTTCGACAGCTTCGCCCAGGTGCTGTGCCGGGAGGCTCTGTCCGCTGGCCGCTTCTACTGGGAGATCGAGTGGAGTGGAGAGTTCTCCATCGGAGTGGCCTACAAGAGTATCAGCCGAAAGGGAAAAGGCTCACTCTGCCTCCTGGGCTACAACGACAAATCCTGGAGTCTCCTCTGCTCTGACACAGGTTACTCTGCCTGGCACAACCGGGTGGACAGATCTGTCAGCGGCCCCCATTCCCCCAGGATAGGTGTGTACCTGGATCACACTGCAGGTGTGCTGGCGTTTTACAGCATAGGCAGCACCATGACCCTCCTGCACAGGTTTGAGACCAAGTTTGTGGAGCCCGTCTACCCAGGCTTTGGAGTTGGAACGTCAGTCAAGATCTGCAATGTCAAATGATCAGTGATAGTTGATTTCTTACACTATACCACAGTGCTTTTGGAATATATATTTTTGCTAAACTGTATCAAACCACATAAATTAAGCTGTTTTTGTTTTTTGCTCATTCCAAATATGTATAAACCTTATAGACCACATATGTTTTGCATTCTGCTGTCAACACATTGTTATAATAGTTTTTAAGAACTTACTGAAATACATAACTACTAAATAATCACATATAAGCACAATATAAAGAAAAGTGTTATGCCTTTTAGCATCTGATGATAACAGTTGGATAATATTATAACATGTCAGTACGTAATAAATAATGACACAATCTGTGAATGTGATAAAAAAATTACTACTTCATTATGGGTATGACATATTTCAAGTGATGGTGTGATTATAATTTATGGTGAATGTACCCAGAGATAACCTGGTAGATTTCATTATCATAGGTCATTACACAGTTGGCCAATATTATTGCATAATGAATCAAAAATAAATTGCACTCTCGTATGAGTATTTCTATGACTTTCAAGTTGGTGCATTACCAGGTGTTATTAGTACTGTTTCAGCCAATTCTGAATTTTGACTGTTGTTTCATTTTGTCATGTTTTGATATTATCTGTTGTTATATCATTTGCTGAATCTTTACCATTATTTTTTCCCACTTGAACTAACCCTTATTTAATTTTGTGTATGTTTACTTATATTATGACCAGCCTGCGTATAACGGTTATCCAGATATTGTTTTGTAATAAATTGTTCAATAGTTCAAAATAAAGAGCTAAGTGAAGGAATACAATTTGATGTTGTTGTCGTTGTTGTTGTTTCTTTTTCCAAAAGAAGACCACAAAATGGTTTTATGTCATGGTTTCATTACACCAGCATGTTTCGACCTGTTTGATACGGATATGCCAGGAAATACTATAGGAAATAGTGCTACTTGTTTGATTTCCTTTAAAGTTTAACAAAGGCAAGGTCTAGGGACTTTCAATTGCATCTGAATAATATGTAATCATGTCACTGGGATATGGACCATCCTATTTACAATCTCATGTGACTGTGAATCAACAAGCCACCTGCCCTGGCATCACTGAGTACTAACACTAACAATACTCATAGCTCCCTCTGTTGGTTGAATATAAGAACTGAAATTAAAACAAGATTGACTTAACATGACTGCTGCCACTATGGTTGTAATGTCATGCAACATTAACCAAGAAATCAGCATTAACGTTTGATTCTTTATCTTCCAATATGCATTTCAAATCAGGAAATGATAATAACTTTCAAAAAACTTCCAAACCAATCAACTGTCCCAAGACTGAGATCAGTTAATTAAATGAATCAAGTCTGATGTGCTGCTGCTTGGTTGGAATAAAAACCTACAGCCACAAGGCCCTTTGTGGAATCATTTGCCCACCCCTGACATAGGCACTACTGATAACCCACATACACACTAACTTGTCTAAAAGCAGCTCACTTTGTGTATTCATCATAGTGTTTAAAATGATACCTTGATGCTTCATATATCTACCGCTTTCCTCAGCGAACTCATTCTCTACAGAGAGTTCACTATTTACTATCTAGTTTAGTCATTCATTTATCTAATGACAACCACAACATTAACTTATAGGATTTTAATGTGATAGTTGTAAAAGTACTATATCATATACTGTAAACCAGCGTGTAACATTCCGTGTAACCAAACAACAATCAATTATACAGAGAGCAAAGAGTCAGAAAACACTGTCGTTTTTCTAACAATAGATATCTATTTATTAGTTCTGAGAATCCCAGCAGGAAGTTGAGCGCGTAGCGCTCAAGAGAAACAAAAGCATGACAGTCCAAAATTCAGACATCATAGCCAACGATGCCTCCTTTGCCGATGCACTCCCCGATGTAGAACCACATCAACACTTCAGTGGCCACCATTCCGTTCCTTACAGCGTCCTGTGAGGAAACAAAAGCAAATTCATTTAATAATTTGATTTGCTTCCATGTCTCTATCTATCTATCTATCTATATAACCTCAGTGTTTATACAATTTCTTTCATACTATGAATTATTCCTCTGCCAAAAGTAGATTTTATTAGATTACTGTTAGCTGTACCAAACAGAACACTTCCCTCAACACGGACAGTGATTAATGTGTTTGTGATTACATTCTACATTGTGTAAGAAAACATGTATTAGTATATAGTCTATAGTCTACAGTCTTTGCAGATTTCAGTAGATTTTGCCAGGTTTTGGTTCCATCTCTACCCATGTGCATATCCACTTTTCATTAGGAACCAAAAAAATTAGAAACCTCATTGTCTAAGTCTGGAAACATTTTCCCATGTACATTTCAACAATACAGTGTAATTTTTCAAGGTTGCAAGCACCACAGAAACTTTGTGTTTGATTTTGGTAGCAGCAACAGCTTGATTCTTGAGAAATGAGTAATATGGGTTATGTGTTTTAAAAAAGTGAACTTTTTTTGTTAAACTTTGAATGAACCCTTACAGTTACTGCAACCTAGTCTTCTGAAAACAAATCCAGGAGCCAAAGGTGTGTGAACCAGGTGCCTCCAGTATGAAGCAGGATTTGTGGTTAAATGTGTAACCTTAGATTTTTGTCTCACAAAGCTAGTTCATTTCTTATTTATCATCGCAGGTTCTCTGTTATTCTGCATTGCCTGAATAACAAAGACAATCAATGACATTGACAGGCATTATGGAGGGAATATAAATGAAGATCCTGATGGAGACTCTTTTGTCCCTGTCAGGATCTTAAAGAAATGATGACTCCGGTTGAGACTGTTGAAACAGGTCAGAGATTCAGCATCAGTCACCATGGTGATTTACCACAATGAGAAGAGAACAAGCTTTGTGGTGTTGAAAACACAGGGTTATGACTAAATCTCTCCATAACCACACTCCTCCTTCATAACACAGATCTCAAGTCATAAATCACCATGTGACAGATATAAACTGGTCCCTTTAATATGTGCATTCGATGTGTCATTACAGTTTTTGACAGCAAAACACAAGTGTTCTCTTTTTACCACAATTATGTAAACATCTGCTTTATGACAACCACGTCTGTCTGTCAATAACACACGTACCCTCACTGTGGTTTGACCGAGACGTCCTGACTGGAAAGCCTTCATGAGGTTTGTGGCCCCCTCGATGGCCTTGGGGATCTCTGCAGGACTTGGGGGGACAAGTTCAACACGAGCATAGCTCCAGAAGGTTGCTAGCCTAGGTTTGGAGTAGGTGACAGCGGCTAGGAGAGAAGAAAATGTCACGATTAACGCCCCTGGTTACGTCGCTTTGTTGTTGTTATATTTAGCTCTATGCATGCTGACTGGTAGCATTAGCTAATGAGCTATATGTCTGATGTTCAGTGAATGAGGATCATACAATCTCGAATGCCAGTTGGGCGAAAACAGTTTAGACAGATATCATAAGAGGAAACTAAGGTCAATAACAAAATAACACCATTAGCTGGTTAGCTAATGGTCCACTTCATTCAGCTGACGGCTCGATCACGGAGCTGCTGACATGAAACGGCCTAGCTACGTCTTGTCAATAAATATTATACAATCTACGACTCAGTACCACGTTATTTTACAAATCTAATGGTTTTATAATTACACAGAAAATGCACTTACCGCCGATCATTGTAGGTATTTTACCCACCAGCTTTTGCACTGCCTGTGCCATGTTGAACTGTTTGTCGATGCTAACTGCGCCCCCTGTCCCGGCTAGCCGACTGAATGTCACCTCCAGTAGAAGGACCCTCCTCCGCAGCTGACCACACGTATGCCTGTAAGAAATAGACACTCGTTCACATAATGAAATGTGAATTTAAAATACTAAGAGGAAGGAGAAGAGCGCTTGATGCATTTATAAGTGCAGAAAAGGATACAGAGTACTTAAAATAAAATAAATTAAAAAAAAAGTTATAATTGCGTCTTATCAGCAAGGTTGATTTGCACTATAAAGGGGATTCAATTTTCAAATCAAATATTTCTGACAATAATATGGTTGGATACCAGATGCCAGAAATTAGAGAGAGATACATGTGTATTTATTTCTTAAATGTTTTTAGTGATTGTGTTTCTTTAAAGAAAAAGGAAAAAGAAACGAGAGAAAAAAACCCATCCATTTCCTGGCAGAATAACAATAATTTGATACTGAAAAACTAACCACTTATCTTCTGGTTAGTGCTCCACCTAAACAGAAGATAAGTGGAGTTTACAGGGTGTTTACAGTCTAGTCACACTTTTCAGATAATCACCTCAGCCCACTGGGTCAGAGGCTAAGTATAGTCTCCTTATAATAATAATTTCTGTATGATTTTTTTTAAGGTGGTGAATAGTGTGTATGTGTCTGAAAGCTTGACATGAAAAGCTACACACTGTTGCTGCAAATACATTGATTTGATGATTGACAATGTTTCCTCATAGTGAAACTCCAGCGACACAATTCATTGAAATGCCTTCAAATTCAGAATCATATAAAGTGTCATTCTTGTTTTGCGCTGATGAGGCCAGAGAGGAGTCTGAGAAGCCAGGCAGCCATGACAGTTGTTGCTAAATAATATTAATCTTATATCTATTTAAATTCATTATACACTAAGAAATGTGTCTCTGTGAACACAACAAACAAATTATGTTAAATCTTATGATGCTGCATTTGTTTACACAAGATCGCATGATAGATGTTTACAGAGGCATTGTATGAATCATGATATCCAATATAACCTGACTTTATGATATCATTTATAGCAGTCAGCAATCGATTTTTAGGACAGGTGATAAATGGAGGTGAATCGTCAGTCACAACAGAAAAAATGCTTGATGTCATGGTAAAGTTAAGATATATTTATTCAAATCAGATGCATGAAACATTTCCCTATGGTTACATGAATTTGACTAAAATACTCACATTATCGTGTACATCCCCACTTTCATAATTATATAAAGCTTGTTTCATGCAGTCTTGTGCTTGCGTGTTTTGAATTAGACCATGATATTTTTTTGAGTTCAAAACAGGAAGGGTGGAGAATGTTCAGAAATACATGAATATACAGAAACCCACATTTCTGTGTATTCACCTAAATAGATACAAATAGAACAGACAATGTTTTTTTCATCGCTACAATATTTGTTATTTTATCTGTGGTATATATAATACATGAAGCTTATACACATGGCCTTTCACTCAGAGTCACAAAAAAATGTAATTAACAATATTTATTTTTTAGTGTTGATGACAAAGTAGTGATGGGCTACACTAGAACATGCATACATAACATCCAATACTAGTAGTGGTGGTAGCAGCAGCAGTAGAGGCCTTCCTTCAAATTAAACACCTTGCTCAAAATGTTATAAATACTTAAAGAGAAGAAATGCAGAATATAAACATATATATATATATATATATATATATATATATATATATATATATATATATATATATATAAGCAAAATGCATTGTTTCCTACTCACTTAAGATTAAATGTCCAAAATCACATGTAATGCTAAACCATAAAGACATTTCTATATAATACATTACAACATTTCTGTTGTTCATTTATTTATTCAATCGGTGACATTTTATTGATTACTGAGGTTAGATGAAGGTAATCCTGTCCAACACCATGATGATATAGTTTCTGTCTATCTATATTTTTTTTCTTGTTCAGCTAAGTTTGGAGTTTCCTCAGTAGACATGTGATGGAGCAGATTGTCTTCGGAGTCATATCTGAATCTTTGTTATTCACAAATATGATATCTCATCATTCTCCTCCTCCTGCAGAGACAATAGAAGATAATACAGTAAAGATAAAGGTCATTGCTAAAGTGATAAATGGATAAACATATATGATCATTTTTTTTACCTCACTGTCAGTGACGTCTCTGGCTGGTGCATCGGTCTGCTTCATCTTGTTAAAGCTGGTCTGATCCATGACTTTTAGTGAAAGAAAATGTCCTCCTTCCCTCACAATCATCATCACATCTTCCAGATTTTTCTCTTCCACATTTTGTCCATTGATTTCAATCACCACATCGCCCACAAGTAATCCTGCATTCTGCCCTGGGCCACCAAGAGCCACCTACAGTGTAAGAGAAAAGGCTACATTTACTACAACATTTGATTAAAACAGTCCTGGCCTGCTTTCCTTTTGTACTTTGTGTCTCATTAACAAGTGCACAACAATATTCCATCCCCCACCTGGCTGACGAAAGTCCCAGGACTCTGTGGGACACAACCCAGATTAAAGCCAAACCCCAGAGGGCCCTTTTGTAGTGAACAGACTCTCGGCTTGCACAAGTCATCCATCTCTTTTTGTGCTGACGTCTCTGCTTCAGAGGCTGGCACACTGCTTTCCTCTTCTTTCTTAGCCTCCTTGTCTTCACAGAAGAGAAGAGGAGAGAGACCCAACTGCACAGAGGAAACAAAGAAAAGACACACTTATGGCTATTTGGATGAGAATTATCAGATATTGCTTCCAGTTGCAGCTTTTATTGTGCCCATGCTTTTGATTGATTGTTCGTCATCTTTAATTGTTTAGTTGTTTAATTAATTTTTAATTGTTTAATTTAATTTTAATTAATTTAAAGTTTTTTCTCTTTATTGGTCAATATTAGTCAGGCTGTCTCACTGAGGCAGCTTTGTGTAAACAATCTGAGGTCTACTTGAGTAACTACAGCAGGTTATTGACGCCCACCTGGGTGTAAAACTCCAGACCATGAGATGTGATGGTGGTGAGAGAAACCTGTTGTCCACTATGTCTCACTTTGTCCACAATCTCTCCATGCGTCATTGTCTCCACTGATTCACCATTGATTTCCAGCAGCACCTCTCCGTCACGAATGCCTGCCTTCTCTGCCGGACTACCTTTGTCCATCTCACGCAGAACATGAGCTATTAGTAAAATAAATAAAGAGACATTTATTTACAATAGTTAACTACTCACAGTCTTTGTGTTTTTATCTTTGTACTTCTTTCTTTTGTCCTCTTACATGTGCGTCCTGATGGTGCCACCTCCAGCCGTAGGAGGAAGCCGTAGCCATCAGGTCCAGGGACCAGGTTGAGTTTTCTGGCTATGTATGGTAGGTTATATGGGACAGCCATGGTGGGTAGAATAGGCATCTTCTGTTGCATGTAGTTCTTCTCACTCTCACTGTCAATCACCAGGATGGTGATGTGATTGCCACATTTTTTCATCTATATCAAAACATTATTTATCATTAATAGACAATGCTGGTTATCCATTTTCTTAAAATAATATTTTATATCTATTGCTGTACTTGATGTACCATTCTGCTGAGTGCAGAGTGTGTGAGGTCAAACACTGTCCCTCCGTTTATCCACACCAGGCGATCTCCTTTACACACTCCGGCCTTCTCAGCTGCACCTCCTGCCAGCAGGTTGACAGAGAAGCAACCTTTCTCTCCTACAGAGCAGAAAGAGGAAGAGCAACTGAGTAACACTGCGTTAACTTTAACATAATCTGGAACCATGGACTTGCTGGCATTCACAGATGAAAGATTACCTTCCACAGGTGCAAAGCTGATGCCCAGACCTGAGACAGGATCCCTCTTGATGTAGCAGAGTCTTGGTGGTTTACAGTCTTTGCTCTTGTGCGAAGCAGCCAGAGCTCGGAGGTCTTGTCCTTGTGACACAGCGTGTTCATATCCCTCTTCATCCAGCACTAATAAACATAACTGGTTTCCACTTAGTCTTATCTTCCTGGCCACCTTAGTCATAAAAACACAACAGACCCAGTGAGAATCTCATGAGTCCTGCAGAGCAGATTTAGTATTTTTAATAATGTTGGTTACTCATCTTACCTCAGGGTGAGAAACATCATCTACAAAGCAGCTGTTGACTTCCAGGAGTCTGTCTCCATCTTGAAGGCCACTCCTCCCTGCCACTCCTCCTAACACCACATTTCTAATTATGTGACCCTGGCGATCTCTCTCCACCCGCAAATAGAAGCCATAGGTCTCCCCTTCCTCTCTTTTGAGAACACACAGACGTGGGCTGGGTGTCGGCACAGAGTCTGAGCAGAGAGACACAGAGAAGTGTTGTCATGTAGACAAGACTCTCCTTATGTTTGGATACTCCCTGAGTAGTTATAAATGGAGTATGCAAGGTTACCTGCGTCGTCTGTAATGACCATCACTGGGTTGTCTATTCCCTCTTTAGGATTAAATGTAAATTTCCTGCAAAAGGAGCCATGGGAAACATTTAATTACTACTGACTGATTAATTGATCAATTATAGGTAGAGTTTCATCACTGTTTAGTGCCTCACCCTCATCATTATCATAACAATAACACAGTTTCTAACAGCTTCTATCTGTGCACAAGCATCTTTATCAAAGTCTCATGTAATGCCTCTGTCCTTATCTTAGGCACAAAGTCTTAAAGTACCATGCCATACCATAAGTCAAAATGCAAAGATAGTTGAAATACAATTCCCATGAAAAGAATATGAACATCATTTTGTTTTTCAGGCTAAAACTAACCACACTGTTTCCTCTTTGCTCTGTTCAACTTTATCATTTTTTATTGACTAGAGCAGCAGTTAGCTCTGAACTGTTGTTAAATCAAAGTTTAAGTTCAAACAATTAAATATAATATATAATAATATAACAATCAAATAGCAGACTTACTCTGTCAGTCCTATGATTTCCACCAGACCTTAAAAACAAAACACATTTCCTTACATATCTATCATATTCATCATAACATGTGAATCCAATCTGTATTGATACAACACAACCCACATCAAATGTTACGGAACAACAACATTACAGCACAGTATCTATTATACTCATTTATAATATACAGATCACATTGTAGCATATTAATGTGAACTCACAGCTCTGTGAATACACCTGCGTGGTTTGTTCTCTCTAGTAGCTGCATCAACGTAACACTGAGATTAACATGTGAGTTTTAGTTGAGATATGTGCTATGACTATGACTACATCATAAAACTGGGTTTGACTTCATCTAATTATCTTTAGTCTTTGGCCTCTCTGAAAGGGGAGGGTATGACAGACCATTACAAAACTTAAAGTTTCAAATGTTTAATGAAAAAAATGTGCATAAAGAATCTGAATTTGGCCAAACTCACACAGTCAGTAAAGGCATAATTTTTTTCTTTACATAAATCAACACGTGTCGAGTTGAGTTTATCAGGACAACTAAGATACTCTATCCAATCATTATCTACTCTTCTTATCCTTTGACAGGTGGGGGGGCTGGGGCCAATCCCAGCTGAACGTGGGTATGGGCAGGGAACACCCTGGGCGGGTCGCCAGTATATCACAGGACCAACATGTTGAAACAAACATCCTCACATCTGGACCCAGGGGCATCTGGATTTACCATACCAGCTAGATTTATCATACTCAGTCTTTGGACTGTGGGAGGAGAGTATCTGGAGAAAACTCACACAAACACGAGGAAAACGTGAAGACTCCACACAGAAAGGCTTCAGCTCAGGTTCAAGCCCTGAACATTTTGCTGTGAGGATACAGTGTTGTACCACTGATCTATTTTTGGACATGGTCAATTCAACATTTACATAAATAAGCAAGTCTCTTCTGTGTTTGAGTGTAAAATTCCTATTCCTATACAGTTTAATTAGATGTCACTGATTCAATCTTAAATATAAGAGAAAAACCCAACCCTTCTTTACTACACTGCAAATAAACTACACTTCTCCAGATGTAAAGATATATATATATATATATATAGTATCATACATATCTTGTCTTAGTGGAAAATGAACATTTAAATAAAGTGATAGATGATTGTTATCCTTGCTGCCCTGTCACTTTGGATCATACTTAACCCACCCCAAGACCTGGCTGATGTTGCAGTGGCCATGAAACAGAACTGATCAAGGACCTGTCTTTGCTGTTAGTGCAGCTGTCTCAGCTTATCTGCAATGTCACTTTTCACTTGACTCATATCTCGCTCTATGTATTTACTTTGCTGGTGTTTGTTGAATAAAAATCATATATATTCATAGTGATGTTTAACCTGTCTATCCATTGTGGACATTAGCTTAGCCACTAAACTGTCCCTGTCCTCATTTATAACACAGCTTATCTGTGAGGTTCATCATGTCCGTGACGCTGTCTGTGTCCATGAGTCCCCATATCTCCAGCTCAGAGGGAAATCAAAACAAACTATTATCATAATGTAACCCACAGAATCTATGAGTGACGAACAGCACATTCAGTGACTGTCTGCTCCATCTCCGTGGCCAAGCAGCCTCCTCTCTAGAATAGCTTGTACCAAAAGACACTTCAGCGTAGTTAATGGATCAATGTTTGCTTTTCCCCACCATAAACCTTGTTAATGTTCTAGGACATAGTGGTCCTCCAGATACACACAATGTGATCAACTGGGTCTGTTAATGATCACAGGTTAAAAGATGTAAAGACTGAAGCTCAATAGAACATGAACAGGGCTCAGGCATTAGAAATACACAGTAGATTCAAATATATTGAATAGAATATATACAAATATAAATATACACATCTTCTAACTCAAAGAGACAGCACCAGTTATACAGCCCACATGAGCAACTGAAAATAAGATTAGATCATTTTTTAAAAGTGGAACTCGGTACCTGTTCTTGAGCTCATATTGTGTCTCTTTCCCATCTTGTCCGTCCTGTCAGTCCAGCACACAGAGGAGACACGACAGTGGAAGTCCTGTAGGTCCAAACGTTTATTCTGACAGACTCCTCCCAATGAGGGGGCACCAGCTTAATGTTTAACCTGTGTGTGAAATTTTGAGCCCACAGACTTTATGTAATGTCTGTAATTTCATTGTGTCACGTCCAAAACACACAACAACACCATTTCCTGCTGGTTTGTCTCAATACAAGACTTTCATCTTGTTATTTTGGAAAGGTTACAGCTATCTGTGCAGTGTGTGTGTGTGTTTGTGCCTCCTCCTATGAGAATCACATTCAAAAGTGATTGTTAGCGTCAAGGCCAAAGCTTGATGATAAGTTGCACAAACAGACCTGCATTCCAATAGAAAACTTGTGGTAAGTAAAGATTTATAACGCAGCTGCTGCAGCAGAAGGAAAGGTGCTGATGCACATGATGGGCATGATTAAGAACGGACTGACTGGAAATTCAGAAGAAGGGAGGATGAAGGAGGAATGAATCAAAACATTGTTAGCTGTCACATCTATTTTATCTGAATAATTCTGTGAAATAATATAACACTGAGAGAAAACAGGTGGAGAACAAGTGGTTCATGAATGAGTTCATATTTTTTTTCATTTTGTCACATTTTTCTGTCATTTTTCAAATAAGTTGGTAAATAAGTTGATATAGTTTTTCAGTGGTCATTCAAGTCAGACCAGGATGAATTATTACAGTAGATCTGAGGTCACAGTGACAATTCCTCAGTGTTCAAATGAGCTCCAGATTTTACAAAGCCAAGAATCCAGATGCTCAACTCCAATTGTGCATTTTGTGTTTAAAGAAACCTTAAAGAAAATCCAAGAATGAACCATCAACAAGATGTCAGGTAATTCACATTATACATCATATTCATTATGCACTGACTGAAATGGTCCAGATCTTATTTGTTACTTATTTAAATGTTCTCACCAAACAGGAATTGTGACAAGATAAAACCATAAACTGAACCTTCCTCCACACATGTACATCAAGTGACCTCTCATCTACAAACTTCTCTCCAGTAAGAATACGTGCAAAACAAGATTTTATGTTGAGAGGTGATAACCATTACTAGTAAAAACATTTTTAATGGTTTCTTTAATGGGTCTCCATCCACCCAACACTGACATTGTTTGGTTATGTGTGTATGTTCATGTGTGTATGTAGGTCAAAACCTGTCATCTTTAGGCTTTAGGCAACAAAAGCACTTCAAGCACTAAAGAGTTTTGAACACATGGATTTGGTTACAAATTTGTTTGTAGACAAGAACATAATATCATAGGCTCAGTGTGTGACAGGTTCAGGATGCTCCTGCAGAAAATATGACACTATGGGGAGTGAGAACAAACTATCCATTTCCTATTTAAGAGCCTTTTAGCTTTTTTGTTTTGTTTTTTGTTGTACTTCTGCAGTTAAATCTGCTTTTGTCCATTGATTGTTTAGCTAACTGCTATAAATTTTAGATTATATGTTCTTGCCTTGTTCACAGAGCTTTTAATCAATGTAAATATTCCCTGTGAACATACAGGCAGTAACACAGTCACAGAATAACTGCATTCAGAAGGGAACACTGCCTTCTTGTATGGAGAAGAGGAATGATCACTCAGAACAGATACAACCCATTTCATCTGAACTGTGTTGAGGTGGTTGTTGAGGTCAGCAACATCTAAGCCTCAGTCCACTAGATGGCAACAAAATTCAAATAAAAAAAACAAATGTTATTCTTTTTTATGTAAATTACATATAAATTCCAATCAGAAAGGCTGAAAAAATATGTATTTGTTGTGATGCAGATTGTTATTTAATTGTTTATGACAAACCAATCAATCAAACTCTGTTGGAAAGGTGTTTTTAATCCTTTTTCAATAGCAGCAGAATCATATGTTTCATAAAAGAGACATAGAAATGGAACAATTCCTCATCCACATCTGAAATTTAGATTATTTGACTTTGTTTTCCTGAAAAGATTCCCCTCTCCAGACTGGCACGTGAAACCACCACCAAACTATTCTGCCTCGTGCTTGAGTAGAGCAAAGGCCCACACACAGTCAATTAGTAACTTCACCTCAGCTGCTGTTCAAAGGTTAGGCCACAGTATACTACATATCACTGAGGAGTATTTATGAGAATGAAATGAAAATAGGATGACTCAGAATGATTTGTCAAAGTATGAATGTAGCATTGGGGTGGATTATAGTCTAACTTGGCACTTGTGTGATCAGACTGTAAATATGTTGTGCCATTAACATCCTGATGTTAACAGTCAAAGAATGAGTTGAATGAGCTTGAACCTGCTAAATGATGAACATAAAGAGTAATAACAGGATGATATTCTCCCCTCAGCCTTCTTAAAGTGGAGCAGGGAGAGTAATAGAAAGAAAGAAGAGAGAGAGAGACAGAGAGAGTGAAGAAGAAGAAGCAATAGGCCCTCTATGGGACTTTCATTGCTGGCTCCGGATCCAAGTGTCAGCTCCTCTCAGTCATCCCTGATGGGATCCTCCCAGCCACAGGAAGACACAGAGCTCCCATCTGTGCTGAGATCTTTGCCAAAGCACTGGAGTGTACTCGAGGTCAAAAATCTGTAAAGTAGACAGTTACCTTTTTGTAAGGTTCATCCCATTTGCTGCACATATCTCAGGTCTGAGCATGCCTTATTTAACTCTTCACTGAGCTGCAGGGTGTTACCTGCAGTAAAGAGAAATGTGGATATGAGATATATATTATATTGTAGATTTTTATAAAGAAAATCAAGAGTAAAGGCTGCAGAACTGCCAGAGTCGCCTTGCATTTTTGAGCCTGAGGCCAATTTCAGCTTCAGTGAGCCTGTGTGGCATCACTGCAGAGTCCGAAGGCCACTCTTTTATACTGACACACATGGCTTCTCTGTGAGTGTCTGTGTCTTGTGTTTCCTTCGTCTGTGAATCCATGGCAACGGCAGTGTGAATGGTCCATTCAGATTCACCTCACCCCTGTGTGTGTGTGTGTGTGTGTGTGTGTGTGTGTGTGTGCCTCTGAAAATATAGATCGGTAAACAAATTGCACTGTTGGTTTGAACCAGGTTCATGTCAATATGATAAGTATCTATGTGCATTTATCAAATCAGTAATTCGGTTAAGGATTCAATGATTGGTGGATCTGAAATGTCTATGTTCAAAAATCCAAATATATATTTTGCTATGGGTTGTGTAACTATATAAGAATTAACACATAAAGTAAAATTTTGGTGGTGATTTTAAAATAAAAAAAAGAAAGATTAGACTTTTAGAAAGATTTAACATTATTGAAAAATGGTCAACGCTTATACATTTGACAATTTTGTACACTATATTCCCTACCCCCAGCACTTCCTGTTAACATCTGATTGAGAAATGTTTCTGTCTGTTTTTTCTTTTTTTTTTCTGAACAGCTTTGGCCAGCAGATCCTTCTGGACGGATCACGATCCAGATGTTGTCTGATGATCTTATGACAATGTATTGTTACAGCGCTACAGTGCAATAACAAGAGCAACAACAACAGCATCACAAGGAATTTCAACATGATTTCTGGCCAAATGTAGACACATTTATTTTATGAAAACAATGTGACTTATTGTCCAATAATGAATCTATAACAAAATTACCTGGACACAGCGGGACAGTCTTTGTACAGAAAAGCAGCTGGTCTGAAAACATCCTGTGTTATGATATGATATGATATGTTATGATAATGCTTCACCAGCAATTCAGTACTGATGTTACACAATTTTAGACTGTTTACACCTCATGAACTTTTCCATGTCATATGTTTTAAAAACCCATGACAGATGCAGAAAACATATGTTTGCACAGCTTAGAGTTGATTTTGGGAATGATCTGATCATGTCATTTGACTGGTGTTGCACACAAAAGGTTTTTTTTCTACAATAGCTGTGCATTATGGTGTTGATCCAGCAAGATTTTGAAGATTTGACTGCATTACTGAGAAATTACGATGAATGATTGACAAACATCATGTACTACTTTTCCTGTGACCACACTTTTCTTTAGAGGACAAATTTGCTGCCTCAACAGGATGAGATCTCTGCTGAAAGGTCAGCTCATTTGAAACATAGCTTTTCCAGCATTCTGTTTTACATTGAGCAATGATTTTACATCCTCTGCCAACATAAATTGTGGATGTAAAAAGGGGAAACGATGACTGGGGTGCACACTCCACCCAAGAGATACTCCCCAATGTTGACTTAGTCACGTAAATCCTGCAAACAGACTTCATTTCGTGTTATTATTTTTGTTCAGATAATCAGATAAATTGGTGTGAGGAGGAAAATTAGGTTTTTACAAAATATTTGTATTAATATATTGTTGCTTTGCATGCAGACTTTCAATACTGATATAAGTGGTGCAGGACAGTCACATTGAATCGGTGTGAAGAACCTGTCTTCTATTCTAATAATCTCACAAGAAACAATAAATTCTACAATAGAATAACACAACCACACACATGCGTTACATGCACAGAGGATGATATATTTTACAATAATGTGAAATAAAAGGCAAATAGAGGACATCAGTCAAGGGCAAATATAATCATGTGATAAGAAAAAAACTACTATGCAAATATGAGACTATAAAACCTAATGTGAGTCCAGTAAATGTTGAATAAATGCGTGTTAAATTCAAGAACAAGTTAAATTTCTGACTTTTGCTCGGAGTGATCTGATTGGCTACGAGGAACAAGTGTACAGCGCGTAGGAATGACGTTCATTTACAAATACGAATGATGTGGCAAAAATCAAAGGGCGAACAGAAAGAAGTAGTTCCACTTTTACATTAATTTTCATATAGTTTTCCGTTAAAAAATGCTTTTCTCGGTTAGCATTTCGAAGATGATATTCATCAATGTAAACATGTCAAATAAATATTAATTTTACGCCGCATAATGCACTTTAAAGAAAAGTGACTTCGTATCCATCCGCCTTACTGAGTGCACTTCCATTTCCGGGATGTTTTCTCTGCTGACCAACCTCCACCGCCATTGCAGGTCCCGGGAGTCGGTGTAGTGGCAGTTAGTTGTTAGCTAGGGGAAGCCCGCAAGTAAACAGTTTAAGGGACAAATAAAAAGTACCATCACACCGACAGCACGTTTTAAATAAGGCTTATAATCAATTAATTTGTACTTTAGAGTAGAGGCTCCCTGGCTGTCCGGCTAGGATCTGAGAGAAGAAGCCGTAGTTTGTTAGCATTAGAAGAAAACCGGAGGAGAGTGATAGAGGAACCGCCATGGCTCAGATCCTGCCTATTCGCTTTCAGGAGCACCTGCAGGTATGTGGATGAATGAATGATTAAATTGTTAGACAAAGTTTTCCTTTCAGTCGCAAGTGATAGGAGATCCTTACCGGCTCCAGAGAGTTTTCAAAGTCTAACATGCTAAGTTAGCTATCGCGAGCTATGCTAACTAGCTTGGCAGGGTGGATGACGTTTATCTTAGTTAGCATCTAGCCCTTTTGCTAACACTTTGACTAGCCACCCTTGTTCATGATGTAATTCAGAAAAAAAGTCTGCAATATAGAACCACACGGTACATACACATTACCATCAAGTCGTAATCAGAAACATAATCCCTTCTTACAAAGCATGTAAACCTTGAAAATATCCGGAGTGAATGAAGTATTCGCTTTCTCGGATTTCATAGTGTTATAGTACCAACGGACAGTGTCAGTGTGGCGATAAGATTGATATTTAAAACAACCATGTACATTTGATACTCGGTCATTATTTTATTACCTGCACCGACGTGATTTAATATAATTCTGGACACCGCTTGCCATCGCTCAGTAATGCGACAGCTAAATGAAAAATGTAATATTTTCACATCCTAGTTTAGCTCCACATGTCTTTATATATGCACCGTCCTATTACTTTGAAAGTGATTATCCGACCTCAGCAGGCCATCACGTTGGTAGGTTGTAGAAGTGGTCATGTGGTGTGTTGGCTTGTCACACACAGCTATATAACTGCCCATGTTCAATAACTTAGTCAAAGTTGGCCGACGTTCAAACATTCACTTAGAATGACTTGTGTTTCCCTTTTCTGAGTAGTAAACTCTTCCCTTGATATGTCGGTTATGAAGATGAAGGTTTCTCATATTTTCTGCCAGGCGACCCACGACCAGGCAAACAGGTGTTTTCCGTGATTGTGCAGTCCAGTGTATTATCTGGATCGTGCTTGCTTCATGGTTTTTAAATGGCCACACCTTTACTACAGCTCCAATAAACCTTTAAGTTGAGCGGGTTTAGGAGGTGGAAACATGCTTATAGATTCAGCCTGGAGTGCTGACTTTCAAGATGTGATGAATAAATCATAGTGACTTTTGGTGTTTCAGTCAAGCTTCAAATTAGAAATGTGATCCACCTACCTCTTTTGCTTCAAGAAAACCATTTGTATATACAGTCTTCCTCTTTGTTTTTTAGCTTGACCTAAACACAAAAGGCTTTGTGCCTCGCAGCCTAATGAGACAGATGTTTTTGGGCCCAAACAGTAAAGTTCATTTTTGATCACAGTTCTTGTTTTTTTAGTTCTCCTTAATTTTTTTGGAAGCTCTGTCTTTTTAGCACTTAGTCACAGTAAAAGTGTTTTGACACTGATCCCTGAAAAGAGGTCAGAGATCAAGGTCAGTGCCATTAGAGTTGATTATGACATTTCAGTGTCTTGCTCAGTGGACTCTCAGCAACACATGTTTGAATCTGGATTTCCAGGTCTTATAGAAATGTTTCGACCTATTTGCATATATTGCTAGAATTGCAAGGTGTAGTGTGATGCTGCTTAAATCCGATGGATGCTAGCCTCACATTTTGCTTGCTGTCTACTATTTTTAGGCTAAATGAAAAAAGTGCCATGATCCATCAAATCTGTCACAGTGCACTTTTTTGACACCTCAGTTTATGTAAAAGAATTTGATGAGTTAATATGTAGGCCTAACACAAGAGATTGTACGGGGGCTGAACGTCACTAAGCTATGCAAAGGTCTTTTGTGCATACAGTTACAATGAAATTATTATGGAGTGATTTTTGTTAACTCCTCTTGATTGCAGGGGTGGGAGAGAGAAAAGAGAGCAGTGTAGAAGTGGTGAATTACAGCGCATACTGTGTATTACAATTGAGTCTCTGGTGTAAAATGATACAGATACTTTTCAAAAATAACATTAAGACTCAGTTTAGGAAACCAGCATATTTCACATGGAACATCATGTAGACTTTTATCATTCATTTTTGTTATGTTTCTTATTTCAAGCACAAATTTGCATAATAATATAGTAACTTGTTGAATTTCATTCACATTACTTAATGTACTACACTATGGTAGTCAGTGATATGAAATGCCAAGCTGTGACTGTAGTGTGCTTTCACTGATATGTGTCATTGGCACGTCACAAGGTCATTTTGTGTGACTAATCAACTACCAAGGGATCTCCAGCAGCTATCACTAATGCATGACCTGCATATGTTGTTTCATGCATGTTTCACAGTACACACCACTTTATTGCATCATGCAGAAAACAGGAGATGGGATATAGGACCTACAATATACACTGCAATAAATGGTCTCATTTACTTCAGAAATGCCATGCGTGTTTTTCTTTTTTTGGTTGTTTATTTTTCATTGGTCCTGAGGCCTTTGTGAATTAATCTTGTCAGCTGTCAGTTTGTTGCCAAGTACTTTAAGATGCTGGCATGGCTCCTCATAAGAGCACCCAGGAAGCAGAAAGATAGCTTATTGGTATAACAGTCACATGATCCTGGAGTGACCTAAACTGATATGAGCTCATGGTTTTTTCTATGGTGCTGACATGATCTCACACAAGTTATTATAGTATGGAGACTTGACAGAGCAGGCTCATGTACAACTTTTTTTTCTTTTTCGGTCAGCCACATTTTTCATTATGCGAACATTTTATTCTCCAACATGTGTTTTTTTACTTTGAAAGTTTAAAACCTTACTGTAACACACTGATGACTTTATCATTTGACAACATAGATATTTGTAGGCCACAGTGTTATCCTGCCAGTCAGAGGTCACATTAATATTGTTTTGTGCAGTTGCTTTCTAGTCAATCTCTTGCTATCCCCAGTCATTTTGTACATAGTTGAAGATGTTGACATTTATACTTGTCTGGAAAAGGTTATGTTAAACAGTATGGTAGCAAACCCCCTGTTGTTGTGTGTAACCACAGAGTTGTATCAAGGGCCAGGTGATAAGTTCCTTGTCTGTCCATTCAATCAAACAGTGGTGAAATTGTGCTAAAAGATATTATAGTGGTTTTGAACAACCCCTTGTGGTGATAGATTTGTACAAACCCACTGTTCAAATATATTTAAACTACAACAATTATAATTGACATTTTTTTGTATCCCACTTTTAGTAGAAACCAAAGCTCCTACAGATCAGTGATTGTGATCAGTAGTGAGTGTAGACAGCTAATGTACAGAGCCAGCATGAAAAGGAAGCATTTACTTTGGTTTCTCTTTGTCTGTCTCTCTATCTCCCTCCCTCCTCCCTTTCTCTCAAACTCTGCAGTTGTGTCATCCGGTCAACTTGCATAGCTAGCATTTTTATATATCATCCATTTATATAGTAAATTGTAGACTCTGGTTAAAGACCTTTAATTGTTCAAGTGAAAGGTAAAAATCATGTATATGTGCATCTTTTCTTACATGACACTTTATATGTGCTTTGTATTTTTATCCTGGGAGTAAGAATTGGTGTCATCAGGTTTTTATTGATTGTGGTTTTTGTCTGTACACAAAGAAGATATAGTTTAAAAATAGGCAAACTGGAAAAATCACTGGGAGGAACCAGAACCCAGTGTCAGTTTTAAGACTGGTCTCATTCCCATCACTACCCAGCCTGACTGTAATCTTTAAAAACTAATTCTGTTGACATAATAACAATATGCTGCCCATTCTTGACAAATGCTTTCCCTGCATGTAGTATTTAGTAGGATGGTTTGACAACCATGTTTCCTTTCAGTTGGCACTGTTGATTTGTGAAGGGAAAACCAACCACTTTAGCTTGTCAAATAGTGTTAGTGTTTCACATGTAATGCCATAATTACAAGTTGAAACACTGTTAATTTACTGTCTGCGCATACATGAATAGAGTACACAGTAAATATTTTATGTTCACAAAACATGTCATTAGTCAACTCTTGGCTTAAAAATCTTGTTAGCAGGTTGTTAAATGTATAAAATATAGTTTACATTTTGGATTTCAGGGTCTCGAAATGTGAGATGAAAATATTCACCAATTTGTACAGAATGCAGAGACTGGGAAAGAAAAAGTATTTATTATTAGTGTTTACATTTATTCAAATAAATGTTGTTGATTGTTTGAAATTGGATGTTTGTGGTCTGAGAAAGCATCACATTTCCTGATGGCACTAATTAGTTGGCACCTAGGTGGCAGCCTGAATGTTGTATTCAGATTGTATCAAGTGGTGTTTTTCAGTAAAATTTAACTGTTCTTGGCACAAAGCCACACATCTCTGCTATTTGCCTGGAGTTAAGGACATTAGTTTATTGTGCTGTGCTCTTTAAATATCACCTTACAAGGTTTGCATGTTACACTTTGAACTGTGATAGTAACTGACCAGCTGAGATCCCGTGACAGGCTGGTGAGGATTCAGATCTGCTGAACACTTGACTTTCTGCAGCACTGTCTAAATGTTAGATAAAATGTGCATTTGGGGGGAAAAAGGAAACTGCAAGTCCCAAAACCACCTCAGCAGATCTGATCTGGAGTGGAGATGGATGAGCTTCAAAAAACGAGGCAATCCTTCCTTCTTTCCCACTGTCATTTTATCAGTAATGGCAGCCCTCCTACTCCTCACCCCTGGGCTGGTCACATGTCCCCCAACAGTGTCACATGGTAGTGGAGGAGGCAGCACTGGGCAAGCCTGTTGTTTCAGTCCTAGTAGACAATGGGTCCCTGGTTTCCTGTTGTGGAGCACTGAAATGAAGTGCTGCAAGCCTCAGCACATTACATAGTACATCCTTCCCTGCTGTCCCTTGAACTTAACATGGATGGGACACACACATGCTTTTTTTGCTGAGCAAGATGCTGCTTTCCTTTGAAGGAAGAGCAAACAGGTTAAATCAACAAATGCGATCCCCTTTGGGTCATTAGGTGTAGTTGAAATCTGCTACTACAGAAGTGTCAACGAGGATGTTCTTTATTAGAAGTTATGGCATATATCAGCTAATTCCCTGCAACCGGTAGTGGATCGTCATGTTACTTGAGTGATTTTTGTCACTGCAGTAAATCCTCAATAAAATATCCAGTAAAGTAGCAATAAATGATAGTCATTTCCTGAAACTATCTTGATAAAATTCCAGGACATCAGCTTTCTTCTGAGGACATGAACATTAATTTGAGACATGCTCCACTATAATATTATGTAATTGAAGATACAGATCTGAATGCGATGAGGTTGGAGTGAGGCAGAGACTTGGAGTTAATGATTTGTCAGGGGACTAATGATAGTAATGTGTAGTGTAATTGTGAGACAGTGTGTCTCTTGCTGCCATTACACTGGCTAGCTGAGTGTTGGAAACATTAGCCTTCATGTTCTCTTGTAAACTGATTCTTTTCCTCCTCTCAACAGAGCTTATTTTCTGTTATCAGTAACCACAGACTTGTTGAATGTCCTCGAGTATATGTGATGCTCTCACTCTTATATCCTTCCTCACAACCCTCCTGTTAATTAGTTGTTGGTGAATTGAAAGGTTCGAGCTAGCATCTGCCCATCAAAGCATATGCCAACTACAAGGCTAAACCCAGCAGCACTGAGCCAGACCAGACTAAGAGATTTTCCACATTGGTTGTAGCTCCACTGGTTTGACCTGCTTTCACCCAAATTCCTGCCCATTGATGTCACGACTGCATTAGCCCATAGTAGTGTTTTACTACAACATGACCATAGAAAACCAGTCCGACAGACTGTGGTGTGGTCGGTCCTCCAGCTGTATTTCATGTCTGTATTTGTTGTACTTTATTTCAAGAGACAGAGGTAAAATATTCCTTGTGATTAGATCGTGGTGCTCCTTCCTGTTTTACGAGTGCTTTTCATTGTGAATGAAAGGACTTCCTGCTGATCCCAGAATAGATGACAGATGGTAGAGAGAGAGTGAGGGAGAGCTTTTTAGTCACGTAAATCTGTCTAGAAAACTATTGTGTAATAGCAGAAGTATAAAGCTCCTAGCTTGCTTAATGGGTAGATGTGCTTAAGTCTGGTTTTTTGAGATTAGAGAGTTGTCATGTTGTTAATTCGCACAGTCAAAGATCTCAAAACCACCACGTGGGAGCCTCTGATATTGTTATAATGCTCTTGGTTTAAATTCATTTTCAGGAAGTCCATTTAAAAAAAAGATGGTAGTTTTCATATTGTTCCTGTAGTTACCATGGAAAGCAAATTCAGGGTCTATAGCATATGTTCCCAGCGGGCCTTTTCCTTTTGTCTAACGTCTGAATAAATGTTGCCTCAGTAAACAAGCCTTCCGTACTGGACAATGGCAACGATAAGAGGCATGGAAGCTGCGTCGACGTAAATGTATGACGTCACCTTTTGTAGCAGTAAAAATGTCACTATGTTTAAAACTCGATTCAGATCGGTTTTCAGTTGTCTCCTCGCAGCTGGTAGTAACACTCGTTCTCTAAGTTCTTTTATCTGGATGTCACTGAGAAGGAACCAGGTTACTCGCTAGTGAAAGAATGTGGGTGGGGCAGGGCTGTGGGGAGGGTGTGTCCTGTCACTGTTATAAGGTGTTCCCATTTCGTTGAACAGTTCCTGGAATTGTGGTTTGTGTTTGCTGATTAGGACTTAGCTGTGGCAGACTGCACAGTAGAGACACCTTTTTTCATTAACAAGCCCTGAAATGAACACTCTCCATCTAAACAAGGATCAGTTGTGGTTTTGCTGTCTAGTGTAATATCAGATCCAATTTGTTCAAGCACTTGGCATTAAAAATTTTAATTGAGTGGCCTTTATGGCTGGTTAAATAAATAAATAGTTACACAGATTATTAGAATGATTTCTTATAGGGCTAATAGCATTAGCTCTACGGCCTTTTTTAAGACCTATAATTTAATCTCCAACTTGCATGAATAAGCATGTAATTATGACTGCCCACAAAAAAAAAAAAAACAGTTTGTGCCTCTACAGATCCATACTTTTTAATGCTTCTGTGTTTTTGTAGTACAATAGATCAAATGATCTGTATTTTCTTACACTTATTTCTTCTGTTTGTACATTTTTGTTTTAGTAATTCAGTGTTTGGTGATGTTGCACTGTGTAGACCTAACCATATTTTGTTAACTGGGTATCTCTTCTCAATTCTGTTGTATATACAATTGTAAAAACAAAGATGTAAATAAAAGACCACAAAAGATTAATCTGCACAGCTACCCAACTATTTGTACAATTGTGGTGTATCACTGCTACGTTGCAAAAGTAGAGGAAGTTGCAACATCACTACGTGGCCGATGGGAAATGTCTCTGGTTGTTTCGTTTCCTTCAGGCTTACTTCCCAACGGTCTTACTATTTGCCTTTTTTTTTTTTGCAGAAAGACACTGGAGTTGTTTATATAACGATTGTATTTTGTGATGTGCCATGCCCAGTGTTGCTGTTTAAAATTGCTTTGAGGTAGTCAGGCAGGATGCTGTGTTTCCAGCCTTGGCAGTAATCTGGGCTGCAGAGCTTACTGGTGTTATGTGCTTGCGAAGTGGTTCATGTATGTGGCTTTTCACACGGGTTAAATCTCTTTATGATCTGTGATTCATTGTTCATTGTACTGTGATGGCAGCAAGTCTAAGAAACTGAGACTACCTACAACAGACAAAGCTGTGAAACTGTCCAAATACTTCTGGACCTGAGCGTAGTCAGAGTGCAGTGTGACTATTGGGTTGTGTAATATGGTTATAGTTTCCTCTTTGGCCCATGCTTGGAGAACTTGGCGGTAGATGAGCTCTCCACCCTGCCTGTTTCTGTAACTGTTGTGATGAGCTCCATGTGTCCACAGAGCTGCTGTGTGTCAGGCGTGGTGATCTCATTGGTTGGCTGTGATGGTGCAAAGCAGCTGAGGAGAGAGTCAGAGACCTTTTACTGGATGCTGTTGTTAAGTCAGTGTCCGACACTTTAATTAATTTGACCATTTAAAAAATAATATCAAACATTTCGGTACGCAGACAGGAGCACTACAGCTTTTTGACACAACTTCCTGTTGTTTGATGGCTTTGCCACACGGCTCTGGCTCCTCTTGGGAAATCCTGCACTAATTTGAAGTGCAGTTGTATTAACCTACCTTGTCTCAAATGAGAGCCTACAGGGAACATTGTGGCAAGAGAAAAGTGATCTCAATGTTGCCAAGGATTTTTTTTTTTTTTTTATTCCATGTCATCATTTACTACAACTTTTTATTTGCCATTCCTGTTCAATAACTCTGTTATAACTGTTTTTTGCCCTCTTCTTGCACAGCTCCAAAACTTAGGGATCAATCCGGCCAACATAGGCTTCAGCACCCTCACCATGGAGTCGGACAAGTTCATCTGTGTCCGGGAGAAAGTTGGCGAGCAGACTCAGGTGGTGATCATTGACATGGCTGAGCCCAATACACCCATCCGCAGGCCCATCTCAGCTGACAGCGCCATCATGAATCCAGCCAGCAAGGTCATTGCACTTAAAGGTATGGCAGTTTATTGGCTTTACAGAAGACGAATCAGTGTTTGTATTACCAGAGAAAAAGAGAGGCTGAACTACGTGATATTAAGTGTTATATTTGAACCCTTTGTAAAGGGGCTGCACATTCACTTCTGACATGATTGTTCAATATAGCAACATTATCCATTTTATATTTAAAAGTGAAATTTGTTTAAAAATGATTTCCATCTATTTATGTCCATATGCATCCAGCTATTTTAGTTTCTCCACTATAAACAGTTTTTTTTAGTGGCCAACATTTGTCCTGTAAATATTCAGAATAGCATAATTTTATTCTTTTTGTTTAGCATCCATGATTGCTTTGACTATTTTGTTGTTTTTGTTTTTGTCTTTTCTATGTTCCTTTCCTTTTTTTTTACTTTACTGCTTTCTTATGTGTTTGCAGACGGTGAGTTGAAATTTAACTACTTCATTGTGGAAGTAAAATCCTGTTTTCAAGACGGTATTTATGGACAAATTGCACACTTCTGAAATGATCCCATTCACTATTACCCTGGGCAATAAACGAATGAAGCACATAAAGTACAGTGATTACAGCTGACATCACCTGACGCACTATTGTGAGCCACTGGACACTTTAAACTCAGGGTCAATATTGTGGTACAGTGTTCTTAAAGCCCATAAGTTAATGGCCTAAATTTTAATATTTTCCACATATCTTTAACTAATTTTTGGATTATCCTTTGAAACTTTTTCCCACATATAGGCCATTCAAAATATTTCTTCGTAAACAGGATTTAGCTTTCACAGTCTTATAGCTTGCTGGCATTCCATCATTTTTATTATATGTACATGTGATTTAGAAACCATTTTACATGTGTTAATACTATGGGTAAAAATTATTTCATTTTAATTTACATTTCTCAATTTCCATTTTGAAATCTGTCTTCCTCCATCTGTGTGAAGTTGTAATTACTTAAACCTGTTGTTTCACTTCCCCAGTTGTGTTTCATGTTTTTTTTAATTACATCAGAAATTTATTCTCTATATGAAGGACAGAATATTAGTGTTAGACACAACTACAACCAGACACTTAATGTCCTGAGTGTGACCTGTGTGGGAGGTCTGATGGCATATATGACGGCAGCGTTCATATTCTAGAGCAGCTACAGATAAAAGATGGACAGAGATGAGGAAAGATTTTAAATAACTTGTGAACCTCGCGTGTCAGGGTCTAAGAGTGAGGGAAATAGTTTTAGAATTGAAAGCCACGAGGAGTTAAGGAGCACTTGCTTTTCAGCTGGTCCAAGATCCCAACACCCTTGTTTGTCTCATCTGTTTGTGTTCAGCTCTTGGCCTTGCCCCTGTCCAACTATTAAAATAACATTTTTCGAGCCAAACAGCTTGTGACTGAGGATGTTTGGCTAAACTATCTATTTGCGGTCACAGTTTTTATGTAATGAACTGAATGGTTGTTTCGGCCCCGCCAATCCTGAAGCTTATTGTTAAATTATCATTTCTTTTAAAATTATATAAAGTACAAGCAGAGCTTAAACATGTTGATTGCAGTTAAATATATCTAGTTAACATTGGTTAACATTAATCTATTTGTTTTCCGTGAGGAATGAGAAGGTAAAAACTGCTTGAATACAATTTAGGCTCCTGCTGTTAAATCAGTTTATTAAGATAAGTTAACCTTCAAACACAGTCTTTATTGACTGTCTTCTGTCTCCAGATGTGGTAAAATATTCAGTTATGAATTATGAGCTGAACTTTTATAGAGTTCTAGCTCATTGCTGACAAACGCATGATGCACAGGGACACTAAGCTGCCTGATTAAATGTTACGTGACAAACTCAGAAGGTTACGCAGAGATTTTTCTGTTCAAAAGTTATTGTCTTGACGTCAAGACACTGGTCACCACAGAGCTCAGAAAAAGTTGACAGCAAAGCATCTTCCTCATTATTCACAGCGAACATGAACTATGTGATTTTTACAGCTACATGAAAAGGAACAGGTAGCTTGACTAGATTTGTAGAGGAGAGAGAGCAAAGAGTTGTAGTGTCTGTTCCTCACTAGTTACACAGCGTAGAGCCAGTGTAGACCCTTCCTCCCTCTTCCTTTCCACTCCCACTGTCTTCCCTGCTCAGTCTACTGTGATGATGCTTCTCAGCCGACCTCGTCATGTGACAAAGTATCCAGCCATGACCCTTTCATGTAACCTCGTCTGAAGGATGGACACAATGCGCACACACACCTACATCAACTGATCTTTATTGAAAATTGAAAAATCCTATGCTTGCTCTTCAAAAAATTTGGCTGCTGCTGCAAGTGGTCCATTTACCACGCTGCTTATTGTCCTCTGATTCTGTGGCTTAGTGATGGCAACATGATCTTGACGGTTGTGCTAACGCATTGGTCTTACTTGCTTATACTCACTGTTTTGATGAGTATTAAAATAATGAACAAACAAGGAAGTCACACTGCTTCATAATAAAGCTTTAGCTCACTAAATTAACCCTTAACTAATAATAAATAAAACAATGCAGGTGAGTGAACCTTTTTTTTTTTTTTTAAAAAAAAAACAACATTTTAAACAATCTCTGGTTTGTCATCCAGATGTTACAAAATCATATTCAATTTCAATAGTTGTTAATCAAGATTAATCATTATTGGAAACTTTTTTTTGTCACGCTTGTCTAAAAGTACCCGTCCCCCTTAATTGTGCTTTAAGTGTTTGTTTAAGTGTTATATTCCACTGTTTGAATATTTGGCTCCGATGCAGATGTGTTGGCCTTTTTTGTGAGTTGTTTGCTTCTTCCCTCTGTCTGCTTTGTTTCTCTCTATGAAGGCTGTTCATTTGATGGGGTGACCACGTAGTCGGACATATAATAATAACACGACACGCATTATTATGCACACATTATTAAACATCTTATGAGAGCTGTCATCAGTTCAGTCAAATAGAAATTATTAATCTGTATTTTTTTTAAATTTAAATTTTTAATGACTTGTACCAAAGAGGAGATTTTTGCAACTCTCATAGACCATGTATGTTTTTAGACCACGTTTAAGTTAATACAGATTGAAAATATCTTTTCATCTAGTTAATTTACTTATTATTCAACATGCATCTGACATTGGGTCATATGATCCCAAAGATTTGTCAATTTATTTGTAGCAGCAGCATTTAGGAGAGAAGTGGACTTAATTGAAGTGCACGTGATTGATACAGTGACACATTTGTAGACTCTCAGGTCAAAATTTAATCCACTTTGATTTTTTCTGTGCCTATCTCGCTATACTCCATACAACACAATTTCCGACTACAGCATGTATGGCTTCCCCTATCTGTCAGTCATGGCGTCGTTGCCTGATTACCTCTGTGCCATGACTACCAATATTTCAAATTTGAATCTCCCTTTTCTATTAAATTTGGTGTGTTCTCTTTTCCTATGAGTGTGATGAGTGTTTGTAGGCAGCTTGCCAGAAACTATAACATTCTTCTGGGGCTTGGTTCCTGCCCCATTTCTCCCCCTCCCTCCTCCTTTAGCCGCCAAAACCCTTCAGATCTTCAACATTGAAATGAAGAGCAAGATGAAGGCACACACCATGACGGACGATGTTACCTTCTGGAAGTGGATCTCCCTTAACACAGTTGCTCTTGTGACTGACAATGCCGTCTACCACTGGAGCATGGAGGGCGACTCGCAGCCTGTAAAAGTCTTTGATCGCCATTCCAGCTTGGCGGGCTGCCAGATCATCAACTACCGCACTGATGCCAAGCAGAAATGGCTCCTGCTCATTGGTATCTCAGCCCAGGTAATTGGCTTGTTCATGTCTCTTGGTTTAATACCAAACCTATTGATTTCACTGGATTAGAAATATATCTTCTGAGACATGATCCCGCCACCATATGAATTGGCCTGTTTGCATTTATAAATAACCTCAGACACATAGTAGCTTTATCGTTGGTTAACCAGTTAATTTTTCACATACTAACACGTCCTGCTTTGCCTTTTTCAGCAAAATCGGGTGGTGGGAGCCATGCAGCTCTACTCTGTTGACAGAAAAGTGTCTCAGCCCATTGAAGGCCATGCTGCCAGCTTTGCCCAGTTCAAGATGGAGGGAAATTCTGAAGAGTCAACTTTGTTCTGCTTTGCCGTCAGAGGCCAAGCTGGAGGAAAGGTAACTGATGTTGATAACAGGGTAGAAACTGATGCCGTTGGCATTGTCCTTAGAAAACCTCCCTGACCGTGTTTCTCACTTGTGTTTTCTCTCTTTAACACAGTTGCACATCATTGAAGTGGGGACCCCACCAACTGGCAACCAACCATTCCCAAAGAAAGCTGTGGATGTGTTCTTCCCTCCAGAAGCCCAGAATGACTTCCCTGTGGCCATGCAGGTATGCAGATCTAATGAAGCACCCTTATATAGATTACCTGTGTCATCTGCACAGTGTGTTTACTCATGTAATTGATTTCATAGTGAATTATTGGTGTCAGGGACAACATTGTGGATCTTTGTTGTGTTGTTGATTTCTTTATTTTTCTAAATCATTCTTTGACAGATAAGCTCCAAGCAAGATGTGGTTTTCCTGATCACCAAATATGGCTACATCCACATGTATGACCTGGAGACAGGCACCTGCATCTACATGAACCGCATCAGTGGAGAGACCATCTTTGTCACCGCTCCACATGAGGCCACCTCAGGCATCATCGGGGTCAACAGGAAGGGACAGGTAAAAATGTCAACCAGTGCTCTCCACATGTGCTCAAGGAAATTACATTGATCCCTAGCACGGCTGCTGAGCCGTCTTAATGTCAGGATAAAGTTTTGGAAATTAAATCAAATATTCCTTCTAACCCCTATCACATAGCGGCAGTTTATTATTTACCTGTTACGTCATTCACCGTCACAGGTCCAATAAATCTGAAACTAAATGAATGTAGACAAGCACTGAATCAAACATCAGTATCTTCATGTGGGTAATAAAAACATCTCCTTGTTTGTCTGTCATTATCAGGCAGGCTCAGACTTTGCCAGGAGGCTTTATAAATAATCCAAAGTGTAGTGTTTCACACAGAGAGAGGGGAGAAGGTTGTGTCTTACTGCTTTTGTAAAGCTGAACCAGAAGGGAGAACTGGATCCAGCCAGCTGATAAATAATGTTCCAGCCAGGCCATACACCACATGAATTATTGAGTGGACAGAGGAAAGCTGATCTGAAGCAGTGACGGATCTCGCTGTATGCTGTGGCAGTGAAGTGCGTATGTGTGTGTGTACACACATCTCAGGCACACAAACACGTACATAGAGGCAGTGATCTAACAGATAATGGTCCACTGTCTAAGCCTCTCAGTGCCTCTAGTTGACTGGGTTGGTTACCAACAATATTGGTAACATGATGACAAGAAATATACGCATTACCACAATGCTGTTACTATGCATTTCTTTTAAGTCACTACTGGATTAAGAGCTCACATAAAAAAGCTAATCAGATGACTGGAAAATCAGAAATGAATTTTATGCGATGCTGTTTTTATTCTTAATTTACTTTGCTAAACAGAATAGTGAAGAAAACAGTGCAGCTGTATCTGGCTGGGAAGTTGAATATTTATTATTACAGTACTCATTGTCAAAATTATGTAAGAAAATCAACTAAAATGAACCTCACAATTCTATTTGAAGGGACTGACATGAAATTTATCTTTATTTACCAATTTGAACATAAGCTCTTTGGTGTCACTATTTGACACAATGGGGATTCATCTGACAAGTTGCTTCCATTCTACCTAAACTGATCCGTTTAGTTAGTAGCTTAGTTTTATTTTAATCCATTGAGCTTAGTTTAAAGTTGTTTTTTTTTTATTAGGAGCAATCTACGTCACAGTGCATTTTTGAGCGTTAGAACATCAGGTTCTGCGATACAGTGACTCAGACAGACAGTGTGAGTGTGCTACACCTGGCCTTCACCTTGACATGTAACGGTGATAGCTGTTGAGAAACTCTTGTACACAACCCAGAGAGGGACAGGGAAGAGGAAAGAGTGAGGGCAACAGAGCAAGAAAGAAATAAAGGGCCCACCACCTATTATCACATGATGTGTAGTGGGAGGCGCCGCCTGGTGCCTTCAATCCTCTTAGCGTTGGTCCTCTCATCCAATCATATCTCCACTTTATCTGCTACTTCTTCAGCACGACAGAGACATTGTGATGTTTTTTTTCCTGCTTTTCTACTGTGTGTGTTTCTGTGTGTGTCTGGACTAGTGTATCACTTGATACCGCTCATGTGTCATCTGATGCTTGGTGCTCTCTCGTTGAGAGTAGCTGTGTTGGCAGGATTTGCCTCTTTTCCATCAGACTCTAATCATTCATCCTATCAGTGTTAAAATGGTGAGATGCTGAAAGGTTTTGCTAAAAATATTTACAGCTCTGTATTTTTCGTCTCAAGCATTGACCCAGATAATAGTTTGGGTTTCTATAATCAGCAATTAAGCAGAAAATATTTAGCAAGCCTTGTGTCAGTGTTGAGTCCTTGCTTGTTTTCATTCTGATTCTCTGTTTATTGTCCCTGAATTTAGTTAAGTTTAACTTCAATCTAGACAATGTTCAATAGTTAATAGTGTATGGAGTCTGCTGGACACCGTTACTTGTTAAATTACACCTTTTCCTCTTTTCTGTCCATTTATGTTCAGTCTACCTCCAATTAGTCCTCTCACATTATAGTAAGTAAGTGACCCTGCTTTAGTGGCAGGAAGAATGAGGTCTATTCACCCGTGTTAAAAGCTGGAGCACTGACCTGCTGGGTGAGTTTGTAGAGGGGCCAACACTGGTAGTCTTTCTCCTTCAACCCCCCCTCCACTTTCCTCCACTCTGCTTTTTCATTCAACTTGTTCTCCTTTTCTCCGTCTCTGTTGCCAAACCAGTCACAAAAGCCATGCGTTACACTGACCCACTAATAATACATTTGCTTTCAGCAGCCTCAACCCAAAAGCCAGACAGACTTTAATGGAGTTTAATGCCCAAAGTTAAATTCAACTGAGCTTGCTCACTCTGCTAATCTCTGGCACAGAAAGTGAATTAGGAATGTGTTGATTTACGTCAGCGTGGCGTAGATTTATCTAAGATGAATGAAAAATAATAAACATCATCCATTACTTCCGATCCAGACTCTGCTCTCCTCCCTCTGAAGCTGTGTCAAAGTAGCCATGCAGAGTCTTGCTAAACATTATGAAGGAGGTGATAGAGGGTCATCACATTAGTCTCAGTTCAATTTAACGATTCATATATTATAGAAGCACTTGATAGCAGATAAAGAGTGAACAACCCCACTCCCCCCCCACAGGTCCTGTCCGTCTGCGTGGAAGAGGAAAACATCATCCCCTACATCACCAACGTCCTGCAGAACCCAGATCTGGCTCTCCGCTTGGCTGTCCGCAACAACCTCGCTGGTGCTGAAGAGCTCTTCGCACGCAAGTTCAACAACCTGTTTGCTGGGGGCAACTACTCTGAGGCTGCCAAAGTGGCTGCCAATGCACCGAAGGTACTCACCCTTCTAGCATGGGGTCGTAGACAATGGTCCAAACCTAAATGCGATATGAGATCCACTTGGTCGTTTATTGCAGGACTGTTGTATTCGATTACATGATATTAATAGACTTTTGTCATTGAGATCAGTTCTCACCTTCTGTTGACTTTTCCTCTCTCAGGGTATCCTGCGTACCCCAGACACCATCCGCCGTTTCCAGAGCGTTCCAACTCAGCCAGGCCAGACCTCCCCCCTGCTGCAGTACTTCGGTATCCTGTTGGACCAGGGCCAGCTCAACAAGTTTGAGTCCCTGGAGCTCTGCAGGCCTGTCCTCCAGCAGGGACGAAAGCAGCTACTGGAGAAGTGGCTGAAAGAAGACAAGGTATTGCAGATCTCAATCTCAGCTTCCACTCACAGGAAGAGCCTCTTCCTGAGGTGCCGGTTTGTTTACATGACTTTCCTATTATCTCGGATCATGTGAGATCTTTGTTATGTAAGGAATTTCTGAAGTTTCCCTGAGAAACTGTACATTTGGGTGGCTCAAAGCCGCTTTCATTTGTAAGCTACAGTGCTTGTAACCGAATGTTCACTTATTTTATGTTTAACATATTATGTTAAACGATAATATATGTGTTCATGCTTCATTTAGTCTGTCTTCACATACACATACGGTGGAAAATATCCCAGCACATCAAAATATAAACAGCTAAATCTTCTACAAATTAAAGGAATAGATTTTTAAATTGTTCTGATTTAGTTCCAGTGCTGATGATACTTGTCCTACTTTTCAGCTGGAGTGTTCTGAGGAACTTGGTGACCTGGTGAAGGCAGTGGATCCTACCTTGGCTCTCAGTGTCTACCTGAGGGCCAACGTCCCCAATAAGGTCATTCAGTGCTTTGCGGAGACTGGACAGTTCCCTAAGATCGTCCTGTACGCTAAGAAGGTATGTTTGTCTGTCTCAGATGCTATTTGAGCTCATTTAGTTCTGATAATTCCCAAATGAATGTAGTGCACCCAGGAATCCTGTTGAATCCTGTCAGTTACATCATTAGATTTAAACAATGGATTTAAAACAATGTTTATTTTCCAGGTGGGCTACACTCCAGACTGGATCTTCCTGCTGAGGAATGTGATGCGAATCAACCCAGAACAAGGCCTGCAGTTTGCCCAGATGCTGGTCCAGGATGAAGAGCCACTGGCTGACATCACACAGGTCAGAGGAAAAGAGTGGTTCATTAAGACTCTATTAAGTACTTCCAAATTATTAATAATAAAGTTTGGCTGTGTCATGATATCATTGGTAAAGATCACAGCATTTAAACTTCATTCTTGTTTAAACATTGTCCTGCAGCTGAGGTTTAGTTGGGTTGGGTTTTGAGCTCAGACCTGACTTTTCAATTGAGACTGAAAGAAAACTTTGTGACTTTTGCAAGTTTACAAGTCTGATTGGACAAAGTATTTGATACATGACCTGCAAACATCTGTGAAGCTCAGCGATCCTGTGGCATGAAGGAAATGCACGTTCTGCTTTGCTTCCTGCCACTGCAGACTTTCTGCACTGTAAATGTCAACTGCTGACACAGCTCTCACTGTTGCCTAAAGTGCTGTACTGGCAGGTAACAAGAATTGTACGAATAAAACGCATTGCATCAGAGGCCTCCTTCGATCGCTGGGAGAGGAATTGTCGTATTCAGCCAACCCACACTTTACATTGTTATCTTTGATGACTGTGTGACTGGCATTCGTGTTGATGGGATGTATTTTCTACTAGGGGCTACAATGCAGTTTTATTTGATTTAGTAATAATAAATAAATAAATATTCTCATGGGGCTTGCAGCAGGTACACAAATATGCTATCTCTTTCACTATGCAGTTGTGTGACAATATGTCTGTGTGCTTCTCCAGATCGTGGATGTGTTCATGGAGTACAACCTGATCCAGCAGTGCACCTCGTTCCTCCTGGATGCTTTAAAGAACAACAGACCCTCAGAAGGACCACTGCAGACTCGCCTGCTGGAAATGAACCTCATGCATGCGCCACAGGTGGACATATGTTCATATACTCTAAAATGAATTCAATAAATAAAGCTGAAAACTGTTTTTTCATTTTTCTAACTAACTCATTGTTTCATGTCATGGCTGCAGGTTGCTGATGCGATCCTAGGCAACCAGATGTTCACAAACTACGATCGTGCCCACATCGCTCAGCTGTGTGAGAAGGCTGGACTCCTGCAAAGAGCCCTGGAGCACTACACCGACCTGTACGACATCAAGCGCGCTGTGGTGCACACACACCTGCTGAACCCCGAGGTAGGCTTCAGTTACAGACTGAAGGAAATTAAATTAAAATTGGTTGTTAGTCGCACTGAATCAACTTCAGTGCATGTTGTTCAACACAGTAACATTTCCTCCTGCACTTCCAGTGGCTGGTGAACTTCTTCGGCTCTCTGTCAGTGGAAGACTCTCTGGAGTGCCTCAGGGCCATGTTGTCAGCCAACATCCGCCAGAACCTGCAGATCTGTGTTCAGGTGGCCTCCAAGTACCATGAGCAGCTCACCACACAGGCTCTCACTGAGCTCTTCGAGTCCTTCAAGAGCTTTGAAGGTGAGATTTCAAACATCATGAAGGCGTGCCGCTTTGTTTAAAATTATTTTTTGTGAAAAAAGTAAGCTGCAATATGTAATATGGGTCAGTGCGTTTCTATGTTCAGGCTACATGGTAATGTCTGTCAGTTTGATTTACGCAGCCATTCCCTGTGACACATGAACTTGGACAGATGTCACCTACCTTTCAATTAGACAAGTAGGTCAGAGCAGAGAGGACAATCAATGGATTGTTCAAAGTGTCCTGGAGGTGAATTAGTGCAGCTCTTATATTATTACCGCAACAATGGAGCATAAAGGTTAATGTAGCCATTTAGGATGAAGAAGTCTGCTGTTATGGAGCTACAGTTTAATGTTGATGTAGATTTTTTCAGGATGCATTACTGAATCCATAATTTTTTTCATTAGATCATTAGATTGGAGCTCTAGAAGTGCGCCTTGTTTTAAAGCTTTATATAACCGACTCTTTGTTTCTTAGGTTTGTTCTACTTCCTGGGCTCTATTGTGAACTTCAGTCAGGACCCTGAAGTTCACTTCAAATACATCCAAGCTGCCTGCAAGACAGGCCAGATCAAAGAGGTGGAGAGGATCTGTAGAGAGAGCAACTGCTACGACCCTGAACGTGTCAAGAACTTCCTCAAGGTGAAGCCACAGAGACACTGACATTAAACAACTCCTCTCTTCCTTCCTATCCGCTCATTTCTTTAAATTCTTTTTCCCTCTCTTTATTTCTGTCCGTATCTTTCTGAGCCTAGTCTACTCTTAGGTTTTATTTGTTGTTTTATTTGTTTTTTCTTGGTCTAATCTTATTGGTCGTGAGACAAAACTTTGGTAAGGTGCAACTTTGGAACCCCAGTTTCCATCTGTCTAGTTACTCTTGCTACATGTTATTACAAGACAAACTTCCCAGATTAAAATATTGACCCTTCTTATAGACACGAAAATATTAACTATGGCCAGAATATCCCCATAAATTTGCCTGTATTGGTTTAAATGTGCAACAAAACCTTCCTGATGGCAGTCAATTATCTTTTGTGTTTTTCCCCTTTGTCTTTGCAATGGCAGGACATTCATCAGGTAAACCTATCTCTCCTCACAGTAGAGGACTCATCCTATTTCTTTTTTCTTTCACCCCTAACCATAAACTTTAGGTACAGGATTGAAACTGGGATTTGTATGGAGGCGTAAACTCTGTGCTCATATATCACAATCCATAGTCACATCCACTGATGTGTAGTGGTGCTCTTGAAGCTTGACAAAGCCCCGGCCATTTATTGGATGTTTTGTGTGTGACTAATAAATGCTGGAAAAGTTGGGGCCCTGTACTCCATATTTAAGAACTATTAAAACATCCAGACTGTGTAGTCCTGTAATAGGAGCCTGTAGTCGACACAGCATGTTCTACTGTTATATTGACAAGGTGCACAATCCCAGTTTGTTAATCCTGTATAGGTGTGGATGGCAGAAGCGCAGAGAACTAGTGGTCAGTGCTGCATAATTGTGACCGGACAAGTTGTAGCTCTCTGTCTGTTCATAAGTAAGAAATCTATTTAGGATATCTACAGATCTTTAAAGAGAAGCTCACCAATTTTGTATCAAACCATTTTCCTCCAAAAATGTGGTGTCCATTTGTTGTAGTAGCAAACCTTTGTTTTGTTTCCCCCTTTGATATTGTATCGTGTAAGTTTGATGGTTGACGTAGCTGGAAATTACAGACTTTACTTTAATCTTTACAGACTTTACTTTACTGTAATTTAATCTTCAATGATTCTGATCAGTTACATTTACCACATAGACTTTACACAAGTGAGTATCCCAGCTACCAACAATATAGTCATTACTGCAACAAGTGAAATAAAAGTCTGAGTTCAAAGAGCAGTAGTAGAAGAATCACCAACCCTGGGGCATCAGGTGTGCTGGATGTTTTGTGTCTTATGTAGAGCTGTTGGTCTGAAGTCTCTCTCCCTCTACTCTGTGTGATAAACAGGAAGCCAAACTCACCGACCAGCTGCCGCTCATCATCGTCTGTGACCGCTTTGACTTTGTCCACGACCTGGTCCTCTACTTGTACCGCAACAACCTGCAGAAGTACATTGAGATCTACGTTCAGAAGGTACAGCTCCCCACAGAGAGATACAAACCACTGTTACAGAGCATCCTAACATCACAGACAAAAGCTCATGAGACTGAATGATCGTGTTTCAGGTGAATCCAAGCCGTCTGCCTGTTGTGGTTGGTGGTCTCTTGGACGTCGACTGCTCAGAGGATGTAATCAAGAGCCTGATCCTGGTTGTCAGGGGACAGTTCTCCACTGATGAACTGGTTGCTGAGGTGGAAAAGAGGAACAGGTATTGTACTCTTCCCTCTAATTGCTTCAGGCAGTGCATAGTGATGACAATTCATTTAAAGTAACTTATTACAGTAACCTGTATTCAAGGCAGCAAACTAATTCCACAGTGGACAACAATGTCTATCGATTCTCTCCAATATTGTATTTAATTTGTACTACGCCACATTGGCTCTTTGTTTAACAGACTGAAGCTGCTGTTGCCCTGGCTGGAGTCACGTATCCATGAAGGCTGCGAGGAACCTGCCACCCATAACGCCCTGGCCAAGATCTACATCGACAGCAACAACAACCCTGAACGTTTCCTGCGGGAAAACCCGTACTATGACAGCCGCGTGGTGGGGAAGTACTGCGAGAAGAGAGACCCACATCTGGCCTGTGTGGCCTATGAGAGAGGACAGTGCGACCAGGAGCTCATCAATGTGAGTTTTTTTCCACCTGCCTCTCACTATGAATCTAAATGACTTAATTTCAATCAACATTTGTGTCATTTAACTTGCTTTACAATTGTTTTTCTTTTCCCATCAGGTCTGCAATGAGAACTCCCTGTTTAAGAGCCTGTCTCGCTACCTGGTGCGTCGCAAGGACCCTGATCTGTGGGCTAGCGTGCTGCTGGAGAGCAACCCCTACAGACGACCACTGATTGACCAGGTAATGTATACATGAAGGAAGTTTCATCTCATTCACTGCAGGTGACCGGAGCTTTTCTAAACTTCTCATCCCTTGTATGCTTCCAGGTGGTGCAGACCGCACTGTCTGAAACCCAGGACCCAGAGGAGGTGTCAGTCACAGTCAAGGCCTTCATGACTGCAGATCTGCCTAATGAGCTCATTGAGCTGCTGGAGAAGATTGTCCTGGACAACTCTGTCTTCAGCGAACACAGGTGTTTATCAGTAATATATTGTTTTTTTTGCTGTTGCTGATGATTGTAAAATTAAAGTGTACTTAGTGCTGTATCTTCTCTTTCCCACAGAAATCTGCAGAATCTGCTGATCCTGACAGCGATCAAAGCCGACCGCACTCGCGTGATGGAGTACATCAGCAGACTAGACAACTATGATGCTCCTGATATCGCCAACATTGCCATCAGCAATGAGCTCTTCGAGGAGGCCTTTGCCATCTTTAAGAAGTTTGATGTCAACACCTCTGCTGTACAGGTCAGTCATTGGCTCTTAAACAGCTAGCCTAACACCACATTGACTGAAGACTTGTTGATCGTTCATGTTTTTTTTCCTCTATTCTCTCAGGTGCTGATCGAGCATATTGGCAACCTGGACCGGGCCTATGAGTTTGCAGAACGCTGCAATGAGCCTGCTGTGTGGAGCCAGCTGGCTAAGGCTCAGCTACAGAAGGGTCTGGTGAAGGAAGCCATTGACTCCTACATCAAAGCTGATGACCCATCTGCATACATGGAGGTGGTGCAGGCTGCTGATAAGAGTGGTAAGAAGACTTCCTGAACTCAAGCAAGAAAAGATGGGGAAAAGAGCATCAGTCCTGACCCAAGCTTTATTTAAGAACATAGTAATGATATTCAGTTTCTCAACTACTAACTGTATATTTTTTGAGAGGTATTTCCTAAACTGTGCAAAGCACAGTGGGAAAGAATATAACCTGATCTAATGTTACTTGATCAATCACTATGAACAGAAGGCAGGGTGTCAGAGCCACTTCGATTGAAATCAATCAATACAGAACACATCAGCTGAGTTGTGAAGTTCGTCGGTTTTGTCTTCTCTGGGTGTTTGCTGGCAGTTGCAGCAAGTGCAGCAATTCTTTACTGAATGTAGACACCATCAGCATAAAATACAGTTAAGCAGTATTCCGCATTTACTAATAAAAAAAGAAAGTGTTTATTGTTGGAAAAACATTCCAACAGCTTGATGTACCTGTTCATATCTTTGTGTTTCAGGTAACTGGGAGGACTTGGTCAAATTCCTTCAGATGGCTCGTAAGAAGGCCCGTGAGTCCTACGTTGAAACAGAGCTCATCTTTGCCCTGGCCAAAACCAATCGCCTGGCAGAACTGGAAGAATTCATCAACGGACCTAACAACGCTCACATCCAGCAGGTTGGCGTCACTCCCACAAATCCTTCTGTAAATTAGTTGTCAGGTCAACAAAATGGAACCGTCATTTTTGAATCTATTTCTGTGTCCGTAGGTTGGTGACCGCTGTTACGATGAGAAAATGTATGAGGCCGCAAAGCTCCTGTACAACAACGTCTCCAACTTTGGTCGCCTGGCTTCAACCCTGGTGCACCTCGGTGAGTACCAGGCTGCTGTGGACGGCGCCCGTAAGGCCAACAGCACCCGCACCTGGAAGGAGGTGTGTTTCGCCTGCGTGGATGGAAAAGAGTTCAGACTGGCCCAGATGTGTGGTCTCCACATTGTGGTGCACGCGGACGAGCTGGAGGAGCTGATCAACTACTACCAGGTAAGATGGAAATGAAGATGTTGCCACGTCAAAAATTTCATCCGCATTCATAAAAAGCACATTTACCAAATTCCATCCTCCCTCTTCTGTCTCAGGACCGTGGTTACTTTGAGGAGCTGATTACCATGCTGGAGGCTGCTCTGGGCCTGGAGCGCGCTCACATGGGCATGTTCACAGAGCTGGCCATCCTCTACTCCAAGTTCAAACCCCAGAAGATGAGGGAGCATCTGGAGCTCTTCTGGTCCAGAGTTAACATCCCAAAAGTCCTGAGAGCAGCGGAGCAGGCTCACCTCTGGGCTGAGCTGGTCTTCCTGTATGACAAGTACGAGGAGTATGACAACGCCATCATCACAATGATGAACCACCCAACAGATGCCTGGAAAGAAGGACAGTTCAAAGATATCATCACTAAGGTACAGTTGGATTTGACATTTTTTGACAAAAAATAATTATTTGTGTGTTTTAACAGATTCATAATTAACTTCTGTGACAGAAATACTTCTGTCACACAAGTATTACATGATCTTGTTTCTAAGACTTTGTTTTCATTTGTACCCTGTGTAGGTGGCCAATGTGGAGCTCTACTACAAAGCCATCCAGTTCTATCTGGAGTTTAAGCCCTTGTTACTGAATGATTTGCTCATAGTGCTTTCCCCCAGACTGGACCACTCCCGTGCTGTCAACTTCTTCAGCAAGGTACATGTTGATCCCTTTCAGGAACAAAGAAGCAGTGTGATTCGATTGTTTTCTGTGTGACTGGATTGAGATGATAATTGTACATGTGTGCTCACAGGTGAAACAGCTGCCTCTGGTCAAACCCTACCTGCGATCAGTACAGAACCACAACAACAAATCAGTCAATGAAGCACTTAACAACCTCTTCATCACAGAGGAGGACTATCAGGTAAGTGTGCTTAGACAGTGCCACCATATTATATTGAGTCTTTTTCTATCCAAAATCCACAATTTAATTAATAAGTTTAATCTAATATTTATGTTGGTCATTTTAGGCACTTAGGACATCAATAGATGCCTATGACAACTTTGACAACATCTCGCTGGCCCAGCGCTTGGAGAAGCACGAGCTGATTGAGTTCAGGAGAATCGCTGCCTACCTCTTCAAGGGCAACAACCGCTGGAAACAGAGTGTGGAACTCTGCAAGAAGGACAAGCTCTATAAGGTATGTCTCTTCATTTTTAATAACATTTTCTTGTACCATTACCTACCATGCGAGTACGTTTTGTGTTCAACTACTGAATTTAACTGAGGGCATTCCTCAATGTGTCCACGCTGTGTCTTGTTTACAGGATGCCATGCAGTACGCGTCAGAGTCCAAGGACACAGAGCTGGCAGAGGAGCTGCTGTCCTGGTTCTTACAGGAGAACAAGAGGGAGTGTTTTGCCGCCTGCCTGTTTACCTGCTATGACCTGCTGCGGCCTGATGTGGTACTTGAGACCGCCTGGAGGCACAACATCATGGACTTTTCTATGCCATACTTCATTCAGGTCATGAGGGAGTACCTCAGCAAGGTGGGTCAACAGTGTTCTTTTCAGGCTGGAGTTAAGTGAACTGAGGTTATGTAGCTGTGTCAGTACCGTCATCTGTCAGAGAGGATCACTTTATCACATTATTGAGCATGTTCAGAATCTGTTCCAACTTCCATTAACCATCTTCTTAGTCTGCTTCTTTTGCCAGTTTTCCGGGGAATTACGGGGGAATCTTTTTAATTTTCTTCTTCTGTGCTGCGCCTCTTGTCTTCCAGGTTGATGAAGTTAAAGAACAGGTGAAAGTTAAAAGCTCTGTTTGTGATCTCAGAGTATTTAACTCAGAAGACTGCAGCCTTGAGTGTGCATGGTTTTAGCTGTATCATGCATTACACTTTTACTTTGACACAGTCACTGAGATCTCCCAGGCTGACACATTGTAACTGTAGGGCAGCAATGTTGAGCTGCAGTCTCTAACAAAAACTGTAGCAGTCTGCAGTAAGGATAGGGGACTGGAGATTATCAGTTCACTACATTGATATTATTCACTGATTGCTACATGCATTAACCGACATGCTGTAATCAGTTGTCAGAAAAACAGTTGCTGTGTAAGAAATGTGGATACGTAGCCAGCCCTCTCTGTACATGATCTGGACATGAGGCACGTTGTGTCAGTTGTTAAGTAACCACAGTTTGCCCTCATCCTTTATTTTAAAGAAGCATGACCCTAAAGCAGACTGCAACAGATATTTTAATGCATTGTCTACTTAGCAGGGTTGTTTGAGAAAATGCACTGAGCCTAATAGCTTTTAATCATGGTGGTTTTTACATTCATAGAAATGTCAACCCACAGTGTCGACCTCTGGGGCTAAAAAAAGGATTGGAAATTATCTGTTACGATGTGTAGAAGTGCGTTTTCTCACAATTAATTACACTGCACTACTATATGAAGCTGTATGTTTTTTTTAAAGGTTGATGTGTTTTGATATATTAGCTGTTTACTGGAACAAGCATGTGTTAAACATGTATTGCAGCAGGCTGTCGGTCTTGCCTGGCTTCCTGTAGAAAGTCTTGAACTGTAGGACACTCCTGGCCTGAGACTCACCTTCCTCCCAAACTACATGTCAGTGCTGCAGCCTGCAGTATAACACGGAGCATGGGACAGTGAAGCTTGATTGAAACGTGTGGAAAGAGCTGAAATGAAAAAGCTGTACATATTGTTCATCCGAAGAGGCATGGAGAGAATGAATGAGTGAATGATAACTGCATATGTTTAGTGCACTGCTGAGCAAGCTCTGACTTTGAATCTGCATCCAGGTGCTGCTGCTGCTTCTCCCTGAGGAGATGATATGAACATGTTGTGTATTTGCTGCATCTGACTTTGCTGCCAGTTCTTTTTTTTCTGCTTTTGAAGAACTGACCCCTTTTATTACTGTCAAACAAACCACTCACAGGTCTTACATAACAAATAAAGGGATTAGATTATCTTCATTTTTTTTCTTTTCTTACTTCTTTTCATTACTGTAAGTGTTGTATTTTAGACATATTGTTTTCTGTTGCTTTTAAGTACTAATACTGCAACTGAAAATATCTGGTTCATTCACCTTAGTAAATTGTCTTGTTTCCGTCAGTTTGGTTTTATTTTGTTCTGCATTTGAGTGAATCTCCTCAGATTAGTGACTCACATGATCTTAACAGAAGTTGAATAATACTGAACATGTAACCGTTTCATTTTTTAATTTATAACTCATTGATGTTGTTTACTTAATAGTGACATGGCTATGCTCTTAATGCATTTTTTCCTTTGCCCTGCAGGTAGATAAACTAGAAACCTCAGAGTCCCTAAGGAAAGAGGAGGAGCAGGCAACAGAGACACAACCTATCGTCTATGGTAACAGTCCTCTAATGACATCAATGTCCATTTCACTGTGATCAAATGCAAAAGGCAACAGCCTTTTTTCCATGAGACGCTTTTTGGTTCATGAATTATGCAGAGTTTCCTGTTATCCCTGAGCTTTAACTGCTTTTAAAACACAACAATAGCCCAGGAAAACTTCAAATAACAATCATGCAACATGTAATTTTTAATGCTCCATAGGGCTCGTTAGTGCTGATGGTTATTTTTGTTGCCAAAATGTGTGTTTTTTTTTTGTTTTTTTTTTTTTTTACTGAGAACTTACTGAGTACTTGTTGCATATATCCACCAAGTAAAAAAATAAAGAAAAAGATAATACAATTGTCATAAAAGGTCACCAAAAAGACAGACAAGTCCAGACAATCGTGTCTTCATACACATCTCATCACCCATAAGAAAACGATGGAGAAACTAATATGCAGGACCTTTGAGGATGGCGTTCAGGGAGGGAAGGTTTGATACAATAAATAATATCAGGGAGTTTTAGAAATGTGTCTTGGTCAAGACAAGAGAAGGCACAGTGACCAAATCTGTTTTGCATTAAAAACTGTAGCTTTAAATATATTCAAACAGACCAGTTGCATGTGTAAACCTCTGGTTATGTCTTGCAGGCACACCCCAGCTGATGCTGACAGCAGGCCCCAGCGTACCTGTGGCCCCTCAGCAACCTTATGGCTATGGCTACCAGGCACCTGCAGGATACGGTCAGCCAGCAGCTCAGCCAGGCTTTGGCTACGGCATGTAAAGACCCCTCCCCCTCATCTCCACACGCAGGCTGGAGCTACCATCCATCCATGTCCCACCAGTCCTTCACCAGACCATTTCTGTCTCTCTGCCCTCTGCAGGGAGCTCAGGAGAATACAGACAAACCTTTTTGTTCTTTTATTATTATAATTTTTTTTTTTTTTTTTACTGTTTCTTCCCCTTTTTAAACTGTCATGAAGGACTATTTCTGTTGTCAAAAGAAAAGATTCAATCAGATTAATTTTCTCACATTCCGTATTGACTAGATTAATTTTTCTTTTGTCTATTTTATTTGAATGGGAAATGGTTTATGTACAATGGGGGGCTTGTGGGAAGAGCTAGTCCTCTTCTCAGTTAAAAAAAAAAAAAAGGTCTGTTGTGAAGCATCTGATTTGCACTCTGTAGTGAGAAGAAATTAATGTAGAACCTCTTCCTTTTGATGTGTGTGAGCAGCTTCTTCTGTCCAACTGTAAAATGCATTTAATTATTGTATATTCAGACACAAAAACTGCTGCGATGTTCTTCTATATTTGAACATGAGACTGCCGCTCCCATGACCACAGTCCTGAAACACTACGCCGTACTTGTCAAAATCCCTGCACTCACACTTCAGGACTACTTCTTGAAGAAAACCAGAGAGAGTATTTTACATACGATTTTCAGGAAAGTTTGTGTCTTTCCAGCAAAGCCTATGCAGGACACTCCAAACAAATCTGCAGTCAGATGAGATTGCCATGTGCTTTAAATACTGATCGAACATGGGACCATTCCACCTCAGGAGGGACTGCAGACTTGTTTGTGTTTGACAAACATGCCCCATGGCCCCCCCCCCTCGTTATGCTGCAGTTTGTTTCTGCCGAATATCATTTTAGGCCACTTTTATTGAGTGATTGGGAGAGAATTTTCAAACTTATTTCTCCTCACATCCTGGGTTGCCTTTAACCTTTTTCAGTTCACCTACTCATCCAGTTCAAAACCCGTATCACAGACTTGGCGGTAATTTGAAGTTTTTATCAAAGGCTTGCGTGTATACATGAAATCAATCGTTAACTCCTTTGAACTTATATTCTTATCTGAAATTACCTTAGATTTAAATTGTGCACTTAAGATACTTGATTGTGCATAATCAGGATTATAATGAATGAAACAGCGGTTTTGTTTTCCACATAACAATAAAGGCTTCTTGTTTGTCAAGAACAGTCTGATTGTGTCTTACATATACTGCTGTGTAGCTTTTCATCACAATCAATTTACTGCTCAGCCAGTTCCCAAAAAAGCGAAGTGATGCCCTGGTTCTAAGGGGAATAATAAGTGATGATCAGAACAATCATAGGCTATAAAGTGTATGAAAGAGATCCTGTTTGTAGTCCAACTTAACATTGTACACAACAATAATGACTTCTCCATTTCCAAACACAGGGTATCAGTGTTTCTACTGGCTGCTCATACATATTTGCAGGGCAAAGATGGAAGTCTACGAGAGCCAAATGAGAGAGCACAGGAAACACTTCATTGATTTTTGTATAGGTTTCAGTTAAAGTGAATGGGGGAGTACACCAGTAGCACAATACCTTAAAACCACTTCTCTGAGTTCACTCACACAGAGAATTTAAAGATTAAGTTTTGTCTATTCCACTGACTCTACTGTATCTTTACAAACAGTCATCAACTTATTGTGATACAGTTCACATCTTGTACTGTTGATTCAGTGGGTTCTAAGGTTGTGCTGTGGTGTTTGATTTTAGTCTACTGTCACATGTTCTTGTTACCCTGTGCAATGTCTATCTCAGTATATTCATACAATTTCAACAATGAAATATAAGAATGAATGAATGTTGTTCTAGCACCCTCTGATGGTACAAAGCAGAAGGTGCTACATGTAAAGCAGACTGGGCAGAAGTCTGGTCTGGTGAGTTGCTACTGATATTCAAGTATCTTGATAGTAGGAAGATGACTTAATGTGGATACACACAAAAAGACTTTAAGATATATAAGTAGGCTGGAACTATAGTGAAGCATTTAAGGCCAGGACAACAGTTAAGATCATCCATTGATTTATATCAAATCCCAAATGACTTTCACTCACATTACAATATCGATTTTACATCTTTAACATTAAAGCATCTCTTCAGCTGCAATGCAAAGTCATGTTGCATTAAATTTGATTGCAGTGATCTCCAATGTATCCTCGAGTATTAAATGCTTAAAATAAAAAGGATGACTTGTCTAATTTGACTATTTTGTACAGGATTTTTTACCATTGAACACAGTTCTGATTAAGTTAATGCCAACAAAATTGACATCAAATTACTGCTTAGCTCTATTTATCCCTGACAGTTCTAGACTTTCATGTTTACTGTGAGTATCTTGTCTTCATATATTGGGCAATAGCAGACTAGAGTAGAGGTCGTTAATGCCACCATTACAGAGTTATACACATTAGCTATTACCGCAATCCAAGACTCAACTGGTGTCTAATACAATGGCCAATAAGAGCACAAAACCCCCAAATTGCAATAAATTCAAGTAGTTGGTGAAGCGGAGTCATTTGTCCATATACAAAAATATAAACTCAAAGTCACTCAAGGCTGCATCTCTAATAGAGCTTCAAGTCTCCAGTGACACTATCAATCAGATCAGCTGGACCTGGACCGATACCGAGCACAGTGCGTGACCCAGGTGCAATTTGTGTCCTTCCTGCATCCTGGATCAGACTGACAGGAAGGCCCACTTCTTTGGCGTGACCCAGCAGATCAATGAGGGTGTCCTCATCAGGGGCCTTCACCACCACCTTGGGCTGGCCACAGTACTCCCACTGTTTGAGCAGCTCGGGGTTCCTCCTCTGGACCTGTTTGTAAGCTGACACAGCAGCGTGGGAACACTGTGCAGCAACTTTTCCTTTGCCCATCTTCAGGTCGTTACGGACCACCAGAATCATCTTGAACTCGCCTCCTTCTCCCATCACACTTGCCTCACTGCTGCCGTTCCCCACTGCTGCCACCAGGTTTTTGGATGCAGAGCCAAATCGTCCCCGGAGGTGCCAACCAAGGAGGAGCCCGCAGCCCAGTCCTGCTACTACACCCAAACCCAACGGACCATACAGCAAATCCATGTTTACACCTGCAAAAACAACAAAGAGGTCACAAATCTGCACCTGTGATACAATTTGACACAACATCATCACTTGAGTGTTAATATTAAATTCCTGACCGTAAAAACAACAGCTAAAGAACAATCTCACCTCGCGGTCCATTTAGTAATTGTTCTGGAACTATCTTCTCCAGTTGTCATGGAAACATACGGTAAATCAACTCACAACTGAAATTCCACTTTGTATTTAATGGTTTTGGTTTAAATTTAACATTGGTGTTCAATTAGAGAAGCTGAAGAAGAAGCATTATTTAACTGTAGTCTTTAAAAAGGGAGTTGTTAGTTACAAGCATTCTACTCTCAGAAGTGACTAAACTTATGATTTCGTGTTTGATCAGCGTCTAATACGGTTTCTACTTAACTGGTTAAATATACTGAGTATACCTGTAATAACTCTCGCTAGAATAATACACACAGTTAAATTTGTCAGTACATCAGGGATTCAACGACAAGTTCATAGGCTAGCAAGCTAACAAACTTTAAATGTGAAACTAGCCTGGTTAACACTAGCTTCCTGGCTAGAAGTAAGACCGATCATTCTCCAAAACAACGCTTCAGTACAGAAAATATTACTTCGAACTACAAACAGAATAATCTAAACTAAAAAGGTGCAACACAATTCATTTGTATTCGGTAACGCCGGTTTCATCTCGTACCTGTAGGTCTGTTCAGCATGCTGTCGGCGCGAATGACGCTTCAACTAGTTTGGCTTATTGTCGCTTGGTGATGACGTCATAAGCGCACGCCGTTTAAAAAAAAGTCTTCAACATTAACCATTTACTGTAAAAGAAAATGTGTGTGTGTATGTGTGTATGGCATTATTGTCAGCAGCTGCCATAGACAGGTTATAAAGTTAAGCCAAAGACATGACTGCAATTCAATGCAAAGTTAATGCAGTGCCTTAACATGTAAGAACATGTAAATTGGTGGCCCGCTAGGGTATATCAATTCAAATTCCCATATCTCATTCAAAAAGTATCAACTTCTATCATGAAACCTTAAATAAATACATTGTGCCATTTTGGCATCACTTGTTAAATCCCTTTCCTTCTAAAAATGACAAATTGACAAAATGACAAGACTCGAACACAGGTGTGTTAGGGGTGTGCCTTGTTTAACTGAGTTGTGGTAAAGAGCGTCATTCAGCCAGTCGCTACACATCCTCCCTATTGTCAGTCTCTTTGTGAAAAAAATATTTTTTGACCAAAAAAGTTGAAATGATGAAAACAAGTAATGTTCAGATTCAGATAATATGATGTGAATGATTTGTGAAACAACTAAAGAAAGAGAGGGCAGAGAGTTTAGGGCAGTATTTTCAGGTATGGGCTGGGTACTGCACTAACTGCAATGTACTAGCACACTCTAGTGGTTTTATGTGGAAGATCCAAGACTGTTTTACAAAATAATAAACAAGGACGCAGTCTGTGTATGCTCCAAATCCTTCTGTGGCTGTGTTGTCTACCAAAGACTACAAATAATATTTTGTCAATGTTGCTCAATAATTGTGTTAATTGTAGTATAAACAAAACAAAAAATAAACACTGTAATATAGCACATCTCTAACAAACCATCATCAACGCTGACTAAGTCTAGACAGAGAGATCATCAAACTTTGACCTTTGACAAATTTGAGGTGTTACGAGCTTCAGAAGTTCACATATGAGAGACAGTTTATGCTGGTGTCTCCTGGTGTCTTCAAAAAAGGAAGAGAAGTAAAATGAAATCTATTCTGAAAACAGAAAGACATCAGAGCTGTAGTTTCCCGGAGACAGCTTTGACGTCAGCTGGAAGAGGCTCTGTGGTCTGATGAGACCAACACTGAGCTTTTAGGACGTCAAGCAAATCACCATGTTTGGTTTAACCCAGACACTGTACATCATTATCATACCACTTCCACTGGGAAGGGCTCGAAAATGACACTGTCAAACAAATAAAGGAATGGTTAAAAATGATGATCACAAAGTTAGGGATAAGACTACATGTCATATTATGATTTGACAATTACAGGCATATAGAAATACATGAAGAAAGAAGACCAATTACAATATTAAATAGCTACAAAGATACACTTAATCAAAGTAACTGACAGAGAGAGAATGTGCAGCTGCCATAAACAGGATATAAAGTTAAGCCAAAGACATGACTGCAAATTAAAGCCAATACAGTGGCTTAACATGTAAGACCATTGGTGGCCCGCTAGGGTCATATCTCATTCAAAAAGTATCAACTTCTATCATGAAATCCTAAATCAATAAACTGTGCCATTTAGGCATCACTCGTTAAATCTCTGTCCTTCTGAAAATGACAAATTCAGACCTTAAGACCTGGAGGACAGGTGTGTTTGGGGGTGTGCCTTATCTGAGTCGTGGTGAAGAGCGTCATTAAACCGGTCGCTACACATCATCTGACAGTTTTATCCGTTTGATTGTTTGTTGTAATCTATCTGTCTTCAGTTTGTCATAATTATCTATTGTACCTCAATGACTAACAGACCCTGAAGGGATGCTGATATCCACGTTTTCGGTAAGCAAATGTTCGTTTTATTGAGGTTTTCCAGTTTTGCATAATGTGCCCTTTGCAAGTTGGTGCAGGTAATTAAGTACAGTAGGTTGCACCTTGTTAACATCGATAGCTAGCTAGTGCTAATGTTAGCGTTAGCGGTGGCTATGCTAATGGTAAGTGGGCTGTAAACCCGTGGTTGCGACTTAAATAGAGTCCCCACAAATGGCAAAGATAAAACAATGATAAATTAAGTTTAAGAATAGCACAAATTGAGTAATAAACGGAAATTATTCTGTGGTGTTAGTTCTACAACAATTTCTAAAAAAAAAAAAAATTTGCTAACAGGCGTTAGCAAACATTAGCCACCACACGCTAGTCACTGGCCTTACCAGACCGAGTAGGACTGAACGAAGCGAGCTGAATCATTTTAAGTCACACAGTCATAAGTTGACAAATTAACTTTCTATAGCAGCTGTAGAATGATAGCTTTTACATGAGCTTTTAATTAATTTATTATTTTAGTTTAATTTAGTGCTCGAGGTAATGTTAGTTCCATTTCGGCTAAACTGTGGTTAACGTTACTGGAGGTTGGAGGAGGAAGCTCCTGGAGTGGGATATATTACAAAGGTGCAGGTCAGGTTTGAGGTTCTTTCCTTTCATCCACAGGTTTTTTCACTTCTCACAGTCCTGGGCATTTCACATAATGTGGGTCGCTAACACTTTGAGATTTGTTGAGGTTTGTTGAAGTTCTCGTTGACTTGTCTGCAGAAGGACGGTGAAATATCACTGCTTTTATTTCTCGAGACTCTGTGACTGTGTCTTCCCCAGTTTATGTTTTCCAAATGGTTAACATTATCAACCTACAATGGTACTACTTTGATGAATGTGCCATTTGTGCGGCTAAGCAGTGTTGAAGATCATATGAAATATTGTAACTTGTATGAGGATTTTGAATTTACTTCCAGTGTTTATCTTCCAGAGACTTTGTTCAGCTGTAGGAGCAGTAACTACGGTTGAGGGAGAAATTCAGAGGAGGATGCTGGGAAATTAACAGCAGCTAAATGCCTTTCTTTTGAGCTGTAACTGTTTTTTTTTCTTCTAGAATCCTGTTAACTTCATTGGCATTTATCCAGCCATTACGTGCCTCTGAAGTATTTATACAGATCAAAGTAAGGCTGTAACACGGTGAGAAAGCCACACACAGGAGTAGAGAGGAGATAATAATAAACATATGTCACAGGACACACATCATTTTTCTCCTTCAGCTACTGATTTTCCTTCTCGTGTGGAGACTTAATTTTGAACAATAAGATGAACCAAATTGAACCAAATGAGAGGAGGAAATTAACAGTGCTTCTCTTAGAAAGACTCCTGTTACAGGGCTTCTTTGTATTTGCCATCTGCCATTGGAAATACAAAACCAACCAAGAATATATACACTCTCATAACCTATTTAAAGATATGCATGGGAATGTAATTAATTCTTAGTCTGCATAGAGCTGTGTAGAGTTGAGCAGATGATGGCCAGTGTGTATATTAGCCACTTGATACCAGTGACAGGGAATACACACACATACACACAGTTAGGTGTCGGGTATAGTTAGGAATCATACTCTTAATTTTCTGATGAGGTGCGTATTTGTTAGCTGCTGTCTTGTTTTTAGTTCCTCTAGTGCCACTTTGATCTCAAACATGGTCATGGAGCTCCCTCTTCTGTCTGTAGCTGTTTTTATCTTGACAGTCTCTCTCTGGGCTGTTTTTGTTGACTATAGACGCAAACATAAGATCTGTTAACATATAAGGTGGCTGAGGAGAAAATAATGTGTATTTTACCCTGAGATGTGTACGTGATGTCTTGCTACTCTACTTTCTGTTTCCTCATTTACATCAGTTATTTCTACCACATGTATGAAACATGCTCTCTCCATCTCATCATCTGCTTCCTCTGAAACCCTCTTAAGGTTGATGTGTAACATATCTGCTTTAACCAGAGAAATATGTCTCTGGTTTCCCGCTGAGAAAAACCCGGTGACTTCTGACTGTCTTCATAATCGGACATTCCATATTCTGTAGGATTCCACAGCTGGAAGCAGGAAAACACCCGCACACACCAACTGGAACGAGTTGTTTCAGGCATCTCATTACATCGCCTGTCTCTTATGTATCAGACAGGCTCAATGTAATTTAGTGAAATATGTGCTGTCAAACTTGACTTGAAATGAATATCATCTGGCAAGAAAAAGTCTATAGATACTGTGCTGTATACGGGCTGACATACTGCTGTAACCTGAGGCGACTATGTAATGTCAGTTTGTTGAGAAGTTAACTGCTTTGTGAATTGGAATTGATAGCTCCACACTTACATATATTCCATGTCTTTCTCACAGTCCACACTGGGATCACGTTCGGCTCCTCCACTTGTATTTCCATCCTCCCAGTAAGCATGGAATCAGTTGATAATAGAGAATGGGCTGTGTTTTAGCTAATCCTTTTCAAGGATGAAAGTTGTTATTCACACATAAATGAAATAATTAGGAAGATTCCATTTTGAACGAATGATTAGAAAAAAAATGTACAAGATCTTCAAAATCTCCAAAAAGTCATTTTTAAAGCCAATGTTATTGCAGTGGGTGTAATAATGTTATGAGAGTTGGTAATATTCCACCTCTTTTCTTTCAGGAAAGCTGACCATAATGACATAGTGTTACTGGGACAGAGAAATGATGCTATTGTTCCAGTGGCAAAAGATACAACAGTATTTTTTTTGTGTGTGTGTTTTTGTTTTTGTTTGAGTGTTCTGGATATTTTCACCAGGTTGTTCATATATTTAGCTTTAAAAAAAGTTCACCCATGACAATGATAAATTGTTTTAGTCCTTCCTTTATAAGAGTTATGACACTCTTTGCTACGTTAACTGCACGGATTTGCTGCTATTTCTGTGACCTTCATCAGCCTCAAGTTTGATAATCACTTTCTTTTAAACATCTTCACTTACATGAACTAAATGGCCCCTCGGCTCAATTTGACCTCCCAGCAATATTACAAGTCAAGACCAAGTATGTAACTGAACTCCTTCAGTGCGGTCAGTTCAGGCAGTAACACAGATATCATCTGTGTTCAGCACCTTCGTGTACAATGAGTATACATGCTGTCATTTAAATACTAAGGTGATGTTTTAAATGACACAGGAGGTGATTTCCTCTTGAAACTCACTCCTACTACACTCTTCTTGTAAATCCCCCAGAGACAGTAACTCAGAAACTCTGAATGGTGTTCATTGTCAGAGACAACTTCCACCAGTGGGAACAGAGTGACCTGGTAGAGAACAATCACCAGAAAAAGTCCTGCGAAATACTGCTCTCATGGCGATAAACAAGGCGGCACTGAAATACAAACATGAAAATACCACTGAGGTCTTCTGTCTCTTGTTATGACCTGAAATATATGATTTCCTAAGGTGTTTTTTTCTCTAAATTTGGGAATTATCTGAGCTCCCTTTGCCCGAATGCCATTCATTCACTCTCTGTGTGAAACCTACTGAGGACTGAGAAGTGTTAGAAGTGCGCTCCAGGAAAGAGATCCACTTATTTATAGACCTTTAATTAGACTGGCTCTCTGGAGGTTTTACCAGGCAAATGATGAAATCTCTCCCCCTTTCTGTGTCTCTCTCCTGTCAGCTTGCTCTCCCCTCCCCCGGCAACCCTGTATCAGGACGTTATCCCTCACTGGCCCCCTCCATCACCACACCCTGCACTCAAGTTATGATGCAGTTCATGGGTAACGCACTTTTGCCCTACATTGCCACTGGGGCTCCACCGCAGATTTTATTTGAGCCCAGAGCTCATTGTGGATTAAAAAAATCAGCTGAACGGTGAGTCTTACTCTCTTTGCATAATGTGCTGCTAAAATACACAGTGCTGTTACATGACATGCTGCTTTGTTTGACACTTTTTGAACAGATAATTCTCCCTTCAGTGTAATGCATTTGTCTGTTTGAAATGTGGGAATTGATTGCAGCTTATCAAGTTTCTCATCCTGCAGTGTATGTGCTCTGTGTTGAGTTTCTCATTGTCCCTTACACGAGAGTTACTCAACAGGTCTGGGTTGTTTTGGTCGAAGTGATTGCGCAATCCAGTGCTGGAACAGTGCTGTGCTACTGTGTCTCACACAAGCAGAAGTGCTGTTATGAAACTGTTTACCAGGTATTGACTGTGAATAATGCACTGAAATTGAATTAGAAATGAATTAATTGCATTTAATAAGGCACATACTTGAACGCTTGTAGCTGAGGTGCATGTTTTACACAAATATGTTGGCACCACTTTCTGTAATTAGTATTGTTAACAGGATATTACACATTGACGCACTTTGTTGAGCCTTTTGTGGGAGAATGCATTGTTCTCCTCAGAGCGAGAGGAGAAATGTTAGGGTGTATTAAATGCTATTGTGCATGAAAAAATAACACAGTGTGTAGTGTGTGCTCAAGGTTTAAGGTTTGTGGAGAAAGGCTTTTGTTTGTGGTTCCCGAGGGCCAAGTGTAGCTCCCTAAACGCCTCGCAGTCTAATTGCATGAGAAGATTTTTATTTTTCTGTGTGAACCTTTGATTGCATGAATCAGCCTGCAGTGTGCACTCAGGCTCATTGTTCAGAGCCCAGGATGTTTGTCCTTCTCAATAACACTGAACACCCACACATGCTGGACCTACATAGATAGATACTTTAATCATACCAATGGGGAAGTAAGATGAAAATAATAATGCTGTCATTGTACAAACCTCCGAATATATTAATTTAAAAAGACACCATGCATCATGCTCACTGTAATATCAGTACTGAACAGTGTCAGTAACAAGTATGGAAAGAGGAGCCAGAGGCCCAGACCTAGGGCACAGGATAGAGGGATTAAGCCCTGACTGTATGTGTGAGCATGTGTGCGTGTGCGTGTGTGTCTGTGTAAGTCTCTGACAATTCCACCAGATGGTGAGCTGCATACCTCCGTGTCAGTCCCCATCTCACTGCTCACTGACAGATTCCTAAGAGACGCTCTGTACACATGCTTGAAGGCTTGTGTATGAAAGTGTGTGGATAAATGTAACAGAGAAATAAAAAGCTTCATTATTGTTATTAACTCTTGTACTCATTGTTTATACTTTTTACTGTTCTTTTAATTTTGATCACCAGGGGCGGTGGACACCTAATTGACTACACACACACACAGAAACATTTACAAGACTTGCATGTACTCCCAGTGTCAACACTGTTGCTAATTAAAGTACTCATTAGATCATGTACATGTCAGATTGGGTTACCAGTAATCTGCAGGATGCAGCAGCAGGCAAACACTTGCTGGTCAGCTGGTATGTGTAAAAGTGTACAGGAAGTGTTTGCAGATTTGGCTTGTGGCGTACTGTATGGAGTGCATGATGCTGAGACATCTCTTTTCTCAACAGGACTCCTTCCTGGTGAACAAGATGACAGAGTGTGGTCCAGAAGGGGGACTCTCTCAGAGAAGTCTTGGTTTTAAGGAACAACAAAATGGAGAGCTCACAGGTAAAAACACACATCCAGTAGTAACACGTCAACACATAGGTGTAAATATGCTTTTATTATTAGAAAAAAATATCTTTCTTTGTTGTATTTGCATAATTTGTATTTAAAAATGTGGATGTTTGTGTGTGTTCTTGCAATACCCACACTGTGTGGCCAGACACAGTGCTACCTGTGGATGAAAGAAAGCAGAGGGACAGGGAGGAGCGTGAAGCTCTTGTGTTATGGAAGAAACCTCTTCTCACACTCCACTACTTCACACTGGAGCTGCTCGTCACTCTTAAAGAGTGGATGTGGAGGTGAGGCTAAGATTAGGACGTAGCCTTTGTCCAAAGCACTGCCTTGTTTCTTTCCATTTGACTTGTTACAAATGAATAATGCATCTGGTCTATAGCAGTTCACCCCTGAATTTAGAGTTAAAACTATATTGATGTTTGTGCAAAAACAGTTTAGTGAGAAACAAAGGGCTGTTTGGAGAAATGTATCATATTTATTGCACAAGTTCTGTGTAAGAAGCTAATACAAGACTAAACAAATTTATGGTTTGCTAGTGTTATTCTATAAACACAAATACCAAACAGCAGCATATAAATAATTATTTTAGTATTTTCATTTGTTGATACCTCTGAAGTGCTGGTAGCAGCTAAATAGTGTTTTTGTCATGATAGTTTTTTTTTACTTAAGGGTGCTGGTGTTGTCAGGCAACAGGAGGAAATGAGTGTTGTCAAAAAGTAACCATAATATTACTCCTACAAACACACACATTACACCAGACAGGGGTGACCTTCTCGGTGCAGTCAACCCAGAGGGCATCCTCTGTCATTGTTTAGTCTTCTGTAAGAGGCCTAGTGAAACACATAATGCTGCGAAGAAGATACTTTACATGATTTGGTTATCTTATTTTTACGTCATACGTTTTCATTCTCACTGTTGAGAAAGCTGACGAGGTCTTCCTGTTTTTATCTCACCCACAATGCAACAGCAGCAGACCAGACAATGAACAGACTATGTGCATACATTGTGTTTTCTTTTGATGAGACATTCTCTGCCCTGAACAACATGTCTTTTACACACCTAATAATCTCTTTTGACATAGGGGGGTGAAAGAAGGTCATAGTGTACTCCCAGTGAGGCCTCTGTGGTTAAGTGTGTGAGGACAACGTGTTTATTTTCTAAACTACAAGAGGATGTGGTCAGCCGCAGGCACCGTGAGCAGTGTTCTTACTGAGAGGAGCTGCTGTTCGCCAACACTCAAAACAAATGGTATTGTAAATGCTGCAGGGGAATATACGCAAAAGCTTTACAACTTACATCTATGACGTACAACTACGTACAGAGTAGAGTATCCGGAGACTGAAAGAAGTGGTTTGGTTTGTAATTTATTGCATGTGTACAGCGAGTACTCAGAACAACATAATGTTGAATGTTGTGTTTTTTCTTAAGGAGTAAATAGGGACAATGGTTATGAAACGAAGGGAGTATCGGGTAGGGAGGATGTGAGGGACTGTTACTTTGTAAGAAATCATTTTGGTCAAATTTTTGAGTTCTGCAGATGAAAAACATGTATACAATATTTATGGCGTGTGATTCAGTTGGTGTCATTTGATTCACAAATTATTTAAGGACACGGAGATGAAAAGACATAGGTTATGTCATAGAGACTGTAGTGATTATGGTTCATGCAGTTAACTCATTTGAGTTAATTACATGAATTTTAGTCATTATCGTGTCACACAGACACAATCCATCCACCCACCACACTGGTAAGTTCATTAATGAATAAAATGTAACATTAAGTTGTGCAGTTTTGTCATGTAGTATTATGTATTAGATAGTAATACATACAAATTTTACTTTGGAGAGAAAGTAGAATCAATAGCAGACAAATGTAGACAGTGGTGCAATTGCAATATTTCCCTCTGAAATGTAGTCTAAATAGAAGTTACATAAAACTGAAATTAATAGGATTCCTCTCAACTACTTGAATAAATGTGGTTATTTTCTATCAAGTATATTGTGAAAAAGTCAATATGGAAGTCAAACATGAGCTAATCAAGATAATTAAATAGTCTTTGAACATATAAGTTTTAAGTTGCAAGTGATAATATGTCAATATATCATAAATTTGAATCTATTATGTCTTCATAACAGCATATCTTGACCCATTCTCATAATTGTGTTTAATTTTACCACTTAGTTCATGTCCCGTGACGCTGGACTTATAGTGACCAAGCAGACAACGTAAAGAACATTTTACTGCTATATGTTTCACTTCTGCAAATAGCAAAGCAATGCATGCTTTGCTATGTTATTATGTGAATGTGTTCAAGGACAGGACAAGATAAGATGGCCTGAACTGCTGTTTTTGTACAAAGAGACAAGACAACATATAATTCACAGCTCAGATAACGTGTGACTCATGTATAAATCACTGATATCTCCTCATTTCTGTATTCATTTGAGATTCTCATGACTATGTCATGAGTCAGTTTGCAAACACTGATCTAAACTTACAGAAACAAGAAATGACTACTTCATTTTAGTGGAATTATAACCACACACTTGGTGCGACCTGCAGAATCCCTTGCATGAGGGGACATCTGGTGTTTAGCACTAGAGGTAAAGACCACAACCTCCCTGTCGAAGAGATTAAAGTAGTGAGAGGCTACCACCTGAGGACTTGGTGTTCACGCATGTTGGCTTCCTCTATGAACCACAGAGGACTTCACACAGAAGCGTGACAACAGCGACAAGCCAAACCAACCAGTCGAAGACTGTGAGAAGACCTTCCAAAATGAGTGCAGTCTGACCCAGCCTACATACACATAGGACAGGAGATACAAGTGTGACCAACACCAAAGTCGTCAACTGGAAGTCCAACCTCATCTGTCACCAGATGTCATGTGACTGTCAAGTGGTTTGCGTGTGAAATCTGTGAGAAGATGTTCACAGATCCAGCCAATCTTCGGTGCCACATCCGCTCCTAACGTGGGGTCACATGCTCACACTTGTCCTGACTGTGGTGAGACCTTTTCTACTTTGTCTGGCCTCAAGCAGCACATCCACAGCAGTGTCAAACCCTTTATCTGTGACGTGTGTCATTCCCCGTCACCCCGTCTCCCAGCACCAGCATCCTTAAAAGACTCAAAAGATGATCTTAAAAGACTCCCAAACTCCAGGGGGATGTAATCTGAGGTTCTGGGTGACAAGAAGTGATTGAATGATTATGCTGTTGATATTCCTGACTCCATTTGTCGTGTTGATTGCACAATTGTTCTGTCATCCCATATGTAAAGCTTTGATTGCCTCTCTGATTAAGTCTTTAGTCAGTTAATTTGAGCAACTACAAAATAGAGGAGACCCGCCATTGTGTGAAGGAGAAGAATGTCAGAAGCAATTGTTTCCATGTTTTATTCCTATATATAAAGATGTGAAATTTTGCTCTGATAACTGTCCATATGTTCATATTGTTCTTATACCATTGTGTTGGTAATTGTGATTTCAGTGATGCACAAAATGTGCTTATGGTTTTGATTAAAGGCACACTTTCTAACTCTGGTGAGTCAGACATTTCAGATAATATGCGACTCACCAGCCTGTTTAAATCACTGACATCTCAAGTTCTTTATTCGTTTGTAAATCTTATGACTGGGCAGTGAGTCACTTTACAAATACAGAATACAGCTTATGGGAAGATGAGAGTTGATGGTGCTTTATCGTAAATAGAAGGTTCCATCACACCATACTGCTGTCTAAATGGCCAACACACACACTCAAATTTATATAAAAATATGCTGTTAAGGTCCAGTATTGATCACATGTTCTCCACTAGATAACATAGTGCTACCATTGGGGAACATTTGCACTGCAGTAGCTTGTTTCCAGCAGATGTCCCTGTCTACCAGAGTAGAAATGAAACAAAGTGCAGATGCATCCTTACATCCATTCCTTCCACTAATACTTTTACTCATGCATTCAATAATACCTTTTTTTTCATCTGCCCTCATACGGTTTCCTCCTTTCTCATACACATCACTCACTACCAATGTGTTGTGTTCACTTCTGTTCTCTCATACCTGGATCCATCCTGTCCCCTTCATTGTCTTCTCCTTATCCAGGCTTTGGCAGCAAAGACAAACTGTGTTTGGCTCGCTGGTCCTGCTTATCCTTCTCTTCATTGCCTTCCGTATTGAGGGAACACACCAGAAGGTAACTAAATGCCATAAATATTTTACATAGCATGTTATAACTATAGTTAAGTTCTGTGAAAGGTTGGCATCTGCTGTGAAAAGAGAAAAGACTGAACTTTTTTGAACCAATACATGTTGAACGTGATAATTTAAGAGATTTTTTAAATGGTTATTTGGCTTATACACACACACACACACACACACACTTTTTCCCCCACTGTAACACTGTAATGTCCATTTTTGACACAGCTGTGACTCTGGAGGTAGAGTGGATGTCTTTACAGTAGTAGTAGTAGTAGTCATGCATACCTGCATGGTCAACTTTGTAGTGTGATTGCCCCTCATGATAAATGACAAATAACATACTACATACGTACGTACGTCTGTTCTTTCCTTTAACTAGATACCTTCATGAACATCATCTCGAGCAAGTGTGTGTGACTGTGTCCACATAACACTTGCTTAATCATTAACTTCCCAGAAAGCTTACCAGCTAATGTCTTGTGTCCAAAGGACAAACTACTAACACTATGAGAGTAAACCACAGCAAATGATACTATAAATTTAAGTGGAATCCGTCCCCACTTTTGTTTTTCCTGTCATGTGCTATAGTATTTTGAAACCCAAAGCCATGAAACTTCTCTGGGATTGTGTAATCAGCTCTCAGTAACTGCACGTAACAATCGCCCATGGCTGGCACTGTACTTCCCAGCCCTCTGCCAGCAGAGAGGCAGTATGTGATGTGATGTTTTTGTTTTGTTGAGTTTCCTGGGAAATTGAGTCTTTGGTCAGAAGACACACACACACACACACACACTTCTCACTTGCCAGTCCACTCCACCCCTCAGTCCCCTCCCCTCTTCCCGTAATCTACACACTCCATGTTTCCTCCTGAAAACAACCTGCCTTGGCTCAAGGGAGGAAGTGTAAACGGAGTGATAGATGGAGAGATAGTGCTGGATGAACAGGAGGGAAGAGGAACGTGTGGAGAGATAGAGAGATCTTGGCTTGCCTTTCTTTACGAGTTGTGTAAGAGCTGGCTGCCACCAAAAAGAATAATGGTGCTGTTCTTCTGTCAGTGTGCTGAACACTCCTACCCTACGGGTCTGTCCTCTAAATTCAACAACAACCTCTGTCTCTAAAGGTCTCTCTCCCACTAGCTTCCTCTCCCTCTCTTTCTTTACAGCTCATTTGCCCTCTCCCACCCTCCAAAGTGCCCTCTGTATCGCACACTTTCACTCTCGTACCTTCTCTCACTCTGTGTCTGTCCCTCCCCTCCTCTCTCTCTGCCCCCCCTCCCCCGTACACTTCTTGTTTTCCTCACACTCTGTGCATGTGTCTCTGCCATGTGGTTGACCGTCACTCTCTCTGGCCTGTGCAGTATGTGCGTTACATGGAGAAGAAGACGCTGTGGTGTGCCTACTGGGTTGGTTTGGGCATCCTCTCCTCGGTGGGTCTTGGCACTGGCCTGCACACCTTCCTCCTGTACCTGGTAAGACACCATTTTTATGTGTCTCCACAACAAGTTGCCCCCTTCCACTTTCACATTGCAGTTATTCACTTGCCTGTGCATGTCTGTGACAGAGCTGAAACTCAAACACAGTGGATGATGGTGGTGCAGTGACGCAGGTCTCAAAAGGCTGTGTTGATACTGTTGTTGGGTTGTTGCTAAGGCTTTAATAAGAGCATTATTAAAAGCTTTCGGAGGCTCCTCGTGCATTTGCACATGCATACGTGAGTGTGTTCGTATGGGTTTGTGTGTGTGTGCATTTCAAAGTGGGGCGGAGATGAATAGACGCTGTGGTAGCCACACTGTTTTGACAGGCAGTCCAGGAACAATCGCACTCACTGACCCCTCTGACTGAGTGCACATGAGGATAAAAACACTCTCCCTCCCCCTTTCGGAGTTCTTTCTCCTTCCTTTCTCCCCGCTCTCCTGCTCCCCACTGTGTCGCTCACTCTCACTTTCTCTTACACTCCCTCCCCTCACTCGTTCTTTTTTATGTCTTTCCCGTGCTAACAGCCCCCCTTTAATTCTCTCCTTCTCTCCCTATCTGTGTGTGTGGGTTTCAGTCTGTTTTCAAGTCTCTTCGTCTCTGAGCGTGTTTGCTCAGAGCGGGGAGGTGTTGGGTCTCTACTGCTGATCAGATCAGGGTCTCAAAACATCTGCTTGCCTTCACTGCTCTGAGTCCATCTGTCATCAGGGAGTCCACTGTTGCACCCGTGTGCCCTTGCCCAGTGGAGCTGAACTGGAAACTTTGAAGTGTGTGTCCTCCATTCTGCTGTTTTTGAAAGCAAAGCTCTGCTGCTCCAAAATGTAATTTGAGAGTTTTTTCTACTCTCCCTTAGTGGCTCAGCTCTCTTTTCTCTAAGGTTAAAAGTAGAATGTCGCCATCTAGTGAGCGTGGCTGCTAGTGCAGGCTGTGGTGTCATTGGGTTCACGACAGAACTTGGTGCTCCTTGCTGGAGCTGCTGTCGTACATTTTTTATAGAGTTTGACTGATACTGTTCTTTAACAGCCGATACTGGTGCAGATATTTTTGGATCACGCTATTAATAGATGATATTTTTGAGGATATTTTCAAAATAAGATTTTTTTCCCTTCTATTTATCTATGTATGTTTCTGGATAAAATGTAATTTTTAACCAGACAATTTGATACCAAATAGTGTTCTTGTAAGATTGAAATCCACTTGAAATTGCATTAAAACCATGAGATATGAGACAACCCTGAGTTTTATAAACACTTTAACTTAGCAGGTATGTAGAGACTGACACGCTTGTTGATTTCAGTCTGCCTTGTCCTCAGTGAATGAAATCCCTGCTTAGAAGCCTTGATGAAATAAAATAGAAAAGTTGTAATGACAGTCCTCTTACAGAAAGGATTATTAGTCGCATTGAGGAGGAATTTGTTTAATTGGCAGCTCAAAGCATAGTGTGGTATAAATAGTTTTTCTGTCAATATTTTTTTGCCCTTTTTTCAAAACTCAGTGTAGAAGTAGATGGGAAATATGTGGAGAAAGAGGAATATAGCATTCAGACTGTTGTGGCTATGTGTATATGTTTTAACAATTGCGCCATTGTGGTGGCAAAGTATTGGCCCCAGTCAAAGTTATAAAAACTAAGACTAAGTTATTAGTCTAACCGTATTTGTTTATACAAGGAACTGTGTCTGATCTAGTATCTGTTTCCCTTCTTCAACTGTGAGTCTAAACCACAAGTAAGAAGCACAAAACTGACCTCAGAGAATTATAATTATACATCTTCTTTTCTGTAGAAGCACTGTTTAAAGAAGCCATTGAGATTCCTAAGCGATTTTGTAGATTTCTGGGTCCTGACAAGATGTTTCTGATTCCTTACAGTAAAAAAGTTTAAGAATTTTATGTGGTAAGTGAACCGTAGAGCGTGCCAGCAGACATGTTGACCTGTTTTTAGGAACTAGGACTGGGTCAGTGATTATAACTGGGTCAGACAAGTTCATAACACTTGCTATGATGTCCCCACAAACTTTAAACTAACAGTTGCAGCCTGACCTGTCTGGCACTGTTTTTCTTCCTGTCCATAAGGCTTAATAATATGCTAGAAATGAGAACTGAAGAGGGCCTGGGTGTTTACCAGCTCTTGACTTTGATTTACACCCATGTCAACATTTGGAAAAAACACCACCACAATTACTCTGTAAGTGGTGTACAAGTGCACCACTAGAGATATACAGCAGCTCATGGGAGTGCTACAATGAACTTTTATTGCACAGCTTCTCATCCTGTCTACAGTTTGGTAAAACACTTTAATGCATTCTCACTTCAGCAAACTTCATGATTGTGAGGAACTGTGCAGACCTGAGAGTAAAGCTCAAAGTCAGTTGATCGATTAGTTGACCAGCAGACGTTTAATGGCAGCAGTTATGATAACTGATTTATCATTCATCATCTCTCAAAGCAAAAAATTGAAAGAATTCACTGTTTCCAGTTTCACAGAAGTTAATATTCTGTGTTTTTTTCCTCTTTCATGATATTGAAATGACTCCACTGTTGTGGGCAAAAGAAAACATTTGAAGATGCCACCTTGGCTTTTAGTGAGTTGTGATGGATGTTTTTCAAGTTTTTCAATGTTTTCTGACAGATCATAGATCGAATGGTAACTTGAGGAAATAATAAAGTAATCGCCAATGAAAACGTAAGGTTTGTTTTGTATCACTTAACTGTTCTTGGGTTTGTCACTGCTAATTGGACAAAGCAGGTGGTTTGAAGATGTTATGATGCTATGGGAAATAGTGAAAGGAAAACAAATAATTAATAATAGATTAATTGATAACAAGTGCACTGCTTGAACTATGATCAAATCAACTTTGGCTCTCTGCCAGTAGATAAGTCAGACTGTCAGAAATTGATTGCAGACATGTTTTTTATCAATAACAGTTGATTCATAAATTGCTAGTCAGATGATTTTAACTGACCAAGGTTATTGCTAGTAACTGTCAGTAGAGGGTACCAGTGGTCTTAAGATGTCGGTAAACTAGAAAAATCAGAGCAGTATGGTGTTGCAATCGGCAGTGTTGGATCATTTGTGTCAATCAAGTATAATTATTTTTTATTTACATAAAGTCTACAGCTGAAAAGTCATATATTGTGGCTCTAGATGATAAAACTTTGGAAGAGGAGAGATTAACTTGAAAGCCTTAGAAAGTCCATAGATTAGACTTTACATAACTGCTTGGTTTTCCACTAAATATTTCAGCGTCTTTTTACAGTTAAAACAGAAATAACTGAGTAGATACCACAAGATGTCACATTCCTCAAGAGCAGCTCAGTGAATCATTTAGCTGTAACTAATACATGCAGTCCTTTGGCAAATACTGCCTCTGAAAGATGTGGCATGATCACTAGCAAGTCTAATAACCATAAAGATCCTGAGTGGTGCTATTTTCACATCATAACATGTGACTGTGATGTCACATGACTTCCTCTACCTTCCCAGCTGTCACTTTCCTAGTTCCGATTTCTTTAAAGGACTGAACTTTTTGCCTAAAGCTAATTGTTACATTTCTTCCTGTTACAGTAAATGTGTGGTCACGTTTTTTTTCTTTTTTTTTTTCTGTGACTTCTGAACTGAACACAGTTAGATCCGTTCAGCCTCTGTGAAACTGATATGACAATATTTCATTGCTGATGGGTGTTTTGGTAGAAATGAATTACTACACCACATATTAACAGCACATATCCTCAGTGGTTGGTGGGAAGCAATAAACATTACGTTATGAAAATACAGTAGAGGCACCAGCAGAGGGGGTGCTGAGGCAGTAACATGCATACCAGCCCAGTCAATGAAACCAGATCAGAAGTGGCAGCTCTCCTGTTCCCTGACATGGCCAATTGCTGCCCTGTGTCTCCTCTCTGTGTTTGCATCTTGCTGAGACTGCAGCAGATCATTGTACATGAACAGGACTGGTTAATGAAGAAAGATAAAACCCTGCAACTCAGGCGTAGGGGGAAAAAAAGCGCACGTCTTGGCACCCCATCAAGTGTATTTTATCCAGCTGCTCTCTGGGAGGAGGTAGTGGGTGGATGCTTACAATACAGACCATGAAAACAATAAAATCATGCAGGAACACTGGAGAGATCTCATTTCGGGGCACAGACTGCGGAGGCGTGGATCGGTGCGCACATGCATATGTACGCACATCGAGATTCCTACACCTGCGCATTTATCTGCCATAATAATGATTGTGAAGATCACAATTATTTGTGGGACCGGCTTTTTCATCCCCACTTAAGTTATTAAACATTTGTTTTCTAGTGACAACTAGTGTCACTGCCCTCCATAAATCCTCTCTTAACTGAGAAGGGGTTAGCAATGAGTGTGACTCTTGAAAGCTTGGGAATGCTGTAAATATTTTAGAGGAGAGCTCATCTGAGTCATCCACCATTAAATTACTTTCAGTAATGGCTGTTGCCATTAAGTCATTATGGGCAGCATGAAAATTGTTGTGCTCAACGTTAAATCAACAGCAACAAAGAATTAAAGTCATTATAATTGAAGCCGCGCACGTTGCTGTTTACATAATAGCAACTAGGGTAGTCTTTTTTTTCTCTCCCTATTGGCTTTGAGCTGTTTTATGAGTGAGAGGTGTACATGTTGTGTCTTTCTGGGGGCATAAATGTCAGCATCCACTGGGGAAATACCAGTCCTATGGGTTAACAACAAAAAAAAAATCTAACCATGTTTCTAGCGTGTTTATGACTCATGATTTACAGCCCCTTGTCTTTCAGAAAGTAAACCAGTGGCTCATCTAAATAAAGGAACATTCTGTAGTTTTCTATATTCAGTTTCTTTTAGGATTGCTAAATTATAGGTTGCAGCAGAGGTTTGTGTAGAATATACAGATTTTCCCCAGCAAACCCCCTGAAATTAAGTTTTGGCTGCTGGCAATTACCAGGAGCACAGCTTTAATTAGCGCCAACTATCGCTGTAAGGGCTGAGCAGGTCTGAGAGTGTGGCTTCCACACACTGTCCATGCACTGTTGTTACTATCACACACACACACACACACACACACACACACACACACACACACACAGCACTGCTGCTCTGAACCTTAAATTTCTGCCACTCACATCCCGTTCTACAGTTAAATGCAGTCCGCCGACACATTCACAGTTTGACAAGAACATGTGGGTGAGGGAAATTTGGTCACAGCATGGCACTGTATTGGACAAAGGTGTGTGTGCGTGTGTGTCAACACTACTACACTACACTCACCTCGACATTGTTCTATAATCCCGGAGGCAAACAATTGGACACCCTCACATTTACACATGCACAAATGTGGTTTCTTTAAGTGGTGACTCACACACCTTGACTGGTCTGTTTGACCTGACCTAAAATTTCCACTACTGTTTTCTGTTTGTTTTTTTTGTTTTGTTTTTGAACTCAGAGCTGACATGGCTTAGATTTACTTTGGTGTGTGTGTCTGTGTCTGTGTGTGTGTGTGTATGAACTTTGCCGTGATATCGATTCTGAATTTTCTCAACTCCGCCATGCGTGCTCTCTGTGTCAAACATGACTCGGCATGGCATAATCGTTCTTCTGTTCACCAAAGAGGGAACTGATACCTAGCATACATGCTACCCGGAACATGAGTGACACATCAGGATCAAGTTCAGCAGTTCTTTGAAAAGCTGAAAAGCTACTCATGACTCACCACTGGCTGGCAGTAACGGATCTCTCGCTTTAACTTCAACACCTCTTAAATTCAATTTGAAGCCATTAATTTTTAACTACATCTAGATACTGTGTCAGAACTTTATTGCTTGGATTTGATCCTGCCACTACTGAATGGGCAGTATAACTTACATACCATAAAGATACTATATGTTATTTGAGAGTTTTATACTGGTAAATTACGTAGCTGCAGCTGATTGTGAGGGGGAATTGGTTTTAAATGTGAAATACAATAAAAGCACTTTTACTTCTTTTGGCAAAACAGGAAAAAAAACCAGCACAATTGCTTTCATTCATGATTTTCAAGTAATTAATTTTCTTCCTCACAAGGTTGGAGGCATGGATTTGCCCAAATGTCATGTGACTTATTCATCCTCACCCAACGCCTTCAAAGATGAATACCACAGCGCTGTGTAAATGGGAGCTTTGTGTGTGTGGTGTTTCTAATGGCTTCTCACTCTTAACTGTCACACCTCAGCCATCCAAGGCATGCGCCTGTCTGTGTCTTGAAAGCCCCAGGAGTCCTGTTAATACCAAGTACAATAACCATTTGCTCAGAAAGACAGACGCACACACACAGACACACTCTAGCAACGAACTCTAGCCCACAGGAAGCATACAAAGTGGACCTAGTGTGTAGCCGGTCTGGAATAGCACCAACAACCCTGCCAGAACAAGCCAAACCTGAGCGGACTAAACCAGAGCACCGCTGGCACACTGCAGGTGTTAAGGTTTTCTGAAGCATAGCTGTGTTATGAAATTCTTGCATAAAGGTCACCCAGTGCTTTTGAGTTATCCGTCATACCATCACACGCCCTCAGGTGGATCTGCACTGGAGGAAAAAAAAATACCAATGAAGTCTACAATAATTATACTGTGTCTGTGCAAATTACCGTGTGCCTGTTCACAGTGGAATACAGTGTATACAATCAAAATCTACACTTATCAAATATCGATGGATATCGAAGTACAGTGATCCCTCGTCATATCACGCTTCGTGTTTTTTTGTGGCTGATATATGTACATTTGTATTGTGGGACTCGTCATTACATCACAGGATTTTGACGCCTACAGATGTTTTAAGATTTTAATTATTTTTGCAAAAAAAAAAAAAAAAAAAGTGACAATTAAGTAAGTGATTTCTAGCCTAAAAAATAAATGACATTTGTGAAAGGTTTATTAGAGTGTGGGGAGGGTTTATAAAGGCTTAAAAAATAAAATCAATATATGGTCACTACTTTGGATTTTCACCTTTTGTGGGGCTTCTGGAACCTAAACCCTGGTGAGGAACCAGTTGGCACTGTAGAAAATGATAGTAACTAATAACTTAGTGTAGAAATTAACAGTAACTGATTACAAAATTTAGGGAATCACAGATTACTTTAATCCAGTCATTTACTGTAATTAGAGAAACATAGGAAAATATTATACATGTTTTAATAATACAGTCATTTTACCAGTTGCACTTTCAGACGCACACCCGTGTAAAATATTGACACCCAGAAACATCCTGAAAAAAGAAAATTCAGGCGGAGGCAGATACACGCACACTCATCGTGGGTCATCATGAGTGATGATTGAGACGGATTATTTTTATATGAGTGTATATGTTGTTTTTTTAGGAAAACACCGTAACCAGAAACACAGCACTCAGGCATTTACTGGAACCAGAAATACACGCCTTGGAAGTGACTGTTTTATTTTAAATAAAAAAAAAATGTACAACTATAACCAAAAATACAGCACATAGTAATTACTGTGTTATACCTTACAGTTACAAAATGTTACTAGAAATACATTTTCTTCTACAGTTTGTTCCTTGTCAGTTGCTGCCACTTAATTACTGTGAATTTTACAGTAAATTTCTTTTTCTTACAACAGTTTCTTTTTCTCCCAATGCACCAAAGTTAAGTTTTAGTTGGGAAAAATGAGACACACTCAAACAGGGAAGATTTAACCCATTGAGATTTGATGTAACTCATCGATAGCATCATCACAATTATTAAAAATATACAATGTATTATCTGAATGAATTGTTTTACATTTTAGTTGAAATGTTGTGTTTGTTTTTTTTTTGTGATTAGAAACTGAAACAAGTTGTTGTTGTTTTCAGTTGTATTAATCTGCCAGTTATTTTCTATTTTCTTGAAATATGATTTTAGAAGAAATGTAATCTGAGCACGTTCTCAGACCAACGTGTCGTCCTAAATTGACAGATGTAGAATTTTCTGTTACACAAAAAATTACTTATAAAGCAAAGAAAAGCGGTAAATCCCCGACCCAGAGACATTTTATTACTTTAGTTACCCATTTAAATATTTTTAAATATATAAATTGTTGACCAGTGCATCTTGAATTCAATTTCACATTGTTTCACATTCACCATGTTGATACACAACACAATCAATGAAAATTTAGGTAAATAAAGATATAGTTATATTTCTCTTAGAATTTGTTTAAAGTTCAAAGTTTAAAGTTCAAAGTTAAGGCATAGAATTAAAATACTCTTTACCCGGTAATGCACATAGTAGTACACAAAATAAGATTTGGTTTAATTTAGATGTGTCATTTACCACCAAGATGTTTGAACAGATATTTTTTTCTGGTCAGTTGTGGTTGGCCGAAAAAGAGGAACTGCATGTTAAAGTATAGTAGGGGATTTAACGTAAAGAAAGGACAGCAGCAGAGAGCAAATATGTTTTTTCAATTATCACCGAAATGTGTCATTCGATAATGATATATTGTGAACGATTCAGATGTTAACCTTTACTCAGTGAAGTCATTATAAAGGAACTCAGCTTATTTACATTCAATCTTTTTGCTTTGGCACGTACACAGTGTGAGCTTATTTAATTTGACAGAGCAAACCTTGAATTAGTAGATTAGATATAAAGCTTCAGATAACTTGGATAGCAATCAAAGTGTCATCTTTTCAGTGTATAATCCATCACTCGGTGGGGGGTCAGAGTGAGTGTGTCTGTCTGCTAGCCAGGGAGAGGTTTCTGAATATGGTGCAACCACATGGATAAATCACTGGGACCAGCCCCTCTAACCTCCATCATCTCACAGTCTCTGTGTGTGTGTGTGTGTGTGTGTGTGTGTGTGTGTGTGTGTGTGTGTGTGTGTGTGTGTGTGTGTGTGTGTGTGTGTGTGTGTGTGTGTGTGTGTGTGTGTGTGTGTGTGTGTGTGTGTGTGTGTGTGTGTGTGTGTGTGTGTGTGTGTGTGTGTGTGTGTGTGTGTGTGTGTGTGTGTGTGTGTGTGTGTGTGTGTGTGTGTGTGTGTGTGTGTGTGTGTGTGTGTGTGTGTGTGTGTGTATCTGTGAGTGTGCTTACCACCCACTTCTAAACATCCCTGCCCCTCTCTGTATGCCATCGCTGGCCTCAGTCCAGCGTTCTCCTACCTCCCTCAGAGATCCTGACCGGAGCTTCTTCATAACCAACTAACCTCTAATGTTTGTCCTGTTTTGCCTCCAGCAGTCTCCCACTGTAAGAAGTGGTTAACAGGTTATGCTAGCCGGACCGTGTCTAATGTGCTTAAATGGCCCTTGACAGCCACAGCGACCTGTTAATGACTGGACCGTCCTGTGGTCGTGGTCACTGAGAACTGGTCAGTTTATGGTCACCCATTAATGTCTGGTTTGGGGATTTGGAAGCAACTACATTTGCCACCATAAACTAACAAGAGGTGTCCACACCATGGCTGGTAGCTGGGGCGATTATAAGGCGCATCTATTAGTCTCACATTTCCAAAATCATAGAGCAGGGACTGTATAATGACCCCTTTCAACTTGTAGCACTTTGATTTTTAGTAATTTTCACTGCAGTCCAGTGAGCAAAATTGAATTATGGGAGGAATTTATGGGCAAAATTCAATGTTTTTTATTTATAACTTACAGACTGCTACGCTCTGAATCTGACTGTCGTGTGAAACTGCTTCTCAATGGTAATGTGCTGCTCTCTGATGCATAATCATGTGATGCGTGATGAAATTTCATCATGAGTGCAATCACTCCTCTGCATCTGTTTCCACATTCACAATGAACCAGTAGTTGTTGTATAATTTAAGATGTAAAAAGGCCACTTCTTCCGCAAATTGCGCTACAGTTCGGTCATCAAGCCTACATGTTACATTCTGCTGCGAGTGCGTGTCCGCTGGACTGATGCAAATAACGCTGTCACCATGACACACAAGATCGCACACACAAAAGAAGGTATTGTTCGTATGTAAAGTGTTAAACAATTCAAGACTATTGTGACAATGATGCTGGACCCCATGGACCAGAGAAGGTGGATGACAGTGTGTGTCAGTGGCTCTTTACAGCAGCAGTAGCTATTGGCCTGCCAGCTTTCACATCCTCCTTCAGTGGGCACACTGACGCACATGTTGTTCTCGCTGTGGCGCTGAGAGGAAGCTCCTTTCCGTTCATGTGCCTCAGCAGCTGACATGCTCTTAGCCAGTCCTTGTCACTTGGTCAGACTAGAGGTTAAGGAACAGTTCACTGCATGTCAAAAATGAATTCCTTGTCAGTCTACGCTCATCTTATCAAACTCCTCAGAATTTCGAGTGGTCAGCTATCGCGACCCCACACCTGTCTATGTGGAGTTTTACAAAACTTGGCCCCTTATTATCTTTGATATTTTGTAACAGGGATTATAACGAACTGCTGAGGCTAAGTCAAGTGTGTTTAATGCTTCTATTAGCTTCAGTGGAATTTTTCAAGTTCCCCATGGAGCTTTCTTGTAAACAAACAAAAGTTATCACAAAATGGCAGAATAGCATGAAACTGGTGGTAGGAATGTGTTATCATTCATTTTCCGTGTGTTTGTGAGTGTGAGTACAACTACCATAATGGAAACATGATCATAAACTCAACTACTGTTCTATAACACTAAGGTTTGTCAAACACTCCACAGGGGATTCTGATCTCAAGCCTTATTCAGTTGGGATTAAGATTTGGAGCGAGAGTCCTCCACAATGTAACTCATCATTTTGGACGGGTTTTTAATCATTGAGAAATTACAGGATATAATATATCTGTAATAGACACTTAGCAGAAGTAATCCAAAGAGAATACCAGTATTTTTCCTGATGCTGATATTACAACAGCCCATTTGATGCACCCTTGCTCCCTTGATAGCTTCAAATTTTTTGTGTGTTGGTGTAAACCCTGTTACTGCTCTCAGATTTACAAAAAGTTTTTTCACTTCCTCTATTTCCACAAAAAGATAGATTTCACTCTAAGCTGATTTTTAAGATAAAGTAGAGTTAACCAACTCAGAGATCTACATGTATCTTGAGACTGGATTTGATTTACAGGAGGACCAGTATGTTCACTGAAACACAGTAGGTAATTGCAGCTGTAATTATTACTGTGGTGGGGGTTGAAAAGTAACCCACCTAAATACTCAGTTATTGTTAAAATCAACCCCTCTGCCCCAGGGAAATCAATCCAGTCAGAACAGGGCTTTATGACACTTTGACTAAGTTTAAATTTATGGATCATTTGTTTAAACATCTCACCCTTCAGCCTTACTTTAGTTGTTTGACGGTAGTTGACAGTACTTGGTTGTTTTGACCGTGTGCTTTGCTCTGCAGAGATAATGTGCCGCCAAAACACTTGGAAACACACATGCAGACATACTTAATCACCAGAGCCAAACTGTGTGTTTCTCCTCAGCCCGAGTGGATGTGCTCATACCCAGGAGTGGGGATCCCACTCGTTTTGGAGGCCAAGCGTTGGTTTGCGCAGGTCGCCACAGGAATGCCAACAATGCTGTCTCCAGTGTAGATCCCATAGTGTCGGAGCAAGTAAAGCCAAGTTCACGCTAGCCATCTTTACCAACGATTTGTGAGTTGCAGACGCTGCTGTGATCGTTGCAGCATTTACTCTAGGTGACTTATGTTCCCATGATCGGGGGTCTGAACAAGTCTGTGACTTGTGACATCGTGACACCACCAAACGAAATGTCTTGTTAGATGCAAATTAGACAGGATATAGCCGCTACCTCTCATCATGATTTACAGCCATTTATTATTGACAAGCCCCGGTGAGCACCGGTGAAGACACTGCCTCCAGCGCAGTCTAAACCGGCCACCATGTAAACATTGTGTGAACACAGTGGTTTTCATGGGAGCCAATACACAATTACCGGCAGACCTCCCTGGTACCGGGTAACATTTGGATCAGACACCGGGAATTTGTAGAAACTGAAAATTAAACAAAAACTGTTAAAACGTCAGATTTTTAAACACAGTGAATTAGTGAGACATAAAGTCGGCAAAGTTATGTTTGTCTCAGTGCTGCTGTGTATTTAAGCATTAGGCAGTAGATAATTTAATAGGTGGGATAGTTATTTCAGTAAACACACATAAAACCTCACCTCTACTTTGTTTATTAGTATATAACAGTGCTCTTTCGCAGAGGAAAAAACGCTTCCTCTTCTGCGTGTTTTGTATTTATTTTCCCTGTTATCAATCATCTTGCATGTCTTTGGCGGGAATGAGGTGTGCTTGTTGATTCGTGTGTGTCATCAGGTTGGTAACAAAACGAGACAGAGAACAACTACCTGGATGCTGCAGGCTGAATGGCACATCAGTGGGTGAGTCACCTGGATGGCATGAGAGGACTGGGCCTTTGTGTAAGTTGAGAAGCAGTGACACAGCATTAGACAGAGAGAGAGAGAAAGAGAGTGAGAGAGAGCAGGTACTCCAAGTCACGCAACACTCTGTGTTGGCAGGCTGTCTGTGTGTGTTTGGTAAACACACATTACCTGAGATAGAGCTGGAAAGAGTGAGCAAGAGCCATATAGTCTTTCTTGGCCACATAAACGTTCTGCTTGATCTGTGCGCATGAAGAGTATGTGTGTGTATATTTCGGGGCAGTGTGATCTCACTGGAGCATCAGTGGGGAGGATATGAGTCTGGGGAGTATCCAGTCTGACTGGGTCAGTGCTGGGAGTTTCTTGACTTCTGTCTCTGGGTCAACAAAGATTTTCCAATTTGTCTTGCTTTTATACAGAAACAAATGCGTGTGCATCAGTTTTCTTTATAAGCACTTTTCCTACTTACTAATACTGTGTGCATAGCAACAAATGTGTGTCATCTAAAGGGAGTGCACTGAGAAGGCATTGCTGTTTCCTGTTGCCTCACACGCCACTGTCCTGCCCTCCCACGTTCCGTCCCGTCCTGCCCTGCCTTGTCCCATACAGCTACGGAAGTTCCAGCCCTGCCCCAGGTTTGCCAGATTGCTTTGGCGCTGCGTTGTGTAATGCCAAACTGTCCCCGTGCGTCACTGGGAGCACCCTTCCTACACACACATAAGCATTAGTGTAAACACACGGAATAGACAAAAGCATACAGGGCCTGCTTACATCAGCCCCCTCCAGGGACCTGCCTTTATTTACAGGGATCACACTAGTGTTACTGACTTGTTTGATCATATCTTTCATTTTAGATCCGTCTAGATTATTGTTCAGTGAATAGTATGCATTCTTACAGAGGAAATGCAAAGTTATATGACCTTTTCTTCCTGATTGGATCCTGTTCAGTATAAAACTTAATCAAACATTGTGCTCTCATATGATGTTATCGAATTCACTGTCATAATGAGCCAGAGTACAATGACCAACGGCCATTTGTACAAATAGTTTCCTTGTTCCTCCCAGACAACAATGTTGATAACTGAATTCATACTGCACGAATAGCAGTGTAATAGCAGTTTTCACATGAATTGTTGTACTTTTTGTTCCTTGCTCTGCACAGTGATCCAGCACTCACATCCCAGCAGTTGCTTTGACCTAAATAGGAAATTAAATTACTCTACAAACCAGGTGTATCACAAGGTAATTTCTTGTGATACACCTGGTTTGTAGAGTAATTTAATCTTAATCTTCAACCTTTAAAAATAACCTTCAAAATAGGTGTGTTAAATGGACATCATCCATTTAATGATATAACCCTATTGTGAGGGACCAATGGAGAGTTAATTTGCTTATGTTATGACGGGCCATTTACAGAACAGAGATTTCAAATGACCAACACTGGTACTTTATTTCAACATGCCAGGAGTGTGTTGAAATGGAGATTTCCCCTCTTGATATTTTCAATTTGGTATTTCTGTGTAATTGAGTTTAATTAGTTGGGTAGGACTTGTTTCAGGGTTTTCAGGGTTGGCAAATTTAAGAACAAAAAGCTGGCAGCTCAGCTAACCTTCAACACGCAGCAGAAATCCAACCTGCACTTCTTTCCCTCCCTTTGATTCGTCCTTTTTCTCACTGGAAGCCTAATTGAATTGGGTAAATAAACAAGAACCAGAAATGTAAACCAGACCGGACCCTTTCAAAGACGCCAGGTCTTCAAGTATGCTAATGTCTCATTCTCACAGCCGGAACAGTCAAACATTAATAAATTCTGTCTGAAGAGATTCTGAATTGAGAACCGCTGCTCTTTTTTGTTATTATTATCACATTGTTCTCCTGCGAGCACATATATACGTCAGAGAAAGAATGGCTACACTTGATTGTACGTTTGTATGTGACAGTGTACAAGTCATCTCAGAACTATGGGGAGAATCAGGTTTGAACACTACGTACTTTCATGGTCGGGTTCTTTTTTTTTTTTTTTTGTTTAATTGTTTTTTTTTTTTTCGTTCGTGTGAATATATGATGGGCACATGGAAACCTTTGGCTGTCATTTGTAACATTTCTCTCTATCTGTTGATACTTTAAAACAACAGCATGAGTCTTTTGCATAATGCTCCATCTTAATCATATGTGTATGTTTCCATTCATGTCTTAATGGCCTATTTACCTTAAGTAGCAAAGAAAGCAAAAGGAACATTTACTCTTTATGCTAATTTGAAGTGGAAGAGTTTCACTACTAGGGGAATGACATCAGATACTAGCCCACTTACAACTGTCCTTTTTTGACTCATTGCACTTTGCCCCTATGTTAATAGATATGGGTTCTTCCTCTGACTCAAAACTACTTCCAACAGGTGGACTCACTCCCACTCTAATTTTCACTTGATCTTCCTTTTTCTCCACCTTTCTCTCTCTCTTTCTCTCTATTTTCTCAGGGACCACACATAGCATCTGTGACCCTTGCTGCTTATGAATGTGGCTCAGTGGATTTCCCCGAGCCACCCTACCCAGACCAGATCGTCTGTCCCCATCAACGAGCACCAGATGCTGATGCTGAGCAGGTGGGCGTGGAGGCCGTGGGGGTGGGGTCGGCAGCCTTCCAGGGAAGCATCTCTCTCTGGACCATCATCTCCAAAGTCCGCCTGGAAGCTTGTATGTGGGTGAGTCTTGCTTGTGGGTTACTCATACTGTGCATAGTGTAAAGTGGAACAGCTGAGGGGCAAGTGATCACAGGATCTACCCAGACTTAATCTTTTATAAACATTGCTCATGGCTTGGTTTTGGTCACAGTTCACTTTGCACATGTGCCACAGCATAAACCAACATTCAGAGTGTGATTTGAAATATTGTTGTTGTAAGGTGCAGCCCTCATATCTCCCAAATGCCAGTTTCTTAGGGGCTAAGAAAAACACTGTTGTTTTTGAACAACAGTGTATTTTTGAATTTATCCAGTGGGTTTTGAAGTGTCATTAGACAGAGGGTAGTAGAAACATGAAATTGATCAAAATTGAAGGGTTTTATTGACCTAGTTTTCCAAGGGCAGGGTCAATTTATACATGACAAGGACTCCTAATTAGGTGCATCAGACTATGATATTTTCCTTAGTTGATATGCAGTTTATGGTGTAATTCTTATATATTCTCCGCCCGGTAACATTTAAGTACAAAGACTCATTTACATCTTTTAGATTTCTGACTGATATGTCATGTGAAAGATGCCATTGTCATTGGTTGCTATCAGTTTCTTTACGCATTACTTTTTGAAGCTCTAAGATGCTGTGGTGGAGGTCATGCAAATCTGCATTCACACAATAAGTGAAAATGCATGAATCGATCATTCGTTTGCCTGGAAAACCCCCAGTCCTTACCATGAATTTCCCCCATGCAGTGTCAGTGGTTTCACACGTCTAACCAAAATTGTGGCTGCTGAGAAAGATGAAATATTTTTGATCTGAGATCTCTTTTCTTTTTTTTCCCCAACATGACCAGAACAGAAATATTTTTACCACTTTATAGAAGAAATATATAAATGTAACAATAAACTTTATAATGTCATGTTTCTTTTCATAGCTTAGACTTAAACAAACAGCCTTCAAAGAGTCCGGTTTCTCAGACCGGGGCTCTGCTGGTTTATCAATGACTCACACATGTCTCAGAGTCACCATGAAACCACCAACAGCAGCTTGTTCTGTTGTTACACACACATACACACGCAGAACAATTACAGAACACACACAAACAAATATATGCCATTGTGATCTTAAAACGTCCACCATTATCGTTAGTTTACTTTTTTTGTCACCATGAGAAAGGCAGAACTGTTGAACACTGAGAAAAGAGAACTTGGTCATTATATACGATATTAGTTTTATCTGTCTCTGTTATCTGTTTCCCTGTTCTGCATAATGTGGAAGGTGCTGAGGTGAAGGGGAATTACAGATCCTCAACTACTTCTTCATTACCACGGGCCTCACAGGAACCAGACAGGTTTTCCACAACCTGCTCTGTACAGTAAATGGCCTCCAGGCTTCCTTATTGTTTAAAGTACATTAACCATGCAAGCGTAAACTGTTAATCAGAAGTTTTAGAACATCCCCATTTTCCAGTTTCCAGTTATACATGAAGCAGCTCAATACAAGTGAATGGCCTTAAATGGTAAAAAGGGCAACTGTAAAAGTGTGAAGTTACCAAAAACTAAAAGATCATGTAAATTAAATAAAACTGAGGGATTAAGAATTTAGCTGTGGAAGTAGTGGAAGTAAAACCAACTTAAGTTGGTTACTTGCAAACTGCCTGTATAAATGAAGTGATGAAATTATGTTACTACATATACTGGTGTATTATTGCAATAATACGATACTGAAGGAAGTAAATTTCTGTCAGAATGATGGGAAAAAGGCAAGTAATAAAGCAAGACAGACTGGTTGTTGAGGGCTTCATCCTAAAGCCAAATAATGAAACATAACATTAGAACGATGAGAGACCAGAAACCAGTCCCAGACGTAAACCTCATGGAGCTGGGTTGAGATGAACTGGACTGAAGGTGAAAGTCAAACAACCAGCAAGTGCAGCGTTGGGACAGACTTTCAAAACAGTCTTTCATTTCCATTGTCGGAAGAACGCCAAGAGTGTGTTCAGCTGCTGATTAGTCAAAAATGTATTTGTTTTATGTTTTAATTACAGTGTGCACTGAGACGTTTCACAATGTAAATTTCAGTAACAACAGGAAAACCATGGGCCATGCTCTGAACCTTTTGACCTGTAGTGTACACACATGAACACATGGTCATTTAAAAACGTAAGATTGGAAACATGCACATAATAATAAAAACACTTATGGTTTTGATTTATTGGCTAATCATTCCCTTACACAAATACTCATTTGTACAACAATAATGACTGAGGCTCTTTTATTGACATTCATCCATTAGTCTCAACATTTTCTTATAAGCTTAACTAAATCCTTACTTTTCACCTTTTATAATAACGATTTTGCTGTCGTTATGAAGACACACCCTGTCTTATATATCTACATCCTATTGAGTGTGTGTGTGTGTGTGGATGCACACTGATCCCGCATGTAAAAAAGTCTGTATGCTTGATTTACTGGAGTCAGATTTCCTCTGAGCGAGGCTGCAGCCCCACCAGCAGCAGCACTGTGCTCTGATGTGTGATATAGGAGTCTGTGTTTGTGGGTGTGTGTGTGCCACCTAATCCCCTTGGACTCAACACCACCCAGTCACCACTACACCCCTGTAACCCCAGCCTGGCATAGCCTCAGCCTCAGCTTGTCAGCTCTACAGTTGGAGACACCTGTTGCGCCCACGATTTCAAAGCACCCCCGCCAACATTCCCCCTCCTGCTTCCAGTCTCCCACTGGTGATGAGACATGACATTCCCCTCCCGACCACAACCACCACTGCCTCTTCTTCTCCTCCCCTCTCCTTTCTCTTTCCTCCTCTCTCTCTTTGTGCCTTTTTTCTGTTACCTCTTGAAACCCTCTCTGTCCACTGCTGCCGTTCCCTGAAGTGCTCCACTTCAAACACCGCCACCGTGCAGGTGGACGTGTTTCACTGCCCCCTACACACACATTTCACACACGTACATTCACAGTCACAGTCACATGCAGGTTCACAAACAGAGGCAGAGCTATTGAATGGAGCAGCTGCCAGGGAGATTAAGGCACGTCTCCATTATGAGAAAAAACTGGCAGATTTCATCAAAGACTGCAGTGTTAACAAGAGAAGAGGGTGTCCAGATTAAAGATGCAGTCTGCCAGGTTTTGGGTTAGCACCGCCTCCTGAGAATGATTGTTTGGGGTTGTTGTCGCTGCCATGGTTGCTAACTACCCACTAATCATCTTCTGGCTCAGCCATCCAGCTACATGCAAGTAATGTGGCTGTGATTAGTCAGTTATGTTCTTCTGAGCGAGAGATTGAAGCTGTGATTTTGTGCATGTTCCACCTAGATAACTGAATTTTTAACACAAACTTAACTTTTTCATTGCTGTTTGTGTAGTGTAGACTGTTAGAGACATGTTGGAGCTTGAAGTCATTTATATGCCATTTGTAATTGTAACTTACACTAACTATACCCTCAGCACCGTCTCTCATCCCCCTTGCACCCCTACTCTCCCCCTGTGCCTGGAAACATTAAAGTAATGAGCTGTGAGCAACTCCAAAAACACTGCATTTCTTGGCGGCTGTTTTCATTGTGTTAATTAAGTCTGTAGCCCTCGACCCCACCACCACCCCCACCCCACCCTCCCACTCCCTCTCAGTCCTCATGTTTTGGCAGAATGAACTTGGTGAACCGACCAAGTGCTGAGGATTTATTTCCCTCAAATCACTTCCGCTTTTTTCCTGTTAAGCCCCCTCAATCATACAGGCTCCAATGCTTTATAGCCACAAGCTCCTTTTGGCTGTTAGATATTGATATCTTGGTTCCTCTCGACCCCCCTGGGCTTGTTAGCACTTATTAAATTTTCCAGTAAGACTGGATTCCACGTGTCCAGAGTAGATTAGAGCCGAGCAGTTAGCTGCACAGTGCGTTGATATGCTGTTTAGAGGTGGCATCTGGTTTTTCACCCTCTCTGGGTTTTTGTTTTATGTGTCCATGATCGTTTAATAATCTGGGGGATTTTCATACTCGTAAATCCTTTCCGTTTTATTCAGATTAAGCATGCTGATCACACAATCCCAGATATCAAGCAGTTCATGCTAATTTGTTTATGTGGATATTGATATTGTGCTCCATTTGTCCTGCAGGCATCATGATAACATGCATTAAGACATTAGGACATTTTACAATAGTCCCTCTAAGTGCACTATTAATAAAGATATAATTTGGAGGAATAAAATCATCCAAAGCATCTAAAAACAATAAAGCTGATATGCTGAAAATAACAATCAAAATAATCAATAACACATCTGTTTTCTTCTTAAAATTATGTTGAGTTCAGGTTTGATGACATGATGGGACAGAAACCTGTGTTGCCAAAACAACAATACACGGAAGCACATCATGTTGAACACTAACAGCTGACCAGCAATAATTAACATTCTGTGTGTGTGTGTGTGTGTGTGTGTGTGTGTGTGTGTGTGTGTGTGTGTGTGTGTGTGTGTGTGTGTGTGTGTGTGTGTGTGTGTGTGTGTGTGTGTGTGTGTGTGTGTGTGTGTGTGTGTGTGTGTGTGTGTGTGTGTGTGTGTGTGTGTGTGTGTGTGTGTGTGTGTGTGTCATCAGGGTGCTGGTACTGCTATAGGAGAACTTCCTCCCTACTTCATGGCGCGGGCTGCGCGTCTCTCCAGCGCTGACCCTGATGACGAGGGCTACCAGAAGTTTGAAGAGATTCTGGACCAGAGCCAGTCTGCACAGGTGACACACTGCTTCCTCCATCATTCTTCATCCTCATCATCCTCTTTTATCGGACTCCCCTCATTTCCTTCTTTTTTTATGCCACTCCTCACAACACTCATCTTAAATTTTAACTTTTCCTCCTCTCTGCTTCACATTCTTTATCCAAAACCAGCCATTGTACTCCCCTATGAAGTGAAGTGTGTGTGTGTGTGTGGAAGAGAGAGAGCCCCACCTCAATGTCTGCCTACAAAATGCCTACAAAACATGGTGACTAAGAGAACAGCAATGATGCAGTCAAATAAAATGTTCCCGCCATTTCCGGCCCTTCATTTTGAGATTCCCCATAAGAAAAAAATGTTTTTATATGAAACATCCCTGCGAATGTTTCAACAATGCCTCAACAGCTCATTGTAAATATTTATTTTTTCAACCTCTTGTGATTATGAATGGAGGAAGAGAATTGAGAGGAAGTATGCATGTGGTTTTGTAAAGGCTTTTCATCAGAACTGTCTGTCCTGACACAGTCTTTATCCTCAGGAATGCTTTTCTCTCTCCAGCAGTGCGGGTCAAACAGTCAGACAGGTCAAGTGCACTAAAACAACTGCATCCATAAATGGTTTTGAACTTCACAACAGACTCATCACTCTTGTATTTGCAAATAAACTACAAGAGACAGAACTGGACGATTAGCAAATAAATTCCTTTTTTTTTTTAAAATGAGGGTAACCCTGATACCAAGTCATAATGAGTGAGTCAGAAGAATGTTGCTTGTTGTTTACAATATGCATTTCACTTTCAGCATGCATGGAGGATTAGTAACAGTCCAACCATAGTCTGGATGTGTATCATTCACTACTGGCATGCTGTCTGTGATAATTCAGTGACCCAAAAGGAAAAGAATTTCTCAGGCTATATGACATGAATATAACATCATATTATCCCATGATTGTGCATGTATTAGAAAATTACATGAAGTTCCATAAAACAAGAAGTTGTTTAAGTTCTCTGTTGGTAGAAAATGTCATTTGATTTTTTTTTTGTTTTGTGTTTATTTTAACAATATTCTCTTTATCTAAGGTGTCAAAAGTCTAACTTGGGCTCATGTTAAAGGGCAAAATATGTTCAGTTCAAATCAATCAACCTCTTTTTACTGAAGTTGAAGCCAGATCACTTAAGAATTGCTCTTAAATCAAAACCTCAACATCCTGTATTTAATGATGTAATGTCAAACAGTGGAAACTACTAATTACAAATGAAACCCACTCACAACATTTTTAGGCAGGATTTCACTCGTTGAAATGTAAAATACTGAAGCAGGTTTATTTATTTAGATAGAAAAATTGATTTTGCTTCATCTTATCCCATTTTAAGAACGCACAACAGTTACTATAATGTATTTAACATCACACAGACGGTAACAAGTCAGTGTTTCTCATGCCTTCTCTTCAACTCTCTCTTCATTTCTCTTCATTTTAACAGGTAATTTTGTCTCCAATTAACAATTAATTGAACAAGCAGCCATTCATCACAAGCACATATATCTGCAAAAATAGTAGATTTGACACTAAAACATCATGTTAAACTTTACTCTTTACTCATATCTATATAATAATGCATGAGTTTGTAGAAGCACTGAGTATTGATGCATATCATGCATATAATATTGAACGGTGCATTTGTCCTCTAGAGGTGCTACATGCCTGTAAGTTGAATATTAATATTCAGTTTGGAAATATTGCATCAGCCACTTTTTTCATGATCAACTAACTTCTAGCTTCACAAACTGAATTGACCTTTAGAGACACTAATAATGAAACAAATTCTAGGAAGTCCCACAAACGGTGTTAAGACGAATTTGTCTTTCTGGTGAACACAGTGCAGGGGCGCAGCACCTTCTGTAAGGTCCATTGTTAGTAATGCTGTGGACAGCTGGGAAGGTTGGCACCAACAGCAGCATTGGTGTTCTGACCACATGTGTGAGAGTGGAGCTCTGACATCACTTACTGATAAAGTGGCGCTTCCCCCCCGAAACTGTGAGAAAAGAGCAGAGACACTGGAAGAAGAGCAAGACAAGCGGGCAGCCGGGGAAAGAGGAGATTTTATCTAAATGATCATCTCAGCATCGAAGAACTCCTGCGTCTTTTTCCCCAAACAAATTAAGTGTTACGCAGGAGGAGCATCGCTTGTTTGTCACGCATCCGAGTGAGGGCAGATTAGAAGTGACGCTGCATGCTGCTGTCTTAGTCTCTTTCTCTTTTTCTGACATTGTTTCTTTTTCTGTCCGTCTCTTCCTATGCCCTTATTCTTTCTCACGCACTCTGTTTGCCTCCCACTGTGCATTGCTCTCTCTCTCTCTCTCTCTCTCTGCTGATATCTGGCAGCCATGTGTATGTATGTAATGTGTGCTTGTGTGATTGGACAGCATCTGGAGGCAGGTTGCTTGCACCAGCGAGGACCTGCCACATACGGAAACATTTTTTTCTCTCGCCAGAGCTTTTCACCGTTCGGATGTTCTCAGTGTTCCATCTTTCACTTAAGGAGATCTGCGCAACACCTCTCTGATTTTAACGTCTCCACATTTTCCTCTTTTTACACCTTTTAGGGTGGACACGGGGGCATTCACGCGCTGTGGATTTGTGTCTTGGGTTTTTGATTGAAAGCTGAAAAATCAATAGTAGACCATAGTGGAAACAGACTCCATTGGCATTGGATTGGAAAAACTGTGCTATCGTTGGATCATTGTCTTTAGACAGGAAGTGCCCCCCTCCCTCCTCAAACACACACACACAGATTCTCTCCCACACACACACACAGTCTCCACCCTGTAGCAACAGAACTGGATTAAGATGCTGACTACGTCCCCTCCGCTCAAGTCACAGAGGTTCGTAGGTGCCAGCAGTTTGACTTAAACCCAGTGGTATTTCTCCCAGCCTGCACGTGCCAACTTCCTGCCACAAGTGCACGTGATGCACAGCAGCAGAGCACTCTGGGTTTTTTTCTCATTCATTCAACAGAGCTATTCAAGAGTAATGAAGTCATGCCTTTTCTAACGGCTCCAGACGCTGATGTCATGAACATCAGCATTTTTTCCCCTCTTAAATCTTTAGCTCAGTACGAGAGTACTCGGTGTGCTGGAGAGGAATCCTCTGTATCGGCACAGACTGTCTCAAAGCATCCTGCATGGATCAAGTCCATGACTGCTTGTAACTTCCGCCTGTAACGGAAAGGGTTAACAGGCTGTGAATTCTTGATTGCCAACTCCCAGGATCGTATCTCCTGTAACTCAAATCAGGGCCATCTGCGCTGGGCGTATGCCTGCCTTCCCCCCCTGGCCTACTGCACTCAAAGGCTCTCTGTGCTGTGGTTTGCCCGGCCCCGTCACGTGACTTCTCTGAAAGTGCCCCCTCCCTCCTCCTCCCTCTTTATTTCCAGTAAACTGTTTGAAAGGAGGGGGGTGAGTCAGAGTAAAACCAGCTTCCCTTTAACCACAGCTTGTTAAAGAATTTGTCAACGTGGACTCAGGGGTGCATTTTTTTTTTTTTTTTGTGTGTGTGTGTGTGTGTGTGTGTGCGTCTGTGTGTGTGTGTGTGTGTGCGTGCGTGTGTGTGCGTGCGTGTGTGAATGAGTGAGAGAGAGAGAGCGAGAGAGCAAATGTGTGTGTGTTGGTGAATGTGTGTGTGTGTGTGTTAGTAAATGTGTGTGTGTGTGTGTGTGTTCAAATAGATGCAAAGCTCTTCTTTTTTCTTGAAAGGGGACTGTAGCTTTGATTGCGTCAGGACTCCTTAATCACTCCACTTCTTTTGCCAGAGAGAGCAGGCGCAGGCGCAGGCTTGTCAGGAGTTAATGAGATGAACTTTAGCCGTCTTCCTGTCGGGGGGCTCACGGCCGCTCCGGAGATGTGTGTCTTCTGTGTGAAAGACTTTCATTGAGAAAAAAAAAGAAAACAGAGAGGGAGAGAAAAAAATGTGCGTGGGTGTTGACTTGTGTATAGGCTATGCATAGATTTTTCCTTGTCTGACACTCTTTTCCACATGGAGTGGGGTGCCTTGTCGCTGCCTGCTTTTTGTCTGTTTGAACTCTATACCCATCAGTACTACGAAGCATACCGAAAACAAAGTGTTTGCTTTGCCAACTTTTTCACAGTGGAAGCTCAACTTTTTGTGAATAAATCCAAAATAAACACATATCATATCCTACAATGATGTACTGAGGATTAAAAACAGGCAAAGGCAAAACTCTCACTATCATAGTTATTTTAATACCTTAATCCTTCTAACTGATCCTGTTTACATTGAGCACATCAGCATACTATATACTGTAAAGTAACAGTGCTGCTTAAAATAAAGAAACTGTTAATGCCTTGCTGTTGCTGTAACATGTTCAAAAAACTGTCTTCTCTTGGGTTTTTCCCTCTGGATTTTTCTAATAACTGTCATCACCTGGCAACTGTAACCACAGATATTTAAACTATCATGTTAAATGTAGAGCTTACTCTGTTCCATCCTCACGAATTTCAATACAGCACGTGATCCTGTACTTAGAGACTTAAAGTCATTTTTTGGCCATTTGATCTCATTTTCAACTCATTATTGTGGTGACATTGCTCCATTAATGTTAATCACGTATTAAACACTCTCCAGTTCCTCATTTATCACATGATTTCACCTACAATATTTTTACTGTGATTAAATCAACACAGACGCCGCACATTTCGTTCGATTGTAAAAGAATATTTTATTTATAAACTTGAAATTTTCCAAATAATTAATAGATTTCGACATAAAAAGAGGCACACACGTATGAAACACATGGTGGGAACTTGTTAAATTTCAAAGACAAAGCCGATAAAATGTGGTTTCTGCTTATTCAAATGAGGAGCTGAATAGTCAGACCATCAAAAGTATATGGGGGAACAAAAGCCTAAAACAGATCAAATGTGAGTATTGTTCCCGACAAAGGAGGCTGGCTCCATGTGGGGTGACTGCTCAGATTGCTGAGTAAAGCATCTTTGCCGAGCAGCCAAACCTGGGACCAAAACCTCCATGGTTTTAATGACGCTGCACCCTTGACAAGATCTTACCAAATGTAATTGCTGCTAAGCCCAGCCCTACAGGCCAGTGGTGATGGGGGGTGGAGGAGGAGGGGGTGGGAGGGTGGGGAGGCGGCAGGCAGCCCTTGGCAAGCTGCCTAGCAAAGATGGTGATTTTCCATAAGCCGCCAACAACAGAGTCTGGATGTCTGAACCCCAGCCATCTAAGATAGAAGCTTCCCCAGTCCAGAAATGCAGACTAGAGAGAGAGTCCAAGTACATAGTTCAACAATAGTAAATCACAGTGTCACAAGTTCACACACACATATACACACACCCTTTTACACCCTCCCCTCACCTCCTCAGGGACCCTTTGTTCACTGCGGCGATATTTTCATGCTTGCTCTCACTGTACAAGCCAAAAGCTCAAATACAGCACCTAATGTAAACAATGCATGTGTCATGATGTCAGAAAATGAATGGGATTCAAAGCCCGTCTCCATGGCACTGATTGGTTCTGCAGGGTTCTGTCTTTGCTACAACACAAGCGGTTGTCAGGTGTCCCTGGTCCAGACACAGTCCTCAGCGGTTCAGCTGTAACCCAGCCGCAAACATTCCTTCCCTCCCTGTCTCCCACCAGCTGAGCAACACACACACACTCACACACTCACACTCCCACGCACACGCACACACACACGTATGCACATTACAACTTCAGGCTTGGCCAAGGAGAAACCTTCATGATTGGACATCAGGGGAGGCAGAAATTCAAATCGTGAACCAATCAGATTCTGTGTCCCTTCGCTCCCCCCACCACCACCTTATTAGGCGACCTCCCATGTCTCTCAAATTTCCTGTCCGCTGGGTTGCACCCCATAAAGAATGTCATCAGCACTGTACTGGTTTAGTTGACCATATTAGGTATGATCATGTATTGCCAGCCCACCCCCTGCATCTCATTTTTTTTTTCAAAAATTAACATCATGTTGTAGAAACAGAGGCCTGAAGTTTTAAAAGAAAACATTTTTTTCTTGGCTTTTCACAGGAAACAAATTGGTTTTTTGGTTACATTCGTTGTCAGTTGATTTTCTGTTGTTTCAAGTCAGACAATGATGCTTTTACATACAGTGAGCATTCATTAAGTATATGTAGAAATCAAACAATTTAACACAGTCCACTGACCAGTAATTATTTCAGATTTACTATGAATTGCAATTGATGCACATTTTGTCACATAAAAAAATCAACAGACAGAATTAAAACATTAACAGTTTGGTCCAAGAGAGATAAACAGTTTTATATATGTCTTGAAGTGAAAGTAATCAACATTATATGTTCATTTTAGCACTTAGTTTAAAAGTGTGTACTTTCTTCTTCTTTCTTCTGAAACAAAAGCCTCCATATACTTACTACTAAAAATCTGTTGCAGTTCTGAATAAATTAATGTGACATTTTCGCATTAGAAAATCAAATCTCTCAAGTTTAAATCCAAAAGGCACAAATGATGTTAATTTGAGACATCTCTATAATTTCATACAGCCAGTGCACAGTATAATATTTGTGATATTTATTACAACAGCAGACATATATTTGAATTAAAATGCTAAAATATGGTGTTTCTGAATATATGTCTGCATAAGAATACATTTAGAATATATTGAAGGCTTTACAGTGCTCAACATTTATGAAGACAGCAAAGAGACAGAGGTTTCTAAAAAATGGTAAAATATGTGACTTCATTGAAAAGTGAGTTATTATTTATATATCTAAATATGAATATGCAGAGAAGTTGTGAGCATTGCAAAAGAGGAAGCAGTAATTTCAATAATTTTCCAAACAACGAATAATCTTGGTGTTTTTTGTGATTAAAATGCAACAACTGTAAGAAAAGCTCAGCCAAATGTAGAAATCATTATATTGAACGAAAGCTATAGTGCATTTTAGTCTGTGAAGTCTAGATTCCCCACTGCCAAAATATCCATTTATTAACATCAAGGCCTGAAAATTAAAATTAAAATAAAAAAAAAAAAAATACATTGAATATTTCAGGGATCCACTGTCCTGAATATGTTTTATTTTTTATTGTTTTAAGAGTTATTATATATTACCACATAATTTCTTTCCAAATATATATATATATGTATATATATTGTTAAGTTAACAAAGGGAAATTTAGAATAGTATAGAAATAAATCATTTTATAATTTACCTACATATTTTGTCCTCCAAAAATATGAAAGGTCCTGGGTCAGGGGTTTCCTCTGTCTTTCCCACTGTGTTCCCAGAACATGTTTAAGTAAAATCCAAACAGATTAAAGTTCCTCTTCCCAGAAAAGGTATATTGAGGGGAAAAATCTGTGTCATTGCTCTGAAAAGAGGCTTTTGTGGAGCTGTCAAGAAGGATAGGGCAAGAGCAGCAGAAAACAGTAAGAACTTGTGAGTCACAGGAATGACCAGAGTCTCTTGTCTTGTTCACACATTCCCAGTGACAATGGAATTAATAACTGGCACCAGAGTTAAGGTAGACACGTGCTAAAACTAGTTTATAATTCTCCTGAAATGATGAGCCATGTTTCGAGATTTTTTTGCGATTCTTTGGACAATATGTGGCAGGTGAATCAGTGATTTTCTGCTGAGAACTTGTGACATATTTATGTCAGAAGGATGGTGATGAATTTAGCTCACGACTTGACTTAACTTGAAACTTGACTCACATTCTCACATATTAATAAATGCATCTTCTCTAAGATTTTTTTTTTTTTTTTTTTAAGAGCAGCTGAGTTCATGTCTTTGTGTTTTATCTTTGTTAAGAATCAGGAAACTTTTCTCCATGCGGAGCTCCTCATCACACTTACTTTTCACATTTATTTTGCTAAATGTGGATAATTAGCAATTAAAACAGTGAAAGTACTCTAAAGTGCACGTTGAAGTTTTGGATTTGAGAAATTTTATCATTTAAAAACAAACAAAGTCAAGTTGGAAAGATTTAGACCAAGTTTAACTGAAGGAAAACCACTCTGGTACAAAATCTGTTGAAAAGGATGAATTTTAAACTTCTCAACAGTTTGCACTGATGTAAATCTAACTTCTGAGGGTCTAATTTCATTTGTCAAGCTCTAAGTTATTTAGTAATTTATTGAAACTTTTTGCTGAAGGCATATTTAAATGAGGTAGAAAATCCTTCTGTTGTAGCTGCTGCATCTTTAAACTCATTTAAAAACAAGCAAAATGTTTCTAAAAAAAACTGGTTATTTTCTTATTTTTCGTTTAATTCAAACACCAGTGTGTTTTTAGAAATGAAATGAAAAGATTTAATATCAATACACAGGCAGTAACTTGTAAATAAGATGAAAGAGTAACATTCAGAGACGAGAGAGAAACGAGGAAGAAATCCTAAAGGCAGATCTGTGATTATTCTGTGTTTTTCTACATTAAAACATTATCTTTTACTCTTCATTTATTTTAATGGGACATTTAAATCATTTTCAGGGTATTTATTCAAATTTTATTCAAAGTGAATTGATATTTATTACACACACCTCTATGATATTCCCTCTTCCACATAAATACTCACAAAACACAATCACAAAAAGACATAAAAACAAATTGCTTTAGTTTTTTCTAAATAATTGCTTCAGGTAATTATTTGGATCCCAACAATTTTACTTATTCGGCTGAAATTTCACAGAAATTAATTGTAAATAATTAAGAACAAGAAATTTTGGTAATTAATAATCCCTTTAAACCGTTGTAATTCATCAAACATAATCCAGTCTTAATAAAGTTATTATGAAATGTGTTCAGCAGAACGTCTGAAACAATAATTAAAAGATATTATTTTGTAACTTGCTGCATCATAAAAACACACACAAAAAACGTAGGTTTCAGATGTGTCCTGTGAACTAAAATTGTCTGCATTATATTCACTGTGTCTTATCAGCAGCAGCTGAACATCAACAGGTCTAAGGTGAAAATTTAATCACACATTTTCTCACTTTTGCCTTTTTTTTTTTTCCCAGGACTTTGCCACCAGAGCAAAAGTAGCAGTGCAGAAACTAATCCACAGGATCGGATTCTTTGGGATTTTAGTCTGTGCTTCTGTAAGTAAAATCATACTTAATATTTTGTTTATATATATATATATATATATATATATATTTCACACTTTTGTGATTGTAATTGAATGTAATTGTTTTGTAGCACTGTAAATAATTGTGTTCACCCCATATTCACTTTTAAAGGAAATACCAGCTCTTATCTGTCCATCATGGGAGCAAAGATAGAAATATATAATAAAAATATTATATTATATTATATTATATTATATTATATTATATTATATTATATTATATTATATATTATATTATAAATGCATTTGAAAATGACATTTTTCTGTCAGTGAGACGCTGTACATTTACTTATGTAGATGGAGATAAATGCAGTAGAAAAAAACACATATTGCCTTATTTTGTTCCATTATTTCTTTTACTTCACTTTCTCTGTATGTTGTATTTTTTTTAAAAGTGAATCTACTCAAAATCAATCATCTAACCTTATCATCTTTGTTTTTTCAACAGATACCAAATCCCCTTTTTGACTTGGCAGGAATAACATGTGGACATTTTCTTGTGCCATTTTGGACATTTTTTGGTGCGACGTTGATTGGGAAAGCAGTTATTAAAATGCACATTCAGGTAAGCTGCTGTTTAATCATATAAATCCATACAAACAGTGACAGGGCTGTTGTTTTAAAGCATAGATTAACATACAGCTGACTAGTTGATGTGTTAAAGCAGAGTTTGACACCACTCTAAATGCAGCTCTTGTCTTTTGTCTTTTCTGTCCCATACTGTGGAGAAAAAGCAACATTTATTTGTGCCTAAGTTTGGGATTTACATACATCTTTAATGTCGTTCAGAGGGAGAAGTGTGTTGAATAATGAATCACACTCATGCACGGCATCTCTGCACTGTACTCAGCTGGTAGTGAGGAGGCCATTTTGTGCAGGCATAGTAGAGGGAGTCAACCATTTTGTGAGTGCAGCTGCAGCAGCCACAGTGCATTGTACAGTAGACTGGTCAGGCTACAGCAGATTGAGAACCTATGGGAAAGTAAGACATCCATTCTAACTCTTGAATAAGAAACTGCTGTTAAGAGACTTGGCATCACAAATGTTTCTTCTAATCCTGGAAAATCCTCAATTTGCGTCCAGGAATTTGTAGTATGTCTGTGATTACCGTCAGGGGCTCAACTTTCTGTTTTCTAAGCAAAAGCTGGCGTTTGCTCATTGTGACACAGAGGGGAAGGGTTAAAAGTCTAGCATTTTTCCACTCGCTCATTCCCTATCATACGTAAAATGCATTGTCCTGTACCACACTGAAGAAAAGCTGGTCGGGGGTGGTGGGGAACAAAGTGAGTGCAAGCTAAAGTAGATAAACATTGTCTGTGGGAGGTGATGGAGAAAGAGTAGGAGAGACGGGGGAGGGTAGGGGGGGGGCATGGCAGACACAATCTCACGCACGCACACACATACACACACACACACACACACACACACACAGGACCAGATTACACCCAGGGGTCCCAGGGGCCCCTCTGACAGAGGTGTGTCCCTGCCTGTCTCACGGAAAGAAAGACTTCACCCGACTCTCCAGCATGTCTGGGGGCCCCAATCTCTCCTGAAGCTGCTTAGTTTGATTTTCTTCAAACTCAGTTTTTTGCTTCTAATGCAAATGATTCAGTAGTTGACAGTGTAGGAGCTGAAAACAGGAAGTATGAGTAGAAAGTGCACTAGAGAACAGGTGACATTGTCCCTCATGGGCCAAGAGGGGAACAAAAGGGGATTTTGAGGCTTGTGGTGTGAGTGTGTGTGTGGGCGTAAAACTTGAGCAGCCTCAATGCTTCAAAGCGTGTTTTTGATCTGGGCTGGTACCTGTTCCTTAGGTGTGTTCTCACCAGCGTCCAAGGAGGAGGCTTTTTTGTTCTGCGCCTCTTCCGTCTTTTTATGGCTCATTAAGCCTCGAGTGTGAATGTGCGCTGCTCAGTGGTCAGCTCAGCGTCAGCTGCTCTGCGACACGGCGCGTCACTTGAGGATGATGGGTGATGTCATGGAAATACACATCTCAGGCCTCCTGAGACAGGTGATTTTGCAGAGGACAGAGGAGCTGCAAGGTGTGGCAGGGAAGGCAGACTTTTATATACCAATGGTGAAATAAGAGAGTTGCTATTCTACACCCTTTGAGTCTTTAATCTGAAGAGTATTGTCAGAGAAGCCACATTTAAAACAGGATGCTCTCACTTCTGTTGTTATTGTTATAGATAATAGTGTTTTTTTTTTTCCTGTAAACTGTCGAGAGTGAGTGTAATGCTGCTTTTCCCTATTTATAGTGCGTGCAGTTGTGAGTATGTGAGTGAATGGTTATGACTGAGATGTGCATAGCGCTTATCAGCATTATCAGCGAAGTGAAATCCAGTCAAGACCATGTCACCGTTGGTAGTCACATTTAAGACCTCTTAGTCAGATTTCCTGTCAGACATCTTGCTGTCTCTTCCTTTGTGTGAAATGATACATCATTTGTAAATAAGTGTCTGTTACAAAGATGTGAGTATTAATGTGCATTACAGCAGAACATGTCACTGAATTGAAGGTGAAAAGTTACCATGAGCAGATTTATTCATGCTACCGTTGTGTGTTAATTGTGTGAGAGGCACAGAAATAGTACGATAACAAATGTCTGCTTTTTTTATTTTTATTATATCATTGCAGGCGGCAGGTTTGATGCCAGAGTTTTGTTATTTTTGTGACACTGCCAACGTTTTGATTGCAAGTCCTTCATTCATTCTGTTTAACCCACAGTGTCGTCCTGAGGATTAGCTCCAACCTGAATTAAAAGACAACCAAACCACAATACATGGCTGACCTGAATGTCACGTTACATAACCTTACAATGAGCCCTGTGACAATACACCAGGCCCCGTGGCGTCCTGGTGCGGACCATTGCAATATGCTGCTCTGTGTGTTGCACATGCACCTCTGACCACTTACAACATGATTTATTTTATCTATATTTACTAGATTTTTACAAATTATACACCATATTTATTTTTAAATTGTATTAGACTAAAATAAAACTCGGTCTGAATATTAAATTTCCACAATAAACACATAATTTGTATTTGTTAGCAGTTATTTAGTTAAAGTTAATGTTGTAATAAAAGCATTTCCTCATTACACAGTTGCTGTAATTCTACCAAACAGAGCAGAGTTCAGATTTTAAACCTGGAACTCCTCAGTAATAAATCTATAACATAATCTTATGTATTTATAAAATAACGTCTGTGACTGATCCCTCTGTCAGAAAGTAGTTTTTAATTTCATTTGATCGACAGAACCCTGAAAAATATCATTGCGTGTGGGGCAATATGACATTAAGTCAACTCAATTTAATATGAGACTTTTAACCATTTTCAGCCTAAGTTAGATATGAAAGTTTGGCATTATATAGTTTGACTCTATATTGGCATAATTGATGCTATACATTTATATTGAGTGAAATATTCAAATCTAAGATGACATTTTTATGGCTCCATCATACCATAAAATGGAAAATTCTAGATGTCTTGTGTATCATTTTATACACTTTCCCCTGTAATTGGGCAGTATATATTTAGTATCTCTGGAAACCTTGGGATCTGGACTAGAATTTAAAATAAGGTTCTGTGGGTTTGAACAATCCTTTTCTGCACAACATGAGTTTGTAATGATGGACCCGCCAAAAGCTCTGTTGGGTTAAGCCTTTCTAATGGCATGTTGAAGGCAACCTAGATGTTACTGGATGAAACCACATTTTTAGTGGCCAAAACGCATGTTTGTTTATAAGAATACAGTAACCTACAACAGCTCAGAGGGCAAGTAAAGGACCTTGAAAAATCTGCCCAATTAGTAGGTGCATATTCCTGCTCCCCTGCAGGAGAGCGCAGGACCCATCGGAGCCAGAATGATTGCCAGTCGTCTGTTTGTCCCCTCTGGCCTGGTGACTAAACAGGAGTCAGACCGGACAGGAGACATCCAGGCCCCCTGTGAAGCAGTGACACATCTCCTTTGATTCCTTCTCTCATCTATTCAACCATTCTTCACACACATGCACACACTCAAACACACACTTCTGATGACAGCCAGTATGATATGTTGACCTTGTGTACTGTGTCAGTGGTGCGTCATGGAGCCCGGACCTTTTATTTCTTGTCCTCTCTGACAAAAGGGCGTCTTCATGGCTGCTTTTAGACCAAACCGCCTTGGTGTTGGAAGGCATGGGCTTTGGGTACTATGGGCTTGGGGTTGTGTGTGTGTGTGTGTGTGTCTGTCTGTCTGTCTATCTGTGTGTGTGTGTGTGTGTGTGTGTGTGTGTGTGTGTGTGTGTGTGTCTGTGTGTGTGTGTGTGTGTGTGTGTGAGGGGGGGTTAAGGAATTACTGATCAAGCTATGATGCACATACAGCCCTGTTCTGCACCCCAGCAGTGACCTCATGGTTCAGTAGCTGACTCGATCTTCTCTGTGTGTTTCTTTGTCATACAGAAACTGTTTGTGATCATCACCTTCAGCAGGCACATAGTGGAGCAGATGGTCTCCCTCATCGGGTGAGTAAGGCTCAATGGGTGTGTGTGTACTTGTGTGTGCGTACTTGTGTGAGTGTGTTTGCTCACCAAAAGTACCTTGTGGGGGGTACAGCTATCACACATGAAAGGGTTACTGCAGCATTTGACGGTTGAGGGACCTTTTTGGGTGGTCAGGGGGCATTCAGGTAATTTCTGTGAGAAATCTGCCTCCTCCTCATCATCATGACTGATGCAGGTCACACACAGTCAGAAGTGGCTTTTAATTAAATAGTAATTTTGAAAGATGCCTCGTGGCTTTGTCTTGTATTTGTCGCATTTTGTTCCCTTTTTAGTTCCTTTCTCTGCTGAAACACTCCACATGGTGATAGATGGCTCAGAGTTTTCCACTAGATATGTATGGGCATGAAAATCTTCTGGCTGCTTCACAGGACAAGATGAACTTTTGTCTATCACAGAAACCTCCTCCTCCCCTTATCGCTGATGATGCACAGTCACAGTCAGTTATTACCTTCATACCTGATCTCATAGCGAGCACAAGCCAAAAGAGCAGGCTGTGTAGACACGGATCACTATGATACAACTTTCCATCTTTTTTGATAAAATAAGGCCTTTTTTCGGGTGTCAGGCCTCTCAGGCAGAATGTGCTAGTGTTTATTCGCCAGGAGCTTCTTAGAGGAAAAGAGAAAAGAGAAGTTTCTGTTTGAAGGATTTTACAAAGGAAATGTATTTGTGTCAGTGTTTCTGAAGGCCAAGATGGAAACAGCCTCAGTAACGTAGGTGTAGTGTTGAATCTAACAACAAGTTATTTTGTAGGGCTGAGAGACTAGTTTTATTATGAAGCCAGTAGACAGTGAAAGCTTTTAAAGACAAATGCGAAACAAATTGTAGAAATCACACCTACACACGTACACACATTGGGCTTTTCAAAATAAGGGCTCGATGTAATAGAAGTTGAAAGGGTGTTGTGATGGGTGTCCTTGTAGAGATGCCAAGGGCTGCAGCTGGAAACTGCCCTCAACACACCTGCTGGTGGGAGTGCCATTTATTACACACATATATATATACACACACACACACACACACACACACGCACTCTAGGTCTCTCTGGCTCTCGCGCACACATACACACACTTGTTGAAATCAGACGATGAGATTGCATCAGCTCTCTTCCTTGCCATGTTGTCTTCTTGTGCATTTCCTCGATTTGTAAAATGAATTTTGTGCAGTCACTGATGGTTATTAAATAAGCTGATGTTGCTCTTTTCTCTGCATATTAATTTTTATAGCCTGGACGTTAAACCCTCTTTTAATAGCCTGAGTGAAAAAAGTAAATTAGGTGTGAACAATGAAGCTCACATAGCCCCCACTTTTTGTCATATGTATGTGTGTGTGTGTATGTATGCGTACGTACGTACGTGTGTGTGTGTGTGAGTGTGTTCTGTACTCTCTTGCAGTCACTGTTCATTGAGCTGCAGACTCAAAGTGACAGATGATTGGTTATTGACAGGTTTCAGTCTGACTCACTGCCCGCTTCTTCTGCGCAGGAAGTTTCCCTCATTACAACTTCTCAACCGTCGGCTTCCTTCCTCACTGAGGCTTTTCCACCTTCACCTAAGATTTTCTGTAGCTCGCTCACTCTCACTCTCAGTCACACTTCACCTTATGAATGGGTGACAGCCTTTCAGATTTAACCCTTTCGGCACACACCGTGTTAACTGTGCAGGTGCTTGAACATAAATTTACACCTCAACACCTGCTAAAATTCAGGCACCTGTGGTTGCACCCACCCACTGTGTACATGCACAGTTGCACATACACATACACACCACACACCACACCTCACCGCACAAACACACACACACACACACAAACATTCTGTATGTCCTCATTTTATATAAACTTCCACATCCTCTGTTTTTTTGTTGTTATTGTTTTTTCAGCCTTAGGACTTTACCTCCCTTTACCTCCCTTTAACCTATTTTTTAAATTTTAGTGCAGTATTTCTAACCTGACCTTTTTATATAATTGTAGTGGAAAGTAATTAATGTTTTTTTATTGTTAGTGGAAGGGAGTTTACAAAACAATTTTTTAATGAAATGCTAATTTCCTGGCATTGCCTAAACAACCATGTTAAAAAACATTTGATGATTGTTTATGAGAGGTCATACTAATAATGAATTTGTTCTTCAGTCTCAATCTTTCATAATATCTGTGTGGTCTTAGTTCTTCCATGTGAGAGTTTTATGAGTTTGCCAACATTTTTTTAGCTGTGAATTAAAATTCATGTGGAACGAAGCATTTTTAGCTGATGATTAAACAAAGATCCAAATTGCATTTTTACTGTGGAAATTTACTCTTTAATAGTTAATAGGCACAGTGTGTTTTTGTCTGCCTGCCTCTGGATTTATCAGAGTAAACTGAGGGAATAGTATTTGTCTTTGTGTGTGACAGAAGTAACGGTTGGACTTCGGTGATTTCATTCTCACATGACATAATACAATACTACACAATGTATTTCCTGCTATTTGCCCGTCAGGTGTGCAAGTTGGCACACACACACACACACACACACACACGTACAGAACATTTTGTATTAAATTTTTACACACTGGAAATTTCTCAATCACATTTATTACACAGTTATTTTTTTATATTATTTCAAGCTTGTTTTTGTAGTTGTAGTTCTGTCTCTTAAATAACTATCGATGCTTATTTATGTTTTTGTTATTTATTCAAGTCATTTTAGTCGTAACAATAATCATATTTCTGACAGAAACATTTTTCTGAATGAGTGTGTTTGAACTTACAACAAAAAAAATACTATTTATTTGGAAGTGAACAGTCATTCTACCTGGTGAATCCCCTGAATGACAGATTGTAGTGTGACCTTTACTTTTCAGGACAAAACGTGTGTGTGTGTGTGTGTGTGTGTGTCTGTGTCTGTGTCTCTCTCTCTGTTCTCTCTGTTTGTGTGTGTGTGTGTGTGTGTGTGTCTTTGTCTTTGTCTTTGTGTGCCATTTTGTTTTATCCAAGCCCTGTATATTTGAGTATCACACAGATGACACGATGGAAAGCTGATGAGATCAGAGATTAAAATACTTTAACACGGGCTCCTAGCGATGCTGCAGTGTGTCTGTCACACTCTCCAGTGTACAACAGTAACAGTTTGGTTAATGTTTCATTTGGTTAATATTCCTTTAATCATGACAAAGGACGGTGTTCCTGTTCACTGAATAGGGAGTGGCCACAATTAAAAAAAAAAAAAAAAAAAGGTTAATTGCAAAAATAATGTGTTGTGAAACAGCACAGCACGTAAATTATTTGTGTGGCAATAAGAGTTGTGCATCATGATGTAGTCATGTCATGAGTCAGTTAAATTTAAGAAATTATCGTGTTTCCAAATGTCGGCCTTTTAGTGGAATATTTCAAACATTCATCAACAGTTTAAAATGGGGAAGTAGTTTTTCTGTGAATGACAAATGGAAAACAGTGTGTTACTGAAATCCAGTTTCACAGGAGAAGTTTGGATCTGAGGCTCAAACCTCATGAGGCTCTAAAACTGTCAACAGCCATTTTCATCACCTCTGTTAACAGAAATGACCGACTCCAGCTTTTTTTTTTTTTTTTTTTTTTTTATTAGCTGGAAATAAAATGTAGAGAAGATGCAAAGGACCTTTTTAGAACAACTTGAACTTAAGTGACTTAAAATTTCCATTATACATTTATGAGTTTCTGATTCTTTTTGAGAGCTGGGCCCCCGAAAAAATAAGGTTTAGTGGAAAATCTGTTCTGACAGTTGTTCAATCAAGTCAAGTGTTCTTCCTTTTTCAACTGTTTTTCTAATTACTGTAGTTTAAACCTGATGTATTAGTTCTTCGTGTGTATTGTGGAAACAGATTCTCGTACAGTACCTCTGGCAGATGGCAGTTTCACTCTTGATTTCTTGCTGCAGAAAGCATTTCAAGGTTAAATCTATCAACGTTATGTCAGAAATAGTCAGATAATAATAAAGATGGTTTTGCTTTGAACTGTCAGAAGTCACAATAAAACCCCTTAGATACCTTTTGGGCTGATAACAAAGGCTGATAACCAGCTCAGATGGCGCTGTGTGTCTGATCAGACTTGTTGGCTTTCTTAACATCCTATGACTAATGTTCAGATGTCTCCTCTTCAAGACTTGCTGTCAGCTGTGTCATCATTTGAATCAAGAGAAAATTCTGCTAAATTACGTTGAGTGTGGCTTTGATCTAGATATGAAATACTTATCTAAAATGTTCAGTTTTCAGTTTTTCCTCTTGTAATTAAACAAACATGACATGAGCTTCTCATTTTTTTAAAATTGTGTTTAGAGTTTGTGGAGAGGAAATAAATAAATAGCAAGATCTCATACTTACAACTTTTGAAAAGGAATGTTCTTACACTTTTTCTTTGAGAAAAACCCCCAAAGATTGATCGTGAACACGCATTTTTATGACTAGTGTCTCACCTTTTCCCACAACATGGAGATTTTCTGTCCTTTGGTTTTTGCTAATTTCCTTAAATCTCAAGTGTAAGTGAGGTTAGTGACCTAGAAACACCTCAGAGACTGGTCAAGTCACTGCTGCTATGTCCCATAGAGCTGTAGGGGAACAGATCCATCTTTTTCTGTGCCCAGTTCCTCCCGTCCTCCTTTCTGTTATCTCAGTTGGAGATTTGTCAGCCAGTGAGGTGGTGATATACTGCAGGAAAAGCTCAAAATCACCCAGTGTATGCAGTAATGGAACAGGGAGCTTTCCTGTGTTTGAATTGCTGTCTGTGCCTCCAGTCCCCACGTTTGATCTGCAATGAGTCGCCATGTTTAGGCTGAATTGTTACCTCTGATTCGTGCCACATTTTCAGCAACCATTCATATGTGATGATAAGTGAACAGGAAGAAAAAATAGCAGTCTTAATTATGAGAACAGCTGTAGGGATGAGGGCCATTTGGTGCCTTTGGCACCGTAGTGCTGGTGATTCACTATCTGCAGGTCCCCAGTGGATTTACTCCTTGTCAGTGGTGAATGTGGTGGGATTTGGTTTAGTTACTGGCACAGGGTAAAGTTTGAGACAGGTCATGATGCTGGTTATGTTTGTGAGAATGTAGAAAAAAAAATAAACGTAGAGAGAGAGAGAGACATTATTACAGTTGCATCACCTTGTATCACAGCATTATTTTTAACTAACTGTTCTCAATAATCCATCATCTTGATTGAGTCGGCCGCTCTCCGTGTCCTGTATTGACCAACAAATCCTTCAGACTCATGTGTCAAGGGAGGGGATTATCACTGTCAGGCTCTCAAGGAAAAAACGATTGAGATGCAGAGAAGAAGAGTTGAGACACCAGTGGGATCCGGTGTGCTGGGGCCGTGGGGGAAACTTTGCACATCTCCATGTGAATGCACCCATTTCCATGTGAGTCCAACTCTGAGGTGGGAGTCCATTACCAGCACAATGGGCTTGCAGATGCCTGTTCCTGCCGCACAAGGCTGTGGTATTCGAGGATAACAGCAGGCAGCCCAGCTCAGAGGGAGGCCAGGGGAGAGTCACAGGTCAGGGCAGAGCAGCCGGGGGTTGCAGGAGATGCTGACTGGATCATACTGGAACTTTCCAGATCACATCAGTATTTACATGTACTGTAATGATGTCATTATAATGATATGTAATGGCAGATTTTTACCTCTGTGTTGAAACAACACTGTATATAGACCATAGGTGGATACTTAATTCTGTCGCCCACACCATAGCATGAAATGCACTTCCATAGAAATAATTCTACATGCTGTGGCAATGCACAGATAACAGGGGCTGGTCTGGTCTAATAGCAACATCCCTGTGTCTCAGAAAACTCACCCTCTTTCTGCCTCAATCAGTTCAGTGGTTGCACACTCCATCTCCTCTTGTGTCTCTCTTTTATTCAACATTTATTAGAGATGATCCACTCAGCAAGACTGTGTGTGTGTGTGTGTGTGTGTGGGTGGGGGGACCTCTTTCTGTTTATTACTCAAATAACACAAAGCAAGGAGGTCATTTTATTTCACTTAATCTACTTTCTGTCAAGCTCTGCTGGAAGTCACCAAATGCTCTTTTGGACCTGAATTCTAAAGTGGCTCAAGTAAACCTGTGTTAGTGGAGATGTGAAATTGTTGAGAACCATGCAAATCAAAATATTCTTGGTATTCAGAGTAATGCGTTTATTTCTATGCATGCAAAGTACTGTAGTTACTGGAGAAAAGTGTGTTACTGCTTGTTTCCACTGAATATAAGACATTTTGAACCTCCGTTGCTCATATAGAAACTAGGGCTGTTTCCTACTAAATGTGGGGTTTTAAGGGTTGAAGGTGCTGTGGTCTTAAATTGAAAGTAACCTAGCAGGGATTTTTCTGTTCTCTAAATCACCACATACTGTATCAAGGCGGGTGCGTCAATCTGGAGGAGAGGTTGGTTTTTTTTTTTTCAATCAATTAGTATCTGTTTCTGTAGAAAAAAAATCCACAGAGCAGATGAAGGGACGCTTAGTATGTACTGATGCTTATTTTCAGACTGTAGCTGCTGCCTGAAAAATGCAGTTTTCTTTAACTATTTGCACCTCGGTCACATCACTGCTGCTATAAATAGCCCTCTTTGGGTTATGTGAGCATAATCTTCCCATTAACCCAATCTGCAGGAAAGGAATATTTTGATCCTATTAGTCACCGGGTGCTCTGGTCACCTGAGACGCGCCCTGACAAAGATGGCATTGATCAGTCCTTCCACAACCCGCCCTACCCTCCTCCGGCTCAAACACAGTCGTGTCACTTTTGGCGGACAGGATCAGAGGTAAACGGGGACAGAGGGGGTGAGGGATGGTGCAGTGGGTCGTGGCCCACTCTCTTTTTATGCGGCATCGTTAAGTTTAATGCGAGGTTCTGTGTGGCATCCATTTTCTCATCTAGCCCCACTTTCATTCTGATTACCTTGGCCCTCAAGTCCTGACAGAAATACAGAGGCTGTAACAGTCAGAGAGAGGTTTGACTTTGAGCCAGAAGGTCTTACCACAGCCATTTAGAATAATATTCAGTCACTCAAGAAGACTTATTGTTCAGATTGTGTACTGTAGGCCTATTTTTGTGGTTAATAGCACACAGAGTTCCTCAGTGAAGGGACACACAAAGATCTGCATGTAATTGTAGCTTTGATGAGTAAGTATGTGTCTGTGTATGTGCTTGTGTGAGCGAGGGAAAGACACAAAGAGAGGGAGAGGTCAGATGTGTGTTCCAGGTCTGGTGTCATATTATGTTCCTCTCAGGCACAGTGTGTATCCCAGGACTTCCTGCTTTATTCATCCCTAATTCATTTGTTTTGGTCCTCAGTCTCACACTCCCACCACACCACACATGCTGCTCGCTCATCAAGTCATTCCTACACATGCTCAGGCCAAAGCTGTGAAATTACTAATGTATTTATTCATCAGGATGGCAACCGGTTTGCATGTTGTTTTAGGAAACAGTACGCCATTGATTCATTTTTAGAGCGGCTCATTTTTCAGAGGAACACAACATGACCTTGAGCATCAACCCCTGACGTGTATTGTTTTGTAAATCCCATGAACATCGTAATGTGCGCTGTAATGTCACCAGGAATATAGGTCTGTATCTTTGTTCTTTGTGAGGAGTCATCCCAGACAGGCCCTGACTCACAGGCCGGCTGGGCAGCCATCCGGACAGCTCTCCCTCCCTGCCCTGCCCCCACCACACCTCAGTCAAAACAGACATTGTCCACCGTCAGCCTAATTCACTACAGCAACAAGTTATGAAGCAGGAGAGAGATAGTAAGGGGGTTTGTGATAATTCCTGCTGTAAATATGCTCAGGGTTGAGAATAATCCGTGTCAGGCCTCAAGAGCAGCCATGAATCTTAATTATGAGGAGACCCCGTTGGATTTGTTTTAAAACACATACATAAATCACGAGCATATTATTTTATTTTGTCAAACTTCAGAATCACCCCTGTGAACACAAGTTATTACTATACTGCTGTGGGATCTTAAATTAGTTTTTCACTGGGCTGCACTTTTTCTTTGTTCAGTGTTGTTCCAGCACATTGAGGCATAATGTAGCACAGTCGTGCAGACATCGGGAGCTTTCACTGATCTACTTTTACCATCTTCTAACCACAACCTACACAAAAGGCAGAGCCTATATGTACAGCAGATCAGACAGCTACAGTCACACTTGGCAAATTAACACTTTTCCACTTCTATTTTGTACAACATTTAAATCTGTTATTCAGATCTAAATGATGATGCTGCACATTACTTCACTTTACACTCAGTTCCAACCGGTTCGATTGTTGAACGGTCTCTTATACAGCAACACAACATTCAGGTCTGAAGCGGAGGATATGCAGCATGTTGTGGCTTTTGATAGACATGTAGTAACCTATGTGGTTGTCTGAGCACCATTTCACAATGTATATATACAATTCTGCATGCTGAGGAAGCCCTACACATATGCTTCCATACCTGCTGTGTTAGATTTCATAGAACTTTATGAGACAGTCAGACTTCAGTTGGTGTCAAATTATCATTTATTCTACGTGCCATTAATTTTCCACACCATCATCACATTTCTGTGGCATTTTTCTGCCCTCACAATGATTAAAAATCTAATGTGTTCATTTATACCCTATTATGTTTAGATTTCGGACGCACTTAAAACCTTCCTCCTCTGGAACTGAATTTCTATAGAAATACAGTAGGTGCATTTATCAGGTCATTAGGTGTTCATTTAAAAAGAGCCGTAGACATTGTCCCACAGATACAGCAGCTATTCCTTCAAACATGACTTCAACAACTCCTCTTCTCTCCCTCAACCACCACCTCCTCTATTTCCAGCCTGCCTGTTGCCGCCGTTCTACAAGTAGCAGTATGACTTGTCTGGATGTGTCTCCGCTCACATCTGACTCATTGAACAACTCTTTCTCACCATTGGAAGTGTCCAGGCCTGGTTACCCAGTGACCCAGCAGCTCAACTCACCTCCACACCCCCACACCCAGACCAGAGGGTGTGTGTGGGCATGTCGACCTAAAACTGGGAGGGGGTCGTAGAGGTTGAAAGGCTGTTTTTTTGTGGCTGTCTGGAAGTGAGAGGAATAATAGACTATTCTATAATTGGTGCCCCCTGATTTCCTGGCAGCTCTACGGGCACCCGAGAGGATAGCATGTGTCCGAGCTTGTGTACATGTGTGTAGTGTGTGTGTGTGTGTGTGTGTGTGTGCTGCCTGACACAGATGGCTGTGGAGCAAGGATGTGATAAACACCCTGGGCAGGGGGATCTCCGTCGAGGAGTGGGCTCCATGTTTTAGTGGTGAAGTCACTGGGAAAAAGCCCAGTTGAACTGGAGGAGGAACAGACCCACACACACCAACACACACACGTGCACACACACACACACACAGATTACCTTACAACATTTGCACGTGAATAAAAAATTTTCCTTACAATAAAGTGAAACACTCTCTCCTCCTCCCATAATTCCATTGTTTTATTATTCCAACACTTGATAAAACCAAATTGTAGCTGTGGTAGTTCCCTGATAAAGAATTAAGACAGATCGTCTGCGTTTTGCACAGAGATTGTGTAGAGGTCAGAGTTTTCATACCTCAGGTCAGACCGCTGCCTAACCGCAGTATGTGTGTGTGTGTGTGTGTGTGTGTGTCTCTCAGTGTCTCTGCTGTTATGTTAGGTGTGAACTGTGGCCCTGTGGAGCATTGGGTAACACTAGCGATTGCCCAAGCCAGTTGTTGTGATGATGTCGTAACCAGTTGGACCTGGCCAGGATTTGGCTGTCATGTGAGCCCTTGTTCTCTATCATCCCCTGCCTGGAACGTCAGGGCACGTGCGTGTGTGTGCCTGCGTTTGTGATCTTGTGTGTAAATGTGTGTGTGTGTACATGTTTGTTCCTTTGGAGTTTCATTATCATGAGGAACAAGAAATCGTGGATTTTATAAGTGTGTGTGTATGTTTGTTCAAACAATGCCATTGGAGGTGGCAGCCGTTAGAAAGGGCAGACAGGTTAAAGGTCGCCTCTGACTCATGGCCTGTGGAATTTAGTTTTCACAAAACGAACACAGGACGCCTAAAAATGCTCCATGAACAGCAGCAGGAAATGATAGTTCATTAAAAAATGAGAGGCTGTGATGGCGCTCACAACTTAACCCTTCACAGAGAGATTTGGGATTTTCCCTCCATATCTCTTTGCTTTGCCAAAGCTTATCTCCACCTCATGTTTTTTTTTCCTGATTATTGATGAAATTAGCCTCTTTTCCTGTTTTAAACATGCAGACACAGCACAGTTTCAAACACTGGTTGTTGCAGTTTTATTGGAGGTGAAAAGTTATATTTATATGACGAGGAGTATGTTTGAAAGTGCGTCTGTACTCAAGGCTGTGTCACAGGTTTGAGGCTGATCAGATTAGAGGTTTAGGTAGATATGGAGCATGTGGTGACTCGTTGCATGTTTTAAAATTTAAATCCGAAGCAGAAGATGCTAATTTGTGCCTCTAAGATTTAGCCCAGCAGTGAGCTCTGAATGGTAAAATATGCATTAGGGAATGAAATACATTTTCTTTATTAAAAATGTGGGGTTAACCTGACGAGATCATAATAGCTGGTCATGTAATGAAATTAGTGGCACATTGATTTGATTCACTTTTCTATATATTGAGTTAGATCCTGGTCCATTTACAAACAACACTGTTGAATTTCACTTAGCAGCCTTTGAAATGGTCATATGTTTCCATTGTTCATATGTTTATGTTGACCCAGTAATGTGAATGGTCACTGTGGAACACATACAAAGTGAATGAATAATAAACTTTCATGCTTCACGTTAATTTACTTCCACACCACAAGGAGGATGGTTTAGAAAAATGGAGAAAGAGCTGTGTTTGATGGCACCGTATCACTGTGGTGGTGGTGTGGTTTCTCCTGTGTCTCTGGATGAGAGCTGTCCGTGTCCAGAAATATTGATTTAATTGTGTTTGGCCACTTTGAATTTATTCTTGGATGAAGTGGTTTTCCCTTTGAACAAAGAAAGTGTGAATGGAAGGTACACGTCAACTCTTTGTTTGTCCTCCACTTTGTTTGAACTCATCATCATCAAAAACTGTTTTTTAACCTCTTTCAATAAAAAAACTAAAGTCAGCTGTTTGAGCTGCTGAGCTCGTCTCTGCTCACGTTACATATACTCAGTCATATAAAACATTCTGATTTTCTTAAAATGACGTTCTTACCACTTTGCCTTTCATAAAATATAATCCCCTGTCTTCTATCTATCTATCGTCTATCTGCTAAATTTATAAATAAAAGTATTTTTGTTTCATTAATCTTTTTCTCTAAATTACTATGTTTCATTTCGGTTTCTCTTAATTTATTGATTCAGTTTAGTGACTAACAAGAAATAATTAGATGATGCTACAGTCATCCGCTCTAGATATTTAGAAACCTACACATTACCTGTTTAGTTATTAATAAATGAATCATCAGCCACACTGCTCAGGTTTATGAATACGTGCACTTACATAAAATATAGTGACAGTGTGAATAATTAGTCACACATATATACTGGGAAACATTTTTATAGCCTAAGTAGGAGAAGACCCCTTATACTTTTTGCACAACTTCTGGAAGTAATTTAATCAATTGGAGAACAACTGTTATAACGCTGTAAAGTAGGATCCACACATGCAGGGTTTTATGGTTGTAAACCACCTAAATTTTAAGACTTTTCATGATTGTTATTATTATCCTTTTTAACTATCCCATATTTTTTTTCTCTTGAAGGGAAGAAAGTGAAAAGAGTCACATTTTATAGATCTGTATGGATTTACTGCAGTGTGTGTGTGTGTGTGTGTGTGTGTGTGTGTGTGTGTGTGTTTAAAAAACAAAAACAAAACATGCTTGATCATGAATTTATTTTGTCCATTTACATTTTTGGAAGCATACCTACAATAAATAAATAAAATAAAACAAATGCTACAATGGAAAATATACGGAACATTTCTTTACTGAAATTAATGTAGAGCACTAATTCATGTAAAACCAAAAATTATAGTTGGATTTTAACTGACGACAGAAACTGTAAACAAAATGTTTTTCCAGATGATTAAATAAAATCAGAGACAGGGATCTATGAGCTTTATTTTCATCATGAGTAGAAGTTAGATTTCATACATTTAAGTAAGTAAGTCAATTATTAGAATTAACATGTATAGCAGTCTACAGGACAACTTCTGTGATTTTTTTCTGAATTCTGCTCGCCACAAATAGAGACATGATCACGTTTTGTTATTAAAGAGAGTTTTGTTTTTGTGTAGAAATTTGGCGAAAGCTTTTAGAGTGTAAAAAAAAAAAGTCAGACTGAGCTTTTTGAAAAGTGCTGTAAATAGTTTTGTTCAAATTGATTTATTTCTCTGTTTTTCAAGGCCACATTGTTTCCAAACTTCTCTCGTATCAAAATAAAAAAAGATACAAGCGAGATTTTTTTTTTTTTTTACTCTCCCTGACAGCACAGAATTTTAACAAACCAGGTTATGTTTCGGGAGTAGCTGCTGAGTAAATAGTTTGAGCTTACATCTTATGGTTAAATTTTCAGCTTCTAGCTATTCTCAGAAATAATTCACAACTCAGAAATAATTCATTTAAATTTCCAAACTTTCACTGAAAGTACAGAACAACTTTTACAACAGTTTATAACATGACACTATTTATTACACGTATTTAAAGCATGCGCAGGTTACATAAATTTCACATTCAAGTCCAACGAACAGGAAGTTAATTTAATCTAAGACTAAGAAAGATAATCTTCTGAACTTCTTTTACACACACACACACACACACACAGTCAGATGCTTAGCACAGGTACTCACGGGTGAATTATAAACACACTTACAGAAGAAATTTTTAAATCCAACAGTTTCACAACATGTTCTGCAGAAAGTGAAAATATATTCCCAAAAAGTACAAAATCATCAGATTTTTTAATGGAAAGACCAAGAGGCAGTCCTGACTGAGGCATTAAAAACTGGTTTTAGACTGTAGCTCTGAGCTTCTTTGTTGGTGGATTTGCTCAGGCTCATGACTCAGTATTGCTCATCGTGTAGGAGATGATTTGCCCGCCATTTCTGAAAACAGTTTCTCTCACTCTTTGTTCTTGCCTGTTTACTTTTATCTGTCGAACTAGTCTGTTTCTCGAGTCTTTTCTAATATTTGTTTTTCCTTTGTAAACCCAAATTTGGTAACTCATTCAGGTTGTGTATTTCTAAATTGGTTTTGGTAAGTTTCTAGGTGTGGAGATGTTTGGAATTTTGTGAAGTGGGGGGATGGGAATAGAAGAGGCTTTGTTTCCCTCCAAAAAAAAAAAAAAAAAAAAACACACGATCTGAGCTTGATTTTTGATACCATGTATCTCAGCCTTTTTCTATTGTGATCTAAAAGCGTGATCCAGCTGCTACACTTCCTGCCTTCTTTATGTCCATTCACATGTCCAATATTACTACCTGGCATAAAGTTAATCATTACAAAAAAGGCGTCCTTGTTGTAAACTTAATCATTTAACACGATCTGTTTTTTTTTTCTCACCACATCATAGGTGTGTGCATACACATATGTGTGTGCGTATGTGTGGAGGTGGGGACGGAAATGACTTGCCTCCTTCAGAGAAAGTTATCAGCTCTAAACTCAACCGTATGTGACACTGACTGCCCACGCAAACCTGCCTGAAAATCTCTGATGTGTCTTTGAGCTTTGATGATGCCTGCCCAACATGAACAAAAGACGTAAAAAGTGGAGCATAAAGAATGCTTTGAAACAATAGCTCACAGGATGTAATTGATTGTGTACAGCCACAAAAGAGAATAAGTGAAGGTCTTTAGTATGTATTTGTTTAGTGATTAATCACTAACCAGGGATGGGCCACTCATTCGCTATTCTAGGGCATTCTCTGCAGTCTCTCCCGTCTTTTTTTTTACTTTGAATGTGTGTGTGTGTGTGTGTGTGTGTGTGTGTGTAGGGGAGGAGAAGGGAGGGGAGGGGAGGGGGTGTCAGTAGTGTGCTTGTAGTTGGTGGCTAAATCTTGTAAAGGGTTTCCTAATATGGGCCGTCTTACAGGAGCACCCTCCCCCTGTGGGCCATCCCCCCCAGGTCTCAGCCAGTGATGACACAGCTCGGGTACGACTCACTTCCTCATTAATTGGCTGAAACCAGTTCTTACAAGAACCGCCTATGATAAATGTGAGACTTCTGAGAAGTCATTCATTTCTCGCGCTGCAGCGGCAGAGGAGGCACTGCAGGGGAGTTGAACGAGTTCACCGATGTGTGTGTGTGTGTGAGAGGGAGAGGAAGCCGAGTATGTGTGTGTGTGTGTGAGAGAGGAGAGCAGAGCAGAGCGGGAGAATGTGGGTGACTACTGATGCCGCGGCTGCCGTATGAGGACCAGCCAACTTTATTTCTCTCTTTTTTTTTTTTCTTTCTTCCTTTCTTTTCTTTTTTTTAAATTTAATTTAATTTTCTTTTTTACTTTTTAGTTTTGTTTTTGAACAGCTTTATTTTCTGTGGCCGTGGTACAGTCTGTACTTTTTTTTTTTCCCCTGTATGTGTGTATGTTTATGTGTGTGTTTGTGGGAATGAACAGTGAAGGGATCGCACTCGTTGCTCTCTCCGTCTTTCTCTCTTCTCGGAGAGGAAGCAGGGGAGACCGACAGTACAGGAGATAGGACAGCATGCCTCCCTTTGTTGCTGCCCTTGGGCTGGTGAGTAACAATGATGTGACGTGATTTGTGCCCCCCCTCACCCCATCCCCTCCCTCCCCCCTCCCTATCCCGTTCTTCCTCCATGCCCCCCCCACCCTCCCTCCTCTCTCTCTTCTTCCTTCCCTCCCTCTTTCCCTCCACCCCCCACCCCCCCACTCTCTCTCTCTCTCCCTCTCTGTCTCTCTGTCTTTCTCTCTCTGTGTGTTGGTGGAGGCAGAGCTGTTCCACTGCTGGGTGCGGCACTGCAGAAGCCCTTCAGGGAGTACTTGGAGGCCCAGAAGGCCAAGCTGCACCATCGTGCCGGCGAGGGGATCCCAACTGTAAGTACAGGGGCCTCAGCCCCCAGCTCATAGCCTCTATTCATTCATGTGTGCGCGCCAAGAAAAGAATGTGGCCCCCTTACTTTTGCCTCTTTCACTCCTTCTGCCTCCACTTTTTTGTGAGCCTTTCTTCTCTCTATCTAAGCCCTCCTTTATATCTCTGACCCATTTTTCTCTCACCAACACATTTAATTTAGTAGTTCACCCTCCTTGCTCTTTAAATTCCAAAATTTGAATCACTTTCAGTTTTTTAAACTTGATTTAATATTAAGAGGGTGAGTGTTGATGTTGGGGATTTTACCCTAACCTGTAGTGATACAGTAGATTACAGAGGCTTGTTTAGGGCCAGAGTGACAGTGTAGGTTAGCGCTGCACTGGGCGGGCTGGAGGGCAGGGAGGAGAAAGAGGGGAGGAGGAGAGGGGCCAGTGTGGGGTCTAGCTCCACTCGCTGTATTGAACTGTACTACTGTAGTGCGGGGCGTGCTGACTCATGCTCCATCTTACCAATTGGGAGTGTGTGTGTGAATGTGGTCACTCCCCTATGTGTCACACACACACACACACACTTGCACTCAGTGCTCCGCCTGAACCCAGCACTGACTGTAGACCGGGGCGGGGGCCCCCCCCTCCGCCAGTGACAATCCATCAAAACCCCCCTGTCTAGAACAAAAAGAGCCAGTTGTAGCTGTAGCCTATTTCTCTTTCAAAGCTTTTTTTCACCCCTCTATATTTCTCACTCCCTCTTTCTCTCTCTTGCTCTAAGTGATTCATTGAAAACAATTTTTCTTTTTTTATGCGCTTACTAGGAGGGAGAAGGAAAAAAAAAAGGATAGACTTTGAGTTGCACAAGGACAGATTAAGGCATTTCTAGAACAATGTTCCTTTTTTCTTGTAACTTGAGCCTCCTGCAGTTACAGGAGAGAAGCAAGCCAATTTAACTTGGTGGAGGCAGGCTGCAGGCTGGGGTCAGTGGGGGCGTTAGGAGGGAGGACGGTGGGGGCTGCCGCGTGTTTTATTACCCCTGATCTCTATCTGTCCAGCACATGGAGCTGGATCCCCACCTAGCCTACAGCATCAGGAGCAGAGGGGAGAGCAGGGTGTGGGGTGAAAGGGGGGGTGGCCCTCACTTTACTGACCAAGCTCTTCTCTCTCTCTCTGTTCTTTCTGTGGTTCCTGGCAGGAGGAGAACTGGCTGTCGTGGCTCTTTGAGAAGGTTGTGGTCATCATGGTATGCTTCTTTGTCTGCTCCATTGTCAACTCTATGGCCCAGAGCTACGCCAAGCGCAAGCAGCAGGAGAAGTACTCGGAGGACAAGACGGAGTGAGGGCCAGCTCGCGATCACGGTGAACCATCAACTTCAGCGGCTCCCACCACTCCTCTCCTCATTTCTGCTCTCCCCGCTGGCTGATACCCCACAATTATATGAAGCAAAATATCAGCTCCCATCTGGTTTCTCTCTTGTTATTGTAGCAACATGTTGATGTTGAACTTGGACTTCCATTAACTTGCTTTTTAAGGCTTTGCATTTGGTAGTGATTTCCGTGATTGTTGTCTGTAAGGTAGGTGCTTGTTGGGTTACGTATGAGTTTGTGTTCGCTGTTGTGTTGTTAAAGTGTCCCAGTAGCTGCTTTTAGCAGTTCCTGAGCATGTGAGAAGAAGCTGCTGGCAATAATTCTCCTCAGTGAGGCCTTAAGCTGCACTGTTTGTTCCAATAGAAGAACCTTAAACATCTTTATCTGCATAGAGCCACTTGAATTCACTCTTATTTGAATAATCCTACGGTTATGATTTAGTGTTGCGTTTATCTAGTACATTTTATTAATTGTTTGATAAGCTATTTATTTCTATTTATATTTGCAAGTAAATTAAGATATTCTGTATTTATGATTGTTAAGAGTTGCTGTGCACTATTGGTTGTGGTTAGATACGATTAGTAAATGGAGTGTGAATAATTGTGTCCTCTTCAGAGTCCCCTCATTTTTACAAACTGTAGAGCACTAAGCCAGTGGGAGAAGAGATGTTCATGGTGTTTTAGATGACCACTTCTTTTGTGCGAGCAGTGAAGATCATTTTGGTAGTTTTGGATGAGAAATGATAAATCGGCCATGAATCACCCTGCTGGTTCCTTTGTCTGTCCTTATTGTTCTGCTTCCAGGAAGAGAGCACATGAGTCAGCCCGGGGCTACTTTACCAGATGCAGCCATATATTGAATCAGATCTAAGACTGTGTGTGTGCGTGCCCGTGAGTGAGACAGAGAGCGAGACAGAGATAGTAGGTTGCGTTTGCGTGGCTGCCACATTTGTTGCTCTCTCTTTTATCTTTTATGGATTAGAGCAGATTGTGCTCCACTAATAGACCAGGAGTCTGCCTGGAAGTCTCAGTATGGCAGATTGTAGCTGTTCGCTTTAACTTAGAGGCGATCTGTGTCATGGTAAGTGTTTCTCTTTGTCTTCACTTGTCCACGGAGCTTTTTTTTTCCCCCCTCTCAATCCTTTTTACCCACGACGAGGAGAGAAAGCTCATGTTTGACATTACATGAGCAGCTTCTTGAGCAAAACTCGGCATTTTATACGATCAGTGTTCATTTTTTGCTTTTTTTTGTTCATGGGATAACGTCAGCTGGCTCTCAATATATGCAGTACCTTCTTTTTTTCCATAATTGCCAGTGAAATGTGCTATTTTCTTCTCCCTCTCTGTACCGCTGCTGTGCTACGCTGGACTGAGCGCAGTGGGCGCTAGAGCAGGCACAAGCAGGAGGGGGAAAAAAAACCCTCAAGCGCACAGTGAAAAGCGTCTGTGCCGTTACCTCAGCTGAACCTTCGAATGAACTCGTTGCACTGCCCTAGTCACGGAGCCAGGAGACGAATCACTCGAGTAGATTCAAAACAGAGGGGTACTGTTGAGCAGGCTGAACCCTGCGCTCTGCACCAGCTCTAGTCAGAACATTCACATCTCCTCTTTTCTCCTGTCATGGTAAGTAGGATTAGGAATCTTTTTGTTTTATTTTATTTTTTTTTTTTTTTCATTGTTGTTGTTTCTGTACATGCGTACGTCTCAGGCATGTCCGTCACTCTCTCGGCCTGTCAGATAGCTTATCAGACTGGTGTTGGCTGTTAAGATTGCAAGGCGACAACAGTCTGTAGGCTGTCTGACATTTCGGGCTCTTTCATCTGACCAGCATCCTGTTTTGTCCTCCTTCAGTTACTGTCATTGTCTCAGTTAGCATCAGTTCCCATTTAGAGGTGTGTTCTGCGATGTCACTTCCCTTTATCCCAACCGCTTGTGAAACGTCGGAGACATGGTTCTGTTGTTTATTTCCTCCATGCTGACGTCTTTGAGGGTTTTTATGTGGGTTTTTGTGGGGAACAGTGTTTTCACATGTTTGCAAATGCAGATGTAGTGATGTCAATAGTGTACCTCTGTATATGTGTACGTGTGTGAGAGAGAGTTGGCTCTGTCTTCTTGAATTTCCAGTGAATCCAGACAGTACACACCTTATTGCAACACATCACATTGTGACACCCAGTCCTAGGTATGGTACACGCAGTGCTCACACAGCTCTCCCCTTCCCTTTTACACTTCCCTCTTCTCTTTTACTAAGAACTTTCTTCTATTACTCAATACGCAGCTTTTTTTTTTTTTTTTTTTTTTTTTTGCAGGAGGCTGCATTTTATTGGAACAACTCTCTTTAGGGGGTGTTTTTCTAAGGGCCACAAATTGGTAATTATACAAAGCTGAAAATCATTGCTTGACCAGTGGATACTTTTGCCGCAAAGCCTCAGTTTTATTTTAGATTCTCCTCTTTTTTTTTCTAGAATAGAAAAAGTGTAAAACTTTTTCCTGGTCATAAAAGCAAAAATCATTGGATAACACTGGAATGGCTCGCTGGCTTAGTGAGTGTTTTTCTTGGCAGTTTCAGGATGTCCTGTTCCATAAGGGAGCCCCCTTTTGGCATGCCCGTCTGAATGTGTGTGTGCATGTTTGTCTAGAAATTCTGTTTATATTTCAATGTGTAAGTGCCTGTATTTCTTGTCTGTAACAGATGTCTGTAACTGGGTTATTTTAAATGTGTATGGGCTGTTTTTTTAATGTTTTTTTTTTTCAGCTTTAACTATAAATAAAGTCTGTTAAAAAGAGGACTGGTGTTCTGTTCATTATGTGATAAGTCTTGACCACACTGGGCCAGTGTTGACCCACAGGCCTCCAAAGAATCTCACATGTCAGCCGAGAAAGAGGGACAAGGAGGATACCGAGTCCATCACAACTCCGATTTCCCCGTCTAGTGTTTCACATCCAAACGGTTATCACATTACTGATTTGCTCTCTCCATACTGACATCAGCTCCATTTCAGATTCTACATTAAGCCTTTGCTGTGAGTTGTGAATTATAGCTACACTTACGCTCTTGTGGCTAATCGAGGCTGTATTTAAATAGAACGCTGTTATACCTTAAAATAGTCTTTATGCTGTTTGTAAATCAGGAATCATAATTTGATAAGAAATGTGTTTTCTTGCACAATTATTCTACAGTTTGAAAAAAAAAGGTTTTTACACAAAATCTAAATATATATGTATATATAAATATAAATATAATAGTACTTTGTTATGAAATAAATCATTATTAAATGAATTGCGTTAGCAAATCTCCATAAATGAAATGCTCGGTAATGTTCATATATGAGACATTATAGACAATATATAGTAGGATGTATTGATTTTTGCTTGATGCAGGTATGTCTGACCTCAGATCAGCGAAGATAAGTGGGGACCTGACATCGGTGTGTGTGTGTGTGAGAACACAGTGAGATCTTGTGTCTGAGGTCAGATTTGTGACCTGCACTGAGACACCCCTGTTGAGAGAAGTACTGTTCCCAGAGCAGCCACACCCAGAACACCATGAAGATGACTATTTCCACCCGCTCCACCCGACTCTACCCCACCCTGCCCCGGGGCTTCGGCAGAAAACCCAACTTGCAAATCCTGCCTGTCCAAACAGGCTGGGGGCCTGATATTCAGATAATGACACTGCTTTTGTCCTCCCCCTCCCTCCTTCTCTCTCTCCCTCTGATCTCTCCATATGCTGTACATATACCACAGTTGAATCCGGTGCTGCTGGTTTCATTTCTGGCACAGTGACCCTCCCATCCCTCCACCCCCCACACGCACCACCTCCCTCACTGTCTCTCACTCTCCAGTATTTTCCCCCTCCCTGTCAGCAGGCTAACCACCGAGGGATGCTGAAATATCACTGACTTCATCCACCACCCACCCACAAGCCCACTCTGCATTTGGTTATCCACTTAGTTCCTTTCACACTCTGTCTCATTAAATTATGCTGACCATGTGGATTTTTTTTCTTTCCTTTCTTCATTCAAAATCATATTAAGGTCCTTTGTTTTTGTGAGTAGCAGTCAGGGGGTCATATCAGACCACAGTGGAGTGAGCAGGCACGACCGAATGATGTGGAGAGAAGTGCTCACCAGAGGAAAGTTACAATTTATGTTACCCACCGCTTCATTTGGAGAACAGGGCTAATACAGTATTTACAGTATCTGTAAATGGGCAGCTGTGGTTTGATTTTAAATAAACCAATGAATAAATAAAATAACTAAAAACTGTCTTAAGAGTTTGTCATGATTAAAATACAGAGAATTATAGCAGAAAAAAATTTAAAATCCATTGGAAAAAAATGTCCACGTTATCTAATGAAAATATTTTTTTAAAGTTCACCCCATCACGTAAATGTGAGTTTGACACAGCACGATTTTGGAAACTAGTCACGGATCAACACACAAGTTACACAAGTGTGATGTGAAACTAGAACCCTCCCTCACACACACACACACACACACACACAGAACGGATGTAGCAGACATCATGTGTCTGGTAGTTAAACTTCTGAGTCTAAAAATATTTATATTCAACATTCGTGGCCTTGTAGAGTTCGGTCGATGAGGTGCTTTAAAGCATTTTTAACCTAGTTATTTAAAAAAAAACCATGTCGCATCAGAATATTTTTATATTTCTTTATATTTAGATTTTTATTTTACTATTAGATGAATAGAGACATTTAAAGCTACTGGACTAAATAATAATAATAATAATAATAATAATAATTGCAATATTGATAATAATAATATTTTTCACCGAGAACGTTGTTAAAAATAATTATCAGGTGTAGTATCAACGATAATTAGTTGGATTACTAAAAAAAATTTGAATAAGACAATTTGAAATCTGTCTTATCTTTTTCTAATCTTTTACTTTTTTTGCAGGATATTGCATGTGTGTGTGTGTGTGTGTGTGTGTGTATATATATATATATATATATATATATATATTGTTCTCTGTCTCTCACACACACATGTTTATATGTATGTGTGCACACACATCATAACTGTGGTTAGTGCAAAGCCCCGGCTCCCAAAGCTTTTGTTTCCTTTATTGTGGCTTTGGCGTGCCAAGATCAAACAAGCTTATCAGCGGCCTCAGACTCTTCATAATTCACTCCATCTGAGAGTGCAGATATTACTGGTCTCATTTGAATTAGATCACTAGGTCAATTCGCAATGATTGAGTGTCTAACTAAACTTATCAACAGGCACTTGGCTGGCCTCTGATGTTGTATGATTTACAATTATTTAAATATGCCGTTCAAACCATTACAACCTATTGATGTGCTGTTTCTCTGATTAAATTTGACACAACAAAACACGTCTCCCTGCGCTGTGTTAAACTAAATTATGTGTGGGTATTTTAACAGAGCATAGTTAGGCAGGAGCATCTGCTGTTCCTGCCCACACAGTGCCAACATGGCAGTCGGCCTAATGGTTGCTGCCAGGTGGCAATGACGGGGCCACTGTCCTGAACCACACACACACACACACACCCGCAGCACTTCCGCCTGTCTTTTTTCTCAAGCCGTTAACACTCCAAACCCCATGTGTGATGGTGATTTCAAGGTTTCTCAGAAAAAATACAGGTGAGTAGAGTTTTTGTTCACTGCAGTAACAAATAAATCAAGACGTTCTTGTGCGCACATGGAGTGGGTGAGCTGCTTTATAGATCACATTCTTCCCTTTATGTGGCTATGTGTCGTAACAAGACGGAGAAGAGTCGACTACATAATGACTCGTCATTGCTACTTTTTTTTATTCCCCCTGCTACCTTTTGTGCACCAGGAACTTTCTTAAAGAAACTGCGTCATTCAGGTGTGTCACAAATACGTTGGGGGACATGAGTGCTGTAACAGGTTTAACATAACACAATAAAGTATCAGCCTGCGCGCGCACACACACACACACACACAGTTAGAAACAACACACCCCTTTGATGAGAGAGGACTTCACTGACTCAGCCTTGGGAATGCTCAAAATCTGACAGTACGGACTCTCCTCTGTAGCATTTTATCCTCAGGCGCTGAGTGGAGCTCCAGCTCAGCTTTACATGTCAATGCAGGTTTCTGTGTCATGACATGATGCCATCTCAGAAATATTACTCAGGAATGTCTCGCACTGCCTTCCAAGCATGCCATCGCTGGGAATATGTGGTCTGCCCCTTCCGTTGTAGATGCAAATTAGGAAACGCAAGAATGAACCGGAAGAGCAGCTGACTGATGTACACGGAGACAAAAGTTAAAAAGTTCTGTAGGTGCTCCACAAAACGTGTCCTGGTTTTATTGAGAGGTGGGAAGAACGCAGACGGAAATAGTCACATTCCTGCTTCGGTTGAATTGAAGCGCAAATGTCATCCTGCTGGTGGAGCAAGAGGAAGTCAGGAGGTCGTCAAAGTCGGGAGGATTCTTCTGCTGGAGACTGTACAGAATTTTATTTTGTTGCAGTCCCCTCAATAGTGAAACAAACTATGTTAACCTCACGACAGCACCAAATTTCAGGCCACCGGCTTGGTGATTAAAAACAAGACGAGGCATATTTGTTATGCAACACAAATACCTGATCAGCAGTGATACCAATCTGTCATGTGTCAGTTCTTCAGAAACAAAGATTTGACACTGCTTTGATGTTCTCTCTCTGTGAGCTGCACCACAGCGTCCTCTGCACCAGTCAAAAAAAACATACGACATCACCATCGCCTGTACCAACTTAAGCTCTCAGCCTTTATGGCCCTGCAATCAGAGCTAATTTTAGTCCTGTCCACATACTCTGCATGAGGCCTGTTTACCGCATGCAGTGTGGTTGTATGCAGCGTGCCCATCAACGTGCCGCAAACAACCACAAAGAGCAAACAAAACCAGACACATTCATGCCAGACTACACAACAAACACACTGTGCTCCCAGCTCATCTGGACTGGTTTTTCTGCTGTGATATTCCACTAAAAAAGACTTTAACTGCTTCGGCAACTTCACCTGAGCTCCCACATGGCTTCATTTCACCTTGTGTCTTTCATTGCTACCAAACACTGTTCATCACTCGACTCAAAACAAAAAGGGGGGACGAGTCTAACAAGAGGGTTTAGTTCCACACGTTACATGGATTTTTTTTTTTTTTTTTTTTTTAGAAATCCTCCCAAAAGTCCCTTATTATCAAGGTATATCAGTGCCTGACTTGAGGAAATTTAACATCTACTCTCATACCTCTGTTTGTCTCTTCGCCCAGAAATATATGGAGGCCCATCTCTGCCAGGAAAATAAAATAAAATGATGAAAATAAATCATGATGAAAAAAAAACACTCATGTTAAGTCAATATTCTTTACTTAAGAGTTTTTTATTGTACGTTTTAACGTTTCTTGGCCAAAACAGGTTTCCATGCAGAGAGGTGAGGAAGTAGATGTCTTTTTTGTTTAGTTTTGTTTTGGCATAAATTGGCTTCCGACATGTTATTAATGGACATTCAAAAAACACTGAAAACAGACACAAGTGGGTTTGACACAACTGTTTAAAAATCACTGTCAAAAATGCCTCTTTGAGTTTGTATCAAAATAAATAAACTTGTACATAAGCTACAGATGACCTCGGGGCGTTATTATCATTTCATTTTGTGATATTTCTTCACCTCTCCGACTCTGAGCGCAGCTTTCAGCAGGCATTGTCTCGGCTCAGACATTTCAAACATGGTTTAACGTTTAATTGTTCCGACAGACATCTGAGCCAAAACCAAAGCAGAGCTGACCTGACGTATATATTATGACTGATCCCATGAGAGCAGTGGCCCTTTGCACAAAATAAACATAATATGCGGGGGTTACAGGGATTACTTTACCAGATGCTTAGATATTTTGGCTTTCAAAACTCACTGTGCGGCCCCGTACTCTCTTTTGGAAAATAAACTCCCCCACCTCCTCCTGTGTGTTACAGTAAATCTTGTTGTCACCCCTTCACTGGATGTTGCTGTTGGGACTCGGCTCTTATCAGATAGATTAGTCGCAATGTAAAGATATGTGTTGTGTACAGACTGATGAACATCTGCCGTTTATATGGTTTAGTAGCATTTACAGGCTGATTGAGTATCATTAAAACAGATACGACAACTTTTCCTCAACTTACAGCTATTTATTGTTCACCTAAAAAATGTTCACATGGCAATATAACACTCCACATGTCTTAGTCTGACATTAATAACCATGTAATCATGTATGGTTCATGTAAGAGAGATAGATGAGGGCGATGACAGCTTTCACCCTCCATTTTAAATTAATGACCTTCCATATTGACAAGATCCAAACATGAGAAGACAACACAAGCGCTTGATATGCAAAGTGATTTTGAATGAACACAATGCTGACCTCAAGTCAACACTCAGACCCACAACAGAGCTCTGCGACTTTCTACCATCGTCTCGTCTGTTCTTTAGTAAACATAAACAAAGCTAAACAAAACAGAAAAACACGCACAGAAAACATATTCTGTTACCAAGCGCAGCTGGTTCTGATCACTGGGCAATCAAAGTAAAACAAACTATCAGATGGAGCTGAGGTTGAGCTCCAAATAACGCTGTGATGCAGGGGGCCGTTCCTGAACATCCTGACAGACTGATCTGGGGCAAACCTCCTCCACAGTAGAAGGAGCTGTGGTAAACAACGACCTTCCAGTTCCTAGATAGAGGACTTAACCAGGAATCTCATCTGCAATCGCTGTCACTTTTCCTCAGATATGGTCAAGGTCAAATACAGTTTGACAAAGACAAAAAGACTAAATCTCATCAATACTGCTGATGCACCCCATTGACTGCTCTCAGATCTGCTGGAGTGAAGAAAAAGCAGTGGGGAGGGAGCATTAGCTGAAGATTCAATTTATTTAATATGCACTTCCAACTGGTTTTCCTGTTTACCCCATCATCATTATGAGTAATCACGCTGTATGCTCACATTCTCAAAAACAACCTGTTTGCTGAACTAAACCAACAAACTGTTTCCTCCACGTCACTGTAAAAATCCAACACGATTACACTGATGATGATATGAGTGTATCCTATCTGAACTGAATTAACTTCTCTAAGCCCACCCCCACTCCACAAAGAACAAAAAAAGTATTTTGCTTAATGTTTGCTTGGATGCTTTCCCTGTGCAGAATGATGATGAGTTAGACAGCACAAGACTGTTTTCATATTCATCTGCTGGGTGTGTCTGCGCTCCTCTTAAATCTCTGTTACGTGTGAATATGATTACTGACGTCACAGCCGCTTCAAAGCCAATTCACGGCCCCGGCACGCAACACACATGCAAGAGACCTCTTTTATTGGGCAATTAAACTTACAGGATTGGACTTAACATGAGCAAAAAGTGATTATATTCAATTATGTTCGAATGTTTTACAACATGTCTGCAGGGGTTGTTTAAAATGTTAACAAAGAACATTGTTATTCTGCTTGTATTGGATGGAAAGTGATTAAAATGATTTATACATTAAGAGATTTATTGGAGGATCAGCAGATATATATTCAGCTAAATAAACAGACGTTTTAGAAAATGTATTTATATCATATTTGAAAGTTTACATTTTCCTTATGAACATCTCTTTCACATGTTGTACTGTGCTCTACACACATAGAAGAGTCAATTTTTCCTGTATAATAATGTAAAATAAATCAAAATTCTACCCACAGTCGTTGGCAACAAAGAATATCAACCTGATCTTTATATCTACTGTCAGGGCTGTGAAAACATGCTCCGAACTGATCTCAGACCTTTTTACAACATGACATTTCCCTATAAACGGCCAAAATTTAAACAGAGGGTTTGATGACGAAGCGTGTAGAACAGTGTGAGACTATTCTCCACCAGGACCACAAACATCATTAGGAAGTGGAGATTTGACTCTCAGTGTAGTGTCACCACAGAAGTTACAGAGTGGCCATTACAACGAGAAGACGGGTTAGATCAGTGACACGGCAGCAGCATCAAGTCGACCAGACAGACGCCTCCTCTGCTCAGTCTGTGTGAGGTCAAACACCAGGTTTAACATCCTGTCTACTAACAACAATAACCTGCACTTTAAATCCCCACATCTACCATTTTCTTCTCTCTGTATCCCTTCGTTTGATGCTTCGACACTCAATAAAGAAAAGAAAAGAAAAAAAATCAACATCTAGGTGAAGTTTTAAACCACTAGGGGGAGCAACAAGCTGTGACTTTCCACCAATAAAATGCAAACAAGTTTAATAACATATTGGCCTTTTTACAGGATCTTGGGTTGGACTGAAATTATACTACACAGTGCAGCTCTGCACACACATTTTGAGATGAATGAAAAATGGCTTTCACACCCTGAACAGGATTCCCTTATTCTTGCTGCCACCTACTGGTGAGAAAAGAAGTTGTAGCCAAATCCTGCAGTGAATTACAGGGATATAATCTGATTATGGACTGGGTGGAGCTCACGACAACCAGAGACTTAACCTCTTAGAGTCTTTATCCTCAAAGAGGCCTTTTTCACAGCAGATGTTTTGACTTGTCATGACAGCAGAGGCACAGGTTTTTAATAATGATATTCACGATGACTCTAACGTGTCCCAGCAAACCGTGACAGAACCAGGTCCCTGTGTGAATGTTATCCACCATTTATTTTATTGTTTACATCTGTGCTCTTCCTAATGTGACATGTCAAAAATGTCCACCGTGGAAAAAATGTCTTCATGTTTTAATTTATTTCTATTATTAATATTTACATTTTATATTAAGTAGCTAAAGATCTGAAGACCTAATCATCACAGAGGTTGGTAATTCATTTTTTATTAGTGAAGCTGATCACTGAGACTGAAATTCCATTATTTTAATTTGTTGTTTGTGTACGTGAAGATTGTTCCGTCACTGAATACTATTAATTAACTAAATCAGCAGCTTTCAAGGCTGTAATAATAATAATAATAATAATATTAATATAAAAACATGAAGGAGAAACACAATTAACAACAAACCTGGGAACTGAAATGAAGAGCAAACAAGAGGATGTTAAACTTTTCTTATGTAAAACCCTTCCAAAACAAACCTTAGACCACCTAACACATAAACACTTAATCCAATTTAGTTTATCAGATTATGACTTGGCAGAGTATGAATATGACTGTCTCAGTGTAGGTGGAGGAAACCAGAGGAAGCAAGTGAGACCCTGTCGTCTCTGAGCTGAATAATGACATTAGATGAGAACTCTGGTTTCTGGGAAGTGGTGGATTACTGTCCAAGAAAAGCCTCAGTTTTTATGAATGAAAGACTCAGAACAAATGACTCCTTGACTCAGTGCTGTTGTCACTTACTACCAACTGTAAATGACACAAAGCTTTTCTGCTGTACTGTGTGTGCGTGTGTGTGTGTGTGTGTGTGTGTGTGTGTGTGTGTGTGTGTGTGTGTGTGTGTGTGTGTGTGTGTGTGTGTGTGTGTGAGTGATGCTGAAACAATTTAAATATTTTCCCACGATACCTTTACTCTCTGACATCACAGCAGTGACCAAAGGCAAATACTGTATTTGAAAAAAAAAAAAAAAAACCCATAAACAAATAAATAAAAACAAGAACAGTAATACAGTATATTTACTCATAGTCAACTTTATTACAGTCAAAACCAAAATACACACTTAAGATTACATTATATCAGAGAAAGTAAAGCTTAAGTTTTAATTTTATGTGAAATAATTTATTTGCATACTTATGATGTATTTTAACCCCAGTAATTTTTTTGTGTGTATGTATATATGTACACACACACACACACACACACACACACACACACACACACACACACATATATATATATATATATCTTATATTTTCGTATGAAAATATTAATAAAGTAATTATTTAATAATAAATTATTTAGTAACAAAGTAATTATTTATTCTTTATTTAATAAATGGTGACTTGACCCTATCGCATCTTTTCATAATTAAATGATCTCCAACTCTTGTGTCTTGTGTGTATGTGTTTCTGGGCCAACCTGAGCCGGGTAGTGCCGGTGGCCGACACTAGAGGCTTCCGTCTGTGTTGTTTTGGTTAGCTGGATGTTAGCCCACGCTTTCTGCTGCTCTGCCGTACCCGGTCCGGTTGAAGCGGTAATGGCTCTCCCATGAGGCGGGGGAGCGGGGCTGAGCTTTGTGATTAAACGCCGACTGAAGTGCCGCAGCCATGGCTGGCGTTTTCGACATCGATTTGGATCAACCGGATGAGAATGTCTCTGACGACGAACTTGAGGACGGGGTGAGTTCACGTTAACGTTGATGCTAACACCGCCGCCGTTAGTCCGTTAGCTAGCACTTAGCAGCGCCGGGGCCTGCGTTGTTAGCGTCAATGCTGAGGGATCCATTATCGGACATGTCCTCGTTCACCCCTTTTCCCGCGGAATCTGGCAGCCACCCCATTAAAGACTCACCAGACTGCGTTTCAACGAATTTCCATTACATCTTAGGAATTTTAAGTTATGTCAAACCACAAAATAAGTTTTTTATCACCTACATGCAATAAAACCATCCTTAGTGTAAATAGCACTGACGGCGGACAGGTTGTTTACCTGCTGAAGTTAAACTGACTACTACCCAGGAGTATATACACTTAACTCATCAAATACTGTGTGAGTAGATCGTGAAACTGAACAAAACCATGTGAGTGAATTGATGAAATAAAAACCGAATAGAAAAGAAAATGAAACGTGTCAGCTGCGCCGGGCGTCGCTATGTGTCCGATAATGGAGTCACGGAATAAACGCTCCCATGCGCTACATCGGCATTCGTCTATAGTGTGGATGTACATTACTATAAACCGGTTACATGAATGTCAAGTGTAGTTTTAGTTTAGTGACTGTTTTGACGTTGTCGATATGTGGGATATACATGAAGTGGCAGTAAAGCCGAAAACAACCGGCTGTGATTTAGCTGCGCTAGCGAAATCACACTGAGCAGAGCTAGCTTCCTCATCACTTACTTAACGTGAAGTTAGTTGTTTTGGTTAGCTTCATTAGCTTCATTAGCTTTATTAGCTTCATAGAATAGCTACAGTGGTGGTCATTTGTTTATTAACTGATGATCACAGACATTCGCGTATTTAAATCGCCGTTTGTAAGTTGTTGTTAAAAAGAAAGTGTATATTAAACTATCTGGGTGGTAAGTTAGTCAGAAGCTCTTGTTAAACTTATAACCAACTCGGCAAATATTAGGCTAGAGATGATCAAATACCCACAGTTAAACACTATAATGTCCCACAGTGTATCTGATAATGAGCTTGTAAATAACCACCATCCACATCACTGCTTTATGCTGAGACTGTCTGTCCTATTGTCCTCTTTTCAGGGCCAGCTCAATGAATACATGGACCAGTGCAGTAGCTTTGAATTGTGAGTATAAACAATACTGTAATTTACCAGGATTTACCATGTTTTAACCACTAATAAAGTTGACTTCAACATATTGTGACTTCTCTACGAATCATTTAAATGGTTCAGGGCACAAGTACATCTCTGACTCTCTGACTTGCCTCCACACTGTTAACCCTGTAGACCACCTGGGTCACCAGGGACCAGTCTGCTCAGTGTCCAGTGATTAAAACCAAACTTTCACTCATTCATTATGTTTGGAATAAACCTCCAGAGGATCTTTACATGTGGCTGCTCTGGCAACTTAAAAAAAGCAGGATAAAAACTTTCATGCCCACCTCTGTTTGTAAATTCTTCCAACATACTTTGACTTTTTCTTTGTTTTTATTCTTTTTATGTGTATATATTGTATACTATATATTTTTATTTTCTTGTGCTCTGTATGACTGAAGAAATCAATAATGTAACCAGCTGTAGATCTCAGTCTTGTTTGATATGATTCGTGGAAATGTTTTTTTTTTTGTTTTTTTGTTTTTTAATTCAGCTAGTTACAGTATAAACTAAGAGCAAACTTGAGCCAACTAAAACACACTGCCAAACCACAAAAACTGAAGATGTGTGACAACAAGGGAGGACTAACATACGGTTTTGTTGGACCATCAGTAAAACAGCCTCAACTCTCTTGGCACAGTCTACAAAGCTGTGTTGGATGGATGAACACAATTCTTCCAAAAGCTGTTCCCTCATGTGGTAATTTGATGATGGTGGCGGAGAGTGCTGTCTAACGCTGTGACCCACAGCCACCAATAGGTGTTTAGTTGTGTTGAAATGTGGTGACTGTGAAAGCCAAAAGCCATAGATACTTCCCAGTCACAACAGCATCTACATTTATTATTTTTCTCCACTTTTTTTTTTAGAGGGTTGCATTTAATTAGTCATGTATTCAGTAATAAAGAGAAATACAATTAAATTAGACTTTCTTATACTAAATCTTATCTATCGTTTAGGAACACCATTGATGCTGCTGCTGCTGTGTCTTTTAAATTGTAAAGTCAATGTTGAGTGATTGTTGTGAACATGCTTTTCTCCTTTGTTTTTCTTTATCATTTGTTCTGTCAGTAACATGGACGACTGTGAGAAGTTTGAAATTTCAGAGAACAGCGTGAACAAGGGAACAGAGCAGATCAGGCCCGAATGCTTCGAGCTGCTAAAAGTTCTGGGAAAAGGTGGCTACGGAAAGGTGAGGCATGGGAACATTAATACAAATACTCATTTGAATTGAATTGTCCTACTTCTCTCAATTTCTCTTAAAGATGCATATTGACATGACATTTAGAGTTTCAGGGTTGTAGCCATATATTATATTATTCTATTCCCAGACTGGAAATGAAAGCTGAAGTAACAGAAACCTCACGGCTGTGTAGAGCTGTTGTGTTTGTAATTCTCAGTGGGCGCTGTGAACCGTGCATGACCCCCACATTAAATTTGAAATTTCCAAAGGAGTACTTTTTTAAAACTTTCTTTAAAGTGTGGGAAATAACACTTGTCATTTGCTTTATTTTGGCTCGGGCTCAGCCATCATGGTGCCAGTTTGTGTGGGAGGATATTGCAGTTGTCTTAAAATTCCAAATGGGTGGGGATTTTTTTTTTTAAATCGAGTGACTGGAAATTGAGATTTGAATGCGAGAAATATCACTTTTTTTTTTTTATTGTCCTGGCTCTTCATCAGCAGCCTTTTCAATCTACAGAGATATGACACATTGTTTTTTTTTTTGTTTTTTTTAAGCTGTGGCTGACAAAAAAAAAAACATGTCACCCCAGATCCATCCCCTGCTTTACCCACATCAACATTAATCAGAAATGTAATCATCTGTGACCTTCTACATCTAATCTAGAGACCAGTCAATAACACCTCTGAATATCTGCTCCTCACTAAAATTGTCACAGGATTGTTTCTCATTGAATCCTGTGACAAAGGCATAGACCAAATAAATAACAACAGTTTTTCATTCAGCTCCTGAGCACACTCATCACATTCTTTCAACAAAGGAAATTAAACATTGTTTTGATAGTTTGTCCCAACACGCACCAATAGTTACACCTGCAGGTTGCTTTTCTTTCACTGTCACCTCCAGTTCATTGGAAACCAGCTCCATGGAGTTAAGCAATGTATCAATTCCTGAAAATGATCTGTTTTCCATGTAGTTGTTTTTGATGACATGAACTTTTCATGCTGACCCCTAACATCTTTTTTTAATGATGTTACTCAGGTGCTAACGTGTTATTTTTGTTTTTACCAGCTTGGAGAGGTCTGGAAATTTTCTGACACTCCTCTTTTTTTAGGATTGCTCATCACAGTTATTTTGGAAACATTTCTCACTTAACAAGCAGAAGCGTGACTTATTCTCTTCTTGAAGTGGTCTTGTGTGTGACTAAAACTTAATTTTCTGCAGTTTTGGGGTTTTTCAGCATCGCAAAGTAATTATATATTTTTTAAAGACACTGTCATTCGTCTCATGTTGTTACACTAGATGTATTTGCACAGGTTTTATATTCTTTGGCCTTAAAACTGAGAGCAAATAGTCTTTGAACATTGATGCTGTTATACTGAAATGAAAACACTGGCTTTGGCTCAGACTAAGTCAGAACTGTTAATTTATTGCGATTATGCCACCTCCAAACTTCATGTCAGTGCTTTTTCCTTTGTCCCTCATCATTTCTCAGAAAATGCACAGCATGATAAAATTTGATATTTCAAGCCACAGTTAAGACAGCAAATACAGGCACCAACAAAAATTAGAAGGTCATCAATATGTTAAAAAGATACTGTTCATTCACAAGGCTCAGCAATATCTTCTCTTGCCTGCTGCAGAGACAGTGATGTTCATTCTTAAATGTTTCAGCATTTAGGAGACGTGACACACCTATAAACAAAAAGTAGGATAGGTTCAGCAGTGAACTGTGCATACAGGTGACAGGTAGAAATAATTTAGCTCCACCGGACCCACAACAAGCACTGTCACTATCCCTTACATGCATTGTCTCATAACAAGCATGCAAGGGCCAACTTAAATGATCTTTATATATGATAATGTGATTCTGATTGGGTTCATCTACCCATTTTCTGTCACTTATCCTGAACCAGGGCACTTTTATGAAAATCATGTTATAAACTGCTGATGTAGAATACATTTATTCTAAAGTTATTCTAGCATGAAAGTTTAATCTCTGTAGAATTAAAGATCTTAAATGTCTTGCATTTAGTTTGGTGAAACCTGTTGAAAGCTTGTGTAAATAAATGCTTATGGATTTTGTCTGATCTGATGTAATTCTTTACAGGTGTTCCAAGTTCGGAAGGTATCCGGTGCTGCTTCTGGGAAAATATTTGCCATGAAAGTTTTGAAGAAGGTGAGTGAATCTGTCTTTCTTATAATTTGGCTTAAGACCTAAATAGCATGATTAACATTCAGTGTAATATGGATCATTTACAGTGTAACTCAGTAGAGTCCAACTGCCCCCTAGTGTTAATACACAGTAGTGACGTGTGATCTGATCTAAATGGAAAGAAACACAAGTACATTTACGTCTTTGTGGGTTTAGTTTCTTAAAATTTCCCCTTGCTCCATGCAGCTTAAATGTGTATTATGTTTCATATATACTATATGTCACTATGTGATTTCAATAGTGACACATGGCGCCTGCAGCTCCGTAGCCAGAAGCTAAGCACAGACCACCCATAGTAATGGGAGCAGGATTTTTCCCATGAAACCTCAGAGCTGCTGCTTCTGTTCAGCTTGGCCTCCTCTCTGCAGCTGACACAGACCTGATGTCTGACTTAACTTGAAATACCAGCCTGTATTCTCTAAAGCTTGAGGTTTTGGTTAACAACTGTGTTTATTGGCCTAATGAGACTCGACTGTAGCTACCATCTTGGCGCCCTGATTCCTGCTCTGCCTCCACAGCTGATGTGGAGGCTCTGACACCAGCTAAAAGGACTTAAGCTGCTGGCTGAATATTTTCACACACTGGCTTTCTGTGTTCTTATATCCCTTTTCAAGGCCATGATTGTGCGTAACGCAAAGGACACGGCGCACACCAAAGCAGAGAGGAACATTCTGGAGGAGGTGAAGCATCCTTTTATCGTGGACCTCATCTACGCCTTCCAGACCGGGGGAAAGCTGTACCTCATCCTGGAGTATCTGAGCGGTGAGCATAGTGAATAACGTACTGATCTAAACACTCCTCACTGTCACAAATTCACACACACATAAGTGTGTGCTCTGGAAATGAGATTATTTTTGTATTTTGTCGTTCATCTGTGAATATAATTGTCTGATTTTGCATGCCGTTGCTGCAGGAGGAGAGCTGTTTATGCAACTGGAGAGAGAGGGCATCTTCATGGAAGACACAGCATGGTAAGTTAATTTGTAAAGCATGATAGTGGTTCAACCATGGAACTCAGTGTTGGCGATTCGATCCCCTGCTGCTTCTGCCCAAGTGTAGAAATGTCCATTAATTAGAAAACGTACCACAGTTGTTTAGGATGGTTAGAGGGCAGCCTCGCATAGTTGTGTAATACCATTGGTGTACACTTGGGATAAAGGCACCACATAAATACAGTCAATCTGAAACCTCTGGCCAGGGATAAAATGTGACTTTAGTTTTTCTTGACTTATTTACAGTTTTTCAGGGGAACAGTTGGATTTTTCCCGAGAAATGACATTTAAGAGTATTTAAGAGCTTTTCTGTTTTCAGGATGTTCTACTTCACCACAAAAACTGTACATTTAATTGAATGTTGCATCAGCCTTTCCACTGACACCTTCTGTGTTTTTATACATGTTCTTACAGTACTAAATACCTCCCAAATTGAGTACAACCCCCCCGAGAGCTTTTTTTTTGTTGTTGTTGTTGTTGTTGTTGTTGTTGTTGCCGCCGGGTGAATCCTAAACATGTGTGATCTGTGCTAATAGTTACACAAACATTTCTAAAGAAGCTGACAGCTGAAGCTGGCACGCTACTTGGACATCAGCATACTGATGCATTTCATATGCAGCCCTCGCGTGCTAACAGCATGCTGACAACACAAATGCAGCTAGGAAATATGACAAGTGTTTCTCAGGAAACCTGGTGGTACTTGGAACAGGTACAGACACTTCCAGTACGTGTTGTGTTTTATAAACAGCCTGCAGATGAAAATGGTGATTACATGAACCAAGCTGCTGACCAAATAAGGGAGTTACATTCTTTAAATAACCTAATTGACATTGAGAATAACTGCTTGACTTCATATCACTGAGTAGCAGCGAGGCGTGACGGTTCAGGACATGAACAGTCACATGATGACTTGATGTGCGTGTTTGTCTCGACAGTTTCTACCTGGCTGAGATCTCGATGGCGCTGGGTCACCTGCACCAGAAGGGCATCATCTATAGAGACCTGAAGCCTGAGAACATCATGCTCAACAACAATGGTAAGATGTTCCTCTCAAAATGCACTTCCTTTCCTCAAAAAACCCTAGAATCAATCCTGTTCCTAGGATGAATTCTGTAGTTAATCTGGTGTCTAGTTTCTCATGTTTATATATTCTATATATAATATATATTATAAAATTATATATTCTCTCTGCTTTTTCTAGGACATGTGAAGTTGACAGACTTTGGTCTATGCAAAGAGTCCATCCATGACGGAACGGTCACCCACACCTTCTGTGGCACTATTGAATACATGTATGTTGCACATATTTGTAAATGAAATCACAGTGAGATTTGAAGATGTCTGATTTTTCAGACTTGACTGTTTTGTTCTTCTCCTCCTTCCTCAGGGCTCCAGAGATCCTAATGAGGAGCGGACATAACCGGGCAGTGGACTGGTGGAGTCTGGGGGCGCTCATGTATGACATGCTAACAGGCGCAGTAAGTACACGTCACCTGATCTCATAGTGTCGTTATTAAAATTAGCACCATGATCATCAGAAGATGAACTGCACACACTGCTTTTCCACAGCCGCCATTCACTGGTGAAAACCGAAAGAAGACCATCGACAAAATCTTGAAATGCAAACTCAGCCTTCCACCTTACCTCACACAAGAAGCCAGGGACCTTCTGAAAAAGGTGAGCTGTTCATTCCTTCATTCTGACTCAACGCTTCACCAGCTCTGTTGTGCTTCAGAAAAATCTGAGTCTTCAAACTGACTTTCTCTTTCAGCTGCTGAAACGAAACGCCTCGTTGCGACTCGGGGCTGGACCAGGAGATGCTGCTGAGGTCCAGGTAAATACACACGAGTACACATGCAGTTTGTTAACGTACTGACCTGCGACTTGGAATATAAACACCTTGCTGTTGTCGCTGTCTTCCCCAGGCACACCCTTTCTTCCGGCATATAAATTGGGACGATCTCCTCGCTCGTAAAGTAGAGCCTCCATTTAAGCCGTTTCTGGTGAGTTTTTTTTTTTTTTTTTTTAAATACAGCAGCGTCCTCTGTGACCTGTCATTCCCAGATGACTAACTGACCTGCTTTTCTGGGCAGCAATCGGCTGATGACGTTAGCCAGTTTGACTCCAAGTTCACCAGCCAGACTCCAGTGGATAGCCCCGACGACTCCACGCTCAGCGAAAGTGCCAATCAAGTCTTCCTGGTAGGTGACTAGTCCTGTACCTCCTACAAAACTGCGAGAGAGTAGATAAAGAAGTCACCGTTAAAGAATTCTGTATGTCTACATGATGAATAAAGAAAGGTGACATCATGTGAATAAAGATGATAAGATCAGTTATTTTGATATTGAAACACTCTAAATTCTGGTGCAACATTCATGGCAGTGAAAGGGAAGATGCTGCGGTTTCATGCGTTTTAAAGGACAATCGGAGGGGTTTCAGTACAACAATGTGGACATAATGGTTTTTTTTTTTTTATTTCCTTTTCAACAAGTAGGTCTTACGAGAATCGGTTAATGCATCCCATCTGGTGTAGTCCTGTTGGTTTTCCTGGAAGCTCCTCTCACTGTTCCACCACATTGCATGATATGGTTTACTCAGCGTCTCATTGCTCATCATCAGCTGTGGGTTGTTTTCGGAAAGATGGCCTTTGAAGAGGTGGATTCACATCTCTCACTGTTTTTGTCCCCCTCCCCCTCCAACTCCGACTCCCACCCGTTTCCCCAGGGTTTCACATATGTAGCTCCATCTGTGCTTGAAAACGTCAAAGAGAAGTTCTCTTTCGAACCAAAAGTGCGCTCACCACGGAAGTTCCCGGGAAGTCCAAGAACACCTGTGAGGTAAAAGCAAGTTGTTTTTGTCTGTGGATCTGCTGAATTCCATTGGTCACTTCCATATTTTTCCCACAGCATGTCTTCCCCACATCGATGACTCATTTGCTGACTTTGTAAACGTAGCCTGCTTGGCCCAAATAAATCTGTCGTTAGTATAAGTGTAAATAAAGGTTTGTTTCCAGTGCCACATCAGGAATCCTCTGATGGCTAGAAAATAAGTAATCATCACATTCATCAAGGGTCAGATGAGAAGGGGTCAGCTGTGGAAACTCAGTTGAGTTGAATGGGAAATAAAATTAGATGACTTGTTTATTAAGCAGATTGTGAAATCTCCAGTATTTTTCCAGGTATATTTTTCTCAGTGATTATTTCCATCCTGTCAGAACTGTGCAACGTTTAACTACCTCTGTGATGTCACAAATAAGAACCAGAGTCTCAACAGCAGCAGCTCAGAGGAATAATTGAAGTCTCTCACATCTTCCTGTTTGACAGTCCGGTGAAGTTTGCGGGAGGGGACTGCTGGTCCCGGGGTCCCACGCTGACCGGCAGCCCATCCCTGCTGGCTCCCGGCAGAACCGGAGAGCAACCCATGGAAGTGTCAACAGTGGAGCAAATGGACACAAGCGGCAGCGGCACCTCCGAGGCCTCCGCACCGCTTCCCATCAGGCACCCGTCAGGCATTAATGCGGGGCCCTACAAGAAGCAGGCCTACCCCATGAACTCGAAGCGTCCAGAACACTTACGAATGAATCTATGACACTCGGCTTGCCCACGAACATTAGGACTCTTCCAATTCCTCCTCCTTCCTCGTATCATTTTCTTTCAAAGAGACTTGTAGAATTTTTTTTTCTTCTTTTTTTTTTTTTTTTTTTTTTTAAATTGACTGACACTGTCAACGCCGATCACCAGCTCCTCCAGCAGCGCCTTCCCCCTCTTTGGCCTCCAAAAATCCTCCTGACTCAGCCTGGCCTCCTCAGCCTGCCACAGATAATCAGTAGTTAACTACGGTAGATGTGCGATCAGTCAGAGGAGTGGTGAGAGAGAGAGGTGCTTTTTCATGAAATGCGATTTGCCTGTTGGCTGGGTAATGCCAGCTGATGAGTGTGCTGTGGTAGTTTCGGTGTACTCAACTGGCATTATCATATGATTTACTGGTGCTCTTTAATCCTCAAGTCTGGACGATGTTACTTGTAGTGTTTACGGCCAGTTGCCTCCATCACAGTAAGAGAGAATTTGGTTACTGGGGGCTTCTTCCCTCAACATGCCAGGCTTTTGTTTCGTTTGTCTGTTTGTTTGTTTAATGATCACCTCGTGATATGAACTTGCAGGTTACACTGTCAGCTGATAGAGTTATTGCATAACAATTCCACAGTGAACACAGCATTCCTTTCTGTTTGACGGAAAAAGAAAAGAAAAGAGAAAAAAAAAAAAAAATCACATTGCCTTTGTCACTGGAGCATGTGGTCGGGGGGAAAAGGTGGGGCACGACTTGCAGACAAGCAGCTATAAAAAGATAGAAGTGAAAATTTTTCTTGATGAAAGCGTCGCTTCCGCCACAATCAATTCCAAATGCTGGCACGGCTTTCTCGGCTGACTGGAATGCATTCTGTAGGAGGTCTGTCCAGAAGCAGCGCTCACTTCCTTTGTGTTGAATGTAAAAAGACTTTAAATGCCTTTGTGTGCGTCACTTAAATCTCTTTTGCGCTTAGTTACAGTGACCCCTGCAGCGTTATTTTTTTACCTCTTCTTCTACTCGTGCAGCCTCATCGCCACGGTCAACAACAAACACGTCGGCCCAAAATCCGCTCAGCCAAATTGGTATCACTGCCTTTTACTGTGCGAGGCTGGGTTCATGTCTTAGGTGCTTTGCGTACACTTTGTGTGCATTGACAGTGACAAGGCTCTCAGTGTTACTGGTTTAAACCCAGAACCATCTGCTAAAACACTTTGTTTTGTTTTGGGTTTTTTTTTTTAATTGAGATGTTTGACCTGTTGGAATGATGTGAAGCTGTGGTATAAGCCTCTGGAGTTAAGCCATTCAAAACGTCTCCTAAAACTCACCACACCATCAAATGCAGATTCCCCATGCTACTAATTGGAGATTGAATGCATGAAAATGAGCTTTTGTTTGAATGGCTCCCTGATGTTTCTTGTTATCCAAATACTTGGTGTTTTGAATTGACCAAAAGTACTGTTGCAATGAACCAAATGATTTTTACTGGTAAACAAAACCCTTGATGATGACTGTAGAAGTGTCATCCTGATTTCTTGTATGAAGTACAAGGTTCAAAGGTCAAGCATGTTCTCCTCGTTGATCACTTTTAACCATATCTACTTTGTTTTTCCACTTTTACTTTGCACGTTTTTACACAAGTGAAATGAAGCTTGTGTGAAAGATGCAAAGATCAAAGTTTTAAAATATGAATTGGTGTCGGGCTGAAATGGTTCGTTTTGTTCTTCTACCATTCCGGTAAAACAGCTGTTTAAAAGCAGTCACTCCACTTTATTTCTTTGTTTCTATTTATTTAAAGCGCCATTGTATTTCCACTGCATTGTTTCACACTATGCAAACTAGGTATTTATTATGTAGTATTATTTAGATAAGGCAGCAGAATGTGTGATAATTTGATTTGGCATTCTAGTCAGAGACTTATTTTGTCATAATAATAATAATAATGATGATAAGAAGCATGTACAATATGATTTTATTTCCGCAGATCATGTCTTACAACAACCTCAGATGCAGTTTTTTTTTTGTTTTGTTTTTTTTAATTCTTAAAGTAACGATGATCTAAAATGTCTTACAGTATTTATTGTGTAGTAGAGTATCATAATTCCAGGGGGTTTTCTGAAAACATTTTGATATCTTAAGATTTTCCTCACTGAAAACTTGAACTTCGATTAGTCTTTTTTGCAGTGCTTAAAAGCAAAGACAGTTATTGTGGAAAATAACTGATGCAAAAACCAATGGGAATGGCGTTGTGCCTTTGCTGAGCTGACAGAGTACAATGTGTTTGTACAGTATGCTATATATTGTAAATGTGTGTGTGGGGAAAAAAGCTGGGGTTGAACCATGAGATTCACTTCCTGTTCAATTTCTCAAGGATGTGCATTTCTTCACTTCACCAATGTGACATGACCTGACTCGATCGAGTCTGTGAGGGGGCGGGGCTGGGAAACTTAAAATAGGATGAATATTGCTTTTCTTCAGGTGTGTTAGAGAAGCATTGAGATGTTTGAGAGCAACCATGTTATCAAACTAACTGCAAGGTGGGACACATCATCTTTGAGTGGTATGGGTGTTTTATCACTGGTGCAGATTGAATAACCTTATTTCTGTTGATTTGGTAGCCCTGGATCTGCCCCTTCACATTGGGGAATGTTAGTATGTATCATAAACATAATAAAGTCAACATAAAAAATGAATGTATTTTGCTTCTGAGTACTGGAGACTAATATAACTAACACAATGGATAGTACAAAGACAAGTGGATAAGTGAATGTGTTCATTTTAAATTCAAACTTCAAGTTATATTTTATTTGTAAAGCGTCTAATCCTAACCCTAATACATGTATCCGAAGTCCAGGAGCCACCTGAACCATCCCAAACTAAAAGATTTATTATAGAGGAATGTCTTCAGTCTAACCTTAAATGTAGAAAGAGTCTCAAACTGGGAGCTGGTTCCATCAGTCTACCTCCCATTCTGCTCTTAGAGACTCTAGGAACCACAAGTAAACCTGCAGTTTGTGATGGAGGTGATCTATTGGGATAATAGGGAATCATGAGCTCTTTAAGGTACGATGGAGACCGGTCATTAAAGGCTTTATATGTAAGCTGGAGGATTTGGGGATTTACAGGGAACCAATGAAAAGAAACCAAAATATGAGAAATGTTATCTTGATTTCTACTTCCTCTACGTCAGTACAGTGCTGCAGAATTTTGGATTAACTGGGGGATTTTAATGGAGTTATTGGTACACCTTGATAATAAAGAATTATAGTCTAGTTCAGTCTAGAGGAAACAAATGCATGGACTGACTTTCAGTTTCATTTGGAGACAGTATGTTTCTCTTTTTACACTAGTTTCACATTTTCACACTTGCACAGGTGACTAAAAAGCTGTTTTAGAGACTTGTCTTAGATTAACTATGCGATCAGAAAATTATATCTCAAGATGTTTAGGGCCAAGTATGATAACTTCAGTTTTGTTTGAATTTAGAACTAAACAATCTATGATATGGATGGATGGACAGACCACATAAATAATGATAAAAATTATTTGCCGCTTTCTTATGATATTGCCCAAAGGAAGCAGGTGTATGGTGAACAGGTTGGTCCTAACACGACCCTGTGGAACTCCATGACTGACTGAAGTATACATGAAGTCATTGTTCACATTAACAAACTGGAAAATATTTGATAAATAAGACTTTACCCAGTGTTGTGCAGTTGCTTTAATCTCAACATGAATTTCTAGTCTGATGAGATGTGATGGTGTCAACTGCAGCATTAAGATCCAACAGGACGAGTTAAACCGCCTGACTGAATGTTAGTTTACATAACAGTTTAAATGTCAGTGTTTTATCGTCACTGTTCTTCATGAAACACATCACAACAACATTCAAACGTAGTAGATCTTTATTCAGATAGTTTATGGATCTAAATGGATAAAAATAACACAGTGAAATGATTTTCGTACATAATAAAATAGATGTTTCTCCCAGTCTTTGGTTTTTACAAAAACGAGGTTAAGTCACCTCTATAGAAAAATAATTTATGTGTAAATCAATCTTCCAAGCTTAGTTGCATCATTTTTTTTTTTTTTCATCAGGCATGGAAAACATAGTCACCAAAAGCTCAAAGCAAGAGGCAAACTTTACCCATCACATAAAATGCTTCTTTATGCTGGTCATTACTGGACCATGTGACATTATTGTGTACTTGGCTTCCTAAAAGCCTTTGCAGTGTGCTAGTTGTCAGCCCCGCCCCCCCCCCATGTCACATTTATTTTAACCCGTTCAAGCTGAAAGATGCATCTAAAGCAGCAAGCACTCCTGAACCGAGGTATGCAACTGCTTACCCCTCCACATGGTTATTGTTACAAATCAGAAAAGTCGTGTCCACAAATTTAGAAAAACACTGGATAAGAATAAGGTTCATGTGTTGCATGTTTGTTCAAACGTATGATAGAGGAAAAATCTGTTTAAAATACTTTTTTTTTTTTTTAATACATTTCTCTATGATCCCATATTTACAAGAAGAAACAGAGGAAGTAGAGCTACTGGCAGCTCCGTGAGGAAAATGAATATAAAGATTAAAGGTAAATAAAAGCAACACAAGAGGAACAAAATAAAACACTTAAGGGCATGAAAATAATCAATGTTCAGTTGTCAGAGTGACAAGTAGCGATGTACTGGTAAATAAGCCAGAATCATGACTACGGTTGGTGCAAGTTGTGTGCCCTTACTGACCTCAGCCCACAGGGGGCACAGCCCTTAGCTGATGAATCAAACAGTGTGTACAACATTACTCGTCAGTGGGGTTTGACAGCCATAGAACATCACATTAAATACAAGCTAAAACCAGCGTCCACATTCAAAGCCTCCCACCGATGCCCTATCATCAGTAAATCTGCAGGTGTGGCGACGTGGCTCCGTCCCTCCACTTGTAGACTTTTTCTGTGATCACAGTGCGGCAGAGCGGGCAGCTCTTCTCCCGGTTGAACCACAGAGCGATGCACTCGTCACAGAATATGTGCTGCACGACAGAGGAGAATCAATACAGACTCAACATGAGTGAAGTAAAAGAACATCACATTTAATTCATGAAAACACGATCACATGAGTTGAGTCCAGTTCCAAATATCAAATAAGAAATGTAATTTTTTTTTATTATACAAGAAAAATAAGTTAAAGCCTGAATAAAGAGAACATTACAGTCAGTTATAAGTGTGCACTTACAAGTGCAGATTCTGTTGCCTGGTTTTTGTGACAAATATTAATTTCAAATTTGAAAATATTTTTTTGGCCATTTTGCCTTTATTGACAGGTAAGTGGGGAGAAGAGTGAGGGATTGACACGCAGCAAGTGATCGTCACAGCCGGGATTAAAACTGCCGATCACTGCACGGCTTATGTACAAAGGAGCTTTTCTTAAGTAATAAAGCTCTTGTTCAATGAATAGCAAATTAGAATGATTTAATCAATGGCTGTAAACTGTTGATGTTACAGACGAGAAATGAATAGAGATGTGTCTGATAAATACCTGAGGGTAAAATAGACAAAAGCACAAGCAACTACGACTATTACCCACAACAAGGTGTGAACAATATGATAGTGATAGACCCTGCAGTGTGTTTTTACCTGACAGAGCAGAGCTCGAGGCTCTCTGTACTCTCCCTGACAGATGGGACACACGTCTCCGGCCTCACTGCACTGACTCCTAGTGGCCGCTGTGCCTGTGTGCTGAGGAACAAAAAAACAAGACATTTCAACACAGCTGGTTAATAAATCTGAACATCATGACTATGTAACGAAGAAGTTATTTAACACTGACCTCGCCCTTCAGAAATATCCTCACAGTTTTCAGTAAAGACGTCCACTGTCCGTACAGTCCTAAAAGCTGAGAGAGAAGCAAAAAGAACCGGTAAAGGAATAGTAAAGAAAAATGTGAGATTGTTCAACACACATACAACAAACATCTAACGTCATGGTTAAGACTCAGTGATTGCACCTTCAGTATGAGGTAGAGCAGAGCCAGTAGGACCCCCAGTGTGAGTCCTGGGGTACCGTCAGCCTTCTGGTAGGTGACCAGGTAGCGGAACCACAGTGAAACTGGGGCCACAGACTGGTACACCTGACCCACCTCCTCAGTGAGCATCAGCCATCTCCCCTGAAGACAAATTTTAAAAAAATTTAAAAAAAAAACACAAAGAGGACCACTGAGTCATTAACAGCACTAACCCAAAGAAGAAATCCACTGGTCTTACCTGGGTTCGGTATGTCACCAGGGCAGATGGCAGCAGCAGAATAAGGCACTTAATCCCCATAATGAGGAACTTAATTATGAAGTTTGTGATGCCAACTGCCCACAGAACTTCCCAGAAACCCAGCGGCTCAATGGTTGGGCTGAGGAAGATGAGGCTGCGATAAGGAAGACATTTAGATTTAGTGGTACAATCCTCTTTTTACACGTTTGACCAACTATCAGGTACAGTATAATGTATAATGTACAATGTAATCTTATACACACCGTGGTCAATGTGCAACAGTATCTTTCTTTTTGTCTTTTTGTACCAGTGACAAAAGAGGTTTGGTTTTTAAATCATGAACCATATTGAATTGATCAGTTGTTATCATGTCAACCACTGAATGGATAAATTAGCACTATGTACTCTGTCTGTTTACTCAGCCCACAGACTAAATTATATAATCCAAACACAGATATCTGGTCATGACAACACCCACACAGTCTTGTTCAGAGTAACTACTATGAGGTAATGAAATGAGCCTTGCCAATGGTAAAGTGTCTCAGTGAGAAAAGTGTAGTAAAGCAGGAGGGTGGAAGAGATCAGGAAGAGTAGCAGCCATACACACTGCAGCTTTGAGTGATGATCCTGAGGGTAAACAAAGGAGACATCATGGTTTAGGACTCAGAACAGTAAAGATCGTACACATCATGACTCAATGACTCTCCTTGATGTTGACTTACCTGAAGAAAGACTTGAGTTTGAATGTTTTTATTCACATATAAAAAAGTTGTGAAGAGGCCAACCCCAACTGCTAGACCTGGAAGAGTAATATCAGGACATGGTTAAGATCACTGTGTGATCTTAGTTTCTAAAAACGCTCTTAGTATAAACTCATACTTACCTAGAGCATGCTGGATGACCAGTTTAGCACACAGTATGACAAGGAAAGGAAGACTCTTTTGGAGCCAGCGGAAGAGACAGCGCAGCTCAGACAAAGATGCACTGGGTTCTCCAGAGTCCAGATCAGAGTCAGACGAGTCAAGCTCGGGCTCAGAGCTGGAGTGATGCTGTGCCCGACTGTGGCTGTGGGAGTGGGAGTGTGAGTGGCCGTGGGAGCCGACTCTGGACCTCCTGGAAGATGTGCTTCCGCTCGATTCCCCAGGTCCACCTGTCATGGGTACCCGCACCTCATTGCTCTCAGGGTTGGAAGAAGCTGCACCAGAGGCTGGTGTCCTGATGAGAAGCTCCGGTTGCAGAGTTAAAGATAAACCATTTCCTGCATGAGCGTCCCGTTCACTTGAGTTAGGCTGCATTACAGTAGGAGACTCCCTCGCTTTCACTGCTCTTCTGGAATCATTCCTTTAACAAAACACAACATATTTTAACACCAGGAACTGTTTATGCAATATAAACTCTGATTATAGCTGCAATGAGAGGTCGTATGACTTTCAGTTAACTGGTTGAGACCGCACATTTAAAGCAAGTTAAACAGCTCTATGTTTATCTATTTTTGTACAAAAAGGCCCCGAGCAAACATACTTATCGCTGGTGCCATAACTTTGTAGACACATAATAGTAGTCAAAGTTACAGAAAGTGGCATCAATGTGACCCTGCCTGGTTTTCTTCAACTCTGAATACATTAAAAATAATGACCACACTATTTTGTAGCATAGTTTCGACAGGGATCATCGCCGACTACCCAGGCCTGTGCTTATTTATCCAGATTATCAAGCAATGAATTTAATTATAAGCTAGACTGACGTTACGTCGTCTCACCGTGACCGTCTCAGTCTGTATGCAAATGTTTTGAAAGCTAATCGCCGTTAGCCGAACTGACCGGCAGTTACAGGTAACAGACAGTTGACCGTTTCCTATGGAGCTCAACCGCCGCTAGCATTAGCAGCTAACAGATGGATCAGGTCACACCGACGGCTGTAAAAGCTTCAGCTCACCTGTCAGTCTGCACCCGGAGTTTCATGGTAAGCTTTTGGTCCCCATCTAATACAATGTCCGAGTCGCCAAACTAAACGAAAGCAAAAGGAAACTAAAAAGAAAACCAAGTTGTTAGCTTTCAGGCTAAAACTCTAGCTACTCATTCACACATCTTGACGTTGTTTACGACGTAACAGACTTCCTCTGTTGGAGTTTTCACAGCGCGTCCAGTGTGACGCGATGCAATATCGCCGCCTACTGGAGCGTTTTAAAACTACGCCCCCCATTTCTGACTGTAAACAACTAGTGTTATTATTATACCATCATATTAGTTTGTGGATGAGCTGAAGACATGTTCTTCACCTACTGAATTATATTATCATAGCTGGATTTTTTATAGAAGCAATATGACAGCTCAGTCTCTCTACATTATTATATTTTCCTTTCTCTGCCTCTGCCATCACTGTCTCTATATTCTTTTTCTTTCCCTTAACTTTCATCATGGTACAGTGCAGCACCTACTAACAGTAAAGTGAGTTACCATGTATGATAAACCAAATATGTGACATGTTCATTAAGTATCTCTGTTACTACCTGACCTGCTTGTAAGCTGGGATGCTCAGTCGTCTTGTCCTGTTTGACGTGTCCTTCAACTGACCTCCTGTCAGCTTCACTGGTGTTGCTGTGCTGATCCTGGCATACCAGCTGTGATCTTGGCATCTCTCCACTGTCCACTACTGGCTGTCTTTATAGCATTTTCTCCTCCATGCATGTCTGATATGACCTGTGCACCTCAACGGCAGGGATCATCACCTGCCCATCTGACAAAAAAACCTCATCTCTGCATACAGGCAGCCATTCTCCCCCTGGCGCCACCTGGTCCTGCATGAGGACTTGAATCAGTGACTTTTATCATTAAGGGTCAAGAGGAAAACTGAGATGTTTAACAATTTAGGTCACATTTATTCAGGATTTGTTTTGATAATAGGCTTTATTTAAATGGATTTAGATGAGAATAAAGGCTTTTCTTGTTGATACAGCGTTCATCGAGGAGATCAGTGATGCACTGCATAGTGATAGAAACATCTATCTTTACTGAATAATTTTATTTCCCCAAGATGACAGCAGGCTCTCTTTCCCTTAAGCTTCTGCACAAATTAAACTCAGCACACTCTTATTAAGCCTTCATAATCTGCCTAACTGTCTTAAATGTTCTGTTATTAATGTCTTCATATGATGCTATAATTTCATTTCAGGTGCAAAGCAAAGTTAATGATATTATAATATTACCATCATAGAAACATTTCATTAAATATTGATATAAGTGATATTATCACTCTTGATTTTGATGAATTTAAGTGCATAAATCAATTTTGTTGCACAAACTGAATTAACAATTAATTTGAAATGGGTTTAAATTTCCTGTGCTAGTGACACGTGGGTTTGCTCCGCCTCTTAAACAAACCACACCCACTACTTCAGACTGGACGCGACACTTAGAGGACTGACTAGTTAAGTTATTAGCCGTCTGTTAGAAATACAAGCAAAGTAAAAGTTTCATCACTGAAAGCAGCTCTTTTTGAGGAAAGAAGTCAAGTTTGACACTGAAGTCACACTGTTCAACATTTCCTGTGAACTGGTAAATCATGTTAGATTTTTAACAAAAGCAGCAAGACGCAAAAAGCAATATTATCTTGAATGTTCAATAAATACATGCAAATATATGCTCTGCAGCTGTCCAATGTGGTGTTAGCTAATTTACATTGCACCCCTGTTGGGTATTTTAATTAATAGAAACAATTACTCATATTTTATAGACTCATGATATGTTTTTGTTAATTGGTTGAAAAGACAGGGTTTTATTTAACAGTTCAACAGAGTAATAGTATGTGGCTACAGACAATATAGCCGACGTCCACAGCTTATGGGATATGACTTCAGTAGGGAGGTCGGCCATCTTTTTCACTTTTACATAAACAAACACTTTAGTCTTTTAAGTTTCATAGCATGTTTCCATGCTTGGTGTTGTACTGTCTTTCTAAGGTAAACTGGTGGTGCCACTTACAGTGACAGCATGGTGGGGCATGCTCTGCATTCTATTATTGTCTCAGTTCATCATTGATGGTGATCTCCAGATCAATATGTGTCACCTTCAGTAGATAGTGATGTTGCCTTTGAAATGTGTCTCCGTACTTAGTAATCACCCTGAAGGTTTTTTGTGTTGTTGTGTCTTTTTGATTATGGAAATAGCTCCTTGTTTTCCATCACGTCTGATATTTACCACGTCTTCCTACCCCAGCAGACACAGTGTTTTGGTGGTAATACTGTAGGCATGTTTGATTTATAGTGTCCATTCTTCCTCTTGAGCTACAGTTCTGCTCAGGACAGCCATGTTCTCAGCTGTAGTATGAGACGTTTTGCTGGAGACTGTCCATACACCTGCCTGAAGGGCTAAATATCTCCACTACTGTCTTTCTTGTCTTTTACAATCTGCACCGTCTTTTCAGCCAAGTTGTTTGAGAGAGGAACTGAGGGACTTGATGTTACATCCACAGACCCACGTGTCTCTGAGTACTCCTGGCCATTGAGAGGTTGGTTCATTATCACTCACCACAGTCACTGGGATTCCATGTCTCACAAAGGTGGCTTTGGTTTTATCACTTGTTTTATCACTAATGTGGGTGGTTCAGCCTCTGCTCTCCCGGTAGGTGAATTTTTTTTTCTGTCACTACCTGCGGTTCATGGTCTTTTGCTCTTGCTTCAACAATCTGTTCCATTTCTCCTCAGTGCTTTTGTACAAAGTCCACTGGTATCGTTTCATTATGTTCAGTAAAACAAGGGCCTGTTTGATTCTCCACTGAGTGTCTGCTACCACCAGGTGCTTTCCTGGTGAGTCAGATGGTACTTCTGGAGACAGAGCACTAAGTGTTAAATGGTTTATGGTATTTCCGAGTGCATTCACTGAGATTTGAGATTCAAAGAGATTCAGAGATTTGAGATCTGTGGTTGTGATTGAACCATAACACAATTTCTCTTGTGTAGAAGTATAGAACTTCTATCACACTATTACCAGCATCTCCCTCTCAGTTTGAGAATGAAGGTCACAAAACTGTTAAGTTGTTATTTCAACACTGGATCTTTAACCACACTGTTTCTGAGCATTTTCATCACATGTTTAACTCCTACTTAAGCTGTTTTTGTTAACCCAAAGATGGGAGTGAATTATACCACGTAGTTAACTAAATCTAGTGCATGTTACAGCTCAGTTCATGTCTATTATTGCCTCTATGTTTTTAGGGTCTACCTATGTCCCGTAGGTGTAAGAATACATTGTGGATCTCAAGAACCACAATGACGACATTCATTTTTTAAACTGTTTTAAATTCACCATGTGGGTATTCATAATGCACTGCACTTACTGCTTAATGCACTTAGTATAGCACTTGTGAGTATAGATGTGTCAAAATTGAGACAGAGATGGACTTTCTTTCACTTAATCTTAGACTGAGGAGGCTGTCTATCTTCCTGAGCGGGGACAAACACTGCAGTAAAAAGCTATCCTTTTCTTAAAAGAGCAGTCCTGATCTCTCTTATTATCAAACACTCATTTAAGGGTTCATCTTGGCCTTTATGCTCAGGTTCTTGAAGTATTTGGGGACTGTTAATCATCAACATTAATCAAGGAAATCATTTTCCTTGTGAAATTTGGCAAAGTAAAATTTTCCCCACACTTCTGACTCTGTCTTTACTATAAACTGTTATACACTGTTTTGAAGCATGTCTGTCCACCCCATATCTCTCACAGACAATTTGTTTCCATTTCTGCAACTGTTGTATATCATGTGTTACATTTGTGTATTTTTGCACTGCATCAACAGCAGCTGGTTCCCTGTCCCTGTCAAAGGATGTAGCTGTGTCTCTGTTTTTAGACGTCAATGGCTGCTTGGTATATGCAGTTGAGTAGTTTAGAGGCTGTTTAGGAGTATATGACAGATCTGTCATATACTACTCTATTAGTACTATCTCTTTTTGCATTAAGACTCACTGTTCTTATGTTTTACACTCCTTGGCCTACAGTAGTCCTCAAACTCTCTCAGTACTGTGGGGAAACTTGTGTCTTTCTTTCTCTGAAAAGACAAACATGTTTTAGACATCCAGTGTGGTGCTGCCAGACACAGTCAGCAACAGATCCATCTTCCTACAAACATTTCTTTCATCCAGTTTTATTGCTTCTAATAGGGCTCAAAACTTAGCCTGAAGTCTTGGTCATTAATCAAATGGACAAATATTATTCACCAGTCAACTTAAAGTTCTGGATTTACGCTTGGTATGGTGTAATAACCATGAAATAACTGAACTATTCTCAAGAGCATCATGTTTATTGCATCACTTCCAAGCATACAAAAATATGCTAAGCAGTGCAAATAGCACCATCTGTAAGGTCTATATCTGTACCAGTAAACTCATTGTGAGTAAACTCATTTTTGTTTGTATATAAAATGTTGTCCCTTTAATGGCTTTGTAATGGGATGTACAGCAGGTGTATATGGGTGTGATATATGGTTATAATGTGTAGGTATCTGCATGTAGTGGTTGGTCGTGTATTGTAATTTGATCGTTTCGAATTGTGCATAAAATTTCTGTGCAGAACACACATCAGTCAACCAGCAGTATGCATGGATTTTTATGCATTCAGTGAATTAAAGCTAGTATGTTTGGACCAATATTTTAAGTTCTCCCTGGATTTCTTAAGTAAAGATTAAAAGTTTGTTTCATTACTTAGTCTGATTTCATTTCTGAGATCACCTGGAGTTGGGGGAATATGAAATGATGAGGCCATTTGACTCTTCCTGCAGTCAGGCAGTTCGAGCCAACAAACTTACCGTATGAACATGTTGTTAGTCTTCCTCTATTGCCTGGTGCTTCTGGGCCCCTGACCAGCCATCTGTTTTTTCATCCAACAGTAATGCCTGCCTTCCTGCTCATGCTCACCTGCAGCTAAAGGCAGCTGATGTGATCTCCCACAGTTTAATAAATTGGGAGAATCAAAGCAGGAGATGGGGAAAGTGCTATTGAACTTCCTATAATCTTTTCTGTAACAGACTGAGTCTGGTGAATTATAGTCCCTTCATTTCCTCCACAGGGATTTAACTCGGAAGTAACAGGAGCAGCTCTAAAAGTTAGAGAGCATCGAACAAGTTTTCATTGTGTCCTCTAGACAAAAAAGTTACATCTACTGATTAGATTTTTGCAGGATTGAAACATAAAGTAAACTGCTGTGATACTAGTGTGTTTCAGATGCTATTAGATTTGTTTCATAGTAGTTCTGAATTCACTTGAGTATTCAACTTGGGTAAACATGCTTTGTTACTTTGTGTCAGTTCCCATGAAAAAAAGGTAATCCAAATGACAAAAGAAATATTTAGATTTATTAACAATATATTGCAATATATGCTCCCAAAGCTGAAGAACTGTCAGTCTAAAATGCCTTGAAACTCAAGAAACGAAGAAACATCAAACACAAACCATACACTATTACCAGGACATTTTAAAATAGCAGTCCTTTGACCTGTTTGTCTTAAAGAGGTTTTCTTTTCTCTAGTGTCTTGTCATTGTGTAGACACTGTATGAGCAGTGTTTGTGATGAAAGGAGGTTAATGTACTATGGCTGTCGGAGCTGCTTGTGAGCTCTATTCTGTGCCCTGTAATTGTGTTATTGCTCTATAGAATTGTTGGTAGAGTTGTACTGCCCCAGTCAGGACAGCAGAGCAAAGACTGTGGAGGGAGGTTAACTTGACATATAAATTGCTATCTGCCAAGATGAATGGAGCTTGGCAGAGAGCAGATGAGGAGAGCAGTGACCTGACATCGCTTCTGACAGACTCCGTATATCCCCTGTCATCTTCCTCTCTTTCTTTCTCTATACACGGTGCCATCTGCTGCTTCCTCTGATGTCTTACTAGAGCTGCCAAAGACTTAACGATATCTCTGTCCTGTCTTTTGTTTATTCATTTCATTTGCGTCTATGACCATGTATACAGAGACATAAGAGTAATTCATTGTTTTTAACTGCCTTTTCGCTGGTGTTATTATTATAGCATCAAATAACACTTCACAATGCGAGTGCATGCTGTATTGCTTTCCGGACTGATTTCCACAGTAAAGGAAAGACCCATTAAGTTTCACAAGATGATATTACCACACACTTGTTGGTGTTATCTATAATATCGTAAGATCTCTAATAACACAAGTGGCTTGCTTGTGTTATAAGTAATTCTTGCTCTAGCAGGTTTAATAGCAGCAGCTTGCTGAACACCTGTTACTTATATACTTCAATGAGTCAATAATATGGCGACAGTTGACATAAAGAAATTGATGATTCACTGGATCTTGTTTGTGTTTTGTACTGCAATTTGTGCACACATACCCTTACATGCCGTCCAGCAGATCAGTGTTGAAATAGGAAGGAGGAGGATTGGCTGGCCTTTCAGATCACATTCAGAGCAACTGGACACCCTCCAGTCAGATTCTGAGAAGGGACTTTAGTTATTACTGTCTAGAACTGGCAACGCAGCTCCTAGAAAAGCAGAGGTGGAAGTGCCCAGCTTCAGAAAGTCCTGCCACATTCCTGCTCCAACCATTCACACGAACCATCTGATTCTAACTAGCACAACACTTCAGTCAGGTTGATCAGCTAAGTGGTGAAATCACCTGTGTTAAGTGCAAAGGTAGCACCCTTCCACCTCTCAAGAAAAGTATCTGACATTAAAACATCATAGATGAACTAGTAAATACTATAGCTGCAAGTCTATAATATGTCAGATGCAAGTTCCACATATTTTTTGACACAATTTGTCCGTAAACATTTGCTTTACAGAGACATACATCACCCCTTGACAGGCTTGTTGTGCCAGTGGGGAAGAACTCTTGTGCCACCAGTGAATGTGTGGGAGGTGCATTCCTCTCATCTGTAGCCTTGATTTATGTTTGTATGTTCCCAGAGGAGGTGGTGTTTGTGTGTGTGCGTGTGTCCTGGTCTGAAATATAAATGTGTACTGCCAAGGGTTAGGTTGTTTTTTTTTTTTTTTTTAAGCATTAGATTTCATAATGCTTGTAACATGTTCTCTTACACAGTAACATTCAGTGAAGAATCTCTGCTGCAGGACCACTTCAGATACAGTATAGAAAATGATTATAAATTTTACTTGCCTTTTTAGACAGATACAGATCTTTTACTAAATGTTCTTTGTGTCTTTTATAGGCTTTAGATTTAATTTCTTGATGACATATGGCATCCACCACTACATTTCTCTGATTACATCTAAATCAAACAGTTATTTGATTGATTGTTGTTCTCTGATTTTAATTGCTTTTTGTGTTTTCGAGTTTTCTGGATCATAAACATCTTTCTTTGTGTTTTTAAGACTGGATCTGAGAAGACGAGGAATGCTTGTTTTCAGTCCATAGAGGGTTTCTCCACTGACATCCTGTCATTCTGCTCTTATCAGCTGCCAGCTCTTTCCCTGTTGCCAACAAGTTGTTTTATGGCCTCTGTAAACAGCTCACATTTGAACTCATTTTGAATGTCTTTTTAGTGTATACAACATAACTAATGAATTAATTAAGAATAGGATTTCATTCAAATGTCTTCTGAATTATAGTTGCAGCTGTTCAACACTGTATGGAAAGCCTTAACTAACGGAATCGCTGAGGGGGTTTTATTGCCTTATAGCCACACAGACATAAAAAAGCAATGTCACTGTGTGCAGCAGCACCAAATATTACCCCAGGCCTCCTACTTGTAATGTATGCACCATAAAGACAGAACTGCAGAGCAGCAAAGACACTGAAGGACAAAATCTTACTTCAACGCCACCGTCTTGTTGCCCATTATTTTTCTCAACATCCAGCAGGTGGCGCTGTATGATAAGTGATGAATGAAGGCGTAGCCTGTGCACAAATGAATTATTCTTTCAGTGGCCAACAATAATAGTACACAACTGCTGCTATAAAACGTTGAGTGTAAATAATTAATATCATTTTAAGACTGCTAATTTGAAACAACAATAGCCAGACTCTAATTTAGGATCACACTGTGATATATTGTTCATTTGGGACACAAACACAGATGCTTCTTCTTATAATTGGCTGTCCTGAAGCAGCTATCACAAATCATCAAAAGTTACTGGTTTATTGAACAGCTGAAGTGCATAAATTTGTATCATTAGCTCTAGAGAGAGGTGAAGAGCAGATTAATGTTGCGCTGTGCTCTTTGCACATCATCACAGTAACACTGGTGGCCATCAAGGTGAAAAGAATGTCTCGCAGTGACCTCTGTGTACCACTGCTTATTCAAAATGTGCCCCTCCTCCCCTGTCCTCCTCTTCCTCCTCCCCCTTCCTTAGACCTGCCAGCCACTCACACCAGTTTGTTTCAATGCCACTGGCGCAGCTACACGGCCGTCGTCCTTTCCCTTTCATCTTAATAGATGGGCTTCTTTCTAGCTGCCATAGGAAAAAAAAACAGCCTTATCGGCCACAACATGGCCTCTCAATTGTCAATCTGATAGATGTGTGCAGCCTGGATCTAGGCCACTGCATTAGTTGTGGAGGCTCCTAGTTACTCACTGTGGATCCACATCGCTGCTCATATCTTGTTGCTGTGGCGTAATTTGTTTTGTTATTGCGGTTCAGACTGGGTGTAACAGTGTCCGTTTAAATGTTCACAAAACACCCGTCTGCTTAATGTTCATGACCTGGTACATTTATAAGACATCATAGTGACTAGAAACACAGCAGACTATTCACCTACAAACAACTTACTTTATCAATGAAAAAGGTTATTAATACAGTTTATTTATCTTTAGAATACACAACACTGAGTGACCGAAATTATGTTGAAATCTGTTCCGTATTGGCAGCTGACTGTTAAAAGGTCATGTTTTTCCAACATATTTATTTTAACACCTGAATCCTTTCCTTCCTGAAAGCTTCCCTGACTATAAGTGTTTTTCTGTCAGACCCATATTGAACTCAAACACAGGCAGAAAAAGCTGCTGCTGTCCTTTAAGAGGCACCATGATGCTTTCAATTGATGGCATGTAATATCCCAGCAGAGGTCCTCCTCTTACACCACTCTTTCCTCCTCTCTCCCCTGCTTGCTGGAGGCCTAAAGCCTGGGCCATGTCAGACCTAATAAATCCTCAGCTGAGAGTGGCGGCCGCAGCAGCAGGCCTGCATTCTTCAGGAGCCAGCACTTCCCCTAATCTGCCCTGGAGATGGAGCAACAGTTGGCCTGGCTTGGTGGGGAAAAGAGAGGAGAGAAGTGGTGGTGGAGGGGTGTGTGTGGGGGGGTGCTCCCTAGTGACAGGAGCATGATGTGTTTGTAAAAAAACACGGGGAATGTTGGAATTGGATACACTCACACTCTCACTCTCTCTTAAGCCGTCTTGTGTAGAGATGCAGAGGCTGATTTTGGCAGATGTGTTCATTTTCTCCAGTGTGTCCTGTGCTAAACATAAAGACAAACAGACCTACCCTACCTGCCACATTTGGTTTTTTCCATGTTCGACTCTTTGATCCCTCTGGTGTGTGTATTTATGTTGGAGCAAGCAAAGGCAAGAAAAGAGAGGAAGAAACTCCGTGAGGCACTGGACTAGTAAATGCTTTGCAGATGTGTGCAGCAATGTAGCTACTTATTTCAGCCAAGAGATTTTTTTCGTTGGCTCATCGAAGAACATAATTCTACACTGTAAATGGGTTTGATAGATTTCATATATAATGTAAAATTTATTTAGATCTTTTTTAAAGTATTAAGTGTACCCCCATTAGCTGATAGTGAAGGCTGATTGTGTGACACAGGCGGTCAATAGGCATGGTTTTATCTAGTTATGTCGCTGACACAGCCTGTGCAGTCTTTATAGAAGAGTTCAGGCCCCATGAATGAATTCCTCTCTGCTGGTCTCTAGTTTCAATTGATTGCCTTAATTTGGCCTATAATGAGTAGGATGCCTCCTGCCTGCAATTAGTGCATGTGTGTATGTGTGTGTGAGTGTGTATACTTGCAGGCTGTGTTTAATTACTGCAGTGGATGGATGCTGTGTGGCCCAGCAGGAGCCTGCAGGAATGGGAGGATCCACAACTGTGCTTGGCATCCACTGACACCTCTACTCACAGTGAATCAGAGCCAGGACTTGCTTTAATTCCTTCCTTTCTGAGGGGAGTAGCCAGATTTTTTTTTTTTCTATCCTTAATACCACAAATCCCAGTGTTTGACCCTGCGAACTGAGCTTTGATAGAGTGGGATCTAAAGTTTTGGGGAATAAATCAAGACAAAGAGTCTGTTAGCAGAAAATTCCACATAACTTTACCTCATTCAATCAAGCAATATGAGCCGTGTAGCCAACATTCTGGGATATGTCTATTAAAATAACAAGGGATGACAGAAATTGGACTGAAAAGTGTGTCGGGATGGTATACTTGGCTATGTTGTAATGTAACAATTTCACATACACCCACAAAATCATGAATTCAGATCTGCCACAGTGCAGTGGTGGAGCACTGAAGTGAAGTTTTGAGGTACTTGCACTTTCCTTGAAAATACATTGAAAATACATTTTATGCTATGTCATACTGGTCCTCCTGCGTGCAACAGTATTAAATATGTAATATGATTTATAACAATAGGTTAAATGCTGGAGAACAATTCTGCAAAACAATGGATGTTACCTTTCAACACATGTTTTAATGCAAATGCAGGACTTTTTCCTTGAAATGGAGTAATTTTACAAGAAAAAAAAGATCTGGACACTTTTTTTTTTCACTTTGGCCACAGGGACATACTGTATGTTATCACCCTACCCATTTCCATTTATGCTCCTGGCCTCTCTCCTCCTTCTCTACGCTACGATAAGACAAGTTACAAAATGTTCACAATCTCTGAAAAAAGAAGTTATCATAGAAAGGCAATTATGCAACAGGTTGTGTGCTTTAAAAAAAGTATAAAACATAGTCTTGACTCACAAATTGGCTGTTCATCGTGGGAGGATGTATGGGATGAAAAACTAAAGAAAACAAAATATAAAAATGCATTTGACTTGTTTTGTCTGTTGGAGTCATATGCACTCAATTAATATTGTCATCACCTACAAACCTTTTCATGAAGATGCTGAGTCTGTTCTTTGAGATTGCACCATGTATAGTGTTCAGTTGTGAGTGCATGTGAGAGTAGGAAAGGATTTCAGAGACCAACAATAACACAAGTGGGAAAACTGCATCCAGATGGCACACAACCAAAGGAGTTCATGTCCTCAGCATAACAAAAACAAAATTCACCCTCAGACACCCTCCATGTCTCTCATTTGTCTCCCTATCGTTCTGTTTTTGTTTAATAAAATCATGCTTGCTCATCAGCAGAGGAGGCCGGGCGTCTCCTCTTTCTGGGCGAGAGCAGCAGCAGCTCCCTTGGGGCATGGTGGTGGTGGTGGACTTGGTTTGGTCTGTGCCGCCGCTGTGGGTCTGTAGTGAATGCAAATGAGGTTTTGCTCTCTCTCTCAAACAGTCTCTGTATATACCCAGACATTAACTCTGTCTCTCACTATCTCTCTTTCTCTCTCTCTCTCTCTCTCTGTCCCTAGTCTCCCCTCCACTGTCTCTGGTCACATCTTCCTCAAGGTCCTGAGGGGACACCCACCATCATCCACCGTTGTTTATTTGCTTATAGTATGCTGCATTTCGGACTCAGCTGTCACACACAGAGATAACTTGTGGCTTTATTACATACAGATTCCTTGAAAGATACCAGACTGTGCTTGTGCATCATGCTTAGTTTTTGACACAGTTCTGCACAGGGTCAAGTCTACATATATTTCATAACTGATTTTAAAATGTACCAATAACTGCTGACACCTTCTTGTGTTTTCATCACTGAATCTCAGACAGCAGGCCACTTACTACCAAGTCCTATTTCATCAGGTTCACACACTGAAACGTCCACTTGAGGTACCTCCACACCATGCCTCTTTACCTTCAATTGAGTCCATGATTAGATTTGAATCCACGTATTAGCTGAAACCAAGTACACCTCTCAAGCATGAATAGCTCATCTTGGTATGCAGAAAATATACTACAGTTTGGATGATTGTTTATGCCTCATTAATAAGCAAGTGTGATTATTTGTTCCCAAATCCCCTGTCTCCAGTAGGCCTAACCTCCACCTTAGCTTAATTATCTTGGAGCCGTTTCATGCTAATTTGAAGTGTAAAGCAGGCTTCTTAATGATGTGGCAGGTTTGATCACTCTGAAGCGTTTCTACCAGTAGGATGGATACCATTTGTTTTTCTCAGTCATTAAACAGATAATCTTATATCCCCGACGCTACAGTGGAACTAACAGGCCGCACCATCCACCGCCACGACCGGACCGACGCCTCCAGAAAGAGCAGAGGAGGGTCAAGCACATACACACAGAGTCCCTGTGTGTATGTGCTTGACGACTGGTGCTCAGACAGCAGGACTATAGACACTTACTGCTCATCGGACCTAGAGGCCATGTCTATGTCCAGTGCCGACCATTCTACCTGCCACGGGAGCTAACGGTAGCCATTGTGACCACAGTTTACACCCCTCCTGATAATAATGCTGGCACTCAGTCATCTCCAGCACATAGTAAACAAACAACAGGGGATGCATCCGGACAGCGTTCACATCATTGCTGGAGAATTCAACAAAGCATGCCTCAAGTCTGTTCTCCCCAAATTCCACCAGCACGTAAAGTGTGCAATTAGGGGAGAAAACACACTTGATCGTGTTTATTCCAACATCAAGCATGCTTACAGAGCAACTCCCTCACCCCCACCTTGGACAATCAGACCATCTCTCTGCTCCTCTATCCAGCCTACACCCCCCTCAGAGCCAACCTGAGGAGGCGCATCAAAGAGGCCAAATCTGAGTTCCCTATATTTATAATATATATTTATTCTGTTGCACTTACTTTTCTTGCACTACCTCCAAAGTTTTTATAGTTTTTTACAGTTTACATTTCGTGGTCAGTTTCAGTTGTGTATATATTATAATCTTACAAGATTTCCTCTTTTTTCAAATTTTATGTCTGTTTTTTAAGAGAATACCCCTTTTTTTTAATATGTTGTATTGTTTCTCACCCTGTGCTGTCCCTTGTGTGTTGGTTTCTATGACACCCCTTATGTTTGTTTTTTTTCCTGCCTGTCACTGTGATTGTCAATCTGTCATTGTCTTTTTTCGTTGTGGTGCATGGTGGCTCTGTGGGAGCACCCTCAATTTCATTGTACCCCCACTGTACGATGACAATAAAAGACTATTCTATTCTGATTGCTAAAAGCTAATTCCAGTAGCCACTGCTGGAGCTGTCCGTACAGTGTAGAATATAACAACCATATAGGTAGAGCTTGAGGTGCATTTAGGAGAGTGGCCGTGCGTGCCCTTCTCCACATTTTTCTCTTAATCCTCATAAATAATTCTTGTTTCCATACGAAATGGAAACCATATAGCGTTTTTATTCACTGCTGCTTATCAGCAGTGCAGGCTGGATTGACCTTGCATCCTGGTGTATTTTTATGAACCCACAGGATCTTTGAGCTCAGGAAAACTAAATAAGAATCAACTGTTCATGGCTGCACAGATTCTCTAATACAACACATGACACAAAAGAAAACTGATGAAAAACCTTGAAAGTACGGGCTTTAAAAAGAGCATCAAAATATTGGTACAAATGTGTTATTTTGAATGTAAAGGCATATACCAGAATAAAAAAAAACATTTTAATCTCTAATATCTGTAAAAGTCTATATGTTTTTATAGTTTAAAACCTTGTAATTTGAACCAAAAGATCATTTCTGTTTCAAGACGTTATATCAGCTCTAAAACATCACCCTGTCCTTGTACAGAGTATGTTCCTCCACGCCGCTCTCAGAGGCATGCAAAGTGATAATGTTAGGAATGACCTCCAGTCATACCTGCAGCAACATCGAGCAACATCACCGCTGAAGATGAAGCTGAGACAGAATTAAAGCAGGGAGAAGATACAGAAACAGTCAGTCTTAATGCATTCAGGTTGTCAAGTTTTAAAGTTAGTGACAGGAAACTTATACAAACAGTGAGCTTTGCTGGGTAAAATCAAAAAAATGTGCTCTGATGTGGTTTTAGTGCTGAGTCTTAGTGCTGAGGTTGCACAGTTCAGATTCCAAGGTGTCAAGGTTCCACAATATGCACCCACTGAGCACTTTATTAGGAACAACATACTATTGCTGGGTTGTTCTCGAAGGAGCAGAACTTTGTGAACCATAGATTCCTCAAGACTGGAAATATTTGAGTAAGATCCTGCTCCACGCTGACATTTCTACAGACTTGTCTGTTGCACATTCATGCTGCCAGTCTCTAGCTTTACCACATCACAAAGATGCTCTATTGAATTCAGATCTGGTGATTGGGGAGGCCCCTGAAGTTCACTGAGCGGTTTGAGATGGCTTTTTGCTCGGTTACACGCTGCATTATCATGCTGAAAGCAGCCGTTACAAGATGCTACAGGGGTTCATGGGCAGCAGCAGTACTGAGATAGACTGTGGTATTCAGACAGTGGTTGATTGGTATTGAGGGGCTCAAAATGTGCAGAGAAGACATTCCTAACATCATTATACCAACACTGTGAAAACTAATCCACATACAGTTTCCACCTTTTTTAATTTTGTTTGGGAAAACCACTGTATATTATTCACTGTTGCCCACAGCCACAAACAAACATATACAACACATACATCTGTATCAGCTTGTCATTGAAGCCTCAGGATGTTTACTTAGTGAGTGAAATATTCAGATTCAAATGTTTTGTTTTTTTTTGTTTTTGTTTTTTTTATGGCTGCTACATTCTATCATATAGAGATATTCTAGATGTGTTGTGCATCGCTTTGTACAGTTTCCAAGAACTCCAGTCTGACATATCTGGTCTGTGATATATCTTAGGAAACTTCCGCGCTGTGTTTCCACTTTCTACTTTCCACACAGTTGTGTGGAATTGAGAAGTGTTTGGCTGTAACGATGAGACCGCCAGCAGTGTGTGCAAATAACGACAGCTAAATCGTGTGTTTGAAAAAAGAATTTAGCACATTATTTATGCAATAAGAAGCATTGGACTTTCATAAATTAAAGGTTTCATTATTATTTTTTGTGGAATATGATAAAATATGAAATGACTTGACTCAGTGACTTCAGCATCCTACAGTTCTGCTTGTATGTCTGTGATCTGTCTTGACTGTACATGTGTAACATCTCCTCTGTCCTCTCATTTACATTCTGTTTGTATTTCATCCATTCATTCCCATGCTTCAATCCCTCCCTGTCTATATCATTTTGGTCTATCACAGTTGTTGTTATTGCCTTTGGTCGCAGCTGTGGTGGTAGATATCTCTAAGATAACTGCTGAGCCTCTCTCTCTCTCTCGCTCCGTCCTCAGGGACAAACACAGACTGATGCTCCTGGCCCAGGAAAACACTGGCTAACGGGATTGTAAACATTCCTGTTAGTGCAGCTTACCTCTGTTACAGATGAGGACTACTTAGTGTATTTACATTGTAAGATGAATCACACTAACTAGAAAGGATTTGGAACGCATCCCAGTAATTGAAGAGTGAGGAGAACACTTCCATGTGGGTTAACTGATTGTTTAAAGGAATCCAGCAATACGCTGTACACCAGCACCACACTGCTGTATAAATAGTTAGAGGTGTGTGTGTGTTTGCAAATGAGCCCACACAGCAAAAATTGAGCGAATTAGGTGTGTACTGCATGTGTACTTGCACTTTGCATTTGTCTTTGCACCCGTTTGTGTGTGTGTGTGTGTGTGTGTGTGATTGACTTTTCTTGCCTGGCTGTGTGTGTATATAAGCTGAATGTTGTTGCCTCTGAGACCTGGTCCATCCAGTGCCTCCAGCTGTGGGCTTTAACCTAGGATGCTATGCACTCCGTGACCCACCACATCAAATACAAACACACACAGAACTGAACACACACACACACACACACACACATATATATATACACCGTTGCATCACTATACAACACCTTTTAAGCTCTAATTTATGCAATCACTGGTTCCAATTTACATACATTACCATAGATCATACATGTTGAGGCTGCTTGCAAGGTCACTGCTGAAATGTTTCCCCTTATTTAAATGGGAAGATAACATGTATGATGGCTGCAGCAATGTACTGCTGATTTATTTCAGGAGCTAGTGGCAGAAATTTTCTGACACTATAGCGCTATTACCTTCCCTACACTCGCTGCCACCTTCTGTAACTGCTCAAGTAGACATGTGAAATGCATAGAGCCTCATCACCACATAATTGCAGGGTGCACTGGCAAAAAGATGTCTCTCTTAGTGTAAGAGCCCTAAATGCTACACAATGAGCCCTCTGTTTCTTCCTCTGTGGAGGTATGTAATGGCATGTGAGCTGGTGAAAAAGGGGAATGAGCCAGAGCCTGCGATGTCTCTCTTATTTTCCTTTCTCTGTCCCTGCCTCCCTCTCTCCCGCCCTCTCAGCTGGTTAATATGCATTTCATTAGACGGCCTGCTGTTGGGGAACCATGCTGTTTTTGCTCGTCTCATCCACTTGCAGCGCAGTGACTCCCGCCAGGATCGGACAAAATGATTCTGGGAGATGGCAGCAGGTCTAAGCCCACTTCTCAACACTGCATCCAGCCACAAAGGAAGCTGTATATGATTCACCTCTCCTCACTCTCCTGTCTCTGACTGAGATGGATGCAGATGAGCTTTTCTGTTCTTTTCATTGTGTGTGTGTGTGTGTGTGTGTGTGTGTGTGTGTGTGTGTGTATTTGTGTGAGGCGGTGTGCCTTAAGCAAGAAATGGATTGGACTGTGTCTTTAGACTGGGCCCAGTGAGGCAGGCGGAGAGTATAATCTGATTTAAAGCATGTCAAGGATTGTGAATAATTTCCTCATTACCCCCACCCCTCCCGTCATTTTCAGGGCATATTTAATTTAACAAGAAGAGGGAGAGGACTTGTGTGTGCATGTGTATATGTGCATGCCCGTACGTGTGTGTATGTGTGTATTTGTGCGTCTTTGTGTGTATGACACATCTACGGTGAAGACTGTCTCCTATCTTCTCGCTCGAGGAGGGAAGAATTACTCCTTGCATACTCTCTCCCTCTCTCTCCGTCTCTCACGTTGCCTCTCTCTCTTCGACCCCCTGAGAGCTACAGCTGTCACAGTGTCACTTTTCCCATCCATAATTGAGGAGTGCGCACTGCACAAAGCCCATGAAACCATGTCAACCACTTCCAGTTGCTCCTGTTAAATAATCAGGCAGAACCAACAGTGCCAGAGGGGAATCTGCCTGTGCAGCTGCCTGTATCACCGACTTGTGCAATCAGTCCCCAACTCACCAGCTCTTCTGTCTTCTCCTCCAGACCCCCCCTCCTCCTCCACTTCCTGTATTAATACCACTCCCCAAACACACATGCATTTATTCTACTAGCCCAGTTGTTAGAGTTGTCGGGTCACAGTGTCATGACAAAGATGAACACCAGCTTTGATTGTTTGTCACGTGATGGGGTGGCTGTGGGAGTGGCAAAGACAGCCCAAGTTGACCTTAGAAGGACATCTACAGCTTAGTGAGGTCACACAGTGACACTATGTTGTGCTGTGCCATGTCTAACTTGTTAAGAGTCACCAGGTTTAATGCTTGCTATCTTAATTTCATAATATTTGCTCATCAGCACTTAACACATAGTGTATCTGATGCTGATGGGAATATATTTGACAGAGATAGCAGATCACCCCCTGTAGTCCATGAATGTCTATAAGAACTGATGGCAATCCATCAGCAGATGCCGACATATTTCTGTGAATAAGTGGTCAGAGGATCACTGACGTCAGTAGGCTGCGTCCCCTGGTGACAATGAATGTCAGAACAAAATTTCAAGGCAATCCATCCTTATAATTGTAGACCAACTGACCAGCATTGCCATCTCAAGAGCCATGAAGGGCCAGCTCGGTTAAATGTCATCACTGCTGGAGCACTACTATAAAGATATGTACAAGTGAAGTTAAGTATCTTTTTGTTTCTTCACACACCGCTGTCTGCAGGGCTGTTTGTCATTCTTCAAATCAAATCTGTGATAATTAAATCACTATTAACACTCTGGTTAGGGGGCCATGAGGCACAAAGAGGTGTTTTTTTTTTTTTTCTTTTTTCACCTTTTTTTTTTTTTTTTTTTATCACTGCCTGTTTTCACCTTCCCTACCTGCATCTCTCTTACTTTGTTTCCTTTTCCTTCACCTCTGCCCCCGATCTCTCCTGACCCCTCCTCTCTCTCTCTCTCTCTCTCTCTCTCTCTCTCTCTCTCTCTCAATGGCAGTTTCTCACTGGCATCTCATAGTGTCAGGAATCAAAGAAGGTGGGCAGCTCCCGGGAAGGCATACGGTGTGCTGTGTAACAGGCGCCAAGCTCTCACCATCACCCCCACGCCCCTTCCTGGGTCTCTGTATAATTAAGCATCACCACCTTCACCTTGGAACTGCAATGACTCACACTGTTCACAGTTTCAGCATCTATTACAATAATGCTTCTTACCCTGATGATTATTAGACAACGGCTCACTCCCACAGTGAGGAACACATGTAAAGACAAGAAGAAGAAAAAAAAACTTTGCTAAGATGCAGTTTAGCCTGACATGAAAGCAGAAAACCTTCAAATCTACAGAGAAAGGCTTACGTTTAGAAAATAAGAGGTGCTGCCAACATTGAAATGATACAGTAGCCTACATGCAGAAATTGTTCTACGTGTGTGTCTGTGCTGTGTGATCAAAAGAGCTGTCTGCTATAGTGAACCGTAGTAATGAAAGATCTGTAATTACTGTGTGGTGAACAGTAATGGTAACCTCCCACTCCACAGGCTTTTGACAACCATATTGCTCTCTGGGGAACATGTTTTTCTTCATATAGAGAGGCTCTCTAACCCGAGTCCTATAGGAGCTGGAATACAATGTACCAGGACCAGCTGTGAATTATCAGTGTATACAACATGCAGTGGTCTGGTGATGAGATAGCAGCCTCACTATTGTTGGTATAAACGCTGTGGGGCATCATGAATGCAGCAATGGTGCAAATCGGGTTTTGGTTTTGTTTTTAAGAGGTGGTGGACAAATGCCACAGGTTTGTAGAATTATGCAAAAAAGGATTTTTAAATTAGATAAATATGAGAATTTAGAAGTAAAAAGTCACAGGGCACTAAATGCATCTAAGTGGGTTAATAATCCGAGTCATAGCAATTATACTGGTTAAACAAAGTATGACTGTTGTGGTAAATAGAAACCAGAATTGTGCTTTTTTTAGAGTATGAAATAAGATGTGTGTAGTGTGAGCATTGAATTTGCCTTGTGCTTAGCTGGTGATCAGCTTGGACTAAATTTATGAGTCACTATTATGTTTCACTGTGTGACACAGTGTCCACATTAGTGTAACATTATACAGTATGATTTATTAGCTCAGTATGTGTCAGTAATATGGCTGGAGCATTGTGAAGTTCTCTGTCCTTCTGTTCAAACCAAAGCCTGATGATTTTATCTCTTTAACTCACACATATCAGTAGCTGCATATATGTTATTGTTGTTATTACTGTTTTGTGTCATTCATACAGCCTTGTCCTTTTCTCTTATAATTCATGATAATTTGTGGAACAGTGAAATGTTCTGTCTAACGTTTTTGAGGGATAATTGCAAAAAAAAAAAAAAGTGTGTTTATGTGACAAGGACTATTAAGATGAATGAATTATTTGAATGTTTTAATCCCTAATATTTGGATGAACATCAGTCCCAAATATCTCTTATCTGTCAAAGCCTTCTTAATGGTCATACCTCAAAGGCAGTCGTCTGCTGTTTTCTGAATGAGCAGCTCCACTGTGGTATTTTTATTTGAAGCTGTGCTTAAATGCACAGCTTCAGGACACATTTTCTAAGAGAGTGAGGAACATTATTCATTCATTTCTTTCAAACCATCTTTTTCCAGCTGGTCTTTGTCTTTGTCCCACTGAGACGTCTCAGAGATCTTTGATGTCACCTTAATAACACTGCTGTTCTCATATTCCAAACACTACTGCAAGGGTGGTACTGTCTGTGAGCAATGAATTCCTCCATGATCTACTCCTGTATGTAACCTGAATGATGATGTCTGAGCAGCAGTGCTTTTCTGCCAAGCTACTGTGTTGTTGTTACTCGCAGTGACACATGCGGGGACTGGAAAAGGTCAATGGCTTCTCCCATAGAGGGAAATAAGAGAACCTCTGGATCATAACATCTGCATATCTATGAGCCAGAGAGCCAGAGAGAGTGGCTCGCTGCTGTGGATTTATTGACTAACATACAAGTCTAAATGGAGAGTCATAATTGTGTGGAGACGAAGGAATCCAAGCAGACTACATTATGTTAATGTGGCGTCTGCTAGAAGAGAAGAAAGGACTGTGGAGTAGTATTTGTGTTTTCCTGCCACTCAGAGTCTGCATCTGAAAGCAGGCAGCTTCAAGGTTTTCACTCTGTGTGTGTGTGTCTCTGTGTGTCTGTGTGTGTGTGTGTGTGTGTGTGTGTGTGTCTGTATATGTATATGTGTGTGTGTTTGTGTGTGTGTGTGGCGACCAGAACTATTCATAGCTTTGATTGCCCCAGAGCAGAGCTTGTGACTGATTTACCAAACTGTACAAGATGCAGTATGTCTGACTGATGGCTGTGTGTTTGTGACTTCTTTAAGTGTGTGTGTGTGTGTGTGTGAGAGGCAAAGAATTTTAAATCTTGAAATAATTTTAGCATGTTCTTTTCAGGAATCAGGAGTAACATTAATTCATCTCTGCATGTGACTGTATGTGCAGGAGTGTACCAAGCAGAGTTCTGCTGAAGCGGCCAGCGCTTCTGATTTGTGAATGCTCTTCTACCTTTACCGCACAGAGAGTTCAGAGTTTTGCTTCTCATGCAATGACTGGAAGGCAGCTGCTGTCTTCAAGTCTGCCAGTCCTCATTACTGGCTGAAATGGAGTAAACTGATTGGAAAGATTTTGTTATTTTCTCTGAATGAAAGAGCTGAATCCCTGGCAACCTATCCAGCAGCATGCAGTCTTTATCTGTTCATTTGTTTTTGTGCAGCCTGGACTGTGTAATTGTGTGTGTGTACGTACGTATATATAGTCCATCTGCAGTGAGTGAACTAAATAATAGGACCATGAGAATCTTCCATTAAACATGCACAAAAGAGCAAACCTCAAGCACTCACATGATGAGGAGCAGGAGTGATGTGGAATTTGATTTAAAAAAAAAAAAAAAAAAAAGCCTTCATTGGTTATATGATTTTTTCATTAAAAAGCACTTCATGCTGTTCTAAAACAACAGGTCGTCATCCAAAGGTCAAAATCAGGAGACAATAACTTAATGTTTTTAAACATGTGTGTCTTAGTTGGGATAACAGATGTGATTTAATGGGTGTCAGTCAGAAAGTACTCCTTCAAAGAGATGTTTAAAAGCTTTTTATGGGGCAAAATACTCATGTATATTTAAGTATATGTTTACCTTGTTACCTTCCTCTTTTTCAAGTCTTTCTTGGTTTGTGAGTGTTAGGAAAGTACTTTCCGCGCGATGCTCATTATCACCGAACCTGTTATTATCTAAACAGTAAACACCCTGAATCACTACATAAGAAACATAAAGGTCAGGCTCAGAGAGTTTCCTGATTTTAACCCACGCCTCAAACAAAACTGCCCTTTGTGGGCAGTTTGTTTTTTTTTCAATGTGTCCATCCAAGGCTTTACCCTCTGAGTGCATCACTGTCCTTTAGGACTGTGGGAGGCATTTTGTCATTTCTAGGCTGTTTTTTGATCCCAGTCCACCTGATGCTGAGGAGGTGGATGAAGTGTAGCAAGTTTTTCTTTATTGATCCCTCGGCGATGGACACTGATAAAACTGTTGTATTAAAAAAACTCTGAACGTCCAGTAATTGATTTTCTTGTTCAAATCTCAAAACTTGGACATCAATCAACAATCAGTCAACACTGCCTTCACTTGTGTGGATACCAAGATGTATAATCTACATTTGCTCTAAGGACTGGTCTACTCAATAAAAAGCAGACTGGGATTAACATTTTATTTTAAAAAAAGAAACTGATTTTCTTAGTTTGTGGTGCGCTGAGCAGAACCAAGATATATCCGGGGTGCACAACCAAATATTTTGCCTTAGTGTTTTCAGGGAAAGCCTCTTTGTACGCTGCTTCAAAGCTGAGCATTAGGGAAACTGCCTCTGTTTACAATGTGTGGAATTAGATGTGACATGGCGGTGGATGGAGGCGGTGTCATGTTCCTGCGTTGTGTGTGTGTGTGTGTGTGTCTGTGGATGATCACTCTGTAGATCAGGAGGCTGCTGAGCTTATATCTAAGTGTTATTTAGAGGTCACGCTGTATATCATAAAGACTACTGCAGGGGCCTTGCACATGATGATAATCTGACTCAAGTGTTTATTCAGAGCATGGGGATGATATCTGAATATCACATAACAACGTCAAGTGCTTCCTTTCCACAGCTTATTCTCATCTCATGTGTTTCTCTCAGGCAAGCATTTCTCATCCTAACAAGGCAGTTTAGGGGATTATTTTCCCCACACAGTGATGCTCTCTTGCTGTTACGTGTGTCAGGATCATTCTTAATGATTTCCTTGTCTTTTCAGTCAGTGTGTCCTTGACTCTGTCAGCTGCTTAGCTGCCTAGAGAACACGGGGAGAATGTGACCCTTTGTGTGTGTGGATGCGTTTTCGAGAGAGAGAGAGAGAGAGAGAGAGCTACTCAACTACATGGGGTTTGTATGTTTTCATCGTATACATGTTAATCTCTTGTGTCTATGTTTGTGTGCCTGTGCCATATGTGCAGGTGGTGCAGCAACCCTGTTCTCCGCTACTGCCCCGACTCAGGCTGCGCTCCTCAGACATCATGTGCGTCTCTGGTGAGTAATCAAGTAATTGATCATAGAGACAGGTAATTATTCCTGTGCCAAGCTCACTGGCAAATGAAAAGTCCAGCGAAAAGCATCCATCTCATCCAACACAGCCTGGAGTAAGAGGACAAAGGAAGAGTAAAAATGGGACTCTGGGAGGATAGATGGTCAAATGAACACACCTTAAAACACAAGTGAGTTTTTTTCTCAGCCTGTTTAGTCTGGCCGTATTTGATAGGTGTGTGTTCCAGATGTTTATAATTGCAACCCTAGTTGCAGGGACAAATATGATCTCTGATAAGATACATTCTCAGGTGTTTAAGAAGGGATTCCCATTCAGTCACTTGAAAATACATTTCTTTTCCCCACAAATTCCCATGACCACACTTTAGAAGTTTGAATAGGAGTCTGAAGTCGCGCTGGCAGCAATCCAGAGATTAGAACATCTCAGTGGTAATATAGCGTGTTTTACTTGGGCCTGCACTCCTGAAGGCTGTAAAAGGTGAGCTACTGTCGACGTGACAAAGTGCTTACAGGCAGAATTTTTACCTCCCCCTGCCTACATCTGTGATCTAGATTGCTTGCTTCATTGGTGTCATTTAGGTTTGTTCTGGAGCAGTGAGTAAACCAATCTTCTTACATACACCCCTGTCTGCAGTTTGCCTTGATTTATGAACAGGGAATAACCCAGCCGAACTTGAGGCTCATTTGTCACCTGTCATTAAGATGTACTGGTAAGGTGTTTTCCTGTTACAAATAAGCCCCCTCAGCCCCCTCACTAGTTGTGCTGCTGCTGCCACTTTTGGGCCTGCTCTGGGCCAGAGCAGTAAAGGAAGAAGAGGATGAAGAAGAAGAAAAGACAGAAGTATCCCTGTCCCTCCAGATGAAGGAAGGGAAAGGGTGTTACGTGTTGTCCAGTTTGTCTGCCATAATTGCATCGCAGTCTACACCAGAAAATCTCGTTCCCCTCATGGCGATCACTCATTGTCATTTTTCATCTTTGCGAGTGAGCGTGCAGTGCCTTTTTTTTTTCTTCTCTCCACCCCACACCTCCCCTCCTCCTCCCCATTTCTTGCGCACCCCTCCACTGCACACAGAAGTGGTTGCGCTCTTGTGGGCTGAAACTCCCACTGGAGACAGACACTTATTTGGCTCCAGGATAAAGCTAGATGTGTGCTGAATTGAAATGCTAAGTCTAGCATGAAACTCCAGGGCCATGGGAGACTAATCAGTTGTTGAAAGGCAAATAAATAAATAAAGGCACGCTGCAAATCTAATTTAGCCCGGACGTATGCTCCTGCATTTTGTGAGCTTGACTGCTGCTAAAGCCTTACTTGTAAAACACAGGCAAGTGCATGAGGTTTTTGTTCTCCTTTGTCCTGATGGAGAGGGATAGGAAGGAACATTAGCGCCATCGAAGTGAAGGAGAGGGGAGTGGGGGGGTGACGCTGGCTGAATAGGTGAGGTTGAAAGAGGCATAGTTTCAGATTTGTCATTAAATATGTATTTCTTCCAGTAGAAATCCACATAAACACACTCCCTGAACTGACATTCACTCGCTGTCCTCCAAGCTGTACAGAGAGGGGTGGGCTGCGAGTGGGGAGTTGAAACAGAGATACAAAGAAAGGGACACATGCAGAGAGTGTAAAAGAGAATATGTTTGACAGGAATAACAAAACAAGGCAGGGGAAGCTAATGTAGCTTTAATCAATCATGCAAGTGTTCAGTATTCATAAAGTAAACAGTGACAGGGAATCTGAAATATAATTGGCAGCAGTGGTAACCAAATGCAACTTCAGATCTTCTGGATTTTTTTTCCACTGACAGCAAAATTGAAGCTCCTGTTCTGGGAGTGAAATAACTGGAGCATGTTTGACAGCTAAGATTACACATAGCTACACAGCTAACACTCATTAATATGTGGGCCTAATTATAGCATTCTGAATTGAACTTGTAAGCTCAACAGTCTATTTCCACAGGGGCTCTCAGTCTGTGTTCATTTATGTGTTAACAGCACAGAGGTGCCACGGTGACTAGTAACAGGCGAATATACAGGAATGACATGAAGTGGCTTTCAAAGACACACCACACACATGTTCATTCTAACTGTAACATACTATCTCTTTTTTTTTTTAACGATATTTTTCCCCTTTTGCTAGTACAGTGATGATAGACAGGAAAGTGGGGAGATGACAAGCAGAAAAGATCGTCACAGCCGGGACTTGAAATGGCGATCGCTGCACAGCTACGCCAAAGTGGTGCGCCCCAAACACTCAGCTATCTGCACGCTCCAACATACTGTCTCTTAATGAATCTGCTGGTAATCCTTCAGACTCAAAGTGTTTGGGCTTCTATCCAGATTTATCATTTTGCATCAATATGCAACAGTGATACACAAAGGAATGCTTGTTGAAGAAGCACAGAAATTTCATTTCTCCAGCAGCAATAGCCTCAGTAGCCCAGGGGGCTGGAAACCTGCAAGACATCTTTACTTCTGAGCAACAAAAGCACAGCTCTCTTAGATTTTATGCACCTGAAAACACTGCCCTTTCTCACCAGTTTAATACTATCGCTATGTTCACCTACCTTTACTTCAGTATTATGACACTGCCAGTATATAAGATGTTGAACATGTTCACTATCATAGTTTAGCACTTTAACATGCTACACTTTTATAATTATCACTAAACAAAAAGCTTAGCTGAGGCTCAGAGATATTTGGTCAGAAAACAAATTTAAACTTTGACCTGACTGTTACACAAGATTGAAAGTTTAGTGTGTTCATTCTGAGAGAGACATGAATGTCTGAACTAAATTTCAAGACATTCCATCCATTAATTATTGAGACATTTTACTTTTCAAACTGCAGATCAACCTCATGGTGATGCTTGAGAAAAAGTCTGGGGATTTCCAAATTCCTTAAGATTCATTGCCAGGGAATTATGGATATCTTATTAAACTGATCCATCACATCACAATTTATCTGGGGATTTTTCACTGCAGAAGTGAAAACTTTGACCTGGTGGCAGAAGTCATGCAGAGATTAACTAAAATTGTCCTCTGAGGACCACGAATGTCTTATAGGCTTATAGGTCATAGTGGAAAGTGGCTAACCAGTTGACCAACCACCAGACTGAAATATCCAACTGGTCTCAGGTGAGGATCAGAGCTGGAGAAATGACATCTATATTGCATAAACCTAATATTTACTCTGAAGAAATTGTGGTGGACGGAGAAAAATGCTGATTATTGCCTCATTCAGATTTGTGCAAATATGTATAAAATGTTATATATTCTGCACAGATGTAGTATAGGAGAATTATGGCTGTAACAAGAGCACTCAGATACCATGTCACTGTGTATTATGGGTTTATTTGTTTTCAAGAAATTGTTTTCCCCACTCAACATGTAGCAGCTTTAATATTCCACGGCACCAGAATGTTGCAGAGTAGTAAATATTTTCTCCTGAGCAGGTAGCAAAATGTTACAAATATCTATTTATATCACCTGCCAATTTTAAGGTTTCGTTATCACAATTTGCTGAAATCTCTCTGGTTTTATTACAACACACAGATAAACATAATTCCAGGTTCCCTCCAGAAGGTATTAATTCAAGCGCAGGCTGAAATTAATTTTATTCCTGCATGTGAATTGATTTCACTGCAGCCAGACTCACTGGCAGACATAAAAATAATTACATGCAAGATTGTCAGTAAATGTCCATGTGTCCAAAAAAGGCTCTGCAGAACTCTTAAGAACATTTCCCCTAAATGATTTAGCACTTAATCTGCTTCTCTGAGGTTGATTCATCTGTTTCTATATGGAAGTATTCAGTGCTGAACATCATCCATTAGAAAAAAGATATATTCACCAAAATAGCTACAACTTTCATGACCTTTACAGGGTGATAATTTGCAATTTAAGCAGTGCAAAAAATGATGTGTCTATGTGGCTCATTTAAAGTTGCAAAATCTCCACAGTGAAATCTTTAATATCTGTCCTCCAAGACCGCTATGTTTTTTTTTTTTTTTGCTGTAGGATATTTGCCTCCACTTACTTTGAAAATCCTTAAGAAAACTGAGTTGGGGATGCTCAGCCATTTAAAAAAAAATCTCTGTCAGTCAGAGTGATAAGGAGAGGCACCAGCACCGTTTCCCTCAACATCGGGCTTTTCACTGCCAATCTTGTCAAAAAGCAGGTGAGCGGGGGTTTTTAAATTCAGTCCCACAGTCCCACACACTCAGTTCCTGTTCTGTGAAGGGTTAATTATGAGTTCACTACAGGAAGACCTCTGTAAGGCTCAGCAGGAGCTCACCCTAATGAACACAGGTAGTGGTCGACCGGTACGTTCCCTGCTGTGACTGAATTCCAGGGAAACATGGAAATTGTTCTCCCGATCCCACTGAATCTACTACTGTGTAATTCCAAAGTATGAACACAGTAAATAGTGCCTAAAATTTACACGTTTGTTGCTTTCATTCTGTGCCAAAACACAAGCTTTTTATTTGCTTTTTGTGCTTTTATCATCCTGATGGCATTTCACCTATAGGTGGCGCTGCAGCAGCGTTATAATCATAATTACAGCAGGCATGGTTCTGATTAACTTGAAAGGATTTTTTAGGAGTACAAACAAGACATACATGTTATCTGTTTTTTTTTTTTTTTTTGCATTAACCTACGTGCAGTGTGGAGGGAGGGAGGCAGACGTGCTGTGATGTTGCTGTTGTCAGGGTTAAAAGGCCAAAGAGTTACACAGAAGTTAACCAACTCCCACCACTCATTCAGTCTCGGTCTGCTGAGGCCAACTCTGACTCATCAGGTCACACGCTGCCATGAATCAGAAAGAAAAGGCCAGAGTGAATGATGTGTACACTGTGTGTGTGTGTGTGTGTGCCAGGAGCACAATAAAAGGCTTTAATATGTCTTCAAAACCGCATCAACACAGGGAGTCTATGGCTGATACTACCGGGCAGATGTTTATCTCTAATCAATATGAACACAAAATAGATTACAGCAAATCTTATCATGTGTCATCTATTGCAGCGTGGCTCCAGTAAATATACCGTTGATGTCTGCTCTACCTGTTGTGGTGAGTAAAACCTCTCAGTAGTTGACTGACTGAGATTGGGTGGCGGGGGTCCAGTTAAGGCTGCGGTAATGGTAATGAGGCAACTCAGCCGACTGTGCCCTTCCCAGGCTTTGAGAGAAGCATCATGAAAGCGCTCAAACATGTAAGGGCAGATCTGTTTTGCAAGCCAAAATACACTCAACAAAAATGGTCCCTTTCAATTGTTTACAAGTGGAGTATATTAAACAAGCTTTTGACAGTATATTATATCACTACCAGTATGTATACAAGCTTTTTTTTTGCATCTGTCACATACTGTAGATAAACTGACAGAAGGATAAGTTACATATTTCTCATTCAATCTGCTGTTGTCTACAGATCAGGGCGACAGAAGCTTCACAAAGGAGATTGTTGTTACTGCAAATATGCTGTAATTACCACGTTTAAAGTTAACTTGCAGTACGAGACAATGCATCCAAGCAGACTGAGTCTGAGCTTGTGTCTGATAAATCCCATTCAGTCCAGAAAGTGGTGCGGGCTGATCACACACATTATGCCAACCATATTGCTCCTCAGAACAAGACACTCTGCACAGTAAATGTAAGACACAGATGCAGACATGCATTATGCATGAGTGTTGAGCAAGCGTTCACATTGCGATGGGAGCGTACTATGTTGAGAGTATTTATGGCATATTGAACTGTGACTCGTGAATCCAAACACACATATGTGCACACACATATTTGGCTTTAAGCTGATGCAGACACACAGGCCTGCAGACACAGTGAGCGGTGTCGTCTCCTCTGGCACTACAGACGGATATCTTCCTCGCAGATTATAACCCGTATCTCACCGGCTGCTCGGCTTGCACTGAGCAGGTAATGACATGTACAGAGTATTATTGGATGCATTAATAGAAATGAAAACTACAGTCCCTGCTAGGCTGTGTCACTTTTATTCAGGGTTAATAACGAGAAGTCACTGCTGTGCTGTTCTTTACATCCTCATTCACCACCGATTTAGTGTAATGCATGTATTGATTACTGGGCAAAGGAGGATACTGTATCTGTCAGTATTCTCTGTTGGGAAGAGCCTGTTTACAGAGACCTTGGATGCTGCACTTGGTAAACTTATTGACCAATAACTAGCTTGTTCAAATAAACCCTGCTCATGAATATTGACCGACATCCCATAAAATATTGATGAGTGTGCTGTGCTGGATCATTGGTTGTGTGCTTTTGCGTTTTTCCCTGTGGATGCATGCAAGGATAGAATTCTTCTAAAATGTATTTACATGAATGTTACAGTCATCTGTAAGCAACCTGCAAACGTCTGTGTTTAACTAAACTACAAGAGAAAAACTAAAACCCACATCATGATTCATTTTAGCTGGTGATGACTACGTCCTGATGATTCTGTTTCCCGAGCCACAGATTGTGGGAACATCCTGTAAAACCTGCAATGAAACTTCATTTCTTTTCACACTGTGTTCATCATTTAATGGTTCAGTAGTTTGTTTATTCGAAATTAAAGCTTCATTTAGAAACCAAATGAGTCCTTAAGTGTCCCGTAAAGTTTCTGTCACACTTTGTTAATGCACCTTTCACTGGGACGTTCATGCCTTTTCACATTTCAAACAGAATGCCAGAAATTTCCTAGATTATAAATATCACATATGAGATAGAGGATGGAAGTGAAATATAAATACACATAGGAATAAATATACTTCATGACAGAAGCAGAAGCCATTGAATGTTTTATTATACACAAATATAATCCTATAATTCTTAAACGTATGCACTACATTACACAACGACTATATTTCAACTTGACTTGTTTCATAGTCTACTTGTGAGTTGCTGTGACTTGGGGCATCACACTGGAGCTCAGACCTTGACATTTAAGAGCTGGAAATTGAATTGAGACTCGGACCTCATGAGTTAAGTGACTCAAACCAGGGTCATTGTGCCTCATGTCTGTTGTTGGTTTGAAATAGAGGTTGACAATATCCATCAATCACGGTGCCACTTTAATTTACACATTTCTGCTAGTGTTGCATTTTTTACAGCACGATCAACTAATGTAATGAGCTCGGCACAGGAAGCTGAGGGGACGAGGTTGGAAAGGGGACGGGGGGTTGCTGATGTGCGTTGGTGGCGGCGCTGATGGGGCAATCACATCCTATCATGAGGAGTGGAGGCCCATTGGGTGGTAAACAGGCCTTTATATCAATCACCTGAGGAGGAGAGCAGAGCACATGAGCTCTGGAGTCTCCTCCATCCCACACACAGCTTCCAATTAAACAATTAGGGGCCGAGGCTGCTGTAATTGGAAACACGGTTGGTCCTGCTGCAGGAGGGCCTCCAGTACATCAACAGCCCTTCAGCCACCGTACTCCATGCCCTTGAGTTGAACTCTAACGTCCCCATTGCTCTCTGTCTCACTTCCCCCTCCTTCTCCTCTGTCTCTGTTTCTCTTGTTCTGTAGCTCTCTCTCTCTCTTTCTGTCCACATGTCTCTCTGTCTATCTCTGCTTCTGTTTCTGATCTAATTGCAGCAGCCCATATGGATGGTGGGAAAACTGCAGTGTCTGCAAACCTGGATATATTTCCTGTAGCTGCTGTGTCCTTTATTATGGCGCAAGCTGCCATAATCCAAGAGTAAGACTGAGGATATCATCGCACCAGTTTCTTTATTTACACCCTACAGGACCCTTGGTGTAGCCTTTTGCACTTGTCCTCTTAAATTTTATTCGCCTGTTTTCATGGATTGCAACTATTATAACAATTATACTGTGCTGTTATATTGTGCTCTTGGAAAATAACTCCAATCAGAAGCAGATGTCCTGAAACACCACCCTGAAACACAGAGTGAATTGCACTTCCTTGGATGTGACCCTTTCCTACAGTGTCACTGTGAAGAAAATGACAAAGCACCATGTCACTGAGGAATGCCGGGCATGTTGTAGCCAGTCGCCCAGGTCAGACTCCTGACAGCAGGCTAGTTTTATAGTTTTGCTGACTGCTGCTTTTGATAGTGTAATTGTGACAATGATCTCATTCTCTGCTTGGTCTCAAGGAACTCTGTGCTCAGCCTTCCTCCTAGTGGCTGGCAGTCAGGAGGGAGAGGTGGGGTGGGGGGCACATTTCATTAGCTTTCAATTCATATTGAATTTATTAATCCCATGCTGGTTCTGCAGGGTGGAAGGCTGCTTAAGAAGGGGGAAAATATCTTCGATATAGACACCTTTTTCCTCCATCTGCTTGCAATGTGTGTGTGCAAAAGTGTATGAAAGAGGGGAGGAGGGAGGGCGGAGGGTTGGGGAGGGAGTTAGCAAAAGAACCAAGAAGGCGGGAAGGGAGAGGGAGAATAACAACGACAGCCTAACAACAAGGGCTTGTGAAAAGACTGCAGCAGGAAAAAGTGTGTCAGATCATTTACCAGCGGGGATGCACGACTCCGTCTTTTTAAAGGCAGGAGCCCTGCAGAAAGGCTCTTGTCTAGTCAGCACTGCAACAAAGGCACAGCTATGGCTTTATTTGAGTGCCTGGAATGTTCCTGTGTGCACAGGGGCAGCACCCGAACAACTAACCCTCGGCTCCATCAAGGGAGGGAACGTGGGGCTAACCTCAGCCAGACCTCACCCCAGATAGAGAAGCAAAGCAGTGTTGCAACAACAGAGCTGACAAGCACTTCACACTATTTAAGTACAGAAGTGATTCAACAAAGAGCAGCTCTTTGCCCAACTGCCTCTGAATAACACTGTTTGACGTCGTTGTGAAGAGACTCGCGTTGTAGCGCTCGGGTTTGGTAACAAAGCAGGTTGTAGGGTTGGATTTGAGCAGGTGTCAGCTGACAAAGAACTGAAGAAGACAGCACACAAGTGGACAGCTGTTTTTTTTATTATTTTTTTGTTATGCCATAATGCCTTGTTGACCTGCTAAGCTAACAGGACATTAAGATTTTTTTTTTTTTGGGTCGGAGCACTTGTGGTTCACAATCTGCTTTGCATGACCCCTCACTCAGCAAGCCTTTACACACTCGCAGCTCAGATGGAGGCTCAGGGCACGGAGCCAACGTGTCTCTGTATCCTCAGCACTCTGCAGCCCTCTCAAACTAATGACGAGAGGGCTGCTCCCACTTTGTCCTGCGAAGAACTCTCAGTCTGCCTGCATGTGGGAGGGGCTGAGTGGTTCCCATTCAAGTTTAGGCCATGTCAAGTCTTTTCACACCAGCAGGAGAGACTGAAACACTTCTCAGTCTATTTTCTGTCCATTGAAAAATGTTTTTCTCCCCTCACACCTCATAAACTTCATCAGATTGGAATACTTTTTTCCCCCGAACACCTTCCAAACAGCCCACAGACTGTATTTGAGGAGAAAATCACCTACAGAGGCTACCTTTTATTTATTTATTTATAATGATGTTGGGAGCCACCTCTTGGTTTGTTCAAAAGAAATACATCTTACTCATTTGAAATATCTCCCCTAATGTGGCTGGTATGGATACCATAATTCATACTTCATGTTTCTAAGTTGATAACTGTATTTATGGTGAACATGCACAGTGCAATGTAATGCCAAAACACATTGTAGCAGCAGTAGCCCAATGACACAGTGATAATTTCAAGAAATATTGCTGCTCAATTACTGGCGACAGGGAACTCGGCCTCGTCTACAATTCACAGGATGAAATTTTGTATATGTCTGAACTTGAGCCAAAACGAGAGCCAGTTAAATGCTGCACATGATGTTCTCTGTTTCCTTCAGGTCAAGTTTTATTTTCATTGCTTGGCTCACTAGCCAACTGCATCATTATGTTTTATGTTTGCAGTACAAGTTCGATTTACTCTGCTCTTTCCAAGATGCAACTTCATCAGCAGATTCTGCAGCTCTTGTATGCTTTTATTTTCACATTTTACTTTTTAGCTTTAACCTTTTAAACTGTATTCGGTTAGATTTCACAGGAGAAAAAGGGGCTGACGAGCATATTCATCTATTTACTTTTACCTTTGGCTCAGTGTTGATTACAATGTGGCTAATTACCACCTAGAGAATATGAACCAAATACGCTAAGTATTTGAATCTCATGAGCTTTTTCAGATCAGCCCTGTGGCTCTCAAACATTATATTATTGTAATTCAAGCACAACCTTGGCTCTCAAGATGTTTTTTATTCCACATTTTAATTACTTTGCAGTCAGGGCCAAGTGTCATTATGTGAGTAAATGAATTGAATAAGTGCTTGTTCTCATTATTTTCAAAAGCTCTGCTCAATCCATCTTTGCAGACGAGGTTTGTGGGTGCTTAAAAGAAAAAAGAAAAAAAAAACATCCTCAATAAGCATGTTTGTTTGTGTGTGTAAGTGAGAGGCAGGGGGTGGAGGAGGGGAGGGAAAGCAAAGAGCACATCTCTGTGTGTTTTAACATGGGGGCAGGGAGGATGGCTACTTTATTTGAACATGGCACGCTTGTTGACCTCTTCATAGCTATTCCTGCTCTGCAGAGGCCAAGAGTGGGATATTACCACTTAGCCTCTGTAAACACAAGTTACGCTGTTGAACTATGGACCTCGGAGTCACGCTCTTAACTGCTGGATACCTCCGCTTTGTGTGCAAGTGGAGGAAAAACACTCTCTGCCTGGGTGGTCAGTTTTATTGATTTACAGAAAGCTCTTCAGATATGTCAGGTGACTTTGGTGATCTTTCAGCAGCAGCCTGCTTCTTGTCCTGTTCTAAGGTCACAGGACATATATAGCTACCTGTGCACACGCAAACAAACGCGTTAGAGAATGAACTTACGCATTTCTCCACACTATATTCTCACCTTGAATAAATCCTGCTCTACAATTTGAGCATGATAAATGATAACAGTGTCTGATTTTCTGTCCCACATTGTTTTTTTTCTCTGTCTTATCTGGCCACAGGCCCTCATTATATTCAGGCCATGTTCCCTTTCTGGCTAAATCTCAGATTTATTATTCACTTTTGCAGGCAGGATTTAGTCATACAAGAACGAGACAGGGTAAATGCTCCTATAGTAGACCGACAGGGCCCGCAGAGCATGTCAAATCAAATGTCAAAAGAGCAGTTGGCCTACTCCAAATGTATTTTACACTTTTATTTCCTTAGTATTTCTCAGTGCGGCTGGGATAGGCTATACATGACAGAATGTCTCTGTGGGATAAGATAAGAAGAAGCTTGAGATAAGTGAGAGAAAACCATCACCAGATATGATAACAATCTGGTACCCACATTAGTTACCCTGCTATGACAACTGTGCTCATCGGCTGCGCTATTAGATGTTTTTTCTGTTAAACAATCTCATACAGATGGTATCACACCACAATTGTTTTTCGTATCAAGGAGAGTGATGATAAAGTGTGGCAAGCACTCAATGTGAGATTATCATTCACTCCTATGAGGAGATTTAAGGTTGAGAAATCCACTCAATCCTTTAGTATCAGACCTCAGATACTGCAGAACAGGCACTAAACTCTTGATATACATTGCTTTGGTATTAAAATTAACATCTTTGCATAATTAACATCTATGCCAGATCATATCCCTCAGATCTATGATAGTGTTTCCAATGTTGTTTCATGTGAGATACAGATGCTTCTTTGGCTTCAGAGCAGCTTAAACAGCAAACAAAACTTTTGGCTCAAATGAGACATAAACAGAAGCAGTAGTTGGACAGATGAGAGGGAGAGTTGTTTTTGTCTGGTGTCATGGTAGATTAGAAAAAATCATAATGCCCCACTGACAGTAAACAGCAAAAACAGCAGTTAACAGTAAAAACTATTTAGAAAATCTATAAACAGACTGAGCATGGATGTATGCAGAGCATAGTTTTGCACACACACACACACACACACACACACACACACACGCTGTATTTAATGTGTATTTAACATATTATATTTATTGCCTTGGAATGAATATTGCACCAGCGGATATATTGCACAAGGATAGTGGATTAAATGAGACATTAGTGAGACATTGTCCTACATTATGTCTGATAGTCAGAGTGAGGGTTCCTGGCAGAGGGAATGGTCACAGGTAGGAAAGGGCTTGGCAGGGTTCACTTCACAGATGGCACTCGAGTAAAAACTGTTCCTGAGTTTGCAGGTGCGGGATTTGATGGCCCTGCAGCGCTTAACCGAGGGGCAGCAGGGGCAACCAGGTGATGTCCAGGGTGGGGATGGTCTTTGAGGATGTAAGTTGCTCTGCCACAGCGGCGAGACCTGAAAGTGTTTTTCATTGAAGGCAGCAGGGAGCCGCTGATCTTCTCTCACCGATCACTCTCTGAAGAGCTCTCCTGTCCTTTGCAGAGGAGATGGCGTACCACACAGAGATGCAGTATGCCATCAGACTTTGAATCGAGCAGCAATAGAAAAACTCCAGCAGTTGCATAGATAGGTGGTTTTACAGGGAAGTCTTTGTTACTATATGAACAAACATAGTGTTGACAGTGGCTAAAATGGTTATTTAGAGTTTTCATTTCTGGAGGTCATGTCGGTGAAACCATTATGTCATTATATCACTGGACCAACCTGATCTCCTCTGTCGGTGTTGTCAGTGACTTCACTGCCACACCTTCATGACTCCATCAGCCTTTCAGGAGCAGCCAGCTCTTTTATAGCCTCCGGGCCCGCTGTCATCGCCACCTTTATGGTCTGGTTTTCCCAGTTCTTACTTTAAATATTGCAAACGGGATACGTTACTGCACAGAAGAAAAGAACTGTCACAGATTATTGTATGATTCAGATTTATGAGCACACAACTAGATAGTTACAGTGCATTTGGAAAATCTACAAAACGAGCTGTGACACCATAAAAGTTTAAAATAAAAGAGACATGATGTAAATCTGGGATTACATGGTGAGAATAGCGGCATTAGTAGAAGGAACTACAAAATAAAAATGAGAATAATTAATAGTGAATCATAAGATACAAGACAGAAGAAACTGTGTTCAAGCCGGCCAGTTGCCATTAATTTCTAAAAACAAAATTCTAACATTACGTAAGACAGCTTACATTTCATTATAATTACTATGTGTTTCACAAAAATGGAAAGAGGACCAACTACAAACTATATTAATATTCTATAAAGCTACATTGCTTCTACTTAGAAAGAGAAGAGGTAATATTCTGACTGGGAGTTTGCCTTGGGGTAAAAATAAAATTCCTGCGTTACCTGAAGAATTGATTGTACGATCCAGTAATATTTTATTCTGAAAAGAGAGAGAAAGAGTGGGACTGTGATGGTAGAATTTGTTAACCTAGTTTGTAAGACAAGTTGCTGACAATGTTGCCTCACAATACTATCCGTACAATATGATTTTGATAATGTTTTATTGACATTGTAAAGATTTGATTCATTGTTTAAATGATCTATAAATGTCAGCTCCAACAGAATTGACTGAAACAACTGCAGTATTTCCATGCACGGTCTCCAGAAGATGACTCTCCTCTATCGACAGTATGTACATACCAAGAGAACTGGGAGAAAAAATGATTTTGTTTGGCTTAGTTCTCTACATTTTGCAGCTGTAATTGAAGCCGTTTTGGTTTGGCTGAACACCAGCTTGGATTCTGATTATACAAGATCAGAGTTGCAGCTCTCAGTTGTGCAATGTTTTGCAATATTTTGGAGAAAAAAAAAAACTATACATGTGGCTGTGTTCATTTTAAGTGCAAAGAAATCATGGAGTTTAATAATTTACAACTGTGTGTTTTGAGTCAAGAATTACTTAGAGGGAAATACAGGCTGCAGCCAAAACCTGCAAAAAAGTGAAAAAGAAAAAAAGCATTATTTGGATTACAGTCTGTCATCAACTACATTTCAAAACTGAAGCTGTCAGAGCTGGTACAAAAGCTGGGGACGAATACAAGACATGATTAATCCCTCTAACGTGAAGACATATCAAACGATTACACTGGCACATGCTCTGTCATTAGTGCGGCACAAGTGCTAACTTGCTCCTTAAACTTTGAAACCAACAATTTCAGCCCGTTATAACTACAACCATCCAATCAAATATGTCTGTAATCAACATGGTGGTTGCATAGTTTCTGCTCTCAGACAGAAGCACGGAGGAGAAATAATGGGAAAAAAAATACAAACATGATATAGGCTATTGAGTAAATTATATAAAGTCTTAGGTGATGTATTTGACCAGATGTGATGGATTTGTTTTCTGTTGTTCATTCTATTTGCAGTAAAAGTATATAAATATGTGGAAAAAAAATACTGTACTTATGTTTGTTGTGTTTATTTTGGTAAATAAATGTTTTATGCTGTCAGACTCATTATAAAATCATGTTTGAACTTAATTAATTAAGATTAGATATTAAAAATGTTTATATAAAATACATATTGAACAAAAATAAAAATTGAATATTAAGATTGGCACTTGGCATTTTAACTTTGTTCTCTCTCTGACTGTGAAGCTTCACAATAATTCACCCTGGTCTTATATGTTATTTTCCTTTGAGTGTATTGTGCACTTCTCAACATGAATCATCCTTATTGCCAGGCTTTGATGCACTTTGGTCCAGCCTCTGTGCTTCTAGCTGTGCCAGCACAGACATTTTTATTTACGTATTTATCTGTTTGTGTTCTCAGTATATCCTCCTAATATAATTACTTTACATATTTTCCTTAGAAACGCGCATTTTCCTCTGTGTGGAGTTTCTGGACTAAATAAATATTTGAGTTTCCCTGCTCTTCTTATCTCACTTAAATGAGAGACTTGAATGAAGTTCATGTGTTTTACTGAAATAAAACAAAAACACATTGCGCTCCGCTGCATCTTGGTTGCACATTTCAATTTCAAATGCAACATCATATGCGCTAGGTGGTGCACTGTGTAAGTGAGCAAGTTTATAGGGTTTGATCATTAGTAACAAAATCTGTTGCTCAGTAGCGCCACTTGCGCTTGGCCTAGCGGCAATACCTATCAGTCTTGTGTTATTACAGCCCTCATGACCACGACAGTGTCAAGGTTATCATACTGAAAGCCGGAAATCTGTTCTTGCACTGTCAAAATAAAACATATACAATATGAACGCGTTGCAAAATCACTTTATGACACATGCTACTGAAAGCAAAGTAGATATATTATATATTAGTGAACTAAAAAAGGTAGCGTTTGTTGTTCATAATGTTGCGCCCTCAATATTATTCGTAAAAATGAAAGAGAATGATTCCCGTGCTTTTATTTTTGCCGGAACTGTTGCCAGCTATGTGACGTGTGTATGTCTATCTGCGGCCAGCTTGACAAAGCTTTGACCACGAATGAGCCAATAGGCTGTGGAAGGCAGAGTTGTCCCTGTGGCCGCCATTAAAGAAAGGAATCCATGAATTCAAATGGAAACCAAAAGGAACCGAGGCTGAAAAAATGATCGAAATAATCGTTGAAATATAGGCCGATGCCTGATTTCGAGAGGTTTTTACAGGATGTGTTTCGTTTTTAGGCTCAATTTTGCGATGGAGGAGTAAGACAGGACGTTTTTATTTTTTTAAGCAGAGACCGTTTTAGGGCTAAGGGGGAGGGGGAGAGTTGCTTCTTTGCTCTCCTTTTCTTTTTGTTTTATGAACATTTGTCGCTTCCTTTAATTTGTTTTTCCTGTGTGCTTTTGAGATGTCGACTTAAAGACCACACAGTCTCTTTTATCCGCTTTTAGCTCCGGCGGGGGAACTGCAATCGGAAGGTTGTTGAATTAACTATCCTCCAGCCAAATGTTACAAAAAATATTTCTCGTTGATTAAGCCTGCAACATCTTAGAAAACACAAATCCGAAAATTGTTCTTTATTTCCCGGGAAGTGAAATGATGGCGAGTTGGATCTCACAGTGAAGAAGGATGAGTTCTTGTTTTGTACCAAACGGGGCCAGCTTGGAGGATTGCCATTCCAATCTATTCTGTCTGGTAAGAGATTTAAAACTAAAGGAAAGCAGCCATTTTTAACTAGCTGAACAGGGGCTAAGCTAACGTTAGCCACACAGGCATCAGTTGATAGTAGCTTAGCTAGGCTTACGGCCCTGTCGAGCTGACATCTTTTCAGGACAAGGTATCCCACTTCGCTAATGTTACCATGTACCTTTCTTACGACACTTTGTCACTTTGTTTAAACCGCATGTGTGTTTAAAACCTTATTTCCACTAAATTCCAGTTTTTTTTCCGCCAACCAAACACTCGGAGGTTAACGCCACTCGCTTGTTAAAGCTTCACTTACTTATATTTCAGAGCAGACACAGCAACATATCGACTGTTAGCACGGAAACAAATGTTGTGCATTTTACTGCCACAAGCTCGGACTGTGTCTCTCACTGCTGTAGTAGCAGCACTTTTCTGCACTTCGCCTTAACACCTTGTTTATTATTAACTCACTATCTCGTTTTCATTAGATTTCTACTATGCTTTATCAAGTGGTGACCCGCAAACCAAACACTTCGTACACTTCAGTTTGCAGCAATAAGTTATATCTCATAACAGACAGTGGGAAACCGTGGTGCATCTGCAGCTGAGACTTGTTTTCAACTCTTGCATGAACAAATGTCAGTGCCAAACTTGCACAGCTTGTTGACAAAAGCACCCCCCTCGTGTCTTACCTAGAAGGCTCCTTTTAACAGCAAGCATGCAACAAGATTGTTTAGGGTAACGGTGTTTGTTTGCAAACGATTATGTCCTAGTCTTGTTGTTAGTGGCTTAATCCCCCTGGACTTCATTTTCTAGTATTCACACCAACTAGGGCACAGGCCCCAGGCTGAATTATATAATCTTTGGCATGCATTCCTGGGCATTACAAACATCAAGGTGGCTGCATATCTCAGCTGTCCTTTTTGCTTTTAAAAGCGAGACTATAATTTAAGAGCAAGCATACAGTTGTTTTCTTTACTTATTTGTGACTTGATATATTTTTCAGCACATCGTGTTGTCACTTGTGGGTGGTTGACATTACCCTGTTACTCTATCCTCATAATAGTTGTGGTTGTGCAGCTGTCCACTTGAGGATCACAGGTGTACTTGAAATCCCTTGTGAGATAAATAGTACAGTGAGTATCCACTGCACAGCAAACGTAAAAGTATTGGCTCAGTGTACAATCCCTCCTCTGGTCGGATAATCAAGAACATGTTCTGAATCTGTTTGTTGTTGCAGGTAATTGGCTTGTCATCCAGCTTAACTGCAGTTTCACTTGTAGGTTAGCTGAGGAGTGTAATGGCACCTTCACATGTTCATTTTAACATCTCGCTCTCACAGTTGGAAGTTGTTAATATGATTTGTCAAGTGCTGAAAGGTAACCTTAAGGAAAAGTAGACTTTTCGCTATAGATTAAACAACACTGAATCAATTTGTGGTGCAGTGGCAGATGTGAAAGACTGTAGATTGATCTGTTAATACAACTATGTGAAAAAGTTAAATGAGGAGTGAGAGTAGAAATGCATTGACAGTGATATTGAGGTAGAATCCAGGATAATATCAATATAGTAAAATACCACACTGCTTTCATCACAAATTGACACAGCTTCTAAGCTGTCCGCCCCCTAAAGGTAACATTTCATTGCAGAAAATCCCCCGCTCTCTCAATACTACTCTTTTGGGTCGATTGTATGTGCTGAACTCATAATTACAATGTTTACGACAACACTTGAAGGCAGCGTTGGCTACAGTGGACAGGCGAGGTAGAGGCTGGTAGTTGTGGTGCTGTGCCTGTCTGGCTGACATTTTCCTGCACAGTGAGACTAAGCATAACACCACTGCTGTTATGACTCACTCACTGAACAGACTCCACTTTGTGGTTTTATGGTGAAAGAATGTGAACACATTGTGGCACTTTTCCCCCTTCGTTTTTCAGCGGATAGTATTCTCAGGAGTATGATACTACTTGTTGCTGTTTTTGTATTTTATATCGCGCTCAATGGAATTAACTTGGAGTGCAAGTTTTGTTTAGCTATTTTTGTATTATTATGCAAATTTGTAGTTCACGCCGCCGTGCTTTTCAGTGTAGGAGTACATTCAAACCCTTATAAAAACACTCTGCAAAAATCTTCTGTTTAGTGATCGCATTGAATGGGACTTACAACATATTAACAGAAAAGGGACCATGTATAAACTTGCTCAAATGAAACTCACTGAATTTGCATTCTCCTCAACCAAAAATGCAAACACACAGTTGTTAGTTTCATGTTTGCTCCATGGCGGGGTTAACTGAAGGAGAAAGGTGACAGGCAGGAAAAGAGACAGAGTTGTTAGAAGAGAAGCATCTGTGACATGATTTGAGCAGCTTCACCTGTTGCTTGTTTCATATCTTGAAAGGCAGGAAGGCAGCTGTTTGAACACAGTGTTCCCTGCTGAGACCCAGAACCCTAAGTGGCCAGAGGGAAGGTGAGCAGCTGGCAAAATCAGGGGTCGTAACCCCCCTCAAGTATGCATCACCTCAGGAAAACTTCTTGCCCATATCTCGTGTCTTTTGCCTTAGATTCACTCCCACAGCAGCAGTGTGATTTGGCGTATGAAAGTGAAAACTTCTCGTGACCCACATTGCTTGTCCAGCCAGTGCATTTTATAAGCAGTTGCTTACATACCTGAGATTATAGTGAGAAAAGGGAAAAGACTGAACAGATTCATAGCTGTGCACAAAGTGTTAGGGGCACACTCATGCACACAGGCTGCATGTGTAACACAAGTTGGAAGGAAATACACACACCCTCTCTTTTTTGCACACAGCCTGCCTCTAATTTATTTTGAAAGGACAGAACAACTGCAGAAGGCACATTTATCCTTGATAGAGCAGTCTGTCTCTTGGATATTGTTGATGAGGAGCAGAGTACTGATGTGTCTAGTCTTTGACAGAGGGGCTATTCAGTTCTGCTCTTCAAGCTCAGAGTATGTAAGGACAGACGTTAATATCTATATGTACATCAGAGAAAAGATTCAGCCAGTGGTTTGGTGAAATGAACAATCACATGTACTTTGCATAAAATCTGATTAAAGACAGTCGTGACTGCAAAGATAAAACCAACTATAAGCAGGGTGATTGAAGTATGTGTTCTACATTACGTTGCAACTTGGAACTGACCTTTAAATGCTGTTGGAAATGCAATTCAATAGCGCTATAATTCCTAAATAACGTAGCCCTCCGCACACCTATGAAACAATAGATGCCGATTGTTTAAGAAGTAGTGCCTTAAAAGCCTTTAAAATCATGCTGAAAGGTTATACAGCTTCCAGCGATATATTCGTATTAGATTGTATTTTTCTATTATGATGAAGCTGTGCGAACTGCTTTGTGCTGCCAGTCATTTGTAAGGCATATCAGTGTTTGTTATTATGTTTCAAGCCCAGAATGTTACCATTCAGCCTTTATCACGTTATCAGTTTACAAGTACAAAGATGAACCTTTAGTAATTCAGTGGGGACATTTGCTTTTATTGCGTTGTTTGTAGATCCATAGATTACATAAACAAATTTTCGGTCTTCATTAGTTACATCTATTATGAATCAACAGTGTAAATACTCTGCTCACTTCCAGTGTAAACAAGACAGACATTGGTTGAAGTCTTGTGGGAACAATGGCTTCGGTTGAAAATGACTTCAGACATTCGTGCCTGCTTGTCTTCAATAAGCTCAGCAAGTTCAAAACAAACCCATTCAGCTCCTTAGCTGGTTTAGGTCCTGCCTCAAAAAGTCTGTATGGAGTAAGACCTTGTCGCCACATTCACACAGTACTGAGCTCAGCAGTTCACTGGACATGTTTTTTTTTTGTGGAAGTGCTCTCTACCTAAAATGTTCACTGACTCTAAATGTCAGTGAACATTTTAACTCCACGCTGCAGATGGTCAACATAATATATTGCATAAATTTCTGTTACATGCAAGCAAACTCTACTTTCACTCTTTTCTTCAGAGAAGCCCAGATACATCTGGAAAAACCTTTATATCCCTACGCCCATTACTGCAGCTCCCTGTTCTTGCAGAGAACACATGTCTCTATATATGATAGATAAATTACTTTGTCCATATTGTTTTTGTTGGAGGACGTGCTGCTATAATAGGTATGTGTATTCTCCTAGCCAGTTATCCACACCAGTGTGTATTTTCCAGTTCATCACGATTTTCCATTTCACTGCCAGAAATGCAGATTTAATGAGGCACAGTATTTGCGTTTGTTTTACACCCACAAGTTGTTTCCCAAGTAAACATGTAACCAGACAATAAGGAACCTGTACATTAGGCATGAATGGCAACTTATTTATTGTATCCAACCAAAACCTTTTAACATCAGGACAAATCTGTAGCATGTTATAGAGCACAACCAACAGCACACCTTTCTGATATAGTCTGATTTAATTTTCTTTAATTTACACAGTGTTAAATAAGCTGTGTTAAATTGTAAATTGGATTATCTCACTCCCCACACAGTTTATGACTGCCCACTGAGCTGTGGTTAGATGTTGATCCTAATGTCATATTTCCAACATTGTTACTGCAGCGTTTCTCCAGTCTAACAAGAGAAGTTGAAGTAGTCGTATCTTTGAGGAGGTCATAAACCTGTGTTGCAGTCGTCCTTTTCTCAGGGTGATTCCTCCACTCTGTCCTCAAGCTCAGCTTTTGATGCTGCTGCTCCTCCCGATGAAACCGCACCTCCCCTGTCTCTCTGACTGGGTAGATGAGATGTGACATCACCACTGTCATGTGAAGGTTAGGGTTCAAACTTGGTTGTGTGACCAGTGAACCCAGTCTTGAAACATGTGTACACCACAGTCTTGTGCACTTCCTGAATGACAGGTACACAGACATAGCTGGTTAAGAGACTGACAGGACCAAAAAACTTTTGACAGTCCGCTGGTCGACAGGTGTGGTGACCTCTCAGTGTAACTGCAGACTAGGATTTTTTCCACGTTTGGCCAATTTTTTAAAATATCTTACTGGGGTGGTCACCCTAACTTTATGGTAATGTTCTGCTTCCCATTAGTTTTGACCATGAATTCCACAGTTACCAAGATTTAAGTTGTAAAAAATGTGCCTCTATCAACTCGGACAGTTTTTTTTATTTTTTAAGTTCATCAAATGTTAAGATAAATGTTGTGTGTGCTGTAACTGCTGTGTTTTACTGCAGAATGATGGTAATAATTTGATGTGGCTTTTGTTTATAAAGTTAGATGTTAAGAATGAAGATGTCAGAAACAGACAGTAATAAATATAATACATTCAATAAGTCATTTATTACCAGGGTAATTGTTTGTTCACAGCAGTACACAGCAGCTGGTTAAACCTTATCTTGTGTCGTACGGTTGCTGTAGGGAAGATTTTTTGTGGCATATATTCTAAAAGAGAGATTCATAATGTATTCAGTTGCCTACTTGGCAGTGAAAGTGCACCATAGATGAAAACATCCGGATAGTAACAGAAACGGTCGCAAAAAGGTGATGAATAGAACTGCAATGTAAGATGAAGACTCGAGCCTTCTGCTCTTATAGGCTGTTGTATTTCATTCATGCATTAACAGCGCAGCAGCAGCATTAATCAGTATTTTAGCTGTAAGTGCTCGAACAGACGCTGAACTTCAGAACTGAACCAGGTCAAAGTTTCCATACCCACAGATGCAGTCAGTCAGTTCACAGTTCCTGCAGTCACTATAGATAACACCTATAAATAAGAAGCATGTCAGAGTTTTCTCTATGTGCCACTTTAGATACCAGCTGATTCCAGACTGGCTGTTAATTAAACTGTCTAACCTAACAGGGCAGTGTATAACCTTTTGCTGCAAAATGCACCAATTGAACCCGCATTAGTCAGGTGAAAAGGTTGGTAACATTATTGTTAATCATTTATACTTTATAGCAAATCAATAATCCAAGTTGTTGTCATCTTATTTTGCATTTCCATGTGTTGTCTTATTTTTATGTGACTTCTTACACAGATGAACGTACAGTACGGTGTTTAGGAATTAAGGGCTTACAGTCACATTTGAATGTTCTCAGGAAAAAAAAAACAGCGAGTAGTTAGTCACTTTAACAAACATTTGAATAAGAGTTATGGAATTCAAAGTGCAGTATCAGTGCCCTGTGACCTGCTTGATGCCTGGCTGTCTGTGTGGAACACATAATCATGTCTAAAAGTGTGAAACCAATATCTGTGAGGAGGAAAGGCCTGTAATAAAATCAGTTGGGCACTTATGAGCAAAACCTTTCATATAGTGAAACACACAATACCGCAGGGGACTGGCCATGGTCAGTAAGATGATTGGGGGTGGGGTGGAGGGGGTGTGTTTCCTTGCTAATTGCCTATCTGCACTGCTTATGATCTGGTTTCACAGTTAACCGTTGTCCCCACCCTCCCTTTTGCATTGTGTGCACAGATGTTTCCGAGCAAGATGCAGGTGTAATGTAGTGCTTCTCACACTCCAGCAGGAAGGAGAAGCCTCACTGCTGCGGCTGTCGTTACGCACAGACACTCTGCTGCTTGCACCTTGGAGCTTGTCCTCAGCACATGCAGCAGCCTTTGAATTCCTTACAAGCCAAGCTACTGATCAGAGATCATACATCCTGACGACTGCTGTGTAATGTTAGGTTGACACTATAAGGCAACCTTGGGCTTTTGTATGCTTTCCAGACACATTTTTCTTTTAGTTAGTGGCGGAGAATAAATAAATACATGCCTTCCTTGTGTAATTAATTGTGGAATAACAGTCTAGCCTTTTTACTGCTGTGGTGTTTTATGTACATATACAGGAGCTAAACGGAGTCGGTGCTATTTTTAACCTCAGGTTTTTTAACCTGTATGAGGTCACCATGTCCTATGGCTTGCTAACTTGTTGTGATCCAGCTCTGCTCGAGCTGACGCCACACAATGCTGTTTTGATAGACCCCAGTCTATACTCCCCTCCCACCCCCTTCCTCCAACCCTCACCACCACCACCATCACAAATAACTGCACAAATCTGCCAGCTTATCTCTAGCCAGGCGAAAGACCACTGCTTTACCACAACCACGGGTAATCACTTGTTCAGGCCCAGCGCATCTCCACTTGAGTTAAGATATCGCCTGAATTGTAATGGATTAATTGGTTGAATATACAGAGGGACAGCTTGCCACCTCAGCCCGAGTGGAATAGGACTAAACGGCATGAAAATGAATCCATGTTCACACACATTACTTGAAATGTCTACAAGGATAGATAGAGGGCTGAGATTGCCAGTGGAAATGGGGATGTGCGCCTTAAGGCATGGTGTATATGTGTGTGTGTGAGTGCGTGTGTGTTTTCTGCTGGTTGGTGTTTGTAAGCGTGCGCCTGTGTTTAGTTAGACATGCATAGTGTGTCGATGCTTAGCTGATAAGCAGCAGTGGAGTGTAATGCTCCTGCTTTAACACTTAATAACCCCGCTGGTGATTTAGTGCCTGTGAGGCTTTTTCCTGTGTGTTTTGTTCTCTCTATAAAAGCCAGACAGTGTTTATAGAAAGGCAAAGCACACACACACATCCAGCACTCACCAATAATAAGGATTAAGGTAGTGAGACCACATTTACCAGCATTTATTTTTTTTCCTTATTTGTGTTTTGAACATGTTGTTCACGGTGATATTGAAAGGACCTGAAGCAGAAGTACACAGGTCTTTGCAGAAACAAACAGTTCTCCCAATTTTTAGGGGCAGACTGTACAGAGGTGTTACAGAGACTCTTTACACTCTGCTCAGCACATGTTTACGCTGACTGGATCCTAAAACAGCAACTCTGGCGCACTAACACTTTCTTTCTCTCCCTTGTCTTGCAGGCTGACTTGACAGGGATCAAATGGAAGAGGTTTGTGTGGCAGGGTCCCACCTCTGCGCCCATCCTCTTCCCGGTGACAGAGGAGGATCCCATCCTATGCAGCTTCAGCCGCTGCCTGAAGGCCGACGTGCTAAGCGTATGGCGGCGCAGTCAGCGGCAGGGCCGGAGGGAGCTTTGGCTCTTCTGGTGGGGGGACGACCCGAACTTCGCAGATCTCATCCACCACGAGCTCTCAGGTAGGAGACCCTTGACATACAACTGAGGTCATGTAATTACGTTGTGCAGAGACATCCTCTTTATGCTGTTTCCTCTGTACATGAATGTCAGGGATCAGGGTTGGCTACAGAGCAACATCTAGGGTGTTTGTAGAGATTCACTGATTGAGTTCAAGGGAACAGGGCAAGTGCTCTCTGCCACAGAACTGGTTCTGCTACTTGAGCAGCAGTTAATTTACCCCGCTGCAGCAAATAGTTGTTTGGAAAAATTAAATGATTAAAGAGAGAGAGAAGGGTTGGTTGTTCTGTGTCTCTGAGTCACTACCCAGAGAATATGATCTCCACCTCTCCTGCCAATGTACTTTCTGTTGAATTCACTCAAGGTTATTTAGCTAAAAGACTGATGGCTGTAAAAGATAATGTAAAGTGTAGAGAGACCTTCCAGCGTCTTGTACATTTTTTGTCAAGATATCTTATTGGTTGCACAATGAAAACTGATAGAGATTCCATCGCTTGATTGTCAGGTAGGCACAGTGAAGAAACCATGTCAATGAGAACCTCAGGGAAGTCTTCAAATTAGTGTGATCTGGTGCCTCCAAAATGCCACCACCCTTCACGCTGCTTTGACCGATCAGCTAGCCAGCACAGCTGATAGTGCCAACACCTGTAGGGAAACTCCCTCTCCCTGGAGACACTGAGCATCACATTATGTCATGACTGCATGCGTGTCTCAGAGAGCGTTATCATACCTAAGAGAGTGCTGTCCTGCAGCAGATGAATCAGCACCTCTGGTTTTATTTTTGTGAAGTAGAACAAGTAGGCTAAAGTAAAATGTCACCGTTCTGCAGAGCATGAATGACAAAGGCAGAAGGTATAAGAGTCCGAGTTCAGTCCTATCATAACTTGAGCTGAGAACGGCGTGCAGGAGCAGCCATGCAGAAATGAGCCAAATGCATCCACCCCCACCCCTTCCACTTTCTTCTTTTCCCTCTTCAGGAACAGTGACATTAGCGGTGGAAGATGGGAAAAGGCCATCTTTATTCATGCTCTCTGCCATGTAGATTGAACTTTGGAGTCTGAGCCAAGCACAGCCTGTCTGTGACCCTCCTTCATTATGGGACATTGTGCCTGAAGGGGACTCTAAATGGGAGCTGAAGGCTACGATGGGCAGCTCATTCAGGCCTAACGGGTCCTGGTAATAACCTGAAGCGTCTGGCTCAAGCCCTCTAATGGAGTGTGCTACATTTCAAGTAGGAGGGGTTGGTATGGAGAATCTATATTTGGAAATTGTTGTAGTCACTGCTGTGTTCTTGCACAGACTTTGGGGAGATTAAATGTGTTTCAGGAGATAAAAAATAGATTCATGAATTTTGAGCATGAAATCTGCACTTTTTTCAATCGGGTTTTGTTTTTAGATGTTGTGTTTCCTGATTTTTTTTTTTTTTTTTCAATAAGATGCATTTTCCTGACATCACTTCCTGTGGACAGTTGCAGAGATGTGCATCCTGGGTACCTGACGGGATGTCAATGAATCCCCACTCCCCATGTTCCTGAAGTGTTTTGCACCCTGACTCAGCTGTGCCTCAGCGTGAACAGTTCCCAGATGGGCGGTGTCATAATCTGCGTTTCCTGTTTTTGGAAGCTGCTGTTCCTTTCTCTCGAGTGGAAGAGACTTTTCTCTCTTTTTGAGTCGCTCTGTAGTTGCTGTGGGGCCCTGCCGGTGAAATGAAGCAGGGCAAGCTCTCTAGATGGATCTAAAGTCAGCTGCAGGGCTCCTTTCTCTCCTCCTCACTCCTCAACCTCTGAACTACAGCTGCTGATCAGTCTGTTCAGGATGGTGTGTCCTGAGACCTGATAACGCTGCTGAGAAGAGGATGGAGGAATGTCATGATTTCTGACCAGATGGTTTTACCTGTACCTGAGAACCTGTGTGTCTGGACTCTCCTAGAACCACGCGGTGCAGTGGAATTCTCAGTCCTTCTAAGGCCCCAGATTCTAGGTGGTTTTCACTCTGGAGAGCTAATTGTTAACAAGAGGGATATCGGGTGAATGCTGATGGAACAGAAAATGATGACTTCCTGAGAACCAGGACTGAAGATCACTGCTCTTACGGTGTTTGTGTGTGCGCATCCCAAGAAGTGGCAGGATGATTGACAGCCGGCTGTGTTTATGGGCTCTCCTGGGTGTTCTGCCTGTGGAGGTGTGAATCGACAAAACACAGACAGCGACGGCAGGGCAGACTGTGGGCAGGACCAGTCCAACCTGCGCACACAACTGGAATGTCACAACTGTTGTCGCCTTTTAACTGCCACACAGTCTTTTTGCCGCTAGTTCGATGTATTTTTTTTTTGCCTTTGGTCTTACCCTGTCTTGGGAATTTTAAAAAGTTTTCTTTTCTTTTTGTGTTTTCAGCCTCTTTTTAGTCTTTACTGCAATGTTGGCGGTAAACATGAAAATCCACTCTTTTCCTTTCATTTCAGCAGCCAAAATAGGGCTTGCTCATTCCCCCCCACACTCTTCCATCCTCATTAGATTAGCGGCCTGTGAAAGTCTTTTAATTTTGAGCAAGTGCCATTTCTGTATACCAGTGTGCCAGTAATCCCTTCTCTCCAGGGAGAGGAGGGGAAAGGGAGTGAGCTGGAGAGATGAGCGTAGTGAAGGGCGGAAAACTTGAGGGATCTTTTAACGTCTGACACTTAATCACCATTGAAGAAATGTAAGGGTAACAAACCACCAAGCCCCTTTTCTACGCTGTTGGACAACCCGCCTTGCTCATAACACAACGAGAAAACCAATTCTAATCTTCCCTTGGCCATGCACAGAAATTATTCCAACAAGAGAATGCCTTTGCTGAATTAAATGGCTGGCCTCCCCCTCCTCAGTGGTTGACTATAGCCGTGTATTCTTATGCAAATTCTATACTCTCTTCATCGACCTCTCCCCTCAAAAGCCGGTGGAGTCTCCTGACCAGGGGCATCCAAAGCAAAAGATAAATGGCTGCCTTTTCCTCCTCTCAAAGAACCACTGATCTTTTTTTGCATAGAAATTAGGATTGGACGTCTGTATGTGAGGGTAATTGCTCTGTGGCACATTCCTCTTTAGTTCTTATTATTTTGCCCTGGTCCCTTTCCCCTGCACTGCAAGTCCCACTGGGGCTTTCACTGCACCACAGTCCCCTTGTAGGTCTTTCCTAGCTCACTGTTCACTCAGCTGCATGTGACTCTAGAGTGGTGGGCGACACATCACAGTCATCTTTTATGTTTGATTAAGGGGAAAATAACTCAACACAGGTTATTTTAGAATCTGTTTTTATAAACGTGTTTAGTTTTATTGCTATTCTCTAATTTTGTGAAGCATCTGCTCCTGTATATATTTCAGTCTTTAAGCAGCAAGGTGGCGGATTATATGTTGTTAATGGGAAGGTAATAAGTAAAAGCTGGGTATCAGCTGTCCTGAGCAGATCATCAGCGAGCCACCTCTACCATGCTCTCCTCACACATCTATTCTTTACTGGGTGTTGGGTCAAAACTCTAGAGAATGACGGCGAGAAATGGTGGGGGAGGGAAGAAGAGGCCTGCATTTAAAATGCCCATCTCCTCCACTAGTTGATGATGAACACATTGTTTGGGATCCATCCAGAGACTGAGCGAAGAAAAGCTCAATTTAGCAGCATTCTTGTTTTCACAGTGATCGTCTGACAATCGTTTTTGTTTTCGCTGGTATGCAGTAATTCTTGGAATTTTTCGAGCTTTGCCAAGTTCATAGGATTTTTTTTTTTGTTCTGTTTGACCACTCTTCTCGATGCCTATTTGAATCAAAGGTGAAATAAAAACAACCCTGCTTTACACCCCAGGGCAGTATATCCAGTTCCAAAGGGCATATTTCAGTAGTCTGTGAACGTTGGATGAAAGTTTTACTTTCTTAGGTCAGCCTTCTTCATTCCTGTCTTCTGTTGCGAAAGAAATCTTGACTTCACATTATTGAACTGCTCTCTTATCTGCGAGATGCTCCGTTTGAAGCACTACCTGCAGAATACAGGCTCTAATAAGTTTGATGATAACAAAGACGGTCAGATGGTTTAGTTTAAAGTTTAAGCTTATCAGTGTTTAAAGACTCTTGTGCATTTTCGTGCCTCAGACCTGCATTGATCATCAGTGAATTTATAGAGAGAAGGGACAGATCTGTTTCCTGCTCTTCTTACTTGATCATATGTTCTACAGGAAACGGTTTATGAATCTAAACTAAAACATTGTACAGATTAATGTTTCTGCAAACTAATACGATCAAATTCTTTTTAGAAACGCGAACAGATTTTAAAGTGCATCGACAAGTTGCCTTTTAAATGACTCCAGTAAGTTGATTTATTGGCTGTGTCATGCTGATGTGTTGCACATGGTAGACTTCAATCTCACTTTTTGGTAATCCGAGTTAGACAGCTGTGATTTACTATTAGGTTCAATAAATCATGTTTATTTGTTTGGTGCTGGTGCCACGCAGCTCTTCTCTGGTATCCTATCACTTGTTTCCATCAGCCCAGAGCTCATCAATAGTACAATCTGTTTTTATCCCCAATTATATATTTTGATAGAATGAAAATGAAGGATCTTCTGTGGCTGTAACGGAGCTTTATTCCCATAGCAAAATGTCAAACCATCCGTTATGTGAATGTCTGACTCTGCACCTACAATCCTGTTTTAATGATTGTAGTAGCCTTTTTGCTCTCCAGATTGTGACAAGAGTGATGACACACAGAAATGATTGTGATACAAATTCAGTCCCACCATGATGTAAGGCCCATTGTAAGCACAGTAGCCCAGTGGACGCCCCAGGCAAGGATTCAGAAAGGAGAAATGCCACTCACTCTTTAGAATTTCCAAATGTTATTGACTTGGACAGCCTGTGAAAGTCAAACTGAATTTTCGAATCTCTACACTTGTGCTACAAACATTGACAGAGGTTGTACAGAAGCTTTAAGAAGGGAATAAAGTGCAGTGCATAAAGTGTTGGTAGTGGCTTAAATGATTAAGGAATTGGCTTACTTTACAAAACACAGGAAAGAAGTGGTCTTTGGTCTTTAATTGATCACATTTTCATTTTAATATTATTTTAACACGACCAAACAACCCTGGAGGTGCCCACTTTTGCTGAATGTTTGTTGGGAATACACACCGGATTCACAGGGCTGCAGATGTTCATCAAACATAATTAGTCAGTGATACACTTGGTTAAGCTTGGCTTTGGACTTGTGCTGTGCTTTCTTCTTTTTTTTTTCTTCTTCAAAAAATGGCTCTAAACTTCAACACGCAACACAGAGAGTGATGAATAGATAAACCCAGAACAGCTCTTAGCAGGAAAAAGTAGAGGCTTGCGGATCAATTTTCCAGGGCTAATCTCCTGCCTGTGAACCACCCTGCGCTTTCCTCTTTTCCTCCTGCTCCATCTCCCTCTCTCTCGTGCACACTCTGATGGATCTCCATTGGCTGGCACAGTGCAGGAACTCGGCCATGCATGCAGCTCTGGCCCATGGGTGCAGTCTCCTTCTCTTCTCTATCTATCTCTCTTTTCTCCCCTCTGCTCAAGAAATATTCATTAATTAGTAATGGAGACTTTACAGAGGACTACTGGTCCCCTCTCTCTCTCTCTCTCTCTCTCTCTCTCTCTCTCTCCTCTCTCCCTCCCTCTCTCTCTCTCCCTCTCTCCTTCCTTGCAGATAAGGAGGAAGTGGAGGAGAGAAGAAAACCCTCTGGCCAGGCTTGGTAGAATCCCCTTGAGCACAGTCGATCACAAGGCATTAATCCTGCTGTTTAATGACCGACTGCTGCTCTAATTGCTTACACACAGATGAGAGAGAGAAGGCGGCCTTGTGTCAAATTTTATATGAACCCCCAAAACACCCGCATACCATTTTGAGATTGCAAGTGTTCTCGTGTATTTTTTGGTTTAGCAGACGACCGTTGTCGTCGGCGTACGTAGACCTAGCAGGAAAAAGCAGGCTTTTTTTGTCTAAGGTTGTTTCCTTGCTAGAGGTAGGTGAGTATTCTTAATAGAGCCGCTGTGCAATCGCCCAAGAGCTCTTATAAAGGTCAGCTCATCTGGGCCTGCTACACATGAGGCAGAGACATGAAAGTGTCCTAAGCATCAGCTGAGCTCATAAATCTTTGTCTAAATGAGGCCACTCATCTTTCGCCCCGTGCAGTGACCGCCACACACCACGGCACACACATACTGAATGGAGACATATTACTGGGTCACAGATTTACTAGAAAAATCATCTTTTCAGCAACCGTTGTTACAAATGTTTATTATAATTATCTAAACTATTTTGAACCTGGATCTGTGCTTGAAAACAATACATAGAGCTGGTAACAACTTAAACAGGATGTGGTTTATTACTCTTAAAGATGAATAATCTTAACTTTAAAGAGAGCAGAAAGAATTAGTCGACTGGCAGTTTTTTTAATAATCATTCTGTTTTTTTGTGAAACATCTCCTACTTCAAGTGAACGTGTTGAATTTGGTGCTTTTCTTTGTCCTTTGTGATGATAAACTGGATGTCTTGTGGTGTTTGGACCGTTTGTGACACAGCACAAGCAATTTGAAAATGTCACCCAGGGCTCTGAGAAATTGTAATGGGCATTTTTCATTATTTAATGATGCTGTAGACAAAATGATCTGTCGATTTATCAGGAGAATAACTGGCAGATTAATCAGTCATGAAAAATAATAAGATTATCTAATTAGATGGTTAAAATTAGGATTGGCTGTGTTTGATTTGTTGAATGTGCTTCTGTTTTTATTGCACAACTTGACTGACACCTGACCTCTAATGAAAAGTAGATTTGATCTGAGATGCAAAGTGATCTTTTATCCATCGGACCGTACATGTAGAGTATGAGTGAGGTTAGGAGGCTAATGGGTTTCTTTGGTTCACTCGAACCTACGAAAGACAAGCGCGTCAAGAAAAACAAACATCCTCTGGAATTTGATTAATGTCTCTTTAAAAGACAAAACTTAATTTAATATATTAGTTTATTTCTTTTTCCTGCTGAACCCAGTGTGGAGTTATTATCGTGTTGCTGTGGCATTTATCATGGAGATTCCTACATTAAATTTGCAAAGCCAAGTCCCCTGTGACCTAGAGTAACCCTGTCCTGCCAGTTAAGTTGTGAAAGTTTGTTTTTAAGTGTTGCACTGCCGTTCTCGGCGTGTGAATGACACATTGTTTACGGCGTAATGAACACTAGTTGTTGGCTCTGAACACTTTTTGCGTCTGTCCGTCAGTCTGAGGCGGGGAGTGTTGCAGCAGGCGTTGCATGATGAACATGAGGTTGTTAGGAACACTTGATGTAAACCAGACGCCTGTTTTAGAGTTGCCTGGCGCTAGAGGGAGAGACTGAGGAGGAACAGGCGACAGAGGGGAGGAGGAGGAACGAGGCAGATGTGGTCAGAGAGAAGCAGATGGGATCGCCATGGTGGTTGATGTAAAAGTAGGTGGAGGGAGGTTTGTGCCAGTCTTATCATCAGCAGCAGAAGGCTGAAGCAGGACTGCAGGTTGAACTGAAAAATGCAAGCTGGTTTGATGTCTCTCTTACATCAGATTTGAGCTTTGCTGTTCTCATATTCCCGTGTCATTTATCAGCATTAGAGTTTGGCCTAAATCCTATTTTCTTTTTTTTTTTCTTCCCCTTAATGTGCTGTCAGTGCGTCAGTGGGATGGCTTTCGCTTCGTGTTGACTTTTTGCACCCTTGCCTGCCATGTCTCTCAGGACAGCCAGACCAGCTGTTAAATCACTCAAAGCAGACTTGGTGAAAATGCACTTGATCCTGTGCGTGCTCCAACACATCCACATTTGCTAGAAAGTCAAATCGCCTTTTATTCTGGTTGATTTTTTTTTTTGTTTTAAGTCCTGCAGTTGAAGTTAATTTTTAATGGGAAATTGCCGTTTTCCTTCCTTTTTCCTGTCTTTGCCCTGTTTTTCTGTGCTCCTGATCTTATCCCTCAAGATGTGTGTATGTGCACCTGATGAATTAGTCTCTTGCTCTCAGAATGGTCGGGCATGTAACCCCCTTTACTTGGCAGCTAGCCTGAAGTTGTTTTCCTTTGGTCGGATGTAATATTTTAAAGGCTCTGTCTTGTAGAACTGTGGCATTTGAAAGTGAATTTGATGGAGTTGGTACGCAGTTTTTTCTTTCTGAAATTAAAATTGACATTCCTCCTTTTATATTTTTCTGGCAGATGTTTATAATTGCACCCTTGCAACAAAAGCTGGCTGTTTGTTTTAACTCAGGAAAAAGCATTAAAGCTGTCAGCTTCTTAAACATGCTTCCCCCCTTGTTCAAGGAAGGAAAACGGTGTAATTTCCTATTTTGATAGCGCTGGAATTGTACACATTAAAAATCTTTACTTGCATACAAGAATAAGGCAGGGGTTTACTCAGTAATTCAATAAAACTTGATTAACTTGCCTTTGGCTTCACTTGTACCTATCTGGCACTTATTGAAGAGAAAAGAAGGGTAGGTCACACCCGATATTTATTTAGTGTGTTCTCGGGCAGAGACGGCACACTTGGGGAGATGTTTGCTATAGACTTGACTGAAAGGAGCTTAAGTGCTGTAAGATGTGAGCAGTGGCTGTTAATGAGATTAGACCAGCATTCAGGCCAGCGCAGAAAGTGATTCAGAAAGCAACTCTGATATGAGGGTAATGGTGCATAGCTTCATCCTGACGGTACAGTTTGGTGTGCGAGTTGTTTCAGTTTGGTACGCCGTATGAACCAAATGATTATAGTGCTACGAGTCAAACATGGTCTAATTGCAGCCTAATTCTTTGCATTTGTGGAACAGACACGGAAAAGTAAAAGCAACTACCTGAGAGTTTTGGCAGCTTGTCAGTTGTTGTCTGTTGTTTAGGCAAGCTGATATAGATAGCAAAAAAAAAAAATTATATTACGTTCTTCAAGTTATTCTGTCTAGTTGGTTTGTGTACAGTGCACAGGCAAAAAGTCTGCCATAAAAACCCAATTGAGAAGTATATTGTGAAGGTGCTCTTTTACATGACCTTTATGTGGAAGTGACACAGACGGATGTACCAGCTCTTTTCCCCGTCGTGTTTAAAAAAAAAAAAAAAAAAAGCCACAAACCGAAACAGTAGCTATGACTGTGGACAGATTGTCACATGTAGGATTGCTACAACTGATAATGCTAACTAAATCAGTCAGATATCTAGAAGACATGGGAATTATATATTGTATGTTCAAAGCGTGTGAATGACAATGTAACGGTTTCACACGTGCAGATTTTTCATTTGATGCCACGTCGTCATGTCACGACAATTTGCGAATGTTTCAGCGCCTTAACTTTTACAGCACAATGACAAGTCATTAAATCTTGGTTTTCCCCCACTGTACTGAAAAACAAAACCAGGACTGTGAATTTGTTTACAGTTGCACTAAAGCCTGGTATTAAAACTCAATATGTGCAGAAAGCACCTGAAACCTCCACAGCCTAAAAACAGGCAGCAGCAGGTTTCTACCCAACTTATCTCACCGTCACAGTGAGCGCACACTTGTTTGCACTGACACGTTGTGTTTGTCGTCTTTTGTGCAGTTCGAATTGTCAGATGTCATTGTAGACACGAACTAACTGTTTTGCGTACCAGGAAATGTGAAATTCCTCCACCTGGGTGTTCCGTGTGAACTGACACGTCCATGTTAATGAACATGTTGTGTTCATCAGATTTCTAGAGAGCTAGTTTCCCTCTCTGAGCCCAGTGAATGCAAACACACACGGTTGATGTAGTTGCACACAGCTGCATTCATGTTTTATTCCAGTTTGTCAAACTGGAATTACAGGGTGATTTATCATGTTATCTTTAGAACTGAATTCACAGTGTTTGTAGGGAGATTTGTGAAACAAAGTCATCATCCATTCAGTGTACACGTATCCATTCATCAATCTCAATTCTTCTACTCATGTCAAGAGTTGTAGTATATCAGTGTCTGGTAATTTTCTCAAATTAAAGTGTTTTCACTGAAATGATGAAACCTTTGAGTTTGTGACTTTGTGTTTTAAATAAATGCACAAACAATAGGACCTCTTAAGAGTGACTTTAAAAAAAAAAAAATTCAACAAGGTAAAGTGTGGTAATAAAATCTTTTTTCCTATCAAAGAGACAGTATAATGTGACTGTGGTTGGTGTGACAGTTGGTGCTCCCACACTTAATCTTGCAAACACTGACAAATATCTGTACCATCTGATCAAGTGCAAGTCTGCCTTTGTGGTTTTCTGTCTTGCAGCCACAGCAGCAACATGCACCATCTCTGCTGTAATTGTAAATGGAGTTTTTCCTACTGTCAAGATTGACATTGTTTACCCTGGAGAGTTTTTACCGGTTTGTAAAACTGGCACGAAAACTCTCAAAGCTTTCTAATCCACTCACCTTTTTTTTTGGCTTCTCTCTCTCTCCTCTCCTTTTACCAGCCGAGGATGATGGGCTGTGGGAGAACGGCCTTTCCTATGAGTGTCGCACACTGCTGTTCAAAGCCATCCACAACTTGCTGGAGCGCTGCCTCATGAATCGCAGCTTTGTTCGCATCGGCAAGTGGTTTGTCAAACCCTACGAGAAGGATGAGAAACCCATCAACAAGAGGTAAGCAGGCACTATTTGTTCTGTCAAGCTCTTGTCCAGGTTGTCTCTGCTGTGCATGCACCTGCACCGTATATTGATATTTTCTTGACTTTTTTCTCCTACTGTCGCCCCTTTAGGCACATTATGGGTGTTTTTGCTTTCTGTGATGTGGTCTAATGCAGCTCAGTGGGTTCAGCGCTGTTCCATCAGACACAGGGTTATGGTTTTTGTGTGTTGGCCATTAAACCAACACTGCTACTGTTAGAGGTTCTGTTCTCAATGGACAATGCTTCACATATACACCTTTATGGCTGCTTTGGAGAGAGGTAGATATTAAACGGCATGTATTGTACTAGGGATCCCGTGTTCCTTTTTAGCCACTGACTCCCATTCTAGTGTTTGATACTGTGTCCAGTACAAGCTGTATTTTGTCACATTTGTATTTGTTCTTTCCTTAATCGTTGGCTGCGTGGTGCATGCTTACACTAGAGCAACAGTAGACACATAGTGACACTTTGGGCCAAATCTGACACTCCAAAGTAAATATTTGGTCCCCCAGCAAAAGCTTGTCAATACAAGGCTCATATGAAGCCCAATAAACATGACCTTGTAACATCTGATTATAATCAAATGATTTGCATCTCAAACACAGTTATCTGTAGGTGGCAGCCTAATAGACCTGGCTTGTATGGGAAAAAAAATCTGAATGCAGCAGCAATTGTGCTTTCACTTAACCATAAATGAAACAAGCATCAGGTGGCTGTATACCAGTTTATTGTATTTCAAGTATTGTTGTGCAAAAAGCATACATTTGCATATATTATTTTTACAGAATGAGTTTTAGTCAAAGCAACAAGTCTGTTTTCATACAAAGAGACTAAAATCTGAAAAGTGAAACAGGCTGACAGATCAAACAGACATGCATTAGTTTTTGTTAAATGTTACTCACGCTGCATTGTGTGTTTTCTTAAGATCCAGCAATCCCGCCCAATGCATTAAAGAAAAAGAAAAGTATATTCAATCTTACACTGTTTACATCGATATTTACTAATTTGTTTTTTCTTCTGCCCTGTCTTTCTGTGGGTTTTGTAGCATATTTGAGCAAATTACCACCCTGTGTTGATCACCACTGTTAGAACAGTGCATCCTATCACTTAAGTGCTTGCACATGCGCCTCCCTGTGCACATGCATGATATAAACACAACATAACATAGACCTATTCATATGGAAATAGCCCCGCAGCACTACTAGAGGTCTGACACTCCACAGGTAACCTTTAGGAAAATACAGCTTATTCAGCTTTTAATGTGCGGTTGCTATAGCATAGTGCGTTTGGTGTGATTCACTATCTCCAACATCAACAAAACGCTTATTTTCCCATGCATTGTCAGCAAACAGGAGCAGTGTAGAGGTGTGGCAAAATTTTGCTGATAAATAAACCGCAGTTGATACTTAATTATTTTGCGTGTCCCACTTGTTTGCATGTTGCGTTGAAGCAACATCTGAAATACCTGCAACATGCAAACAAATGGTTGTGAAGGGATCAGGCTTTATATAAGGCTTGTTTAATGTATCTAAAAAGTTGTGGAGTGGCCTCTATCCTGAGCCAGTGGATCAGCTGGGAACATCCTGCATTGTAGACCACATTACAGTGGTGATATGAGAGTTTTAAAGAAGGCTGGAAGAGGTGCTGTTGTGCCAGAGTGTCAGCACTGTCTGTCTCCTATCTCTCTTTGCTCTGAGTGTGTTTGTGTATGACTGAGACATCCTCCACCTCCTCTGTGCTATCTGCTGAGCTGGATTTCTTGCCGTCGGTGTCTGGGTTTATTGATAAGAGATGGAGACGCGGTTAGTGAAGAGAAAATGACCGTAGCAATTTTTTGCCATGCATCCTCTCCAGCTCCCTGACTCTTCCTACGTCCCACTGTCTCCACACATCACAGGCTGCTTGTGTCTGACAGCTCCAGTGTATGTCTTGAAATTTTGGTTTTGTTAATGACAGTAATAATATGAGGTGTGAGACATTTAATGCCCGTTTGTAACAGCAGCAGGGCAGCTGACAGAAGCCTCTAAATTGTGAAAAAAAATCAAAAAGGCTGCTGTGTTATTTGCTTAACACATAGCAATCTCCCCACTCTGTTACTGTGTATTTGTTAGTATGTTACTGCTTCTGAAGTTGTTTTGGTGTTGTTGCCAGATTTTTCCATCAGGTGACCATGGGGGCTGTGCAGCGACATAATCTCGTGTGTGCACAGACTCGTGTGTGTGCTTATTTGCAAGGCAGTTGTGCTGTTCAAGTTCGAAATGGCCAGAACTCTGCTGTCAGCTGCTCTTTATCATTACCACAGTGTGTGGTGGCAGATCAGGGTTGCCAGCTTTAGTACAGATTCTTTCAGGGCCTTGAATCTGTCGCCAGTGGCTCTCATCTCCTCAGACAAGTATAATAGATTTTCACTTAACAGGCGGAATAATAGATAAAAAAGACTAGACAAAATGACACTGAAGGCCCAGTCTCTCTTTTCTTCTTTGAAGCTATATCCGTGCCTTGTTTTTAGCTCGATTGCCTCTTTACCCAGTGCGCTAATCACAGAAGGCCCCAGTTATGGGAAAAAAAACAATGGTCTTTTCCTCTGCTCTGGAATTCACAGGCCACACGCCGTCTCTGTGTCTGTTTCTTTCTCTCCTCATTCTTCTCTCTCACTTTCTGTGTCTCTCCTTTCCTCCGTCCTCCCCTGCTGTCATGGAGCAGACTGGGCAGGTTATAAATAGTGGTGCAACCACCCTGAATCTCAGTTGTTGTCAAGGATGTTTTTCTTCTCCCTTCGGTGTGTTCCACTGTGCCCCAGCCACGCTGGGATTTTGACAAACAAAGCACCACAAACCTTTGACGGAAATTCACTGGACCTGTTTTGTGTTTTCTTTTTTTTCATGTTGCTACTGCTCTCAGATCAGACACTGTGGCAGTGAAACATTTCTTGAGCTGTTACTGTAGCTTTAGAAATGTATTAGATGACTCAAGTGACGTTGGTTTTTTATTACTGCTGGACAAAGTAATGGTGACTATACAGTGGTAGGTCCCACTGTCTTATGCTTGTATGTGATCCTGAGCTGCTGCACCTACCTCTTGTCACCATGGTTTGTCCCACCAGTACTGCCTTAGAGAACCGAGTGTTCTCCCTCTGGGAAACTTCATCCTCATGGGTGGCATGATGATGGCTTTTATGTCGGTCTGAACATCTTACATCACCCTCAGTGACAAACTGATTCCATTGGGAGTGGTATCAAAAAGTTCCTGGGAATTCCCATTCCCACTATTGTCCAGTGAAAAGTGTACCCAAGTCTTGTTGTTGTTTCAGGCTGCTCATTCCTGGATACTTTTTCTTCCCCCCTAAACATAGAAACACGCACTAAACTGATTAGTGAACAGTGTTTGCTAACACCTCTGCTCATTTGGCCCTTGTAATCACCTTGGTTGTCTTTTTTTTCCTCAACAAGTAGGTCAGGAGCTATTTAGTATCATCTATTCCTCTCAAGTGCATTTGCAACAAGGAAACTCAAAACATCTCTAAAGCCTTATCATCTCTCCCTGTGTGACATAACATTTTCATGAAATGCATTCGCATAATCACATATTTCCTTAGAGCGTAATCTACAAGGTTGACTTAACACATAACATTTAAACTAAAGAAGTTTACTCAAGATCATGTGTTGTTCTTATCACCAGGATTAATGGAATTCATTATTAGATCTCTGATAGTCAAAGATATTGCATCTCTCCAAAGATGAGCATTTACTGTTGGGGGGTTGTTTAGGTGCTGGAGTAGAATTGGTTGAGGAGAGAGCTGGCTGCAAAATTATTTTACACACACTGGCCAGTTTCCAGCTTGGGACATTTTTGTCTGCTCCATTACACATGAATACAGAACTATGATTAGTTTATAATTAATCCACTAGTAATTTTCTTGATTAATTTATAATAATCTTGTCTATAGGATGACTATAATGTCTATATGAAATAGTTTGGGACTCATTCATTGATGTAGGATGTTTTTCATAGACATTTTGAACTGCTGCTGAATGTCATGTATTTAATACAATGATGAATGAAATAAAAAAAAAAAGAGTGGCACATTAACTGACCATGAAATCAAGTGTTGCAGCCCTAATTGGGTCTTGAAATCAAATAATAAGTTCAAATTAATCAAATAATTTTGCAGCTCTATATTTTTGTACCGTTGCAGCGCATTTGTCGTCGTCCGTCATTCATCTGAACTTTCAAATACATTTTCACACAGGCTCTGTGAAAGTTAGACATAATTAATACTAAAATATCTTGTTGTTCAAATCAAAATGTGCATATGGGAAACACTGGACACCCTTCTGATTATCAGATGACTCCTGTGCAGCATCTCGAGTCTCCAGTTGGTGCAAGCTTTTGGTAGCTGACAGTGTTCATAACCTCAGACCTCAGCCTGTGTAGAAATGCTTACATCACCCCCTCCCCTGCCCTCCCCTCCCCTCCTCTCCCCTCCCTCTTGGCCCTCTCATTTTAGCCTGATATGTGTGGTAAGCAGTAGGCAGCAAACTGAATTTTCAGAATCTTTAATAAGGATTACCTGTTTTGGCGTCTCCAGTTGCTGCCGTCGCCTCCTTTTCGTTCTGAGATATTATCAAGGATCAACTGTGTTTTCTCAGAAAATGTCATTGTTATATATTTTTGGGGTAAAAATAGATATTTCAAGATGAACATTAAAATGAAATATTGAAAGCAGTCAAACTGATTGAACACATTTCTTTAAATAAATCGTTGCACGGTGATTGGTCAGAGCCTTTTGTTTTTAACATGGCCTGCAAATGCAGCAGTATGTGTTGATACAGCTGACAGTAATTCTCTTTGTCTGGAGCACAGACTGCTCCAAGTTGTGCAGCCTGGTTGTTTCTGAGAAGCTTTTGCTGCTAGGTAGACTGGCTTCAGGAAACACAGAGAGAAAGAGAGGGAGAGAACATAAGGGATGGAGGGAGGGTGGGAGAGAGGGAGGGAGGGATCGAGCAAGGGGAGAGCTCCTTTTGGTTGTCATGGCAGCAGGGAAATGCACCCTGGGATCGTGTGTTTCCAAGGTGAAGCGGGATGCTGGTGCTCTATTGGTCAGTTTAAGACAGACTAACTCGTTGACTTGCTTCTAATTGGCTGTCTTGTGGAAATTCAGAACAACATTAAATCTCTGATTTTTCAATTTGATCAGGACAAAAGGGAGATCGTTGCTTTTTATCTGCCTTTATCTTTAATGTACTCCAACAGAGCTGTAATCAGGACAGTGTTCTATTACTGCTCCTGTCTAGTTCAGTCCGCTGTGCATTTAGTTGTTGTTGTTGTTGTTTTTGTTGTCTGACTAAAAGCATCATTAACAAATCAAGCTGTTATGAAATCAGGCCAGTATGCAGCAGCTCATACTCCAATAGTGAATGACAATGAATGCAAAACATACTGTATTTATACGACGACACCGCATTGCATAAACACATGCGACTGTCTGCACTTTTCTGCATGACTGTGTGGTATGTGGCCGAGCACATTCTTCCTCTATTGTTTTGGCCCCGACGTTGTGAGGTGAACGTGTGAGCCCTGGTGTGCTGTGGCAGGCGGAAGCAGAGAGCAGCACTCTGTTAAGTAGGACAGTGCAGGATAAAGGGCCACTGCCTCCAGTCTGGGGCTAAAGCGCTAAATTTATCCCCTCCCTGCTCCCAGCACAACACAAACACACAGGGACATGAGCGCACAAACATGCTCGTCAACAATTGGCATGCAAGCCAGTCCACACCGAGGGCAGTCGGAGAGTTGGCACACTAGCTTTTCATTAGAATCACTGCTGGTGTAAGACACAAGAAATGCAGTCGGACAGAAAACAACATGTAACATGTAACACTGATATAGTTATACAGCAACTCAGCACCTCTGCTGGACGCACCACCCCCATCACTCAACCCCCTACCCCCGGTCTTCCCTGTACTTCATCAGTCTCTCTAGCAACAAGAACTCCAGGGAGACTGGGTTGAGGAGCCATGTGACCCGGCACTCTGGATATATCATGTTGCTGGAGAGATCCTGTCCAGGAGATAAATATGGATCTTAAAGGAAAATACCAGTGTTTCTCATTGGTATGGGTCACTTCCTTAATTTCTGAACAATTATACATTATTAATAGCTCATTTCCCATCGCAGTGCTTTAATGTTACAATTTAAAGCAAAGTCCTTTGCCCCACTGACCATACAGAGACCCTACAATTTGTAGCAATCTGCAATTATACATAACAACATTTGAACTGTTCTCCTCAATGCAAGCTATATTATTTACAGTGACTGCACTGGTTAAAACAATATTTATCTATGAAGTTATCACCTGAGGGAAATGGGCAAACTGTTTCTCTGAATCAGTTAACACCACTTGCAGCTCTCTATTATGTTGGAGAACAAGGTACAACGCGCATGTCCACGTGAATGAGCCGACCGACGCTACTATGACTGTGATTAACCTATCTCATGACACTGTGTGCTCACAGAACAAAACGCCCAGAATGTTTCAAGCAGCGCAAAGAAACGAGACACCATTAGAAACTTGTAGCACCTTGTTGTAAGATTATTCCACCAATTTCCACTCATGAATGCTTTCCTCATTTCCTCTAATGCCAGCTAGAGGCCCTTGGAGAACAAAGAATTCTCTCATTACCAGAGTAACAGGCGTCATCGTCTTTTTATGTATTGTAGTGCCAAGGAAACCCATATTGGTGTCAGCGGTGGAATTCAATGGTAGCAGCAGGGACACATTTCACTACTACACGGAGGGTTCCCCTGTTCTCTTCACCCTCCCGCCTCCTCAGCCGTTGTACCCTGCATTCCTTCCATTCCTCCCATCTTCCCATGTGACTAGAGGCTATGGGAGAGCAAGGGGCCAAGCCGAGGTCTGAGAAGTCCATGTCGTTAATCCGGCGGCCGTCACTCCCTCCTTTCCTCCTCCTGTCCCTTTTCAAGTAGCTGTGATTCCCATGGTACTGTCTCTAATCCAGAGGTTCAGACAGATGGCCACATTTAAAGCTAATCCATCATACAGTGGTAGACATTTCACCTCGTTGCTGTCAGCTGCAAGGTGGTCGCACTGTAAATTCAGCGAGTAGAAAATGTTCAAAGATTTACAGGAATCTCACCACAGGCTGAGACAAACTGCAGAGAAACGTTCAGTTTAAGGTCACAGTGTAGGCTAATAATGCCACTGAAACAATCATAAAATGCATTTAAGGCTCACAGAATACATAATCCTTACATAGAGCTCAGGATTAGAGGGCAGTAAGTGATCCTGCCTTTAAGTTTGTTTTCCCTCTGCAGCCATGAGCTCACAGTTCATCCTCTTTTTTTCAGAGCTCAATTGGTTTGCCATGTGGTTCTTTTTCAGTGTATCAGATAACTGTGTTTTATTTGAAGTATAAAACAGGATCAATATGAAATTAAGCCAAAATGTATTTTACATTCAACCCATAGAACATGGAAACACACAGCTTTTGTTAGGAGCTAAACAATAAATGGTGATTTTTAGGTCCTTGTGAATGTCTGTGAGGACCTGCTAGGTGTTGTTCTGCTGAATGTGCTGTTTGGTTGTAAATTTGCTGTACCTCTCTGCTCCACGCTTGTTTTTGCTCCTCTCTATAGCCAGTATATATTTGAATAGTGTAGCAGATGTTTTCAAAGCATCACCAAGCAAACTTCCACTGCCGCGAACAGAGCATAACAAACAGCTCATTTCTTCATCAAAAAGCAGCTGACGCCAAACTTCAGTTCACTTTAAACCCTCTGTTCTGTCGACCCGATCGGTTGCCTTTCCTGTATATGACCAAAACAAATAGATGGTTTAGGGTTAGGATTATAACCGTGTCCCTTCCAAAAAGCAACAGACTTAAAAGCAAACTTGACTCTGTCAATTGAGCTTTAACTCTGTGGAGTCAAAGTATAATATTTCCAATTCTTGATCATTTTTGAGAAGGTGTAATTATCAAAGCCTTTTAAAGACTTATAGTCCCTGTGAGCTATCAATCTGATATTGAAGCCTAATTTCATTGCACAGTCACCAGACATCTGACATTTATATTGACATTCTGCAGGTGAATTAATTTGTTCACTAAAACAGAGATGATGTTGCAAACCATTCCTCACAAATTTGTCGTCAGCATCTAGTAATATTTCTGCACGAGCATTCTTGCGCCTTTGAAAGAAAAAAAAAAAAAAAAAGATTCCTCATTTTTGTGGGTTAACTGCAGAAGCCCAACTTTAATCCAGGATGAGGCTCACTAATTGGCTGTGGCTCTGGGTAATTAAGCTTTATTATTACAACTGTATAACTTACATTACGAGCGGAATGACCTAATGACTCAGTATGAACTGGGCTTAAAACGGGCTTAAATTCCATCCTCATTACAAACTACCACAACGCATTCATTTCTCACTCACAGGTGCACAGGATGCCTTATGCTACACAGTGCATATTTTCACAATGTAATGCCTATCACACTGCAGTGATACACTAAGTGGCTTTTCCTTAAGGAGGAACAAATGTCGCATTATAATCAGGATGCAGTTGCAAAGTCATAGTGTGAACACAGTAATGAGTATAATTACTGAGGATATTTTCTACCCTAAGAACAAGGGGTATCTGGCACAGATTGAGAGTTGCTTTTTAGCTGACAGCAGGTGTATCAGAGGATCCCTGGTGAGCATATGTGAGTGTTTGTGTCTGCATTTGTGTGTGATGTAGCCTCGATGGGGAGGGAGCTGGAACCTGGCTTTCTGTCAGGGTTATGTCAGTATTATCTTTAGTCGGCTCTGGCTCTACCTGTGTGTGTGTGTGTGTGTGTGTGTCTGTCTATGACAAACTTGGAGAGGATCGTATTTCTCCTCTTTTTATGGATGTGTCGTTCCATCTCCTTCCATTTCTCTTTCTCTCTTCCAAATTTAATCTGACATATATAAAGAGGTTCACCCCCCCCTCTCCATTTGTGGCAGAGGGAAATCAATTCAAAGTAATAGAGCTCTGAGTGTGTGTAAGTGAATGTGCTGGCCTTAAGAGTTTTAGTTCAGTGTTTTCTCCAGCACCTAGTCTCCTGTGTGAACTGTGTGTGTTCAAGTCAGAGCTGGTGCCGCTCTCTGAGCAACGTGTGTTTGTGTGCTTATGTTACATTGGCAGCAGACAGTGCTGTTGTTTCCCAGTGGTCAGGTGGCTAGACAGTAGGGAAGATTATATCACCCTGGAAATGTGTCCTCTAATTCAATGCTGTCTACCTTTTTCATTCTTTTTTGCTTTCTTCCTTTTATTTGTATGTTTGCCTTTCACTCTTAATCAAACTGCTATCTGATTATTTAATGAAATGCAATTTGTCCTTATGTATGTGGCTTTGCTATGAAAATGAAATCTGCTCCATCTATGAATATTCTGCTGTCAGATGATTGTGGTTATTGTGCAAACAATCATACAAAACTCCCCATGACCACAAAAAAAACATTTAATGAGTAACCATGTTTTTGTTTTGGCGAGTCTCTTTAATGTCAGCGTCCGTACTCAAAACAATTTACCTTAATCTGTTCATGCAGGGACTGATTGTTATTGTAGGCTTTTATTCCACTACCATTGTTTATTAATGTTTTGTCACAAACTGTGCCAATGCCAACACGTCCTGTCAATGCGGTGGCATATGACCGGTCAAAACATGTTTACGTGCCCTTAACGGTAATAACAAGCTGCTAATAATGGCAGATATCCGTGTGCAAGACGGAATAGAGGTGACAGCTGGATGCCCAGAGATGGATGGGTGTCTCTCTCCAGTGGAAGGTGTACTAGCCGCTGCTGCTGTTGCTGTTGCTGCTGCTGCTGCTGCTGCTGCTGTTGTTGTTGTTGTTGTTGTGGTTATTGTGGTGCTGTGGACATGTACATCAGCAAAACGGAAACTCGGCTCATGGTTCATGTCCAGCCGAGCCCAACAAACATCTGTGGAATGTCACAGCTCTGCAGCCTCCTTCCTCTCTTTCTCTTCATATCTCACCACTTCAGGCTTCATGGCCTCCAAATGACTTTTGACTCACCTCAAATCAAGTTTCAGATTACCTTTGTAACTCTGCCTGTGTGTGTGTGCGTTGGTCTGATACCTGAAAGAAAAGATACTCCAGCTTGAATATTTTCAGAAGCTAATGGATAGTGACAAATATGTGCCCTCTTCTGCAATTGTACATTTTCTTACGACGCGATTATTTTAATCAATCAGTGATTAAGATAACAACGAAGCCACATGTAAATGTGTTATTTAATCCAACTGCTGATTAGTTAAACCCCTAGAAGCTTATCTTAAAAGCAAACAAAAGAGAGCGACCTAAAAAAAAAAGCACATCACACTGAGGCGCTATTTTGTCGAGTAAACTATCTAAAGAAGCGAACAAAACAGTGCAATGGAAATAGATAGGGCTAGGGAAATAAAACTCAATGAAAATGCCACTAATGCATGAACATTTGGCAGGAACAACATAATCCCATGATGCAAAAAAAATTACAACGCACATTATCGTAGCTCGAGCGGTCAGTGCATTACTTTGGATGCTCTGTCCCTTTTTAGGTTTTCATGGGCAAATGCTTTTGTTGCCATTTGCTGTAACAACAGGCCGCAAATTCATCTGCTGGCAAGGCTGGATACAGACACAACACATGGAAGATAATGACATGTTTTTGTTCACTGAGTAATTGTTTTGACTCCGAGTCAACAACATAGTTTCGTCACAGTTGTTCACCACTTTTGTGTGAAACAATGGTTTCAAGTGGAAAGACGTTATTCTTGTTATAGTAGACATTTGAAAAAAAAAAAATTAAAGCTTTTTCTTTAAAGATTAAAGTATTTTGCTTTGACTGATTTGTGTTTATTAATTCATTAGTCATTCAACAGATAATGAAACAACAAGTAGGTGAATCCAACAGATTAATTGTTGGAGTTTGTTCCTGCTCTTGCATTGTGATGATTTACCTGTTACTTTATTATGCATTAGACTAAACAAACACTCAAAAGATTTTGACTGGAAGAAATTGACAATTCTTTGACATTTTATAGGATAATTCATTGGATAATGTCAATTGGTTACATCCCAGTAACAGATTTGTGACAAACAGTGGAAGACTGTGACTCTGCTTTTATGTCTCAGTTGCTGCAAGTAAAGTGAATAAACTTAGATTAAGCAAAATGTCAAAAGGTCTGTATTGCACACCGCTGAGAAAGGAGCTGTACTGCACACGCTTTTTGTAAATAAAGGCTGAATCAAAACTTCAGGCCGGGGATCATCATGTGCGCCACACAGCGGAGCATCCATGTGACAGTGATAGAGGCTGTCAGTCCTCTCCCTCTCTCACTCCGTTCACTCCGTTGCCGCCGCACAGGTCGCCGCTGGCCTTTGGCACCTCATTTCCATGGCATGCCAGCTGAAGGCAAATGTGCCCACCTGCCCTCCTTTGTATGTGGCCCAGCTCCAAATCCTCGCTGGATTATCTTATTGTCTCCTTACTGAGCCAAAGGCCACAGGCCATTTGCATCTGAGAGATGGAGCAGGGAGTGCCTCTGTGGACAATCAGAGTGGCGTGTGAGCGAGCGTTCTCTGTTTGTGACAGCGAGAAGAGGGGAAAAATGAGAGACCAGATCAGAGAGCAGCTCAGTCTATTTGCCAGTTAATGGATGAAGAGCAGAAGAGAGGGGAGTGGGAGGAAAGGTAGAGACAGAGAGAGAAAAGATGATTAAAAGATCTTGTGGCTTTTTGTTAAACTACAATGGCAGGCCTCCCTCCTTCATACTGTCTCAACATGACTGAGAGAAAGAGAGGCAGATAAAAACATGGAAAGTGAGATCTGACAAATCTAGTTAATGAATATAATATTCTGACAAGTATCTGCTCGCATTGATGACTGTTTATCTCTATTTTGGATACACTGCAGCCTGCCGTATCACATATTTTCTTTCTGTTGTTATAATTATGTACCAAGTCCCTTTAATGACAAATGAGATGAGAAATGTTTAGTCGTCTAAAGAGGGATTTCTGTGCCCATTAGCTCATGCACAGTGTGCTGCTGACAGGTGGCGTTTTAATCGCACACATGCACAATTTTCTGTGGCACTCGACACTGGCACTGGCCTTGGTTTTTGGCCTTTTTTGAAGTGCAGGCAGTATCTCGCTGCAGGGGAGATGACATTCTAAAATCCTTGAGAACCTGAGTCTGGAGGCAGGTTCAGCATACTTTAACAAACACTGTTTTTCATGGAGTGGAGTCCCTCAGGGGTCCCTCAGGGGCTTCCTGAGGACCCTGAGGCAAAGTAAGAAATAGTTTTCAAATGAAATCTTAATTCCGTTATGATTTAATTTGTTGGTGAGGTAGAAGTTGGATGTTACAGGGATTTATATGTCCATGTAAAGAAAATGTCTAGAAAGTCAAGAAAAAGTTTTGAGGATGACATCTCCTAAATTTTATACAAATTAAACAAATGAATTGAAACTTGATTAATTGTGAACTTCCACCTTTTGCTTGTTATTATTGTTCATTTTTATCAGAGACACGTGAGTGTTGTTCATTTTTTCATTGTAACTTTTGGCAAGAAAGTGAACCTCGAAAAGTTTTAAACTTTTTAAAAAAAAGTTTTTTCTTTGATTGAACCTGTAACAGTCTAGTGAAACATAGCCAGCAAGGCCAGAGAGAGAGACAGAGAGAGGAATGAAATGCAACAATGTCCTCTGGCCAGAAATTGAATCGCAGACAACCATTAGGCCACTGGACGCAGATGAAATCTCTTATCTCCATCCTGAAATAAAAGCGGTGTGTAATCATATAGGGGGAAAAAGCCTCATTAAATCTGTGGTTGTGGCTTCCCTATGCCTGTACTTGACCTGCTCCCCTTTCTCCAGCTAACACACACTTATACACACACATTTTTCCTGCCATGCTTAACAGCTGATGTTTGGAGGTATGTGTTTATCCCACATGAGGTGCGAGTGCTGCTGTTTGCTGCACCAGCAGGCCGTGGATGTTTGCAGAATAACTGACTTTGGCACGATGCTCTCTGTGTGTGTGTGTGTGTGTGTGTGTGCGTGCGCCCGTACTTGTACGTGTGCGTGACACGTGCAAATGGACAGTGTATATACACACACAGATCCAATAGGCTTGTGCTGCAGTTTGTCACAGTGTAAGCTTCACTAAATCCTGCTCCTTTTGTGAGTGTTGTGAGAGATGCAATGGCGGGGAAACATGTCATGTGTCGTCCGTGTTGACGTGTCGGTGCCAGCAAAACACCTGTTGAGTTTAGTACGGCTTGTCTACAGGATTATCTTCTGTGTTCGAATCTTTTGACCTGTAGTACTAGAAAACCACAGGCGTACAAAGTAGAAAGATTCTGTGCTGCAACTAGAGATTTGTAGATTGTTTTCAAATTGACACAAACAGATTTGACTCGTGATGTTTAGGTAAATAAAGTAATGTTTTCATATAGAACAAACCTTACTCTAATCAGTATGGGGAGTTAATGTGATCATTTAGCATGAGATTGGTTTAATGTCAACAGCTGGCATGTCAGATAATCTTCTTACCCAATTGGCTGACACTGACAGAGCAATCTGTACAGTCACATTTGTGAAGCATTGATTTAAATCTGCTATGATACTGTGTGTGTCCCTGCGCGTGTGTGTGTGTGTGTGTGTGTGTGTGTGCGTGTGGGAGCTGGGGTGTACTTCTGCCTGCTGAGCCACAGATGGCAGCCCTCTACCTCGAGCTTCCAAGTGCCCTGCAAACACAGATGTGTGTGAATGCGTAGTGTCAGGTTTTCTTTGCGTGTGAGAGGAGAATGGTACTCTGCAGTTCTGTTGATGTCTGCAGAATACAACAACACACGTCGCCTCCCTCGCTGTTGTAGTCTGTCTCTCACTTGCTTTTTCTTCCCTCCCCTCGTGGCTCTCCAGGCCAATTCCCCCTCTCTCCCTTCATGTACACAAATATACCACAATATTAGCAGCATGTACATTCTTGTAATGACAACACAGGCGACAACATTCACGTCGCTTGACAAGCTAATCAGTTCAGTCATTTTCCCAAAATTACATTATTCCTTTCAAGAGAGCCTCAGATAACCTCACGCCCTTTGTTAGCAAATCTCAACACAAATTCCTACCACTATTCAGCTGTGTGCTATGTAAACGAGACGGGCCCATATCTGCCTGTCATTCTATCCCATCTTTATTCCTTTTTTTGCTGATTGTCACACACCTTCCCGGTGATTTTGTGACATGTCCTGCCCCAGGACTGGATTTTTTTTTTTTTTTTAAACCCTCTCCCTCAGACGTGCACGACATTCAAAAGAAGCCAAGTACCACCACTACTTACTACTTAAGCAGCAGAGCAGTCGCAGTCGTAGTACACCTTCCAAACAAAAACGCACCAGTGTTTTCTTCCTCTGTTTGCATTCATCCCCAAGCTCCTACCCAGGAGACCACTGGTACTAACTGTTTAAGTCTTAGTTATACTAGCATTTTATTTGTTATCCATTGGGAAACTGAGCCAGACACAATACTGTCATGCCAACAGTGATGAACAAGCCTTTTTAAATATTATTAGTATGTTCTAATGGGATCTAGATCTTTGGCTAAAAACACACAAACAAACAATTAGTTCAGTGCAATGTAATCACTGTGTTAAAGTCTTAATTTTAAGTGCTTTGTTGTTGAAGTGTTTTGAATTAGTACTGTTACCTGTTTATATCACACTAAGAAGACACACCATCACTATCACACTATAAGGTGACACTCAACCATTCATGGTTAAGTTATGTAGCTTTTATTCCTGATGACTTTGTTCCACCATCACATAGATTGTAGTAACAGTAGGGATGGATATCTTCAGTCTTGAGGGGAGGATTGAATTTCTCAGACCAATAATTGTCAGTATGCAAATGAGGATACATGTATTGTATTAAGTTTGTCCTTTAATTTAAGGACACCAGCAACCTGATATGTAAACATTAAAACCTGGTTGTTTTTTTTGGGACTGCTGATCCAAGTCTCTCTCATGCTTTGACTCACCTTCATTATTCTACTCGCCTCAAGCCATAGAAAATGAATATCATACATTTATAGCCTTTCACTAACGAGCACCTCATCTTTACAGAAAAAAAGAAGTCTAAGATTAATGTCGAGCTCTGGGGGGCTCAGGGCATCTCTCCACTACGTAGGTGGTATTATCTTATTGAAGTGCACACTCTCTCTCTCCATCTCTCCATCTGCCTGGCTCTCCCTCTCTGCTCCTTTTCTTTAATCCTCTGCAGAGTAGGTGTGCCAGAGAGAGAGGCAGCGAGAGAAGACTGATATTTGCTTAACCAAATCCTCAGAGGACGCAACCCTCTTTGATCCACTTCCAAATTCACCCCTTCATTTGGTCATCCGTCACTTACGTTGTCTCCCGCTCTGTGTGTGTGTGTGTGTGTGTGTGTGTGTGTGTGAGCGCGCGCATAGATGAGACAAGGCTAAGAGAGGGAGGAAAACCCACAGACAACGGTCTGCATTTTTCTCTGCCCCTCTCTCCTTCCATCTGCTTTGTCCTTGCTTCCCGTTTGTTCTTCAACTTGTCACTTTTGTTGTGTGCTGTTGAGGTCATACTGGCACAGCCAGGCGTTGCTGTAAGCAAAAGAGCTCGTGTGCATGTGTGTGAGGAGATACTGTTGTAGCTGTGTCAGTCTGCCCCTCCCCCCCCAACCCCCTTTGGCCCAAAGTGCTCCCCAAATTAGATACACACAAACACGAAAAGACTCCCACACACACAAACCACCTGTGAGCGCTGCCGTGTTGACTTTCTTCATAAGGTGGACGACCTTCGCTTGAAAAGTAGATCCCAGGTGTCTTCAAGATCGATCATGATTAAAAAATCATCACCCACCCCTACTTTTCCTCCATCCTGAACTCTCTTCACACTGTTGGAGTCTATCAACTAAAATTTTACTCTCATGTCATTTATTTGATGGATTTCCTGTGAAATTTGAAAACAAAGGAATGATAAAGGACGTGCTCTCTTATCATTAGTAGTGATCGTCACAACATTGTTATACAAGACATCTTTGTATGACCGGAGGGTGCACAGATTAGTCGCTTCTTTTTTTACTCCGTATCCAACTCTGGCTTCCTTCATCTTTCCTGTCTCTCTGCCATGTTGAAGCAGAGAGAAGAGATTCCATTGTAGCCTTTCGACAAAAAAGACACAGGTTTTTATAATCAGATTTTCTCTCTCTACCTTTCCTCTCCCTGCCAGCTCTTCTTTTTCTCTCTGAACAGGAACATGAACTAGACTGCCTGATAGGCTTCTTTTTTTTTTACCCCCACAGCAGTCACTTCTTCACCTCACACCCCACTGGAGTTATTCATTGCGAGCTGCACTTCTTTTCAAAGGTGCACATGCAGGTAGTGTGATCCCAAATAACTCAATCTTTCTTTCTTTTTCTCTCCTTCCACACAGTGAGCACCTATCCTGCGCCTTTACCTTCTTCTTGCATGGTGAGAGCAACGTGTGCACCAGTGTGGAAATCAACCAGCACCAGCCCGTCTACCATCTGACGGAGGAGCACCTCACTCTGGCTCAGCAGGCGTCCAGCCCCTTCCAAGGTTGGTCTTGGCATCTTAAAACTCATACTGGTATATTCTGAGCTGCAGTTTTAGGTACCACAATTTAAAAAAAAAAAAAAAAAAGAAAAGAAAAGAAAAGAAAAAACAGCGTGACATGACAGCGGTAAACACTGCATCCTTTGTAAATTATTCAACCCAATTTGTGCCAGTTAGAAACACATTCCACCTAAGCCGGTCCTGTTCAGTTCAGTGCTGGTTTGCTCAGTCGCTGGATAAACAAATGAACAGTGTCACCCTCCAATGTGTAATTTTGATGTGACCCTCAAGTGAAATGCCACACACAATTATGGCGAGGACACAATCATTACCCTCGAGTTTTGTTAAAATCTGATCAGTTGTGTCTGGAATATTTTGTGACAGATGAACAAACACAGATCATTAGACAGAGCTTTATTTTTGCAGGAAGAAATTAACACTTACTGAGATTTAACCTTTCGTTTCAACGCAACTTTGGAATTCTTCATTCTGACACAATAGAACATAATTATCTGACAGAATCCGGTAGAAACCCTCTGATATTTGCATGTTTGTACACATGCCATGGACAGGACCAGTCTTTTGGTTTTGCTCTTTTTTTCTTCTTTGCACCTTGATCTGAGATGTACAGTTAGCTGTGGAGAATATTCTTATTCGGCAGCCAAGCAGAAACACATTTTTATTTTTATTTTTTATTCGTTTTTAATAAAGGATACATTTTTTTTATTATTCTGACAAAATATGCCTTGTAATCAATGAAAGTGCATCAAGGTTTTGGTGGTGGCAGCTTAGAACTTAAAAATGTAATTACAAAAGCAGTGTGCTGTCCAAGCTATGTTTCTAATACAACAAAAAGGGTTGAGCACAGTTTTCAGCCAGGAGCCTGTTTTTTGATGCCCTTCATAAAAGCAAGGCTACAGAAATAACCAAACTAAATGGAAAGTGAAATATGATTTTCTTACTTCTAGTTGATGTCCTGTAGCTACCACTTTGTCTCAGAAAGTCATATAACCATGACTGATCTCATCTAAAAAAAAAAAAAAAAACTTAAAAATTAACTATTGTCTTGATTAGTTTGGGGAAAAAACTTTATGCATGTACTGAAATACAGCTTAATCATTAGGATAAAAGAGGCAGCATATTAGACTGGATATGGGGAATTTGCTTTCAAAAGTACCTTTTCCCATCTTCTTGTAATATGAAATTCTAAAGCTAAGTGTAGGAGTGTTATTTTTTGAATGAAATATATTAGTAAGCTGTGTGTGTGCTGTGTTGGGATGCTGTAGCCAAGATGATGCTTATACAACCCTTCTGTCAGGCTGTCTTTCATTACACATTGGCTCACAGCCAGTGTAAAAGAAAAGCCTCTGTAGTCACTTTAAATTACACTGTAGCACAGTTATAAAAATCTGTGGTCCTAATGATATTCCATCAATGGCTCTAAATTCATTACCCCGCCCAAAGCCAAACACCGTGTAATTTCAAAACCATTGTTAGCTCGCATCTTCTTTCACACATAGAAATGTTGATGGAGATTCAAAAACTTTAATGTCTCCGAGGGGCAATTTGCTTTACAGGCATTACTCCAACAAATACATAGGATACAACGCAACACAGCACAAGATCCATATCTCCTACACTGTCCCCATGAATCAAGGAAAAAGCACGCAATGACATGACATCAGGGTCACAGTCTGTTTAAAAAACCAATAGCAGATGGGAACAAAGGACAATCTGTATCTGTGGAGAGACTGAACCTCCACCCAGACCGAAGCATCTGGAAATCAACATGTAAAGGATGTTGAGAGTCTAAGACAATAGTTTGAGATGACCGTCAACATGTCAAAGGTCATTAAGCAGTACCTCATAAAGAGCAGCTGAATTGTCTTTTTACCTATGCCATCTATATTTCCAGTATGACAGCATCCAAACACTCATTATGCTGCTCTGCTGCTCACCTTTTAACACACATGGCAGGGAGCCTCCTCTTAAATCAATAAACATTGCTTTGGTCTTAGCCACATTTATTTGAAGGTCACAACAATGAACAAATTTACCAAGAACTGGGTCATGATCTCGCTCCAAACTCCCCTGAAGACTCGGGATGACAGAGTCAGAGGCACAGTTGAGGACAATTCTTGATACACGATTGCTCTGGAACTCATTTGTATATAAAACAAAATGTGGTGCAAGCGCAAAGCGCCTGAGGAGATCCAGATGAAAATTTACTAGACAGGGTTCCATTAACCCAGACCCTCTGAGATCTGTTCATTAAAAAGTCAGTGAGCCAACACGCTGTATTAAAATCCATGTTAAAATTAGATAAGAGCCTGTGTGCAAGAACATGTGGCTGAATACAATTAAAAGCAGGAGAAAAGTCAATAAAAAGGAAGCGTACATGGCTCCTCTCTCCCTGAAGGTGCCTCAGGACAAGATTTAACAGAGTGGTTGTACTGTTCTCCACTCACCTCATTGTCCTGTGGGAAAATTGTTAAGGAACCTACATGTCATGAACTGTGTGTAAATTTTCTGACTTAACAATGTGTTGGACTGTTTTTATAACAAGGGACATGGGAACCACAGGGTGATAATCATTTGATGCTTCAGGAGACTTGACCTTTGCCGCTGGCAGCACAGTAGATTCCTTCCACATGCTAGGATCTTCCTGTTTTTCCATCGATCGGAAAATATATGGTAAAAAATACAACATAATTGCATAGTCACAACACTAGTATTTTTTTCTCCCCTGTACCACCAGGACCAGGGCTTTTCCTCTCTTAAATCCGACCAAAAGATTTACACACATTCACCTCGTCAGTTCTCATCTTACAGCCTGCAGGTCCATTTCTAAAATTAGTAAGCTCATCATCAAAATCAGAACAAAGTTGTTTAACTCTTCTTCTGGTAAAATAAAATTCTCCTGGTTCTAGATGGGGTTCAGTCTTTTCCAAGTTGACCCTGAGTGACCTTTGTTCAGTTGCCCCCTCCACTTTATGTCTATGGCTGATTTCAACTGGCTTCATCTCTCTTTTAATAAGTCCATTTTCATCATCACCCCCTCACTCCCTTATAATAAGTTAGTGTTCCTCAGATAAAGAGCATAACTAGTGTGATGTAGGTCAGACGAATGTCTCAGTAGTCTCTGGTGTGCATCACCTTTCTTTCTTCACTTGCTTGGTTGAGCAGTCCTGTGCATATGAATTCTTAAACAATGTAGCACCTGCACCTGACTCAAGATAAATCGCACATTTTAAACCTCATGTTTCTGAATGGAAGCAACTACTTTTTTCAGAAAATTGACAAAAGAGCCTTTTGTGAGACTTTTGATTAGAGTTGGACATTGATTTTACTAAACAACATCTTAAAACTCTTTGAGCCCTGAGAAAAAGTTTTCCTCCCCTAACCCTCTAATCTATAGTTAGATATATGTGATTCAACCATGGCCTCTTCATACACCCCCTCCTGAGTAATAACAGTGATCAATCCCTCCATTCACCACAGTAGTTTGTGTATATGAGTTTCCGTGTTTCCTCAGTTATCGTTCGTTTTATGTTCCCAGTCATGTGCTTTAAGTCTTTTCATGTCAGGCTCCACGCAGAAACACACACGCTCCCTCTTTGTCTCTTGTGAATTAAATAGCTTGTGTACTGAATTTTCATGGTTTGTGTTGTGATGCACAGCTATTAAAATAAAATTAATCCTCATTTTGATGGGAGACACAACATTGATTTATAGGTAACTGAATGAAGTGTGTTTGTGTTTTATGATCAGCACTTGGGTAGAGTGCGTGTCTGTGCACAGGTGTGTGTTTTCACTATCACAGTGAATCTCCTCCTGGCTCTCCACCAACCCCCACAACCCCCCACTCCCGCCAAGCCTGGTTTACTGTGTGGCAGAGCGCTCCGGCAGGCAGACCTCTCCAGGATGTGACCTCATAAAAGGGCGCAGAGTGAATGTAATGAACTCTCAGCCCATTACACTGATCTGAGCACATTTGACATGTCTTCAGGGAGTCCGAGATAGACTCACTGGCAGAGAGAGAGGGAGGCAGAATGGATAGAGGGTAGGGGGTGGTGCGGTGCAGTGGGGTTGGTGATGGGGGGGGGAAATGGTAAACCACTTCCATAACTGTGTTGAATTTGATCTCTCTACAACCGGCCTCGGGTTTTACGTGTGTTTATGCAGCAAGAAATGCGGACGTGAAAGGGAAAAGGAGTGGGGTTAAATCTAATTAAGGTTAGTATGATCGGACATAGCTGGATGTTGTTGTGTACTGCAACATAAATAACCTTTTGTTCTTCCCTCCGTGGGGTTGTTTTTGCTGAGGTAGTATGTTCTGTAGGTTAAGGTGAAACATTATGCTGAGGGGCATTCAGGACTCATTGTGTCTAGACAACATGTTCCATGCTTTAGCTTTAAAAATGCCTAACTACTAAAGTGGTTTGAATGCCACCCAGGTTCTTTTTGACAGCATGTAAGAATATTATCTCTCCAGGTGCCAAATGCTCAACAGTGCTGCTACTTCCCTACAGTGTTACTTATCTTCCTCCACCACCTGCCAGCCACATCCTGAAAATATCCAGAGGTGTTGAATCTGTATATTAGATTCTTCTCTCAAAATCAGTCATTTCCAAACCTTCCTTAAAGGTGTAATCCTTAAGATTTCAGTCCGACTTGATTTGGTGATACCCACGGTAACTATGGTAACAGCAAGTGCTGTTTAATCCTCCAGAAGATGCTCTTTAGGCTGCTACTTTGTCCAAAATACAAAAGCAGTGCACAGTGAAGTTGGTCGACTTGTAGAGAAGGTGGAGGTGTGCAGCCTGTCACCTGCAGATCTTCATTTAACAACCTGCTGTGGCTGCTACTGTCTGACCAATTATTCTATCACCAAAAATGAAAACCCATCCACTGATGGAAAAAATCCAGTAAGCGTAAGCAGCAGCAGTAAAATGGTTTGTATTAGTCATGACTTAATACAGCTCTGACGTGGTGTAATAGAGTAAACACTGAGGCTGATATCGTTGAAGTGGAATTGTATTGTTTCCTGTGAATCCCTTGTGCTTAGCTATGCATTCTGAATCCTGCATCAGAATGTCAAATTTCACTACCAATAAAAAAAAATGAATAAATAGAGAGGCAATGTGTTGAGGGGCTATTGCAGATAAAATGTAAACCACAAATAATATCAACAGGCCTCGATATAATCAAAATGTAAAGTATTAAAACTGTAAGTGGAGGTTAAGCTCACCATCTGCAGGGTGTTTATTCAGAAAGTGCCCCAGTTCCTGAACCCTCTTTACTGAAAAAAAAAACACTGCTTTAATGCGTCTTCATCTCGTCTCCATCGTCCTCCTCTTTCCTTTCCATTTTCTCCCTGCATTTTTCCGTCCTGGAAGCTGTTCTATGGTCCAGCCCCAAGATCAATACCTGGAGACAGAGGCCATCCTGTCTAGTAATGACACACTAGAAACGCACAGCAGAGAGGGACATTAACAAATGCTCACTCACACACCCAGCCACCCATCCAGCCAGCCAGGCAGGCTGGTTGTAGAGCCATTTGTGCTCACTCTTAACATTCAAATGATGAACATGGAGGGAGTATAGAAGCATAACAATCTGACAGGCATGTACATATATGTTTATATGCATATGGTTTCTGTGCTCATATTTATGCATTATGTATGTTAGTTCATGATGGCATTTGCATTTGCTGATGGATGCAGGTCTGTTCTATAAGTAGACTGATGGGCTCACTGTGTGACTCCCATATGTCTGTGCAGTCAAATGTGTTTGTCGAGGAGTGGCCCTTTTTATAAGCCTCTGTTTATGAGCTCTGAGAGGCCACCGCTTGCCAATAATTGGCATCTAGATTGCTCTGTAAGTGTTTGGTGAGTCAGCCGGGACCAGCTGAGTCCAGTGGTGCTCTGGAAAGGTCAGACTGCTGCTGATTCGGCCGGAGATGGCGGAATGACAAGGGAAAAGAAAACATATGGGAGAAGTAAGAAAGCACAGATGATTGAGATAAGAGGAATAAGATTACTGCAACGGTGAAAACAGGAATGAAAATGAGAGTGTGAATTAAAGGGCAAAGGCTAGGACAAGGTCATAAAGAAGTACAGATGATGGAGAGGAATGAGGGGAGGGATAAGGATAGAATGCAAAAAAGGAGGGAAAGAAGTACTGAGTGAGAACAGAAGTCAGGGGAGATGACGACAGGAAAGAAAAATGAGAGAAGAAATATTGAAAACTGGGAAAAAGGTTAAAGAAGTGAGAGAATATAAAGGATGTTGGACGGGAATTGAGTGGAATAGAAACCAGTGTCAGTGGACTTTTTAACTTGGAAGTGTAACGATGTAGAAAATGGAGAAAACTGGAAACAGAAACAAAGTAATAAGAAAAGATGGAAGCAATAAATTCAATTAGGTAAAGCTTTGTAGTTATTAGGATTTACAGCTGGGAATTGTGGGAGAAAATTGATTCAGAAGTGAAAGAGGATGAGTGGAGGATCTGTGTTGTCGGAATGACGCTAAACCAACATTGTTTTTTTTTCTTCTCCTGTCCTCTTCTCTGTTTCCCCTCACCAGTGATCCTGAGTCCTTTTGGCCTGAATGGGACGCTGACCGGCCAGTCGTTCAAGATGTCAGACCCGCCCACTCAGAAGCTGATTGAGGAGTGGAACCAGTTCTATCCCATTGGCCCCAGCGGTAAGGAAGGTGTGTCGGAAGACAAGGCTGAGGACATGGATTGGGAAGATGACTCTTTGGCCTCCGTGGAGGTCCTTGTCGGTCAGTTTATCAAACATATACATCATTTAATTTCCAGTGACCTTACTGATTAAAATGTTAATGTATGGGAAGCTTTGGTTTAATCTGTTTGGATCCTGTGTGTGTGTGTACAGGTGGTGTGCGGATGGTGTACCCAGCCTGCCTGGTGCTGGTGCCCCAGTCAGACATCCCTGTTGTGGCCCCTGTGGGGTCCTCCCACTGCACTGCCGTCTACTCCGGTGGCCACCAAGTGCCTGCTTCCCAGCGAGAGCCCGCCATTTCTCTGGTGACCCTCACCCCTCCCACTTCGCCTGAGGAGGCGCAGACAGGTAGTGATAACACGAGAATCAAGACTCCACTTCAGTCGTACGGTCAAAGCTCGCTCTTGAAATGATCTATAATATGAAATTGGTCAATTTTTTTGTCTTGTTCTTTCCCTCTCCAGTTGACACTCACTCAGCTCAGAAGTGGGTTAAGATGCCTTCATCGTCCGATGTCTTCAGTGTGGACAGAACAAGTCACCATGGAGGCAAGATTCCCCGCCGGCTAGCCAGTCAGGTGGTGGAGCGCGTTTGGCAAGAGTGCAATATAAACCGAGCCCAGAACAAGTAAGTCTGTTATTGTGTCTAGAAAGCAGCGTAGATTGATTAACCAAGTTGTAAAACAAAATGACCTGACGCTAAAATATTTTCTTTGTGCACTTATTTGGGCAGAAGAGGATTAAAGAAGCTTTCAGAGTTCCCAGCGTCCCCTTTTTAAGCCTGGCAGAACGTCCGAAAGTGTTTCACCCAACTAATTGCATCTTCCATCTGTTATGGACTGTGGTCGACTAATGCCAACAGTTGAGAATTTGTTGCCTTGTGTGATTTTCTGATGATAGACAAAAAAGCATATAGATTATATAGATGTAAAATGTTTGCCGTAAGGGAAGGTTTCATCAAACAGATGAGTGTTATATATATAGACCCAAGGACGGCTATGATAATGAATGGGATATAAAACTTATTTAACCTTTAACACACAGGACTAAACAAGGACATATTCTCAGTCCTCTAGTCTTTACATTATTTTTAGAACCCCAGGTACCTGCAAACAGGGTAGAAATTCTCATTAAAAATGTCACACAAGGGGAGGAACAACATAAAATATTTCTCTATCTCTCTTTATTGTTCGTCAGCAATATCAGGCAATAATCAGAAATGGTGCCAGTATCACAACGGTGCTTTTAATCAGTGATCGCTCCATTCATTCTAAACTGAGTCCAGTTTGTCTGATGTTTTGATATTTGGCTGTGTTCAGGTTTAGAATTAGAAAATGTGATTATTGACCAGTACATTAACGCCTCTGCCAAGCAGACAAGCTGCAGTTTATATACACTTCAGTCCAGACTCAAACAATATGTATATATATGTGTATATGTGTGTGTGTGTGTGTGTGTGAACACAATCAACATGGGTGAGAACACACAAAATACTGGAAATGTTAGAATGTAAACAGATATTCTTCCATACGGATAAGTCTCCCATGATTAACGGGTGAATGTTCAGCATATAATCACTGACATCTTATAGAGATAATATATTAATGGGATTTAAAGAAGTTGGAAGAAGAATTTCATCCATCTGATAAAGGCTGTTTTGGACATATTTGCAGCTGAGGAGCAGAGTGCAGGAGAATATGGTTCAAGAATATAAAAAAATTCCCCTAGTATAGTATTACACTCTGCATCAATAATTTGTTCTAAGAAAAAGAAAAAAACTCAAATTTTTCGACCTGAATTAGTGAAAGCCTGAGATTAATAAGGCAAAGGGATCTTGATGTTGAGACTAGGGATGATTTATGGCTCAATGCTGGACTGTAGAGGATGTCCATCCATTATGAAATTCTATGTAGATTTTATTTTACACCATTGAAATTGTTTAAAATGAGCTTAACCTCTGATAACAAATGTGGGCACATCCATACATGTGTTGTTTTTTGGGATGAGATACTAAAAACATGAAGAGTGGCTCAGATAAACAATACGTGGAGACCATTTGCAGGGTCTTCCGTCTCAATCAGGAGGGGCAGACTGGATAAACTGTTTTCTCTGTTTTATTTTTATGAGCACAGGTTGTTGCTTAACAAGCAGAGTAAAGACAACTGCGATTATGCAGCTGTGTGACTTGAATGCTTGTAAAATTAAGAATCTAATTTTCAGTTTAAAGCAGCACAAATAACCCAAATACCTCAGATTGCTCCAGGTTCTGTGTTGGCCAGATGTCACGGCAGGTTTCTGTGTTTTGTATTTGAAGTTAAGATGATCAAAACTTTTAAGACCTTGTTCTTTGACCAGTGCGCCCAGAACCACAAGTTATTTTTCTGACACCATTTGACAGCACGTGTCCGCCACATACATGGTTTGTTTTGCAATAAGCCAGAATACAAAGCTTTAAAAATAATCTAGATGGAACTAATAATCACAAGTAATTAAAGTAAGAGTTAGCTTGCAGTATTGTCCCTTGGTCTTTTGTTTTATTCAACATCAGTGAATCTGACACATTGGGAACACCCCGGGATCAGTTGCCCCTCGACCAAACACAGAATGTCGGCTGAAGTTAGCTGTTGGCTTGTCAGACAAAATATAACCGCTCCAAGCAAAAACTGTGAAGCACAAAGCTTTTACCAATCGTCACCGTATGACAAAGAAACATGAGACAAGGCCATACACTTTTGAGGATTTGTCTTTCAACAGTGATATTGGAAAGAAAGAAAAAAAAAAACCAGATACGTCTCTTCACATGAATAAGATGCGTGAAAAAGAGCTGAAGAAGTGGCGAGACTCTCGTCACAATTGGCCTTCAGAAGAATTGTGTTTGAACGTGTCGTTTTTCTCCCCAGGCGGAAGTTCTCAGCTGCAACAAACGGTACCTGTGAGGAGGAGCTGACTGAGAAAGTGGGAGCCTGGGATTTTGTGGAGCCTTCGCAGAGGTCGTACTGCAGCTGTTCGAGGTCAGTCACTTTCCATGTTGGATACACTGTGAGCACATGTATCACCAGCATGAGGGTGTGCATCAAAGAGGTCATACAGAGTCCATGGCGCTATGATACAGACACAGAGGGCCACAGTCAGCAAGATATCTGAAAGTTATTTCCATGTCTAGACGTTTGACAGGCATATTACTCTTCATATTTTCTTCAATATTTCACTTTTTTTTTTTTATTCATTTTGTGAAAGAAGAAGCCGTGCTGGGGCTAAAATCTCTGTTGGAGATTTTAGCTGTTGAACTGTTGGCGAAGTTAGACATTTTTTATTCTCAAGCTGAGAAAGAATAGGTTCGCCTCTTACAGAGTGTATAAGGTATTCTGTAGTCGTGTGAAGAAATATGCATTGTGTGCTGCTAATGTTGACAAAAGAGCTCAAAACATGTAGAACAAGTTAATATGTTTCTACTTTACATGCTGGCATCTGTAAATGTGTAGATATGATTTGAACGCGATACCTCCAGAACAGCATCCTGTAGAAGTGGTCGGCACCAGTACCCCATAGGGAGCAGATGATCTGATTTAATTTTAGTGTGCCTTGCTGCATAAATGTACATATAAATGAGGCACAACTGACTTTTTTTTTTTAATGTCTGTTATTGTTCTTGATGACATACTACTAGCACTGTGAGCATTCGTGGCAAGCCTAGTGCCTCTTGTTTTATCTACTACGACAGATAGGCACAATTAAAGTTGATGCATATTGTCAGTAGGGACATAAACCGGGAAAGGCTACATTGAGCTTGAGCCCACTCTGAATTATAATGCAAGCACCCACACAGACTACACTAATACACTCAACGTATGCAGGCCTATAATTTGTTGTGTGACACCTTGCTGTTAATAATATTCTTTATGTTTGCTGTGTGTGTGTGCACCACTTGGTTGTGTTGTGTCTAGTGGTATACGACTGTTTCCTTCACTCAGCCTCATGAAAAATTTGCTTTCAGGGGAATGTTTATTTTCTTGTCTGGCACATTTTAATTTAACAGAGGTCTTTAGAGCCTCATTCTTTAAACAGCAAATCAGCTGTCCCTTTTATCCTTCAGTCTTCAGCTTATCATCTGTCTCGAACAACCATGGTCAGAACCAGCTGTTTTACTCACAATTGTGTGTTCACTGCAGTCTGCAAAGTCCAGTCAGAAAGCTACATGCCTGGATGCTTGACTGCACTCCTCAATGGGGGGCTGAACCTATTGAATTGATGGATGAATTAAAAAAAAAAAAAAAAGCCATTAATTGGGCAAAGCGTTTGCAAAAAATGAATGGTTTGTGTGTTGAATGGCAGAATCCATGCAGGTCTGGGAACATCCCATATGGGGAATCCTCTCCACCAGGCTTCGTTCCCACCAAGGGAGAGTGAGGCCGACTTGGACCACCGATGAGAGCAAAGTGGATTGGGCCAGTCAGCTGGAGCATGTTAATTTGTTGGACGCCACCCAGCACTTGGGCGACACAGAAATGGGAATCTCTGTGCATTGCCAGTTTTAATGGCCATTAGCTTTTAGTAAATGGAAACCTTCCATGTGTCTGCTTATCTTGACATCTAACAGCCAGGACACACGTGTGCCCCAGCCATTAAAGAGCTACTGCTTCCTTCAACAATACCTTAATTTGCAACCACAACAGCAGGTTGAGTGGTGACCCAGCAGCGGAAAGGCTCAGGAAACATTCATGCTGCACTGAGAGACTGATGTATGTTCTCATGGTTGCACAAGATTAACGTCCATCCTCTAAGACAAGTGAGGACAGTTTGGTTGGCTGTCAGCAGGTTAATGGACACTAAGACTCTAAGATTGGATTTCAGCATGTTTTATTCCTATATTTTATATAGCTGTGGCACATGATAGTGGGCATTTAATATATTGATAACACTAAAAATAACCAGGAAGAACATATTCTGTAAAATTTAATGTATATTTGAATGTAAATGTATCATGTAAATTGGGTCCATGTCTTTGCAGATGTAAATTGCAGCAGCAGCCGTTATCTCCTTCCATCTCCATGATTCTTGGCCATATGGTGTGCCGACAGCAAAAGCCTCTTGAAACATCTGGGATTTTGTTTCGAGCACTTGACTTGTAGTTCTCATCGGTAGACCCTCTCTGTACGGTTTGACATGATTCTTGAGTAGGCGGTTAAAGGGGTTAGAGGCATTGTGGGGACCGCTTTGCAGTGTAATTTGCAAAATATGGTTTTCTGGTCCGGGTCAGATTTTTCATATCCAAATCACTTGCAGTAGAAGTAGCTGTTTTTTAAGGAACCTTCTCATCCTGTGACGTGTTCACCTTCCTTCCTGTTTCTCTTACTTTCATGCAAATGCCCTGCCTGTATCTGTGCTGTGCGGTTGAAGGCAAAGTGTTGCTGATTTAAGATAAAATTATTATTATATCTATCATCATGTTGCATATCTTTCTAGTCATACATTTGCCTGGTGTTTGGGGAAATTTATTTTTTCCTGAGCAGCTGCATTTTGTTCTTGTTTTGAGTTTGAGTGATTAATTAGGGAAGTTGTATAGGTACAAAAAACATTTGTTGATTGAGCTTTGCAGCCTTGTAAGTTAATTGTTGTCTGAAGTAAATGTTTCTTGCTCATTGATTTTGAGATGAATTAGTGGTGCTTCCATGTTGCTGATGAGAGTAAATGAAGTAATTGATGTTCTCTTTAAAAAACAGTTGAGAGGGTTTAGAGGGATATTTTACATAAGTTGCACAAAGATCTCTACGCATCATGTAACAGGAAAATCCCTTCGAGTGCATCGTCATGGCTGGACAGGTTGTCTCTGCTGCTGCTTAGTGTCATTTGTGCGGTCTCACTGTATTTTCCTGTATTTTTGTCTTCTCCCCCTGCAGATACAAATCAGTGAAGCAGCGAACAGGCAGCACCCCAGGCCAAGCTCAGTCAGCAGGGCAGCCCTCACAGCCTCCTACCAAACACAAAGCTGGAGGGGAGAAACCAGAGAAAGGTGACAAGCAGCAGAAAAGACCCCAGACACCCTTCCATCATCGCAGCCTGACCAGCGATGAGGCCTCAATAGAGACAGAGACGACGGCAGGTCAGAGGTTGGCCATGAGGGGCCAGGATGGAGGAAGATTCCCTAGTATTCGCTCTACGGATGTGTCAGCCATCCAGAAAGCCCCACAGCTCCACAGTGGGAGTGTCAACGCAGGCCCATCAGAACAGGCCAACTCCCCACAACCGCCACCACTTAGCCCTCACCCCTGCGAGCGCAGTGAGGAGTCGGGCGAGGGCATGAAGAACCCTTCAACTCCCAACAGCCAACACTTTTACCAGCCGCCCCCAGAGCCCTGTCTGGTTGGGGTGAAGGGTGGCGGCGAGGAGCTCGGAGGGTCAGAGGGTCTTAATCAGCACTTCCACTCCCATCACCCCCACCCCCATCCTGGAGTCTACTCTGAACCCCCTGAGCCCACAGTGTACATGGGTGCAGCAGTCAACCTGGAGGAGGACAGCTCCCACGCTCCATGGCGGTTATTCAACCTACCCCGCAGGAAAGAGGCCGAGGTGCCAACACCACTGCTGCCGGGGGACAAACTGAGGGACGAGACTTCAGCGTCGCAAGATCTGGTGTCTGTCACAGAGTGAGTGACACCTGTTAGTTATTAATCAACATTTGATGCCCCTTGTTTCTCTTTCTGTGTCACTCATTCTCATTCAGTTACACACACACACACACACACATATATATATATATTTATATATATATATATATATATTTGCAGACTGACTAAACCAGTAGATATCCAAGCCCTCCCACCTTTCCCCTGTTACAGAGTGGCCCAGGGGCCGCTTTGGACCACTTTCAATAGTCCAGAAAAAATTGTTTCGAAAGAGTAATGATGCAAAACTCCACCTTCTCCCTCTTTCTCATTCTCTCTCTCCCTGATCCCCCACCTCACTCTACCTCTCTCACCCCTCAGCTTCAGAATGTTCACTATAGTGCTTAGCTGCACACAGCATGTTAATCTCTTGCTATGTGCCCTTTTGACATCATACATCTCCAATGTGCAGGGCCAGCACAACGCATTGATTCCTACACACAAACATGGGCACGCACACACACACTGCAGCTAAGAGAGAGGAAGAGTAATGGTAGGGTTAGATAGAGATAAACCTCCGCTATTGTAGTAGAGTTGAAGCTGATAGAAATACTGTCTGCAGGCTATCAGTTTAGCAGGCACTGGAGAGACACTTGCACGAGACACCAGTAGAAGCTGCTAGCAAGGAAGAGCATCGCAGATGGATAGAGTACGGAGACTTGCCTGGTGTGAAGGCAGGCACGGTGACCAGCATGCCATAGAGTGGCCATGGTGAGAATTATCAGCGAGGTTATGCAATCCCAAGGGGCCAGCCACTTGTGTGGACTATTCTAGTGAGCTGTAATCCTCCCACAGCCACAGCTCTGAATAGCGGCTAATCTCTGGCCCAGGCCACTGCAGACCATCACCTCACATCAGAGCTGGACAGGCATGACGAGAGGACAGAGGTACAGAGAAATGTAGCAGGCAGGGAAGGGAGGGATAACACATAGGTTGTGCCAGTCCCTCCCCTCCTGCCGTGCAGACAGCAGTTTTCTCCTTGTCCCCTCCCTCACTGTTCTCTCACACACAAGGAACAAGTAGGCCACAGTCGCAGCGACATAAGTGGTTTTGATGAGCCGTGTCACAGCAACAGGTGATGAATGTGTCTGGTGCAAGTGTTTGAGCAGTCAGTGCTGCAGTCACCATGTTTCCATAAATCTGCCAGGGAGGTGATTGTCTGACAACAAACATGGCGCCTCAGTTCTGTTGCATGACAGCTGTCAAATTTGTTTGCAATCGCTGCCATTTTTGTTTCTGCAGATAACGGCGCATGCAACGCTGACATATAAAATCAGGGAGCATCAGATAAAACAGAGTGCTAAAATTTAACACAAAAAAGTAATTTTGGTTTTGTTTTCCATATCTCTATTCATGTCTAGCTCTAGTATCTGGCACTGTAAGGGTCCTTAATTAAAATGTCGCTTTTGTTAACTTTAGAAAGAATCAGGTCAAATCTACTACTTGTAAATTTCAAATACGCCTACAGAGTCCTCATACTCAAGCACTGCTCTCTTCACAGAGTGATGTCCACATCGAAATGGCCACTAAAGGTGTCAGAAGAACGCGTTCAGATGTATCGAGCCAGGAGAAACCAGTACTTATCTGCTGCCATAACCGACGGCGATCACGAGCCGGAGGTGGACCCCTACGCCTTTGAGGAGGGTGACGTCAAATTCACATTCTCCAACAAGAAGGATAAAGCTGGTGGGGAGCGTGAGCCTGGCAAGAAACATAAGGTAGGACCAGCCAAGTCAAGGATTGTATGTTTCTTAAGTGGATTTTCACTTGGTCAGGCCATGATGCGTACAGTAGATTTGTTTCACCTTTTTGTTAAAATGGTGTGAACCCACCTCTCCCCCCAACTTTTAGCTCATCACTGTTCTGGACAAGGGCATCAGATATACTTTAGATAAAATGTAAAAGGCCATGGTACAACTATCATATCTTTCCTTACCTGCGCATTATCAACAAATGTTATAGTTTAGAGATAAAAAGAAAAACAGGTTTGGCAACTTATGTTTCCATAACAACAAACAGCAGTCGGTTTCTGTGCTGGTTAACATTTTCTACAAGCAGCTCTTTGCTGCAGCTTGTTTAAACATAGATCTCTTATTGCACCCGTACATTTTAAATATTATAATTATCATAGTGAAGTGTGTGTGTGTGAGAGACACATTTTTGTGGCCGCAACTCCAGAATTCATAAATGCCCCAATAAAGGAGGGATTATGAGGCTGGATTTTTAAGCTTCATGATGCAAGTAACATTAATCGTTTGGTATTGAAGCTTGTATTATTTTGGGATGTTCACACAGCTCTGTTGCCACTTGTTACACTGTTCGGCTTAAATTTCAGATACAAAGGGAACTTTGTTAAGATTGAAGTAAATAACCTCAGTGACGTTGTCAGGGTAAACTCAGCGTCGGCTTGAGACTTATAACTTGACTGAAGGTTAGCATTAAAGGCTGGGTGTACAGAGTTTGAAAGAAGCATTTAAGAGGCAGGAATGGTCTGATGACAGCTGGTAACAAGTTTCATTATGAGAAATGTAGGGTCTAACCCATGTCTCCGTTTGTGCTGCTTCAATCTTAATTATCTCTCACACAAGTCTTCCAACTCAATAGAAGTAAAATACGAACATGCTGAGGTTCATTGTGTTTGATTAATCTGAAAAACAATCCATGCTGACCTTTAATCAGCATGAAGTATGAAGTTCTGTGCTCCTGCGTCAAAATGAGCAATAAACGGTGTATTTTCCATGTAGACTGCTTTCAGTCCAGGTTGCAGACACACCCCGGTGGATTTAATGCAAGAAAGTCAGTGACACTTTGAGTAAATGAATTGTTTTATAGTGTGAATGCTTCGTCACTTGTTGCTCGGAGTTAAAAAAAAAAAAAAAAAAAAAAAAAAAAAAGGGAGACAAGAGGGATGATTTTGAAAATCAGGGAGCAGGCAAAATAGAAAATAGGCCATCAGCATCCTCAGCAATACTGCACTAAAAATAATGGTGTGGCCGCTTTCCACATACATCCGCTTTCACTGCCCAAGTCTAAGTGAACAGGAAGACATCCTTATGTCCCCATTGTTCGTCGAACCCGGAGGAACACCAAATAGTTTGCCTGTCCAATTTCCTTTAGTTGTTACAAATTTCCTTATTTGATCTGCCCTCTACCCACTGTATTCCTCTGCTCTGTCTCCTTCTGGGATTGTTGGCTCCAGTTCCAGACAAGGGCCACCTGTTAGCTGTGGGGTCACCATTAGCATGGAAAAGGGACCCTCGATGTGTATACGTGTCCCGTTCTGCACGTTTGCAGCAGGCTTCATGGAGCCAGACTCTGACCACAGCAACAGACATGGCTCGCTGAACCATTAAGCTAAAAAGCGCACTCAAATATTTTCCTTCTCTCATGTTTGGTGAAGACCCCGCTGCACACCCACGTACGTTGGAATATAAGGGTGAAGGCAGCTCTCAGTGGAGTGGAGAGTCCCCAAAGAGTCTGTGAAAGTGTCTGTCTGCCTTACATGCTATTTGTGTATCTACCACATGCCCTGTGGGTGTATGTGCGCAGACACATGGATTCCCTCTCTGCCCTGATTTTTACTTTCGACTAATAATTCAATAGTGTTAAAGCCATTTTTCTTGATGATCTTTTTTTTTTCTAGCTGCGAGATACTTAACCTACTACCTGACTGATGTGTAATAGAAACCTTGAGCGCCAAGAGCATTTCCTCTTGATAGATTAATTTAGGCGATCAAGATAAAAGATTGAGATTTTAGTAATTATTTCTACCCCCCTTTTAACTCTTATTTTGTGAGAGGGTTTGAAAAGGTTTGACAAGCTGTTACAACATCTTTGTTATATTATTCATTGCTCAATCGCTAAACCACTGTGGACCTAAAATGAACTGTACAAGAGCATCTCCAATAATCAGACTGGAGAGTTACTGACTCAGGCTGCAGGTCATGTGATGTGTTCATGCTGTAACAGACTATCATCTGATCACCATACCATTGCACAGACGTGGCATGTATACTGGTGCCTGCTAAATTAAGTATAAGATACATACATGGAAAAGCCCCAGAAAGAGCTAGTGAGAGCAACTGAGATGGAGCAGTGGGGTGATGGGATGCTTTCACGCAGGCAGCCTTGAAACAAGCGAACAAGCTTTTGCAATATGTAAAGACTGTACATTCTCCTGCACAAGGCCAGGTTATTGATAAGGGGTTAGGACATCATTACTATACCTATAGATTGTGGCCTTGGTGTGGATGTTGTGCTCTGCTGTAGATTGGTCCTTTAAGGGAGACAGATTAAAGCCTGCGTTACTGAGAGAAAAGCCCCCGAGCGTAATAAAATCAATGGCTAAGACATAACATTCCTGTTCCCCAGCTAGAACTGCTAAGCACACAGTGTACACCCATAGCCCGTCATAAGAGCTCTCTCTCACACACACGCAGAAGGCCAGCCCTCCCAGATATTGATGTCTGGGTTGGAGCTTAGGAGGCCATTCCTTGGATCATGATTTCACTGTGATCTACACTGGAAATCTCATTTGCCACAGCAGAGGCAAACAGTCACTTTTCTTGGTTTTCTCTGTTTCTGCCCAAATTTCTCTTTTTATTACATTTTATTACACTTGTGTGTTTTTACAATGATTGGAGGAAGCAAAACCTCTTTTGTAAGTTGTGTCTGCCTATGTGATAGCAGATGTTATTTTCGTGTATTTCCGTATTCATGTTGTGCTTCATCCCATCTCATATCCAGTTAAATTTATTTATATAGTTCTTAATGACATTTACAAGCTTAAAGGATTTGACCCTCCCACATTTTAACACACTAATGAAACAGGCCATCCAACCATGAGCCCTTATTAAGAACTTGGAAAAGCTTCATTGACATGGGATTGTAATTTTCTTAACAGCTGATCTGTCTGGGTTTTATATTCTGGACATTTTTAATCAAATATTGTGGTTACACTGGTATCTGTTTCCTCTTCTGACCTTCTCATCGTTATTTTCCCTCACAGGGTGAAGATGGGGGAACGGGTCCATCAGACGGTAGGAGGCTCTTTACTTCCTAAAAACACCCTCCTTTTTTTTTTACTGTGACTTGACTTCTGTTACATAAACAAATGCAATTGTACTTCCACCCTCACAAAATCCAGACAGTGTAGCTAAAGGGTACATGTTGCATCTGGGTGGTCGTTTAGGTCTGTAGAAGCAGCACACTGATTACAACTTGTCAGTTACTTTTAATTCAGTCTAGCCAATAGTTCAATAGAAACTTCATTCATTCTCTGAATAAGAAACATTCGTTCTATGTTATTTCTAATTTAATTCTCATGTAACAGATCCATCATATCGCATGCATTTCAATAATTCAATTTAGAAGAAAATCTTCTCCCTGACTTGATTGAATAGAGAGTAAACTGAGGTCAATCCAGATGGTCTATTAGCATTAACAAACATGGCTCGGAGCAAGATTTTTTTTTTTCCCCCTTTAATTTACATCTCAAGCACCTTGCACTTGTGTACATTAACAGTTGGTCTGGTATTTGTGTATTAATAATAGTTATGTTTATGTGTGTGCAGATGCTCAGCGGGCAGCTGCTCACAACCGCATGACGTCCACCAGCCTGATGAATGTGACGGACCTGGTGGTGTCCATCAACGACCTGGACAACCTCTTCAACTCAGATGAGGATGATCTGGCGGTTAGTCGAGACCTTGGCTCACACTGCAGTCAATATTTCATTACACAGGGCGTGGTCTGGCACTGTTTGCGTACATGAGAGTGCGTTTCCAGTGGCATTCATGTGCCAGAGTAATGTCTCAGCTCTGCTCATCATTAGCTGACAACTCTCAGTAGCTGCTGTTGTGCTTTTAAGATGTCATGTGTTGTACTGATTTGCAGGCCCCACAGGTGTGGAAAATGTAACGAATTAATTTAGAGCACTATTATTAACTGACACTTTGAGTTACCAAAAGAGTCAGGTGCTAAATTACTTACTCTTTTTGTCCACAGCCTGGTTCCAGGCAACCGGTGAATGGAAGCGATGAGAAATTTGGCAACAAGGAACCAAAGCCATCCACTTTGGACCCTGTATCCTGCATTAGTATGTATCCCTACACCTGCTTTCACTCACTTCACTCTGTTTTACCTGAACACTGATGTGCTGTGTGCTCGCCATACATACAAGCCCCTTGAAAATGAATGGTACACTCAGATCTCACCAGATACCACTTGAGTTTTAAAGAAAGTATTCCCCCTGCTTATAATTTCAACTAAGTGAAATGGCATCATATCCTTTAATCCACTTAATAAAATCAAGGCTTTCACTACTTCAGCACCATCCATGCTCACACTTGGCTTTGCCACCTAGTGGTGAAGAATATGGCTGTAATTACCTTCACAGTGCATCAGTGTTTTTCTCATATCTCACAGCCTAAAATCATCTTGTAGCTGCTGTCTTTGTCTCCTTTGTTGCAATACTGCAGCTTCTTCACACCTAATTTGTTGTTTGGAACACAACTGTACCTGTGGTATTTATTGTTAGGTTTGAGCTCAGGGACACTAATGTAGAAATAAAGAGAATTTAAGGACACTATATTTTACTGTGACGTAAATTGGTCTCGGTCCAACTATTTTCCTTTAGTTTTATGAATAGATAATACACAGTCCTGGACTCTGCTCTTTCACTGTGGATTGTACTTGTTAGCCCCCTGAATGAGTCCTGCAATTACTAAAACACTAGTAACGCAGTTTGAGACCTTAGATACTCACCTCATTTTCTCTGGACAGCTTTGTGTAGCACCTTTTCACCAATAAACTTGTTATTGTAGTGTAGACTTACTCTGCAGGACGCTGTTAATTCTCAGAAATACACAGTGAAAAAATTGGTAGGGAACATAACAAGGTAATTGTGATAAACTATGTAAACATTTAATCAGTTGTTGGTGAGATGCCTGTTGGACTTGAGGCATGTTTAATAAGTATTCATCTGTTTTGTGTTTGCATGGTAGATGCTTGTAACAACAGCTGCTTTTCATATTTGGGTGTAGAACAAACAAAACATACATCAGTAAGCATGTTGACAGAAGCTGTAGTAACCATCAACAGACTTCTAACAGCTTAAATTACACATCTCACATTGTTGAGTCAGCCACATGTTGTACATAGCCATTATCTTAAGAGGTAGATGGAGATGTCTCACTCCTCTTCAAACACATAATACTCTGATATCCCCTTGTTTCTCTCTCTCTCCCTCCAGGCTCAGCAGACCTGCACCAGATGTTTCCCACACCCCCCTCACTGGAGCAGCACATCATGGGCTACTCTCCCATGAATATGTGCAGCAAGGAATACGGCAGCATGGAGCCCAACCCAGGCATGACCACGCTAGATGGCACTTCTTCTCTAGGAGGTCACTTTAAGATTGAAGTGGAGGAGAGCTTCTGCAGCCCCAAGCCATCTGAGATCAAGGTGACTTTGTACACTCACAGTAACACATCAGCAGGTGGAGTTTACTGCCAGAATCATGAGATGTTAGAAGTCAGAGTTAATGATTGTTTTTGGATATAAGTTCTTCACCAAGATTGTGATCAGACGGGACATGTGGTCAGAGACTGTCCTTTAGATTATTCAGTGTCAACAAGCATCTACTGAGCTAAAGTGGCTATGAACAATACACAGAAGCTCTACTAGTGTTGTAGTCCTGAAACAATAGACCTGAGGATAATATGCGGTCTGGGGAATTTTTGTCTCTGCCCTGCAGCCTATACTTAACTGTAGAGGGCTTCAGCAGGTTCAGTGTGATTTATACTTTCCAAGGATATCACTATCTCCTTTGTCAAACTGTCAACAAACCTCCATAAGCCTGCTGAGAAATCACAGAAAAAATGAGCTGCTGTAGAAATTGAGAACTTGCTTTAGAGTTATTACAGTTTTTACTGTTTACTGCTTGTTTAGTCTCAAAGTAATCCATTGATGGTTGTCAGCAGGAATTGCTCATATCTTATTTGGAATTCTTTTAACTGACTGTAAATCACCAGCACTTTAAAATATCCTAATGAGTAGATGATGACACTGCATGCATCGTATTTCATTTTCTGTAGAATGTTTAAACTCCATCTGGGAAATGGAAATTTTCAGCTTAGGCTCAGTGTGTGTGTAATATACATTTCTTAGATGAAGCTGCCACAGATGTTGGAATAGAGTTGTGGGGTGATGCTGTTGATTCATCTTTTCTTCATTAGTTTTCTTAAACATTATTTTACCTTACTATGCCTTATTTTCTGTTCATCTTGTAGGACTTTTCATTTGTATACAAGCCAGACCTGTGCCAGGCGTTTGTAGGCTGCTCCATGTTTGCTCCACTTAAGACACTACCCAGCCAGTGTCTCCCACCGATCAAAGTACCAGAGGACTGCATCTACCGGCCAAGTTGGACCATGGGCAGAGAGATGACGTTCCTCAACAAAGACAGGTAAGACTGCGTGTCTGTCTGATTTTTATGAAGTTTCTATGAAGTCTGTGGAATCAATTTAGATTTTCTTTGTTGTTTGAAAATTCTCTATAATTTATCGTGATAATCTGGACAGAAGGTTAGTGAGGCATTTCAATTTAGATTTGCATAAGACATGCAAAGGCTGTGCTGGCTGGTTTGCGATTTGTGTGCAAGGAAGCATGTACCCACACTCCCTGTCTCTCTCTCTGGCTGTCCACACTCCTCTGGTCTCTCCCCGGACACCCCCTTAGCAGCCAGCTCACTTTCCCATGCATGGCTGCCTCAGGGTGGTGCAGGGAAATGAGTGTAAAATGCCTTCTTGGTTGAGGATGAGGATTATCACTGGAGTGGTGAGATGGCCCCCACAGCGGCTCCATGCCACCTCGCTGCTCATTGAAGCTTGGCGTCTCTAGTATATCTGTCACTGCCTTTTCTGAACCACACACAAGAGGATTTCAGTTTTTTTCTGAAACAAGAATAACCTGGTTGTGTTTTATTGATTTTTTGTGGTTTTCTGTAATGACGGCAATAGTCGTTTATTACATTTGTATGGACTTAAATTTATTGTACCAATGTGTCGTGTTGAGGCAGGGACATGAAATCTGGCAGACACGCCAAACGTCAGAGGTCCACTGTTTTGTATCTAATCCCTTTATTCCGAAACTTTGACTATGCTGTTCTTCTTATTTAGGAGTTTTAACAGTATCAACCTCACATTGTGTCTATTGCTGAATTGTCTTGTATAAAATACACTACATGCTGTTAAGTCATCATGAACAAAAAACCCCAAACCTGTGAACTAGCAACTGGTTGATTGGAAAAATGTTTTTGCTCATGAGAAAGTTGAGACTTGGTGTTTTTAACTGTCTACAGTTCATCCATGTTCAGGTTCATGCTGAGCTGGAAATGTTGCCTCACTTTTTTTGCATAAGCTATTTGCTAATCATCTAATTGCAACTGTGAGGCTTTACATTTGCCTGATGAATATTTAGAATAATTCCAGAACATTTCTCTGGAGACGTGACAGCAATGTAGAGCAGAACAAACAACAATGCTGGTCAAACAGATACATATATGTGTGTGTGTATATGTATATATATATATATATATATATATATATATATATATATATATATATATATTAAAAACTCAGGTACAAAACCCAGTTAAAGTGGACTTTACAGGGAGGGAGTTGTGTTTGGGCCAATGCCCAGAGAATCATGGGTAAAGATCTGATAATGTGTGGGGCTGCTTTTGCGCTTGTATCCCATCTTGAACGTGCCCTGGCTGCAGGGAGAGAGAATTGTGCTGGGACTTCCTTCTAATGGGTCTGTGCCAGGAGTTGTTCCCCACATACAGCTAGGGACATGATGTGCTCACTCTCCCTCCCGCTCTCCCATACACCCTCTCCCTGTTTCCTCACAGTTGCTTGCCAGCCCAAAAATAAACCTTTACCTCAGAGGGACGCTTGTTGAAATGTTTATTGAATGTCTTTCTCTCTTCCCACTGCTTCTTTATGCTTCTCACTCTCTCTCCTACATTCTTGTTCTCTCATGTGTAAATGTGTGCAGTCTAAGCCCACTCTGCATTCCTTTTGTAGTTAAGTGTCACAGTGGCCTACTGCCATATTACTCCAACTATCACGACAAATGCAGTGCGACAGCTGGATAACGACATGCTGTCATTTGAAGCAACATACTGAACTTTTTTGTTGTTTTTGGTTTAACAAAACTATTTCCTGGGAAGTTTGACTTGTCTACATTGATTAAAGATCTTTGTCAGGCTTCACAACAACTTCATGTTCCTGCATCTTTGTGCCCACAGTAACATCCCCAGTGTGGGCAGTGCCATGGACCAGGACTACACCCAGACTTACACCCCTCAGATGCACACGCCCTTTATGTCCAACAGTGCCCCACCAAGTAACAGTGGCGCCGGCATCCTGCCTTCACCTGCGACCCCTCGTTTTTCTGCCCCCACCCCACGTACACCGCGCACCCCACGCACACCTCGTGGCCCCTCCAGCGTCCAGGGCTCACTCAAGTACGAGAACTCCGACCTGTACTCACCAGCGTCCACGCCTTCCACCTGCCGACCGCTCAACTCAGTGGAGCCGGCCACAGTCCCCTCCATCCCCGAGGCCCACAGCCTCTACGTCACCCTCATCCTCTCTGAGTCAGTCATGAATCTCTTCAAGGACTGCAACTTCGACAGCTGCTGCATCTGTGTGTGCAACATGAACATAAAAGGAGCTGATGTGGGTGTTTACCTGAGCGACCCCATCGGTGAAGCTCAGGAGCCCTGCAGCTGCGGCTTCAGCGCCGTGGTCAACCGTCGTTACGGCAACGGCTCGGGCCTCTTCCTGGAGGACGAGCTGGATATCATCGGCCGTGGTTCGGACGTCAGCAGAGAGGCAGAAAAGCGCTTTGAAGAGCTGCGGCTCTCCTCACTGGAGAGAACTGGAGTAGGGAGGGGGGACCGTATCCCAGATGAGCTGATTCTCCTCCTGCAGGACCAGTGCACCAACCCTTTTTCACCCATTTCAGTACTGGAGCATGATATTGTGACACGGGGGCCATGTGGGGCCCCTGTACCTCCCTGTGTAAGAGTGGAGGAGCGGGACTACCACAGTGACTGTTACATGGCTCTGGAGCATGGCAGGCAGTTCATGGACAACATGTCAGGAGGCAAGGTGGATGAGGCGTTGGTAAAGAGCACCTGCTTACATCACTGGGGCAAACAAAATGGTGAGGAATAAGAAATTATGACAAGTACAACTGTATTTGTAGCAAGAGAAAACCCAGTAAACTGACTGCTCTGTGCCTTTTTTGTGTTGTAGTCTGTGTAGCTTCCTTGTGTTGTCATTAATCCCTTGCTTCCCCTTTTTCTTGTCTGTTCTCCAGCAGTGGACGTGAGCACGCTATGCTCTCAGGATGTGCTGCGGGCCCTAATGTCGCTCCAGCCTGTACTTCAGGACGCTATCCAAAAGAAGAGGACGGTGCGGTCGTGGGGGGTTCAGGGTCCACTTACATGGCAGCAGTTTCACAAGATGGCTGGACGTGGCTCTTACGGTAAAGCTGGGAGTGAGCTGGAGGAGGATTATCTGTTAAATACACAGTTCTGACTAATGCTTTAAAAATCATAACAGTCAGCAAGTGTTTCCCACCTCAGATATACACTGGAGGTGTCAGAGTTTTTTGTAGTGAAAGTGAAAAAAAGATTCTTGGAAAAACTCCCTGTAAACAAAAGTCCAAAATATTTGACTATTGTCATCTTGAGCACAAAAATATTGGTTTTCCAAGAGGATTGCTGTTCAAATCCATGATATCAACTGTGATAACTGGTGTTTGTGTGCATGACATTTTCGGATGTGAATATCTGGAGGAAGAAAAACCCTGGATGTTGTTAGATCAATAGGCACAATGGTCCCTCTGCTGTGGTCCAGATGTCAGCTCTGTTGGGAGGAGCTGTCAGACTGTTTGGTGACCTCACTTTGTGACGCACATTGGTGGAAAGGGGAGGGAGGGAGGCGACATTTCACCTGTTAAAACAAGTTGCTTATTGTTCTTTCTTTCTTTGTCTATCTATCTCCTCCTTCCACATCACTCCCATAGGCACAGACGAGTCCCCAGAGCCCCTGCCCATCCCCACCTTCCTGGTGGGTTATGAGTATGATTTTGTGGTACTGTCTCCGTTCGGTCTACCCTACTGGGAGAAACTGTTGCTGGATCCTTTTGGTTCCCAGCGGGACGTTGGATACCTGGTGGTTTGTCCAGACAATGAGGCCCTGCTGAGCGGCGCCAAGAGCTTCTTCCGAGACCTCACAGCCGTCTACGAGGTAGAGACACTGCAGATGGGTGCTAACCCTTCAGTATTAATGCTATCATAATGTATCGTTGCTTTAATTTTATTGAATTACATGTATCTACCATTTCATTAAAAAGCTATTAACATTCTCACTGCCTCTATCTCTGTTTTTCTTCAGTCATGTCGACTAGGTCAGCACCGGCCCATTTCCAAAGGCTACCCCGATGGCATCGTGCTGGTTGGTGGCAATGGAGCCAAGAACCTCGTGGATCAGCCAGTGAGCGACTGGTTCCTCAAAGCTGCCAGTGGCAACAGCGACGCCTTCACTAAGCTCAAACTCTATGCACAAGTGTGCCGCCACAACCTTGGTATGCAGCGCTCACAGCCCACCAGATAACTGGCACATTTTTTTGCTCCTGCATTGTCCTGGGTTCTTGCATTGCTCAGTGCTGAGTTCAGTTAGCTCTTTGTTGCTGAATTTCCACTTCAACACCACTTGTTTAATTTTGATAAAAAGACTAGCTAGAAAGACTTGACTGCTTGAAAGAGACACGATTTGAAATGCCAAAGCATCGTGATCAGTGTGGGAGGAGGTCAAGTTGAAATAGAATAAACTGAGGAGCTTTTTATTTTCTCCCAGCTCTGTTCATGTTATTAATAAAAGCCCGATGGTGTGTCTCTCTGTCTCCCTTTCAGCTCCATACCTCGCATCGCAGCCATTGGACGGTTCCCTCCTCACACAGCCAAGTCCCCCACCCTCGTCCAGCCAGTCATCTTCCACACAACTGTCTAGCTCCGCCTCCAGCTCAGCGGGCCAGCAGGGCTCAGCGAATGCTGCAGGCTCCTCTGTTCCCAACAACAGCAACACTGGGTCCGGAAATGGCTCCGCATCATCCAACAGCATGGTAACATCCTCAGGCCAGCCCGGCACCGGAATGCCGTCTGCCAAGCCCGGCTCCTTCCCACCTTTTGGGAGCATAGGCAGCCAGGGCCAAGGAGGTGGGCCCCAGAGTGGACAGCTGGGACAGCAGGCTGGTTCCCAGAACACTGGCACCTCAGGGGACAACTCCAGCAGCCAGGCCCAGGGGCCCGCTGAGCCTCCTGAAAGGTACTGCAGGATACATAATTCTCAACAAAAGCAGAATGGGTTAGAGTAGTTTTTACCGTGGTGACTATAAGTCACAAAAAGCTATGACTCACTCATACTACAAATATAACACTTATAATTCCACAATAAAGCAAATATTTATGTTCAGCAAGGTAGAGCAGAACAAAGCACAAGATAAGTTTAATAATACCGTCTTTGTTGTGCTTCCCCAGCACTTTGGAACGAGAGAAGATCGGCGTGCCCACGGATGGGGAGTCCCACGCTATCACGTATCCACCTGCCATCGTTGTTTACATCGTGGACCCCTTCAGCTATGATGACACCGATGGCGGCCCAGGCCCAGTGCCAGCCCACTCCAGCGTGTGGACGCTGGGTTTGTTGCGCTGCTACCTAGAGATGCTTCAATTCCTGCCCGCCCACGTCCGCAATTCCATCTCTGTACAGGCAAGTGAAGTCCTTTTGAGAGCCGTGCTTTTATTGCTGACCATATTGAGTTTCATTATCATAACATTAACTCCATGAGTGAAAATGCATTAATTGTGTATTCAATGTCAGTGTGTCAATTGCTCCTAAATGATCTAATCATTATACTCAATGGCATCATTGCCCACATATCTATCATCATCAGAGGTAGTAAACTGTTCATCATTACTATAACGGTAAACTGTGAGTGACCAGAAAAATAGGAACAGCTTCGTAATGTTGTGCAATACAGTAGCAATAACAAGTGCAGCACCAGGCTTGAAAAAAAATTACCATAAAAAGAATCAACACCTCGCCCGTTCTCACCAATAATTAAAATTTTCACTATAGTAGCAGACTTTACCCAAATCAGATACGTGTCACTGAATTAAGTCTACTGCCAGAATATTTGAGTTTTCATGTCTATTTCCTGTCAGTAAATATTTAAAAAACGTCCTTCATCAATACACCACACCTAAAATTATTAGAAACAAAATATTCAAGTGCTCTGCCCAGTTAGAGTGTAGCTCAGTTTCCCTGAACAGCAGCCACTCTTCATGTTTTATCTGTAAGAGACTCATTTTAATGCCTTCACTCATCATCTGTCACACAAAATCTTCATATTTCCTCACAGACCAGAAATGAGTTGCAGTACTCTGCATCACTCTTCCCTTCATTTGCATCATGTCTCTCTCTCTGTTTCTATCATAGTTGGCATTGTGGTTTGGTCATTTTGAGGCGTAACTGTGTTTATAAAAGTTTAAAGGGCAGCCATAATTCAATTCAGAGTTGTATTGAGTTGCAAATGTTGCTGTAAATTATTCATGTGTTTTAAGTTGGTGTAAAAAGTTTAAAGAAACATTTTCCTAAGCTTTTCTAATGCTCACTTGACACTTTTCTTTAAATAAATATTGTAGTAGAGGCACATGCTGACTTCTAACAACTTATGAATATTTCTCCCTCAGATCGTCCCCTGTCAGTACCTGCTCCAGCCGGTGCGAGGTGAAGACCGTCACATCTACGCCCAGCACCTCAAGTCTCTAGCCTTCTCTGTCTTTGCTCAGTGTAGACGGCCACTGCCCACCTCCACCAATGTCAAGTCATTAACAGGCTTCGGCCCTGGCTTGGCTATCGACACTGCACTGAAGAGCCCAGAGGTAAATACAACACATAACCATGTTGTAGAAGTTACACTTTAATTCCTTTGGCATAATCTATATGTGAAAGCAGAAACAGTTGTTGTGCCTTCATGCAGTTGCACTTCAGGGCTGTAGCTGATCGGTAGCGACACACTGTTGGCATTGTGTGTTAGCATCAGCATGCTCGCGTTGTCCTCTGATCGATAGGCAAACAAACAAAGGCTGACACTGTGACCTAAGAAGCAGCATTTCAGTAGCTTTTGGCTCTCCAGCCAGACATGAACCTGACCTGAAATGGCCGAGTCTTTTGTCCTGACTCCGTTCAGTCTGCTACTGAAAAGAAAGAAGGCAAAGAGATATAGAGTTTTTAGTGCTAACCATCCTTGTAGCTTTTCTGTTGGAACGCGACCAAGGGAACTTGTAACCCTCTGCTCCTCCGGAGTTTTCTTTCCATTATCTGCTTGGCTAGCTCCCTGAGACCTTCATAATGGGATCTTGACTCCAGGTTTAGACAAAGGGGCGTTTTAGATCAGGACCTAATTCAGTTGACTTCCTTCCTTGAAGCCAGTGTTACCTTTTCCCTTCAACACGCTGGCAAAGCCATCAGTTCCCTGCTGGGGGAACTGGGATATGGATGGGACAATGGGAGAGACATGAGGGACAGTTTTGCCTCTACAGCATCTTAAAATATGAACTCAGCACAAGTTCAGATTGAAAGAAAGGATTTCCTGTGGCTGAGGATTTGTGATTGGCTGCTGAACTTTCACAAAGTGAACATATTTGGAGCATGTCCATTTTTTATTGCTTTGTTTATAAGGGTAGAACATTTATAGTTGAATCTTTTCTTCTGACTTCTTCAACTTCCATTCTGCAGAGACCGGAGTGTCTGCGCCTCTACACACCTCCATTCATTCTAGCACCGGTGAAGGACAAGCAGACGGAGCTCGGGGAGACGTTTGGGGAGGCATCACAGAAATACAACGTGCTGTTTGTGGGATACTGTCTGTCCCATGACCAACGATGGCTCCTGGCTACATGCACTGACCTGTATGGGGAACTGCTGGAGACCTGCATCATCAACATTGATGTACCCAACAGGTGAGAGCACCATCAGCACTGAATTCAAACCTACAAAACTTAAGTTTCAGTTTGAAGTGTGCTGGGAATTTACTGAGGTTGTTAGATAAAAATGAAAGATTTAACACAACTTCATAGTTGTCATGTAGACAAGTGTTACTGATGGAAAACCTAGAATTCTTTGTTTTTGTTTATAGAGCAGTTGCGATGCTTTTAGTTTTGATTGCACGGTTCATATCATTTGTCACTGTTATACTCTAACACTCACACCAGTGTAATAAATGTTTGGCATCACTCTCTGTCCTCTTGACTGGTTAATATTTCTAGAATATAACACATTCAGTCACTGCTGCACGACAAATATATGTGACCTTATAAAAGGTGCCTAGCAGCTTTTACTAATCCTCAAAATGTGTCTGCTTGATATCAAAACTGTGATTGCCGAGATCATTTTTTCATGCCAGCTGTCAAATGACACTTTACTCAGAAATTAGACTTGAGAGGAAAGGCTCATAGCTGTCAGTCAGACGTGATCCACTTGGGCCCACACATTCGTCAATCACCAGTCTGAAGAGCTTGCACTCCCAGTTTCTGCTTATTTATCCTAAATGATGAAGAGTGGTATTGACACACGTCCGTGCATGTCCCACAGGGCGCGGAGGAAAAAGGGCTCAGTCCGGCGGCTCAGCCTGCAGAAGCTGTGGGATTGGTGCTTAGGTTTGGTGCAGATGACATCAGTCCCGTGGAGAGTGGTTATTGGTCGTCTGGGCAGGATAGGGCATGGAGAATTAAAAGGTAATGAAGACATCACATTAAAATGTTTTTTGTTTGGTTTTTTTGTAACCATATTTCATATTGTTGCTTATACATTTATCCCTGTTGCTTTCCGTGTTCCAGAATGGAGTATTCTGCTGAGCAGGAGAAACCTCCAGTCACTGAGTCGCCGTCTCAAGGAAATGTGTCGAATGTGTGGCATCTCTGCGTCAGATACTCCGAGCATCCTCAGTGTGTGTCTGGTTGCCATGGAACCCCAAGGATCCTTTATCATCATGCCAGGTACAGTGTGTGCACAGCACACAGAAAAAATGTAATGTGTATTTTCTATGTGTTTTAATGTACACTAATGTACACACAGACACAGTTTGTTTGTCTGTGTCTGTCTGTGTGTGTGTGTGTGTGTGGCTTGATGGATGGCAGCAACACATCACAACGCATGTCCCCTCCTTGTCCAGAGTAGATTGATGGCAGGGAAGATCATGTACCTTTCGCTCATAAAGCACTATCTCTCAGATGCCCATTGATCTCGATGCAGTGTGATGGAGAGCCAGATCAATGGGTTTATTTTGGGAAACGAGCAGAGGATTGTCAGTGCATCATACCAGGATTGTGTTGAGCGATGCTTGGCAGAGGACATCACCTTCCTAAAAAGCTCTTCAAGCTGAAAGAGATTAGAAAGGCTGTGTTAGCCTCAGATGCACAAACATGCCAAACTATATCTAGAGGTTGTTTCATGTTACTGTAACATGGAGCTTAAAGTGATATGAAACACTGTTGGCATGAGGCATAACAGCAGTCTTGATATTTTAATTGTGTCTTTGAATACATAAAAGGAAAGTTCAGTAATTTGCACTTATTTTTGGTTAGTTATTTGTCGTTTGAAAAATTAAAGGAGTCATTAAAATGCAATGACACAAAGCACTAGTGGCGTAAGTGATTGTAAATAAATGGTTGTAGCATTATTTCTTCTGAAGAATTCATCAGCATCCATGCTGCTGTGTTACTACATCTGTTGGATTAAATTTGCCCCTCAGCTCAAACATAGACAATTTGCTCAGTCAGACAAGTTACAGGATTTTTCCCACATAGTAGATAAACCATTTGTGACAAGGATCCTTGTCGAGGTTCGTTGTGCTCAGCGACGCCGTTTATTGACCCGTCGCGCTCTCTCCTTCCTCTGTGCTTCAGACTCTGTGTCGACGGGCTCAGTGTTTGGCCGCAGCACCACTCTGAACATGCAGACGTCCCAGCTGAGCACCCCACAGGACACCTCGTGCACCCACATCCTGGTCTTCCCCACTTCCGCCTTCGTCCAAGTGGCCAGCTCCAATTACACCAACATCGACCCCAACATCGACATTCTCAACGCCACCACTGGTCAGTAGTGCTCCCTCATTTGTCTTGCAGCCATTTCCCAGAATCCTCTTGTGTTTTAGTCCAGTGTGGCCTGAGCTGTTTCTTTTTGTTTAAACAAACTCATTTAAGTAGGTGGAAAATGCAAAAAATACTGAGACTTTTTTTCTTTTTAACTTTCTTCTCTGTGTCTCCAAATGTTTACTTTTCTAGTCTAGACTTGGTATTAAAGCAATGTATGATTCCATACTACAGCTCCCTCAAGTGTCTTCAGCTTATTTCCTTTGTGCAAATATGTGCTGCTGGAAATTTGAGTCACGGTTTCTCACAGTTCAAACTCACTAAATAGCCAAATTAGCCACATAATGGAACTAAACATTAAAGCCAATATCCACATTATATTTTCTCACTTGTATGCTGTGCAAATCAGAAGTTTTGTATTTTTTGTAAATTTTGTATTTAGAAGCTTCTTAGCACTCCATCACTTGGAGATTTGTTGACTTCCTCTGCTCTTCTCCACAGATGCTATTGGGATCTTTGACCTGCTGGACCAGGAGAACGAGTTGGTGGACCCTGACATCATCAACATCTCGCCCACCACCTCACCAGTACACTCCCCTGGCTCTCATTACCACCACGGAGGTGACGGCAGCAAGGTGAGACATGAGCGTGTTTATAAATGACATTAAGTGCTACGTGTTATGACAGAACCATAATCAACGTGGATCTCCTACCTCGTTACAGGGCCAGAGCACGGATCGCATGGAGTCTCATGAAGAGGTTCCCAACCTCCTGCAGCAGCCTTTGGCCCTCGGCTACTTTGTCTCCACAGCGAAAGCTGGACCGCTACCGGACTGGTTCTGGTCCGCATGTCCACAGGCGCAGAACCAGTGTCCACTTTTCCTCAAGGTAGAAGAGTCTCCTTTACTGCGAAATTCAAATTTCCTTTTGTGGTTTTTTAATGTTGAAACAGCAAGACAACTTAGTAAATCAATCAACTACAAAGTCAGGACATAATAAGGCAAAAAGAATTACAAGGAAAGTAAATTATAACAAGGTGACTACTGTTAACAAATTAGTCTCCTTTGAGCAATAAGAATATACTGATTTCCCTTTAGAATGAGACGTAAACAATGAGCAAATCTGCATTATAAGTTTTAAGATTTTTGTGTAGAAATCTTCCTTAAGCATTTTTGTTGCTCAGCTGACCTTGCATCGGTAAGTGGAGTTGCGTTAATTTAGCCCTTGTGTGTAAATATGGGTACATACAAGGAAACTGCTCCTCTAGTTTTGATTTGTAGTGATATCCTCTGCTCCTGGAACGAGCTGTAGACTCTGCACTGTTGTCACTCCACTGTGAAAAGAGCAATAATTATTTAGATGAGACGTAATAAAAGGTTAATGACTTCATTATAATGCCACTTACACCACCTCTCTCCCCGTGTTCCTCCCTCCACTCTCAGGCCTCTTTGCACCTCCATGTGTCTTCAGTGCAATCAGATGAACTACTGCACAGCAAACACTCCCACCCCCTTGACTCCAATCAGACCTCAGATGTACTCAGGTAAACAGCACTGTAACACACTCCACAACGAGTCAAGTACACAAAACCCTGTTATCCCCTGCACACTGTGTTTCTATTGGATTTTTGCAACAGCAGATTTTAGTTGATGTTGCCTGTTTTTTGTGGAAACAAATGGTGACTAAATGCAACAGATTAATGTAAAATTTAAATAGTGTATGAGCTTAAAACACTCTGTGTATAGTTTCTTTGCAAAATACAGTTTTATTTTACTATGTCAGTGTATTCAGTATCATGTGTAGGACTTTTTAAAGCCCCTGATGTCATCCTATTAATATCTGCACTGCTCTTCTCTTCTGTGTGTGGACAGATTCGTGCTGGAGCAGTACAACGCCCTCTCCTGGCTGACGTGTGACCCGGCCACGCAGGACCGACGATCATGTCTACCGATTCACTTTGTGGTGCTTAACCAGATGTACAACTTCATCATGAACATGTTGTAACAGCCTGTTACAGGAGGGACGTAGGCGAAACATTTCAGAAACGAGGAAACACGACAACTCCAGGGGGAGTTTCATCGAGACTGAAGAAAACTGCGAGAACCAGACCAGAGCGTGGAGCTGGATCCTGCACCAAGACGGGACTGGGTGGCTGTTTGAAGCTGAGACGGTCCTGTCCCTCATGGCCGACAAGACAGTCCTGTCCCTGTTATTTAAAGACATGCACATAGAGACGGGAATAAAGAGGGGGGGACCAGAAGTTGAGTTGCAATTAATGAACGTGAGAGAATGACAGATTGGTTGTTATGGTATGTAGCATGGCAGCACAGTCACTGGCCAGTCTGTATTGGAGAGCCAAGTCTATCTGTAAAGTTATTGGAAGAAAAGGGACATATTTGATCAAGGAAAAAACTCAAGAATGGATCTTTGGTTTTAAGACCTGAAATTCCTTTTTATTCCTTTGGATGAAATAGTATCCAAAAGAAATGCCTGCATCTATCTTATTTATTGTAAGTTTTTAAATGTATAATTTGTCTTATTTCTTAACCTCTTTTATATATAAAATGGAGAAGGTTTATATCACCTTCCTGCTTTAAAGCAATTGGTCTAAGATATATGTAATCGTCTTAATTAAAAAAACAACCAGGAAAAAAATCCCATAAAAATTAAATAAAGGTCCCAGTAGGTTGCTTTTAGAGTATTATTTTTTGTAATGGAGACAGAATATTTGTATTGTCACAATGTACAGAAGAATTAGAGTGGAGAATTATGTTCCATGCCTTTGAGCATGAAGGACTTACAGCAAAGCTGTAGCTACAGAGGACTTGTACAGCAATGAACTTCACTGTGTTCAAATAAAGAGGTACATTGTTGTATATAGTATTTTATACCACACATTTAGACACAAAAACCAAACGGCAATATATATAAATAATTATATATGAATGCCATGCCAGCAGTTGGTGGTGTGGCTTCTGTTTTAGGAATAAAGTGCGTCAACTTATTTTCCTGTGCTTGTGTTTATTGCTTTGGGGAGGGGGACTGTGATGTGCAATTGGACAAGGACACCAATAGTGGAGTGGAAGAACTATTGGAATCTCTTGGAAGTAGCTGACCTCAGGTTTGATCTTTTTTTTAAGCGGTGAAAGTAAACGAGAGCAAGAATGTGAGAACATTTTCTTAATGGCAGACATGCAGTGTCCTTTTCAGCACATCCCTTTAGTAAACTGTACCTCTCCTCACTGATTGGCTGAGGTCTGGCTCTCTAGGCACCACTTCCAATTGGTTACGGATACATTTAGACCAATCCCATTTTACTTCAGTGTGAAAGTAAATGTGTGGTGTAAATGAACTTTAACCAGCTATGGATGGTTGCCCATAGGATATGCAGTGTTTGTGTGCAGAGGAAAATCTACTGTCTGGATTTCTCCTGTTCAGAGAAAACTGTACTTTGACTATTGATTATCCATTGATATTGCTCTTTACCTTGCATATTTGCCAAAATTTGTTGGCTTGAAAAATTTGACCATCAAAATGTATTTGGTCTTTTTGAGTGTAGATAAATACATTCAATATTTAATAAAAACCCTGAAAATATATATTTCAGTCCAGTGCCATGTTTTCTTTTTTTGGGAAAATCATGGTTGTTTGCAGTAAATCGCCTGCTTCCTCTGTACAGTAGTTCTGCAAGCTTGTTGCCATACTCTGGGAAAAGGCATTTAAATAACCCCACAAAATAATTTAAGTCTGGAAATTGCTGGATTGCCCTGGAGTCATGTAGTAGCAGCTGGCAATTAATTCATCTCAGACTTCTCTGCATTTCTACGTGCTGTCAGCAGCCTTTTAACACACAGATCCAGCTCTGTCTAACTTCATCTCTCAGAAACTGCTGTCAGCGTGACCTTGAAAATGTAGTGAATTTCACTAACATTTAAGTGAGGGTTCAAGTCTACAACATTTAAGAAGAGAAGTCTAAACTGGAAAAAATCGACACTTGTCAGTGTGAGTTTGGTTATGGCCTCGTAAGTTTAAAATCAAGAAGGCTGTGTAAATCTGGATATGATCTTATGTAAATATGATATTTTAGGCTGCAATACTCTTATTATAATCCGTGTTTATTGTGCATTTCTGCAACCCTACCACAACTCATAACAGAGTGTGTTTTCCATTTATTGTCAATGGAACAGAAAATTATTCACAAATAATCCTCAGTTTAAACTTTTAAACACATTTTTTAAACACTATTATATTTAAGATTTGCTCGTCGCGTAATGTTGCTCTTTTTCTGCAGTTTCCCTACAAATAACGTGATCATAGATCTTCTGTAAAATCAGGTGTGTCATGGTTGTGTGATCAGTTTCCTCACAGCGCTGCCTGCTGTCTGGGCAGGACCGCGGCATCTCACTGTCAGTGCTGTCAGCGCTGCTACACAAAGCTGACGAGCCCAGTCCCCTCACTCTCACACTGACATCTACACTGTAGATAAAGTCAAGCGCTAAGTGGACATGCGGGAACTATAACTAGACACGGCGTGAAACATATAACGCTACAGACATTACTATAAACCTACCGGCAAAAGCTACGACACGCTTTTTTCAGCCTGTCATTGGTTCAGGACTCTCACATAAAGCTGTGTTCACAGCGGTGCACACTCTAGCCCGAGGTCTCAGGGCCTCGATGGTGAAATTCCTTTTTTAAAAGTCTTCAAGCCAATACCGGAGGTAAGGTGATACTTGTTTAATTGTTGTATTATATTACTTGTTAGGTGTTTGTACGACACAGACAGTACACGAGAGTACATGACATGTTAGCCTAGCCTAGCTTAGCTGTTAGCAGGGAAACGGTGCAGAGTTGCTCTGTTAGCAGTGGTGAATGAGTGTTAGCCGAGTTACCCAAGGCTAGCTAGTAGCTAGCGTTAAAAAGCCCTCAGTCGGAGTTAGTGTGGATGTATCTAACGAAAATAATTGTGCTTTAGAACACATACATGCATTTTTATTCAATTTAGGGTAAGCGAATTCCATTTATTTAACCCTGATAGTGTTTAATATTACCGGCATTAACTAGCTAACAACGTTAGCTCTGTGCGACACCCGACGACTTAGCTAACTGCTAACACTACATTGTTTTGTTAGCCATGTTATCATGACAACATCAACATTAATTTATCGCAATTTACTATGAAAACCTGCAGACAAATTGACTAACACAGGCTACTTAAATGCCAAAATAACTTGCTGTTTGCGGGATGAATGCTTAGCCACTTTTTGAAAACTCTTCATTCATAGTTCCTCTGTTAGCACTTGCCGGGCATGATATCACTTATGTTGAGTTTCCTGTGGTGTTCGCTAAACTTCTAGTAAAGTCGGTGCATCTGCACATGCAGAATTGTGTTTGAATTGTGTTTTGCCTGTCCCCTCAAGGTTAACTTGCAGAGAGATGGCAGACAGCACAGGGCTGCAGTTTGTCAGCTCCTTTGCTTTTGAAGCCATGCAGAAGGTGGATGTGGTGCGACTGGCTGCTCTGAGCGACCCAGAGCTGAGGCTGCTGCTTCCCTGCCTAGTGAGGATGGCTTTGTGTGCTCCGGCTGATCAGAGCCAGACCTGGGCTCAGGACAAGAAGCTCATCCTTCGCCTGCTCTCAGGAGTGGAAGCTGTTAACTCCATTGTAGCGCTTCTGTCTGTTGACTTTCATGCCTTGGAGCAGGATGCACGAAAGGAACAGCAGCTTAGGTACAGCTGGCCAACCTGAAATGGTGCAATTTAATAAATGGGTAGAATCAGGGAGTTCATTGTGTTTTTATACGCTATGTGTTTTTTCTTCTGCCAGGCACAAGGTGGGTGGTTCTAATGGAGAGAGCATCCTGGTGTCGCAGCTACAACATGGTCTGACCCTGGAGTTTGAACACAGTGATCCTCTCAGGAGACTCCGTCTGACTCTCAGTGAACTGTTGGCTATCATGAATAAGGTAGAGTCAAGGTCCACACATAATTCATGAAATCACAGGACAATGATAACATTACTTTTTTTTTGTTTCTGCAAGATGTCCCATAATAAGAAAAGAGTATTAATATAATAGTATGATGTGAAATTAGCTTATTCACTGATCTTTCTCTCTCTATATATAAGTGTGTGTGCGTGTGTGTGTGTCTTCTCCAGTGAGAGGAGATAATTGGAGTTAAAAGAAACTGTTGCCAGGTTATTAAGAGTTCATTGATAGGTTAGAGTCTGAGCTGTGTGTATAATGTAGAGATGTGAAAGAGTTGTCAGATGAAAGCTTGAAGAGGGGCAGAGTGGTCTAAATATAGAAAAATCATAAATTATTGAATAATTAAAAACATCTTACTTATGGAAATTTGCCTCATAAAAGAAACCAAACTGAAGAGCTTTTGGTCCTGTTCATCAAAGCTTAATTTGGCACCAGAATTTACCTTAAATTCTTTGGCTGCTGATCTCACATTGACTACAAACTCTGTGTTACTGGAATTTGTTCTTCAGTACTTTTATCTGCACTTAATAGAACGACTTGGTTGATTGATCCACATGCTCTGTTTTTTTTTTTTTTTTCGCTCTTGTTTCTCAGGTGGTGGATTCAAATGGAGAGTTTTTCTTAAAGTCTTCTGAACTCTTCGAAAGCCCTGTTTACCTGGAAGAGGTCGCAGATGTCCTCTGCATTTTACAAGCAGGTACCAGGCTCCTCTCATCTTCCTAATAGTGTTGCTTAGAGGTGCTTTGCAGGGGAGATTGTGTTGAATAAGTACAAAAGCATTATTTAATTGCAAGAATAAGAATTATAGGATCTGGAATGCTGTACTGTAGAAAACATGTGCAGCATTAACTCTGTGAAAGTTTCTCATCTAACATTGAATTAATCAGAGGGCCCATCTGAGGCTCTAGTCAAAGTCACTAAGATAAGACTGTTACAAAAGAGGCTTTATTCAGAAGTTCATATTTGACCGCTCTTGCCATGGAACATGTATTTTTTATTACCATTATCGCCGCCTCAATTTATCTCATCTTGGGATGTATTCAAAAACACATCATGTCATGAAATTGCATCTTTGCACAGTAAAGTCTGTCATTTGTTATTTCAAACATGGACTTTCTGCAATTTCCTGCAAATGTTCTTTGTTATAAAACAGCAGTCTGAGGAAATACATTGGGGAGATACTCAATACTAATACTGTAGTGAAAATATGAATAACATATACCAGGTATATGATATACTGGTTCCATACAATACCAGTTTTTGAAATAAGAATTTAGCAGATAACCAATAAAACTATATACTGATAACAGGTGCATCCCATACATAATCAAGTAAACATTGTCTAAAATGTGTTTCTGTTTCTTAGAGCTTCCCTCCTTGCTGCCCATTGTGGATGTGGCAGAGGCTTTGCTCCATGTTCGCAACGGTGACTGGTTTCTGTGTCTGTTGGTCGCCAATGTCCCTGACAGCTTCAATGAAGGTAATTCGTCTGTGTCACATCGCTGCACATAATGTCAGCTGATAATGTGAGACAGAGTGGCTGGTTAATTGCAGGTGCTATCTTCATATGGTTAGTGGAGAGTGCCTGCTGTGGCAGAAATAGACCTTTACCTAACGTTACTTCACAAGCTTTCTGTGCGAGTTTCATTATAATTATAGACAGGGTGTTATTGAGTTGCCGTCACGTGTTTGTTCTGAGTTTAGCTATGTGCCTAAAGCCCAAGGGTGTGTGTATTTGTTTTTGATTGATGATAAACATTAGTGGCCTGCTCTGTCTCATACGAACTGTTGTGTGCTTTGAGAGACTCATAACAAAATGCTTGCTGTCTCCAGTGTGTCTATATCACAGAGGGTCAGAGCTAAGTCAATAGCGTATTTGTGTGTGTTACATAGCAGTCAATGTCAAGGAAGCCTTTTGGCTGTGTCACTGGAAAAGACCTTGTTCGGTTGAATCGAAAGTGAAATGAATTGATCTACGGGTGAAGTGTGTGAAATGGCTCTGTCTAGAAGCATCAAGGTCTGTCACATTCAACACAAGCTGGTAACCAGACCGAACTCTACAGGCTCCTTTATCGCATATGAAATAATACAGAAGTGGCATAGATGGAAGCCAATATTATTTGAGTGCCTGTCATAGTCTCAGCTAACCATAAACAGTTTGCCTTTTAAACTGTCAAGCTGTGGAAGAGCACTGGGAAAATGAGATAAAGCTTTGGAAATAGTGTCCTCTGATGGCTGTTAAATCTTATTTACAAGCGCATAAATGAGTCATGATTCTATGGAGTGTATGTGTTAATGGAGGAGCGTGACTTTTCTATGGCTACAGAAAATATACTCCACTATTGTCTGTCAGTGTGTAATCCTTGCCTAAAGGTTTCCTGGTTTTCTGTACTTTATACAGTCATGGCCAAAAATATCGGCACCCTTGCATTTCTGACAGATAATACACAACTAGAAAAATGTTTTGCTATTCACATGTTCATTTCCTTTGTTTACATTGGAACAACACAAAAAAAGTGAAAAAAAAAGAAGAAAAAAGTCAAACTTGATAAAATTTGACATAAAACTCAAAAAATCCCCCAGACAAAATTATTGGCACCCTTAACTTAATATTTGCTAACACACCCTTTGGGGGGGAAAAAATGAAATCAACCGCTTCCTATAACCATGAATGAGATCCTTACACCTCTCTACTTAAATTTTAGACCACTCTTCTTTTGCAAAATGCTCCAGGTCTTTTTTAGATTTAAAGGATGTCTTCTCCCAACTGCTTTTTGACATCTGTCCACCTGTGTTCTATGGGATTTAGATCTGGACTCATTTCTGGCCATTTCAGAAGTCTTCAGCACTTTGTTTTTAACCATTTTGATGTTTTTTGAAGTTTGTTTTGTGTCATTGTCCTGCTAGAAGACCCATGACCTCCAGTGGAAATGCAGCTTTTTGACACTAGCTACTACGTGGCTCCCCCAAATTCTTTAGTAACCATCAGATTTAATGATGTCATTCACACAGTGAAGACGTCCGGCGCCAGAAGCAGGAAAGCGACATCAATACATCTGTTAACCTCCACCATGTTTGACTGAAGAGCCTCGTATTGTTTTCTGTAAACAGTGCCATGATGTACTTTACCAAAAAGCTCTGTTTTAGTCTCGTGTCCACAGTATGTTCTTTGAGAAGGATTGTGGTTTCATCACATAAGTTTTGGCAAAGTCCAGTCTGGCTTTTTTTATGTCTTTGTGTCAGCAGTGGTGTCCTCCTGGGTTTCCTACCATAATGTCCCTGTTTATTCAGATGGCGACAGATAGTGTGAGCTGACGCTGTTGTACCCCGTATCTGCAGATCAGCTTCACTTTGTTTGGAGGCTGATTGAGATTCTTTATCCACCATTTAATCCTTCATCGTAATTTTTCATCAGTTTTGCTCTTCCATCCACGTCCAGGGAGGTTAGCTACAGCGCCATGGGCTGTAAACTTCTTGATGACATTATGCACAGTGGAAACAGGAACATTAAGATCTATGCAGATGGACTTGTAGCCTTGAGATTGTCCATGGTTTTCCTCAATTTTAGCTCTCAAATCCTCAGACGACTCTTTGCTCTACTTTCTTTTCTCGGTGCTCAGTGTGGTGCACACAACACAAAGGTTGAGTCAACTTTTCTCCATTTTGACTGGTTCCAAGGGTAAATACTACATAGCCAGCAGGTGTTACTTGCCACATGTGAGTTTAAATACAAATTACAGGAGTATCATATGCTTGAAATGTTATTACTTCTTACAGTGTTGACAAGGTGCCAATTATTTTCTTTTAGTCAAATTAATTAATAAACATGTGAATACCAAAACATTTGCGATTTCAACAATTTCCTGAAAGAAGTGTTGCATTTTCTGACAGAACTGCACGGGTGCCGATATTTTTGGCCATGACTGTAGAATAAGCATGACATGCACTATTGTATGTATTATAAATGCACATGAAAAGTAGTTTGTTTTTTTTGTTTAATATTTTATATTTTATCACCTGATTCAAAGGATTAAAATGTAAAGTCAGTTGATCAGAGTTTTGTGTGTGTGTGTGGTTACATGGTGTTTGTTTACCTGAATGTGCATGTCTGTCTTTGCAGTTTGCAGAGGTCTGATCAAAAATGGAGAACGACAGGATGAGGAGAGTGTGGGTGGTCGACGCAGGACTGAAGCCCTGAGGCAGCTTTGTCAGATGAACCCTTCACAGGCCCTCAACATCAGAGCCATGGTGGTCAGTTACACTGTTACTATGATCACAGGAAGAAAATGGATACATGTTGTTGCAATTTCTGGCATTTCTGTGTGTGTGTGTGTGTGTGTGTGTGTGTGTGTGAGAAATGCTTTGATGACGTCATGTTTGTCTTACAAAGTGTGACGGAACGTCTACTATAACTACACATGGTTATTTTTTGCAGAAACATGGTTGCATAAAAGATTACGTGTGATCTCAACATATCTGGTTTATAAGAACCACATTGTAAAAGATTTAGTAGTTTAGTTGTGGCATCTGATTTTTTTTTAATATAATGTATTTTATTCCCCCACATTTAGCATTAAAAATTATTTATTATTTTCATTATTTCACTAAACAAACATTTCATGACGGTTAAAATCACCAAAGAGTTTTGTTTCTACTAATACACTTTGTGACACCGTCCCTGAAGTGAGGGATTTGTCTTCTTGCAGAAGGTTACGATACAAGGTCAGTTATCCAACAAGGCCCCAAAATACATTGCCTTGTTAACAGATGCATCAGCAGGACTTTACCTTTGCTGCTCTTTGTCTCAGCCAATAGAGTTTAAAAAATGATGTCATGTTTCTGAAATTAGTGCATTTTAGAGGGTAATAGCCACAGTTGTTGGCAGCTTATATTTGTTAACCTGTGGATCACATGCATCATTTTCCTAATGGTTTGGAACATGTTTGGACACTGCTGCAGTAATTAAGAGTGTGTTGGAAGAACAATAATCACTAAAATAAACATACACAAATCTAACGACCCTGCTGATTTAATGCATTGTGTCTGTTTATTGTTTGTGTCCTCAGGTGGAGGAGTGTCACCTGCCTGGTCTTGGTGTGGCTCTGACTCTGGACTATAAACCAGATACACCAGATGAAGCCGTCAGTCCTCTAGTCTCATATGTCAGCGGTCTGCTGCTGGGTACCAACAGCAAAGTTCGTACCTGGTTCAGCATGTTCATTCGTAATGGACAGCAGGTGAGGGGCAAGAGTATGAGCAAATAAGTTATGTCATCACTTTGAAAACGTGTCAAGATGTGAGGGTGAATATATGTGTGTGAGTGTCACTGAGTTAAAGCAGACACAAAGCCACATGGTCATGCATGAATGAATTATGATTTCACTTTAATTAAATCTGCAGGGTAACAGATATATTCTTTGTCTGTGACTGAGAAGTAGTGACATCATCTTAAGCTGGGATTTCTAATATGCAAGTAACATAATTATCCTGAGTGTTATAAAGAATGGCTCCGCACACACTGTTGTTTTTATTGGCAATGTATGACCTCAACAGTCAACTTCACCCACTGGCAGAGCTTTTGTGTTGTGTCACTCTCATTCCTTTGTGTATTTATCAGTCGTCAGCTCTTGAATTTGATCTACTCAAAATATAAGCAAATGTTTGAAGTATAACAGAAAGCCAATCAAGTATCTTTCCATCTGCTGGCATTTCTGGTTTATGGATGACCGGCACTATTCACATTCTGCCCGTCACTGAAAATGTCATCATTTGTTAATTTTTTTTTTATTGTTTCTTTCATTGACAATAAAGCTCTTCCACAGCGATGAGGAAAATCCTCTCAGCACAACTGCGAAAATGTTGAATTGTTCTTGCCTCATTTAGTTTTTTCTACTCTGTATATAATTACTTTACAAGTTTTTTCCACAATTTATTTGTCACTTAATTGATGTGGAGGGAATTTAAATATATATTATGATATTATAATATCTTGAATCAATCCACAGTGTCAACAGTAGCTGGTTGCAGCCCCTGGATGTAAACACCAAGTTGATTCTTTCCCTCTCTTTTTCTTTGTTCTACCAGCGAAAGAGAGAAAGCAGCTCAGTGCTGTGGCAGATGCGTAGACAGCTGCTGCTGGAGCTGGTCGCCATCCTGCCACGCTCACGCAGCACCCACATGCCCAACGATGGTGACATGGATGGGGAGGGCAGCTCAGGGTACTCTGGCCTCAGAGAGGAACATGTGGTGAAGGCCAGTGCTCTGCTCCGACTCTACTGTGCCCTTATGGGCATCGCAGGTCTCAGGTAGTGTGTGCTCTTGGTTTGATGTGTATTGTATAGTTATTAGAGGTTTATAGTTTTTGCCTGTTGTCTTCTTAATGCATAATGTCTTATTTAGTACAGAACAATAGATGGGGCGCCACGGCCAGTGAATTTGTTAAAAACATTGTTTCAAATTTATACTCCTTATGATCTCTCTCCAGACCAACAGATGAAGAGGCAGAGCAACTGTTACAGCTGATGACCAGCCGGCCTCCGGCCACTCCTGCTGGTGTTCGCTTTGTCTCCCTGTCCTTCTGCAAGCTGCTGGCTTTCCCTACATTGGTCAGGTACACAGAGCTGCTCCTACTTTTAGGATCCTTTTTTTCTGACATTGGGGGTCACAGACACTTTTCAACGAACAGGTGGTCTCGAGTTTTGATGTTGGGCCAGTGCAGGCTGACTGCCAAAAGTTTTGTCTGGCATTTGGCATTTAATACTTTCCTTTTGTTTCATGGTGTGTGAACATTATCTTGTGTCTGTCTCTGTCCAGCACTCCAGAGCAGGAGCAGCTGATGGTCATGTGGCTCAGCTGGATGATCAAAGAGGAGGAATATTTTGAGAGGTAAGAAGAATCCTTATGTTTATGATAAGTATGCATCAGTGAAGAGTGATACAAGTATTCTTTTGTTTTATTATTACTCATGTTCATGCCCATGAAATTGGATGATGCATGAAATCATTAAAATGCACAATTTGCTCATCACATCCACTTCTACGGTATTAACAATGGCTATGACTATTGACTATTGACTAGTGACAGTCACACATGGTGCAGTATCTCTGTCAAAGAGATTGGAAGGTGTGTCTGTCTATTATTCTGTCTAAAATGAAGAAAAACATTTACTCTGTCATGATTTTGTTCATGAAGGAATAACTGCTTTTACATAATTTGATAATGATTTTATAAGTGTTACAATATAGAAAACAATTCTATAAATACATTTAGTACAAGTTGTTATACAAGTCACATTTTGTATGTTATTTGTTTAGCTCTTTCAGTTGGTAGAATTCTAGGGCTTCACACTAAACAATATGAAATATGAATGTTATAGCATTTTGTTTTTGGCCTCAGCAAGTATATGATTATTATAAGATTCATATAAAGAGCACAGAAATGTAATAACAGAGGAGGATGATGTGCGGAAACAATAACACTCACATTACAAAGAAACAGCAGCACAATATGGAAAGCATGAGATTCATTAGTTTCATGATTTTTTTTTTTTCCTGCAGCCACAGGAATTAACACAGAGGATATTTGATGTTTCCTATGTAAATGTCCACTGATAACTTGATCCTTGATACTAGTGATATCTGCAGCAGTGTAGGTGTCTGTGTGTTGGTGGCTCCAGCTCATAAAAAGTAAATCATCAGTCTTAAATGATGGAACGAGTATAAACAGTTTATTAAAATTCTGTCCTGTAAGATGCAGGATTAACGACAAGTCTAAGTGTCTCTTCTCACTTGCCTCGCTTGCATTTGCGTGTGTGTGTCTTTCTCCTTACAGTGCTGCAGGCGTATCTGCTTCTTTTGGAGAGATGCTATTACTGGTTGCCATGTATTTCCATAGCAACCAGCTCAGCTCCATTATTGAGTTGGTGTGCTCTACTTTGGGGATGAAGGTAAGGTGGTAGGTGGGAGGGAGGCAGTGATCAATACATCAGTCTGGCTGACCAGCTAGCACCCCCACTCCTCCGCCGCAGCAGTGGCGCATATAAAGACCATATCACTGATGAAACACTTGCAGTATGCACATATCTACCAAGGCACTCTATACCCTGTGGCCAATTTTGTGTTTTATTACTTATTAAGTGCACAATTGTTTCCTGCCTGTGTGCTAAGTAGTTTTCCTGTCTCACTGTATTTTCCACTAAGATGTGTAATGTAATTGGATTTAGAGCCTGTTTGTTTCCACCCCTAGGGCAATCTTCTCAATTCAGTGTTGTGATGTTGTGCCTGCCATGTAGAATTTTTCTTATGAAATATGAAAAGAGGGAATTACAAAATACCAGCACAGTTGCCTGCAGGTTGTTTTCACTCAGCGTAAACCTACTTCTGTTGATGTTTTGTTTTTGTTCTTTGTTTTTTTTGTTTTTTCTTGGCAATGTTCAACTTCCCACAGATTGCCATCAAGCCAAGTTCGCTAAGCAAGATGAAGACCATCTTCACACAGGAAATCTTTACAGAACAGGTACATGCATTAAGGTCTATCTGTTGGTAGGTTTTCTACTTGCCACACCCTTATGAATGAATGACAGCTTAATGCTTATATTAGAGGATATGGGGTGTTGGTAACAAAGCAGCCTAGAAAATTATATTCCTTTAAAGCTGTGTGTATTTTCACTACAGTGACACCCGTATCATTATTTGTATTGTGTAGGTGGTTACAGCCCATGCGGTTCGTCGCAGTCACCAATAACTTAAGTGCCAACATCACAGGGTTCCTCCCCATCCACTGCATCTACCAGCTACTTCGCAGCCGAGCCTTCACCAAGCACAAAGTGTCCATCAAGGTATGACATGTGCAGTGTATGTATATGGTTCATAGTGGTGACTGAATCACTAAATTTATCCTCTTGTGCACCCAGGATTGGATCTATCGCCAGCTCTGTGAGACAACCACCCCCATCCACACACAACTGATTCCTCTGATTGACGCTTATATCAACTCCATCCTCACACCAGCATCCAAAGCCAACCCAGAGGCCACCAACCAGCCCATCACTGAGCAGGAGATCCTCAACGTCTTTCAGAGCTCCACTGGGGTGAGTTAATCTTAGTAAATGGTAAAAAGTGGTGTACATTATGTGTGATGTTTAATCTGATGTTGTATTCTTTAATGTACATCTCATTTCATATCCAAACGTATTTGTGAGAATTTGAAGGAAATGTTTTCTTTCTTGAGAAGTAATAGAATGAAGTAAATCTCTCTTTGCAAAGGAGCAAAAATATCAATGAAAACGTAGTGTTCATGGTTTTGGTAATTTTTAAAGTCAGTTGCTGTAACGGAAATTACAAGAGATCTGTTGCCATTTTATATTACTCGTGACTCTTCAAAATGCCGATCCCACATTTACTGATGATGTAGAACCATATGGTGCTTTTTGTACATGGCTTATAGAAGTTATTTTTGTTTTCCTCTCTCTCTGTTGTTTACCAGGGGGATGGGAGAGTGGGACGACTGCGCTACTCCATCACCACTCAACTCCTTATTCTCTACTACATCCTGTCTTATGAGGAGAACCTGTTGGCCAGCACCAAACAGCTAGGTATGTACAGCACAATAATGTGTCTGGCCTCATCCTGTGCTGTTGACTCACGTCCTTTCTGTTTCTTATTTTCTTTTGCCTCTCCAAAGTGCACCTATTGTCATCTCCTTCACTGAAGAAGGCATTGTATGTGAGATGGAGGGAATTTGTCAGGCAGTCAGGGGAGAAAGGCAGCTTTTGTCCTCTGTTAAGTTGTTGGAGACACTCTCACTGTAGATGTGCAGTCATTCATCCTTTTCTCTCTCGACACCGACTTTTGGCTGCTTCATACAGAATAAATGGAGGGCTGAGAAAGAGCCAAGTACAATGGTTGTGGGAGCTAAGCTAACTAGGACAGCTGTAGGTTAGATTGAGCATTAGCAGTTAGCCTAGTCAGTGTTTATTCTCTCACAGGACGAGCTCTCCTCTTGCCCTTCATTAGGCCAGATTTATGTGAGAGTTTATGCCCATCTCTTTAATTGCTGTGTTTACCCAAGTGCTCCCGCAGCCTTCAAGGAAGGAGTAATGATGCCCATCAGCAGTGGTAATGAACCCACGTCAATGAAAAATCACCTCCGCTCCTCTAACACATCGGCACAGCGGCTCTGGCGTCCTTACACAGCCAAATAAAACACTTATGCTCTGTCTTGTCCTTCTCTTGCTTTATGTTCTCACCCTATCCATTTACTGTCCAATAGCTTCTTTGCTTCACTCACCGTTTTTTCTCTTTTTTTCAGCCCTGATGCAGAGGAAGCCAAAGTCCTACTCAGCAGCCTTGATGGACCAGATCCCAATTAAGTACTTGGTTACCCAGGCCCAGGGACTACAGCAGGAGTTAGGAGGTGAGACTTAGACTAAATGTTACTTATCTAAATCCATGTGTAATTTTATCAAGATAGTTGAAAATACTTGGGAATACACAATAGAGAAACCAAGTGAGCAATTTTACCATATTAGAAATAAAATTTAAAAAAAACTTTTTTTTTTTTTTTTTTGAAAAAAACAAAACACACTGCAAAAACTCAAACACATGAAATTCTTTTGGGTAATAACATTTCAAACAACCTTGGTTTCTCCTTCTCTGTCCCCAGGCCTGCACTCTGCCCTGCTGAGGCTGTTGGCTACCAACTACCCCCACCTATGTCTAGTGGAGGACTGGGTGTGTGACGAGGAGGTGACTGGTACCCTCCCCCTGCTGAGGAGGATGATGCTTCCCAGCAACACCTGCAGATACTCTCAGAGCCAGCTCCACCAGGGTGAGCAGGGTTGGAAAGGGAAGGGGAAAAAAAAGGGATTAGGCCACAAGGTCAGAGATAGTATTTCAGAATTTAGAGCCTCCACATATTTATTTCTGTCAACATGAAATAGTTTCAACGAAAAGAATAAAAGAGCTTGTCAGAGAGAATCCATGAAGGTCTTATTACTAAATACACTAACCCTAGTGATAATAATCTGCCATGTGCAGTAATATGCCATTGGTGGAGGAGGGAGGTGGCATTAACATTATATAATACACTGACAGGTGAAAGCCTTTATCCAACTAAAATCTTATCTCAGTGGTTAATCCTTCAGGGTTTAAAGGATTATGTTGTAATTGGCCTTTCATCGATAGAGATTCTTCAGACAACATTATGAGAGATTCTTCACACACCATTATGCAGGTTAATGTAGAGCATTCATACCTTTTCACAAAGTGGCGGTTTATGCCGCTCGCTAAAATGTATCATGTCTATGTTTTTAGGCTCCCTCTGCAAAACGATGTGGGAATTTAATAACAATGAATTAGTTGATTTGTAAATAACGAAGAATGATAAGAATAGAGATGGAAGTTTTTCTGCCTCGCAGAGTTTAGTGAAGTGAGGTCAACACATGTTTCCACTAAGTTATGCCAACAGACTCAATACACTGTTGTGGTGCTTTGCATCATATTTTTTGGAATCTGAAACTGTGGGCTGTGTGCAACCTGGAGGTATTTATATTATATTATATTATTATGGTTAAAGGATAATACCTCTATAGTTTGACATTTTTGTGACCACCATTCAATATAAAAAATGTGTTGGCAGTATTGTAGATTTTTTTTTATACACCATATGTCTCATATCAGTCACTACATCTACATAGTCACTACATATCAGCTCTAGAGTTTGAAGAATAATTCAACAGATTGTTCTCCACAGCCTTCCAGAAATTGCCATCCAGCAGTCCCCGGTTGATGCGGATCCTGGAGCACTTAACACTGCTTTCACCCGGAGACCTGATCCCTTATGCAGAAGCCCTGACAGCCAGCATGGCTCTGCTGCTGGAGCCTGCTGTGCCTCGCCGCATATTACAGACTCTCAACAAGCTCTGGATGGGCCTCAACACTGTGATGCCCCGCAGGTACATACACCGGACATGATTACATGTGTGTGGATAGAAAACATTACTGCAACAGCCTTGGTTGAGAATATCACTGAATGCCGCAGGGGAATAATACATCATGGGTAATTGGAATATTAAATTTATTTACATTGTGCAAGTTTAGATTCTATATAAGTAGCAGATAATTGATAATTCTAATGGATGTGGTACATTTTCTGCCTCAGAGCGTTGTTTGTATGCGCTAAATTAATGGCATCACTTTGATATTTAGTCAAAACAAGTACAGTCTTCACTAATTAGAATTTTGTCTGACTTAATAAGGAAAGTAAATAAATTAAGACAAATTCTGAATTCCTTGCCCAACTGAAAATATAAACATGAATCCACAAGTTAAGTGAGGTTCCCTTTTGGCTGCTGGTTCAATTTATAATTGTCTTCTCAGCAAAAGGTTAACAAGAGGACTTGACTTGGTGTCATCTTTCCCAAGGCTTTGTAAAGTTGCTGTGAGACACAGTAAATGGATTAAAGGAGGATGTGAAGAACTAGAGTTGTGGCCTTTAACTCCAGGCCACTTGCTCAGTGATTACTGTGAGAATAGATCAGAGGTATTGAACCAGGCAACTCTGTTAGACTGTGTGAACTCCCTGGACAGAGGAGGGTGACCCTCACTCTGCCCCAGGGCCCTGCAGGAGCACAGTTACCAAAGCTCTGAGCAGACATCCTATCGATCAAAAAGGGGTCTCTAACAAGAAGAGCTCAGGGCAGGAAAACTAAGGGAGACTCTCCGTGAGGGAGATGTAAGGGATTGTTGCCTCCTCCCTACTCTTCTCTTCCTCACCCCCTGTTGTAGTATTGAGTGTTGCATAGGGCTAGACCAGAGGCTTTTGTGAATCTAGGAGGAGGGCACCAGTGTCAGATTTCACACAGATCTACTGATTGATGCGAGTGTGCTAGCCGCGGGAAGGCTCCGAGCTCCATGAGTACCCTGCTGTTTTTAGTTTAGCATCGGCCTGATAAGAGAGACGGAGGGTGAAATGCTCCCACCAGCTAATCTGTTGTCATTAAACCCCTAGTGAAGTGATTCACAATATATTTTTAGTGGCATTTGAATATTTCTCTTTCAAAAAATATGTACAATAGTGTGCAAAAATGTCTCGACTAATGTTTGACATCTCATTTTGAAATTGAATTCTTTCAAATATATATAATATTGCAAGTCAAGTACTCCATTTCTTCCTCTAATGATACACTGTGCAATAGGAATAAATGTTAAAACTGTCAAATGTGTCTGTGCTCCAGGCTGTGGGTGATGACAGTAAATGCCCTCCAACCCTCAGCTAAGCTGCTCCGGCAGCAGAGATACACTCAGAACGACCTGATGGTGGATCCTCTGATTGTGCTGCGCTGTGATCAGAGGGTATACAGGTAATTTCAGGACTCTTTCATCATTAGAAAAAGGCAGACACATTTTAAAGGCCTGGGATACACATAAATATGCACTTAAGCTGATATTTACTAAGAATTCTCTTCATGAAAGATCGTTCATGCAACAGTATATTTATCAGATCTATGGACTGTTTGTTATACTGTTAAATGTTGTTTGTTTAGGCAGATGAAATCCAAGCCTGTCAAAATCAGGTTAAATCATTATGTGATTTCACTGTGTTGTTACCTTTTATTGTTGAACATGTTCTGATTATATCCTGATTATATTAACCAAATTGCACCAGATGACAACAGACAGACATTTAAGTCATTAATATATATATTTTTTTGTTGTTCTAGGTGTCCTCCTTTGATGGACATTGTCCTTCACATGCTGAATGGCTACCTGTTGGCCTCAAAAGCCTACCTACACTGCCACCTGAAGGAGACGGCTGACTTTGATCGGCAGAGCCAGACAGTCTCAAGCCTGGGGGTGCCTGGACAGCCAGACACACCTGAGGTCACCAGGGAGGAACTAAAAAATGCCCTTCTTGCTGCACAGGTATTTTAAATGACACTTACCCACAATTTGATGCCCGTACTTTCGTTGTCATGTCACAGGAGAGTTGTAAAGCAATAATATAGGTAATGTGACATGAAATGATTCCTGTCTCCATCAAACCCCAGGACAGTGCAGCAGTCCAGATTCTACTAGAGGTGTGTTTGCCAACCTCTGAAGAACAGCAGCTGGGGGCCAACACAGAGAGCCTACTCAAGAGCATCAGGACCCCGGTGCCAGGGAAACTGAAACAGGAAAGCCTGGGGCCAAAAGCCAGTGGGAGTGTGGATGATGCTGAACCAGAGGGAGGCCTGCTCAGTGACTTGAGGGAGGTGCAATGTCTCATCTGTTGTTTACTACATCAGATGTTCATTGCTGACCCCAACATCGCCAAGTTGGTTCACTTTCAGGTAATGCAGCAGGAAAAAGGCTGGCAGGTAGACGAGCAAGGGTTCACGTTGCTCTTGTGTCAGACACGTTTGCTTGCTTCTTTATAATATTCCTACATAGCTGGAATTTTCTTGCTTTCCTCCAGATTTTTTGTCCCTTAGAGTAACGATGTCATGTAAAGCTCTTTGGAGTGAGTGTGCCATATTGCCTAAAATACATTGAAATCAGTATTTCAAAAGGATGCCAAGTTATGTTGACCCCTTTAGTCATCACATTCTGCCACAGCATTAGTGGTAAGTGATTGTTCCCAGAAGAGCAGGCGACCATATGGTGGACTTCAAAACACCCAGTCCTTCCTCTGTCATGTTAATCCACCCTTGTCCACACTGCCAAAGAAAAGCTGCTGTGCACATTTGCGTTTACACACATGTTAAAGATAAGAGTTCCCCATGCATTAAAACGACGACTTAATTAAATTTACTGTATACTCCTTATTCCTCCCTTATCGTTCTTAACTGGATGAGAAGTTTTATGTCCCTGCTCTCTGTCTTTTTGTGGCTTTTTCTTTCTGTCAGGGTTACCCTCAAGCTCTGCTGCCTCTAACTGTGGCAGGCATCCCCTCCATCCATATCTGTTTGGACTTCATCCCAGAGCTGCTGGCCCAGCCCCAGCTGGAAAAGCAGGTGAGGCCTCCCCTCCCCTCTCCTCTCTTTTTCCTGGCTTTAAATCCCAGAGTTACCTGGGCCTGAGCCAGAGCCTCTCTCCACATGGCTGTGTTTTTTTATGAAGTAGCTCTTTTGGGTGCACTATGCTGAGTGTTTGCATATTTGCTACATAAATAAGTGGGGAAATTTGTGTGTCCCTGCAGATCTTTGCAATCCAGCTGCTGTCATACCTGTGTACACAGTACGCCTTACCAAAGTCTCTGAGTGTGGCCAGGTTGGCCATCAGTGTCATGGGCACCCTCCTCACAGGTTGGTGAAAAGTTTCTCACGTCTCATTTCATTCACTTTTACTTGTAGCTTTGTTTATTCAAGCCCCTCTTTTTGTTTAGTTCTGTGTCTACGTCACTGAATTTTCTCTCAGCAGACACTGTACACTGTGAGTCTGTACAGTGCTGTGTGTCGTGTTGTGTGCCTACATGTCTCTTTTCCCTATATTTGGCTGCCACCATCTGGCCTTCGACTGTCAGTGCAGCATTTTCTCTTCAGCACATTTGGAAAAAAACATGTACCAACCTATGAGCCACTATATTCCGTGTTAACACTCATCTTGGGTATAATCTGAGTGCGTGTGTGTGTGTGTTCTTCTTTTTAGTGCTGACTCACGCCAAGCGTTTCTCCTTCTTCATGCCCACCCTGCCGTGCCTGGTGGCTTTCTGCCAGGCCTTCCCTCCACTCTATGATGAAGTAGCAGCTTTATTAGTACAAGTTGGTCAAGTTTGTGCCTCTGATGTGGCCACCAAAGCCAGAGACATTGACCCTCTCATTGCACGTAAGTATAACACACATAATTTGAACTATTTTAATTTTATATTAGATGGTAAGAAGTCAGCCAACATGAAATCTTCTATAATATGTTCTATGGTAAAGACATTGGAAAGATGAATAAATATCTAAGCAGTTCATTATATTTCAACATTAGGTCTGCAGTATTTAAAAGAGAAGCCTCAGGAGGCTCTGGTTCAAGGAGGAGGTTCCTCAAAACTGATGCTCCCACAGAGGACGGCAGAAGAACTGGGAGGAGCTGACCCTGATGTTCAGCTCTGCTACTGTGTAGAAGCCACGTTCATGGACATCATCAGCTCCACCCTTCATGGACTATAAACAAGACACACTCTTTCTAGAGGAGGAACTGAGCTTCAACCAACAACTCCAAACACTGCCCCTGAAAAACATTCACACTCCTTTAAAGGGCTACTGCAAATATACATCCTCACACCATCTTCAACAAATGGATTCAAATGATGTCATCTTTTTAAGGGTTTCGTGTAATGTTAGGTTGAGAGTTGCTCTTGTTCTGTGCACATAATAGGACATATACTGTGTATCCACTCTGGTCTGTTTGTTCGCTCAGTCCTGTGATGAAAAATACATTCTTTACCATCATCTTTTATTACTCTTTGTAAATAAATAACAATTTCCACTTTATGTAGAAAATGTGTGTTTCTGTCACAGTTTGTAGAAAGTAAAATGTTGAAATGTAAATTGGTCCATTTTCTTGACCTCATTAAGCATATTTTTCTAAGCTGTAAGAGTTGTGACCTTTTTATCAGCAAATGGAAAAAAAAGGAGGACGTTGCCTTGAAATAATATGTAGAGATTTTGTACTGTATTTGTTTGTAATAAAACAAAGAAAAACAACTGATATGTTGTTATGGACATGATGTGGTGTTTTTGATTGGTCAGGTGTGACAGGTCTTGCCCTTGACACTGTCCAGTCTGGTCTTGCGCCGCTGCTTGAATGTCAATGTAACTATAATCATGTCACGGCTGCTCCTGACCTGTCCTTGATCTTGCCATTTCTGCAGGTGTGCAGGTGAGAGTTTTGACTTAAGTTGCACAACATCCAACGTGAGACGAGTATTAATTTAGAGAAGAAAACTGGACGGCATCCTCAGATAACTGCTGAGCCCATGAGACCACACAGCTGACAGAGTTGTTCATGTATAGATAATGTATAATACTGTAGAAATGACCTCTAGATTTGTGGAGTATCTTGACTTCTCAAGAATTAGACTTTATGCACCTTTCAGGCCCATAACTGCAGGATACACTAACCATAGTAACACAGTCTACTGCTAAAAAAGGGTAAGTGAAATGATATACTTCAATATTTTTATTTGGTCAAGGTGTTGCAGGTTGAGAAGTACTAAGGACAATGAGTCTGTTCTGAAGCTTTTATCAGCAGTGTTCAAGATGGTTTTCATTTGTACTTAACGGTTCCATCAGTAAATACATATAACTACAGTAGGACCTGAAGTGGGAAACAGACCTGCACTACTCAAACAAAGACAAACTTTGTCAAACAGTACTTATTACGTCCTAGTGTTGATATGGATGACAGATTATGTAAATAACATATAAAAGCTGAGTAGGTGATGGAAGGTGTATGGGTACTTCAGCAAAGTGGTAGATACCATAGTAAACATTGAAATCCTGTAGATCGTCCTGAGTGATTCTTTACATTATATCACCTTTACCTTTTTAGTAACAACAATACTGAAACACAGCTGCTGCTCAGGCTTGAATCTCACTTTTGGATATTGGATCGACTGTGGTCCATTTTGGACTCTTCTTTCGTTAACTCAGTTTAGGTATTGTTTTTGCTTATAAACCTGATAGTAATAGACATTCACTGATGTATCTCAGGGTGGTGTTCAAAATCCATCTATATATTTGTTTTTATGCTCTGGCATTCTATGCACAAAACCCTACAGAACAGAATCATAGCAGAGTATACCCTCAGATGATCTGCCTGTTTCATAAAATCAGTGGATGGAAGATTATTACTCCAACCAACCACCACCATGAGTTCTAAATAACAGAAGAGATCTCTGCACACTTGCATAGTAAAAAGCATCTGATTTCACAGGTCACTTTATTGCAGTTGGTTTCACACATGCAACATGACTCTTGGCTTTAACTCATAAATCTGGCGTCTTCAGGCTAAGACTGTATTTTATGAGACTTTTAAATGCCTGTAGCAGTGAATCCTCACATATCGCTCCTCATTGTTGTATTTTGTTGCATGAAGGAAGTGTAGTCTGTGTAAAGACATTTGCAAACATATCAGGCTGTCAAACATGAAAACCACCCTTGACTTGTGAAATCTTTTCAGTGTCAACAGTGTGGAGGAATGCAATAACTGAAACAGACTGTTAACAGACTGTTACAGCGTCTAGTTTCCTTTTTACCAGTCATTTACTGCACATAAATCATATCATGGCAGCTGCACTGTCATATCTTAATAGACATATCTCAGTAATTCACCAGAGGGCAGTCTTGCCACGCTAAAAACCAGATCCATCCTGTCAGACCGAACCCATTATTTAAATAAACCTTCAAAGAACAGGCAGCGAGGAACCTAAGAACAGGTTTCAATAGGTTTGCACACATTATGCTAAAATATAAAACTATCACTGTCACAGAAGTCATAGTGTAAAATTGCCCATTTTCAGTATTTACCCGGTACTATACACATTGAGTCCCTGTTCTACAACAATAGCTTTAGAAATAAATGCTATAGAAATCAAATAATGAAACAGGATGGCATATATATATATATACATCATCATATAATTCAAATTCTAAAAATGTTATGCTATATAAAGACATATTGATAGATAATATGTAGTGTGTTTCATGTGTTTCGTGTTTTTAGTACACTGCATCAACACAGTCAACTTCCTCAAATCTTTCTCTTTTTGTTTCAGAGGCATTTGTGGATCAATCTGCAGCAGTTTGCTGTGCTGTGAGAGATGCCTCAAGCAAGCGAGGGTGAAATCACAGTAGTTGTGTTTTCACTAGCATTCCCACTGTGCTGTTAACACCCAGCACCCACAATGCAACCTCCTGCAAACTGTACAAAAAAGGGTCTTTAGGAGAAGCCAGAGGGAACCTGGGAGGGAGAAGTCAAGCGAGAGATGCCTTGACTCTCTGATCAGTATGAAAATGGAAAGGGAAGGCAAAAGGAAACTCAAGGTGTCATCCTCAATTTCCTCAATGCAGGTTTACATGTTCACAACAAACTCGATCTGTGATGGCTGTGACAATAATTTTCTAGCTCTAGCAAGACTGAAAGATCACACCAACTTTGTAATTAGATTCGGGCTCTAATCTAAAAAAAATTTAAGGTGTTAAAATACATCAGACAAACAAAGTTGATTATTTTGTGAGCAGTTGTGTAAATCTGGGTTTATATTGAAAATTGTGTTACAGATTCAACTCATCATTTCAGAGGATGGTGGAGGCTGGTGATGCGATTCAAAAGCACCACAGATGGCAGCCTCCATGATGGCAGCAGCAACTGCTCTCATTTTACCCTCACTTGCTTCAAGATGGCCAGTTTCGACGCAGACCCGACATCCTCACTGTCGTTACGGTAGGATTTATTGCAGGATGACTCTATTAGACTGCATTAGTTTTAGCTTGTGTGTGCCTAATAACGTGCCAACTGTGTATTTCTAGATCGATTACTTACAAGAATCCTGCAAGTTTGACACAAAAACATTATGCTGACCGAGGAATTTCTTCTATCCATTAGCAACGATGGATGAGAGGATCACGGCTTAAAAGAAACTTTAAAGCTCCTGATTGCTGTATTGAAATAAGACATCATGTCAGCACCCTGGCAAAGACTTGTAGTATCACTTAAAAGTCCAATTAGAATACCTCTTACCTGAAGCAACTCTCCCTGGTCAGATAAATCTCTTTGGAGGAAGTGTAGAGACAAAGACATTTTATTAATAACCACAAAACAGCATGCAGGGATTTTAAACATGTCTACTGTAATCAAACAGCGACTTTATACCTGATTTAGATTGAATTGTGTTAGCACAGAATAGTGTTAATTTAGGGCCATAAAAGTAACTGGACCTTTGCTTCTTATTAGAGTTTTGCCTAGACTTGACTGTAATTGGGATTCACTGCAGTGTGGCGCACAGTCTGTTAACGTTAAGTTGAATCTCTTTTTGTGATGTGTCTTTTTCTTTCCCAGGCCTAGCACATTAGCTATGGATGTGTAAACACCAAGCCTATCGAAAACAATTCTACAACAATACCTCTACCTCTTTAGAAATCTACCCAAGAATGCCAGAGGGAAGCACTTAAATGGTGTTCTTAATGCACTTAGCCCACTATACACTACCTCCAGCTTTTCAATTCACATCACAGGCCTATTTGCTTCTGTTTACTTGAAAGTAATAAAAGGCGAGCCCTTAAGGGGCAGAAGAGAATCCCACTTCAGCTTGTTACAAGAGTCATTGAGGTTAGCAGAGCATTCTTTCCCTGTTGGCCTTGGTGGCTCTTTGAGAGAAAGGCACTTCAGGTGTAATGCTGTAAAACACCTACCTACTGCTGTGACTGCTGCTAAACCATCCAAAGGGACGTATTTGTCTCTCTAGTGCTTTGAGTATTTGACTTATCAAACCAGTTGAGTTGTTTGAATTTAAGTAAGAAAGGTCTCAACTCAACTGACAAAAGCTCCAGACAACAACATCTAGTGCCTTAATTCTGAATGTTCCATGTTCACTTTAAATAATATATTATCATTTCATTTGTTTTTTCTTCTGTGTACTCATGGAAGCACTATGTTGCCCTTAAGTACATGGATGTTGTTTATCTATGCTATCATCATGTCTTTATGGATGCCATGTTCATGTTGTATTCATGTTCCCAGGTGGTGGTCCCTTGGCTTTTCCATGAGGTTGACCTTTGTGGTCTGGTGGTAATTTCTGTTGTAATGAAGAACAGTTCACAGTTGTCTTTCAGAAGTTTAATTCGAGCTTTTGTGCACCTGTTTAGAAACAGTTCTGCAGCACCGTCTCAGAGCACAATCAAGAAATGCATAAATAAGCAAAGAATAAAGAATATGAAAGGTTTTTATACAGCTTGTCACTGAGCCTCACACACTGCCAGAATGAACTTGACACATTTTGTAAAAGCTGATTTGTGGACTTAATTCATGTGATTTAGGTAAGTGAAAGTGAAATTCTATATTACAGTGGTTTTATGTCCATCTCTCAGAATTAATTATAATACATGTGATAATCATTTGATATTTCTTTTTTTTTAAATCTGGAACCATCTGGTTGAAATTCTAATTTCTCCAATATTTTGATTTATTACAAAATACTGGCAAATATAATGGACCCCTAATCAGCCTCAGCTGTTCTTGTTTTACGCTTAACAACAAAAAGAAAACTAAGATTGGAAATGAGGTCAATTTGATACTTTACCAGTCTAATGTCATAAAGAATTTAGATCAAAACACCTGCCACTGTATCCTCAATCTGCTTCCTACAGTGATTTTATTTATTTTGGCCAGGATTTACATCACATCAGAGAGACAAAGACAAAAAGTGTTGGTTAAACACATGCCGACACAGCAGGTTTGTGCCGGTCTTACAACACTGTAGGCACAACTACAACTGCATGTGCCTGTGTGAAGATGCTGGATACAGAAATATAATTGAAGGCAAAGCCACCAAATCCTCATTATGTATCAGTGCTTTGTTGATTTGTATTGGAATGGTAACGTGGTAACATGGTCTCTCAGTGATCACTGACTGGACATCAGTGATTAAACCTTTTAATTACCAGCTACATCACCAAGTGAATAAATATTTGTCTTGCACAGATTTGGTTTTCATTTTGTATCCAGTTCCTTGAGGTAAAAGTAAAGCTGTTTTTTCCTGATCAAAGAATAAGTAGAGACAAGCGAGAGGATGATTTCACTCAGATCTTCAATCCACCCTGTCTTCTTTGGCTGGTAGAAGCTGAGGGAATTGATTACACGGAGCAGGAGCACTTTGTCAGGCCTGAATGCATTTTTCACAATGTGTTGCCAGGAACAAAGGGACACTTTTAAAGCTTTCATAACACCCTCTAAAACTTTTTATTTCCCCCTTGGTTGAGCAGAAAGCATCAGGAAGACAGCGATTGAAAATTAATTGGCAGTGTGTCAGCGGCATATTTACATTTTGTTCTTTTAAAGATGCAATTAATTACAAGAGATGAAGAAATCTGCAGAGAGATGAGATGTGTTGCGTTGGTTGCCCTCCTCCCAGCAGACCGTCTTCTGCTCTGAGGGAGTGTAGGCAGGCTTGCCAATTAACCACAGACTATAAAAGACCCAAAGCTCCGATGTTTCAGCAGGTAAAAAAGGCCCCAGTTTGAATTGCCATGCAGAAGATGTAACAGACAGGCAGTAGCATGTGGTTAAAATACTCTTGTGCTTCAAGCTACACTTGGAAGATGTAACGAAACCGCTCTCTTTCAAGAGTTTTGTTACTCCAGGAAACTACAGCAAATTAGGTGCTAGGAAGCCATAAACTGTAAGTGCTGTATGTGAGACATTAAGGGTTTCCAGTGCTTTTGCTTTTATTGCCAAATGAGCTTTCCCTCAATGTATTACTAACAGAACTGAGTCAGAAGAAATGTATCTGTAGTCACCCTCACATAGTCTGCCTGGCATTCATCATTATCATCATCATCAAGGGAGCAGTTACATCAACATCCCACAGTCTTCCCTGTCTAGACTCTTTGACTATTTATATCACTGGAATTAACAAAACCCTGTAGACAGTCTGTAAAAGAAACGAGGCAGTGAGGCATTGTTGTCTGGCAAAATCTCTTTGATGACATGTTTGACTCTGGTGTCTCCAAATTTCAATTGCCAATTTGTTATTTTCTTCAGCATCTCTACTTGTAAAGGCTTTGGATGAATTACGTCTTTTCTTTCGGGATGGCCTTAACAAGGGACACACCATTTCACCCAGGCCTCCCCAGACGTTCACAGAAAACACACGAGTGGGAATGCCAGTGACAGACCTGTGTCACAATGAAGGTTCAAGCTTCTTTCCTTTAATGGTTAAACACAAAGTTGAAGCTGTCAGAAGTGGCCTGAAGCAAAATGTGGAGTGTTTTTTCTGTTCTTGCCTCTCTCCCCCTCCAGTGACCACAAACACGGCGACAGCACCCTGGAGTTGCTGTGGAGCTTCTTTAAAAGGAACATATGCTTTTGTACTGGAAATACATAAGTCATAAGGGGAAGGAAAAGGAGGGAGGGGGGCAATTGAAGTTGAGCAATAACATCTCAAATGCCCCACATTTCCACTCTGGCAGTAAGTATGGAAAAAGTTTGAGAAGAAAGAGAAAGTTTGATGTAAGCACATAAAAAGGAATAATGCTAGATACCTCGGGAGCTTGCTCGCTTCGCACTTTCCAGTGAAGACCAAAGAGGGCCTTTTAAAACGCTTGTATAATTGATTCCACCCAGAGGTAACCCAAGGCAATCACCTACCTCACCAAACACGAACACTGAAGCCTTGTGTAAAGAGCGCCTGTTTTTGTGCCACGCTATTGCTTTCCAGTCCCTGCCATCTTTTTTTTTATTGGAGCTTTCATCTACGAGTGTGAATAACTGCGAAGTGAGGCAAAGCTGAATAAACATTGTCTGAATAGGTGATTGATGGATCAATTTGGGTCCCTCGTTTCCCAGCGCTGGTGGCGGCATTCACATTGATTATGTTGCCTGTGGTCGTCGGCCAAAATACAGTCCTTGAAATGACTATGTCTGCTGGAAAATGTCCAGCGCTGCCTCAGCCAAACAGATGGCTCCCAATGCTGCAGTTATATCCATATTAATGGCGTGATTACAATACATTACAATCGAGAGATCTTGTCATTAACGCAGTGATTTAAAAAGCAATTATGGAGTTTGATTATCCTCCGCCGCAGCTATAAGGTGTGTGTATGTGTGAGTGTTGCTCTGCCGGTGGGCCCGTAGAGAGAGCAGATTGATTCCTCAGTTAAGGACTGTGTTTAGCCAATGTGACTGACACCTAATGATCTGAAATGGTTGCATCACAATGGAAAGGAGCACGGTCAGAGGGTAAAAGTGGAGAATATGAGGATGATCACAGAATTAGCGTGCAGATGTGAATGTGTTGGTGTGAGCAGAAATGGGTTAAAGTCCCACTTTAGCAGGTTGTGTTCAGGTCTTTATTTTCTTTCAGTCATCAAGGAAAATAAGAACTGCAGCAATTTTAAAGGAAAAATCACCTAAAAGCATGCAACACTTACACCTGTTGATGGATTTACTGGATTCTTTGCTTCCTTAGAGCCCATTGTTGGTCTGTGTATATAATCAAATCTTGTGTTTCGATTTCGATTACGGCCTCAAACGATTATAAAAACAAAGTAATCGAGACAGACAATTACTCGAATTATTCTGCCGATGTTGTATTGTGTTGTGCTGCGACTGAGACGCGCATGCGTACTTTGGCCAATTGGACAGGTTGAAGTCACGCGTGTTCTCTCGTGGCGGCGTTTGTAACAAGCAGCGATGCGTGTGACTGCAGACGGAGGAGCGACAGCGGCGTTTACTGGGGTAAAACACAAACTGTCCTTCACAGTCGACGGTTTAACACACTCTGCAGCACAGTCATCATTACCAACCAAAGCCGGGACAGTAGAAAAAGAAGCCGCCACGTGTTTAGTACATACTTTGGCTAAGCATTAGCCAGTCCAAATGACATTTGTCTTGGAAGTTAAATGTGCGTGTTTGTATTTTGTTTTCAGTTTAGTTTTTTTCCTTGTTTTCAAGACTCTGGAAGCATCAGAGATTTAATTTATTTGTATTTATCATTTTATACAATAATATTTCAATATTCAATAAGTTATAATTCTTTAAAGGGAAATTCAAAAGGTTCATAAAGATCTCAAGATATCAAGGTAAATGTCACGATCAATTCACTGTTATTATAATAATAAGGATTATCATCATCATTATTATTATTCAAACATACAAACAAATGTATCAACTTCCTAATATGATGATATGGTCTATGTTGGTCCTCTGATGTTTAGCCAACTTAGCACTATTGTTTGGTTGACATTTGTGATCTGGAATCTCTTTTATAGGTTGTGATTGTAACTTACGAATATTTTATCTGTTTCAATCATTACTTTAGAATTTTAATCCCCAATTCTTTGATTTATCACCAAATTCCAGGAAAATCAGCTGGTTTTGTACGTATTTATTTTTTTATTTACAGCAAGCAATTATTCATTTGTAAACAGGCTTAACTAAAGCCCTATTCACACAGGATTAGTTTTACCTGGTGACGTCTGGTAATTTGTAATAATTGCAGAGGACGTCTGTGATTTTAATCCCACCATGTCTGGAATTTATAAAGTAATAATTCCACCACAAATCACCTACCATATTTCACCAAACTCAGACGTCCTGTGGTAATACTAGTCACGTGCGAATCTGCATCTCAGTGACTGGGGGGTAGTCTCGTCATGTCCGTACACAGTACAGAGACCCATTCACAGAAACAGCAGCTCAGATCCACCAGAAGAGCAAAATTTCATAGAATATTGAGGTGGACGACATGCGTGCAGCATGTAGTAAGGAACTTTTTTCTATCTTTCAAACAGTTTAATACAAACGCCCTGACAGCCCGTTATCCCGACAACTACCCACTGTTCCCACGTCACGTTGCTGCTTTGACATTTTATTAACTGTTGCCATGATGACTATATACCACGTTAAACGTGATCATTTTAACCCAAACAGTGATGTATAAGGGTTTTTTTTTTGAAAGCATGTTGTCCTGGCGATACTGTCGGTCCAGCATGTTGGACAGAGCAGGTGTCACACATGTTACGATGAGCACAGCTTTGACATCATATCCGGGCTGTAATGTCAGTAAATTCCAGTAAAATACAGACATCGCTTATCCCGTGTGAATGCACCGCAAGAAACAGACGTGGGGGGGTAATTTACAAATTACCAGACGTCCCCAGGTAAACCTAATCTTGTGTGAATGGAGTTTAAGATAAACACAGGAAAAAAAAAACATATGACAAATGAAATTGCATACACAGGAAGGGACACTTAAATAAGACAGTATAAACCAGATAAAAAAGCAAAAGCCCAAAAAACAAAAGGTTTTCAGTTTAACTTTACTAGTGTGTATTGATTCGCTCTTTCCCTTTAGCCTCCACTGAGGACTGCCAGAGCCCTTGGAGCACTTGGAGTTGTATTTGCATGTCGGGCCATGTAGAGCTTTAAAAACAAATAAAAGAAACTTAAATTTAATCCTGTTCTTGACCAGTAGCCAGTGCAGGTTAGTTTAGCAGCAGTTTTCTGCCCCAGCTGCAAACAAGACAGAAACGACAAATTCCCAGGAAGAAAGTGTTGCAGTGATCCAGCTGAGAAATGAAAACATTTGCGATGAAGTTGGTGTTAGCTGGAAATATCAACCTCTCACGACACTGTTAATATGTACTTCAAATTTAAGGCTGGATCAAAGATGACATCAAGATTTTTGGCCAGGGTATAGAGATGAGAGGCCAAGTGTGATGGGTGCCAAGTGAAGTACATTAGACCTGGTGGAGAAGGAAGCATGAAACAGGAGCTCTGCAGAAATGTAATCATTCAGGGAGAAACACATTTTAGAGGAGGGATGAATGTGTCCATACACTATAGCTTCAACAGAACATTTAATACAGTCACAAGATAAGTTTTAAATACCACCTACTCACACTTTGTTCTTGACTAGAAAATCACTGGGTCACTTTGTGAACAGTATCAGGCATTAGAGACTGATATAAAATTACTTGTAACAGGTGATCTCACCAGGCCTAATGGGAGAAACACGAGCACAAATGCAGTTACTGTAAGTGAATGTTAGACACTGTGTTGCTCTTTTAAAGAGCATGCTAGTTTAAGACCTTGTAAAGGGCAACATCGTCCTCCCTGATGAAGAGAAACAGACGGGTAGTAGTGTAAAAATTTGATCCCATCTTCTACCTCCGCTCTGTTATTACCTCAGGTGTGAAATCCTTCCCCACTCACGCTGGAGAACCAAGCGAGCGTGATCAGCTGTGAAATTGCATCTTTTCTGCTCTCTCTGCCCCCTCCCACCAGCTTGCTTTCCTGTCCTCCAAAAAAGATGGCAAAATCTTTCTTTTTTTTTTCTTTCTCTTCTTTAAAAAAAATGTTGCGCTTCCTGCTGTGAGGTGAAGCTGTTCTACACCACAGCTGAGTAATCTGGTGCCTTTTTGTACGTGGCTTCTGTGCAGCTCATAATGATTCTCAGAAACCTCAGAAACACCTTGACACAGCAGCAGTACAATGGCTGTACGCTATTGTCACGAGTCAAGACGGCTGACTTCTCTTATTACTAGCTGACTGGGCTAATGTCATCATGCAAGAGTACTCAGAGGAAATGAATCCCACACAGAGCTGCAAAGCTCCATCTGGGGACATGTGAATTGAGATGTAATGAAAGCGCAGCAAAAAGGTGCTATCTGTTAACATTACAAGGTATGCTGAGCACATTCTTAGATACACTATTCAGTGCTGAGCTTGTGCAGCCAGGCAGCTTGGGCCCTGCTTGCCTAATCCTGCACAGGTCCTCTGTGACTTCTGCCATGTCTTGACAGTGATGCCCTATTTTCTCTCTGTCTTCCCCTGTGAGAACAGATTGCTCTTCCACACCTCTCAACACTGCCGGGGGGGAGGGGGGGCAAGAGAGCAGCAGTTTGCCTGGAGCTTTATGGCTCATACGGTGTTGGCCTGAAGGATGACATGTCACAGTGCTGGAATATAAAACCTACAGGGCTTCCTCTCACACGCCAGGGACTTGATTTGCTTTTGCTCATTTAGAACACAACAGCTTTTAGTCACATTTTAGCCAGTTGCATTAGGAAAAGTAGAATAATTTCTCACAGGGTCAGGCTTGAGTTCAGTTATTTCGGTCCTTGTTTATTTGGTGACACGACTTCTAATAGTTGTGACCACAGAAAGGTTTTGATGCTTTTGTGTTTTGTACCTTGAACCAAACAAGCATAAACAAACATTTAGAAAACTTTTTTATTTATTTAACCTTTATTAACCAGGAAAGGTCCGACTGAGGTACAGTAACTTCCAGGGAGTCTTGGTCAAGAGTGGCGGCAAAAGTTACAAGTACACTAAAGACAATGGACAAACAACCTCAAGAACACAGGTCTCACATACTAAACTAGACCCCGTACTTGAAATCAATGGCTTAGTAAAGACACATAAGGTAAAATAGACATACTATTGAGAGGCACCAATTTAAAAGCAATGACACTGTTAACTTCTCAGAGTGAATGTTAAAACAGTTGTGAAACTAACAAACGTTTCTGTTAATGGTGTGTGACAAATTACCAAGCTAATGAAACCATCAACTGTATATTTCTGTGTACAGTCAGTAATGTATGCTTCAGCTAAGAATGAATAGGTATTAATGGAAACTTTGTTATGCTTCCATATTGGCAGTGATTGTTAACTGTTTAACTGATTAACTGTTAACTGTTGTACACAAGTCACAAATTCACAGGCTAATGAAGTTACTGGGTGGAGTGGAGGCATACAACTGCGAGGTGATGTTTTAAAACGGTTATGGAGTAATTCAGCAACAACAGATGGAATGAAGGTACAACTAATAAAGCCCATTTTACAGTAGTCTGTTGGTAGCTGTTTTACATGTATTCATAAAGGTGTTTTATTAGAAACAATAATGTCTACTGTCCTAAAATGTGTTTAATAATCCAAGTCCTTAAATTCTTAGAGAAGCAACAGTTACATCTGTTATTTCAATGCAGTTATTTTAATATAAATGCCAATTAATGCTTGGCCCTTTTATTGTTTTGCTGTTACCAAACATGATGTAATTTTCATGCAGCACATGGTGTGAATGTTAGTTTTCTGCATACACTGTAGTGTGAACAGTTTAGTAGGAGCACCTGCAGCGCAGTACACAGGAGACGTGCAGGCACAGTGCCGGTGCAAGTTAGCTTTTTTTTTTTTTATCCACCCAGAGGAAAGACTTGGAGCGTAAAAAATACACTTTGGGGCACATTGACAAGCGTGTAGAGAGAGCAAAACATGAACCAGTACGTGGCCTGTGTAGACAGGTGGCTTGGTTGAAATAGGAGTGCATCTGTTGTTGCGTGAAATACATGAGTGAAAAACGCAGCTGAAAGACTTCTGTGTACATGCCATTAATCTAACTGCTCAGTGAGGATGTTTCTGACCCCACTGCTCACTACAGTCAAAAACATGCAGAGAGCGATTGATTTTTTTTTTTTTTTTTTTTTTTTTAAAGATGCATTTTTGATAAACCACTGATGTAAGTGCTAACCTCAGCGAGAAATTCTGGGTTTTTCCTGTGACTGACAAAAAGTATCAACCATCTCTCTGATGGTTTAATGTTTTTTTAATGTGGGCTAGCAGGAGTGGAGTGTTTGGTTTCATTATCAGTAACATAGTACAGCTTTGACATCGCTGTGAGAGTGTGAACGGTAAACAGTGAGTCTAATACCAATGAGGTAAACACTAGTGGCAGATTATATTCTGCATCATATCATGTGGATCCCCTCAGAGTGTGAAGGAAATTTGAATCCTGTGGGGAATTGGCAGATCCTTATGAGCTTATCCCATTGGTGTGTCTTTCTCGTGTATGATCTACCTCCTCTGCAGTGTTGGTATATTGCTTACAATTTATCCCCTCGCCATGAAAATATATCTGAGGAAGTATATCTATATATAACAAGGAAGTAAAAAAATATGTTTGAGCTTTTAAAAATATACCAACGACACCAGAGAGGCAATTTTCTCATTATGTTCTGGTTAAGTGCTGCAGTGAGCACAAAACTGCCCATGACCCCTGTAAAATGAAAAGTGCTGCCTCAATCAGTGATAATGATAATTGAAAGGTAAAATGTTGCAGACTATTTCTTGGACCCTGGGAAATATCAGCACATTTGGAATACATCTCTGACCAAGAGCATAGCATGGCCAAAGCTACCCATGGGATGAATTCACATATTTTTGATAAACTAACACCCCCTCTCCAGTAACTATATCTTTGGAGGCCTTTCAACAGGAAACATGAGCTCCATACCTTTTATAACAGAATAGTGTTTCTCTTCGTGCAGCCCTCAGTGGAGTGGGTCTGACAGTAGGAACGCCTGCAGAATAATTTAACAGGACTGTGGGGAGAGCCAGAGCAAAGACAAAGCCCTCCAATATGATCTCTGAGGACCCTGCAGCAATCCACTGTTCTCCTCCCGCCATCGCCATTACTGACACTATTGATTATGGCCCTGGAGTGATGATAGCATTCAGCTCTCCCCCTCCAGCGGAAGCCACAATCATGCCGCCATGTTGCCCAAATGATAGACTATCTCGGAAATGAAAGAGGAGGTGAGAGCTGGAGAAAGAGAGATAAGGGTGATTGAGAGCGATAGGAGAGGGAGACTGTGGGAAAGAAGGCTGGTGGTGGGGGGCTATTAATATGGCTCGGTTAGTTTTTCATAGCAGCTGAGGAATGTAATATTTCTGTCGGCCGTATTAAAACACGGGGGCATGGTGTCGCAGTTCTGTCGGTGGCAGCAGGGCCTCGATGGAAACATGAAAATGGCGTAATTGCCTATTTGCCTGTTTGAATTGCTAACAAGGGAACCTGACATTTTCAAATGGTCCTGATTATGGAGAGCTCAGGACACCCAGGCAGTCGAGGCTCTTGTGTTGCTTTTAAATGAGACAAGAGAAAACCGCATATGTGCATATATGTGCGTAAAAAATCATCTGGAATATCATGCGGAAAGTCTACATAAACAGAAGTGGGAAGTTTTCATCTCATGGCCTCGCACACTCTAAACTCACACACACCATGTCACCTGCCAGGTGGCTCCTTGATTTAATGAGCACACTGGAGCTCCAATTAGCTGCAATAGTAAATCAGATGGTGCCTTTTATCATTGCCCAACGCTGATAGGCCCAGTAGGACTGTATGCTCTGCCTCCTCCAGGGTAGACAGGATCCCAGTGTCTGCACTGAGTAGAGGATTATAGTGAGATTATAAGAAGACACCACTTCTTCAAGCCACTTCTGTTTCTGGGTTTTTTGTCTGTGTCTTCATCACCCAGTTATAGCTACCGTTGATTGGTTTTCTGAAATTAGAGTAATTCAGAATAAACGTTTTAAACCTTGTAATATACATTTTATGCACATTTTTAAGTGTTGTCCTATGATGAATATATAATCATGTAATAATATAATAATTATACATACATGTACATAATCAGACACATAATCCTGTGTCTACTGAACAAGATGTTCTCTGTTCCTGGGCTGCTCCTGCTCTGAGATGCTGCTGCTGAACATCACTAAGAGACTCCTTACAGTTTTTGACATTACTGCATCAGCCATAGGCCATTTCATCAAGCAAGGTCTCTGCAAAAGTCAGTGAGTGATCAGAACATTTGTGAGAGAGTCCTCACACATACTGCAAAGCCCTTGTGATGAAACACATCTGAGGTCACTATTGCATGACTTGGAGGGTTTTTAATTCGCAACATTAGATACAAGCAGCAGTCATGTAGCTGAGACTAAAGAGAGAGGAAGAACCTAATGAGAACAGAGAAGAAGTTAGATTGATTTTTCAAACCTACTGATCTGACAGATTGTTTTCACCATCCTCGTCTGCCTGTTTAGCAGCCCTTGCTGTCTGTCATTCGGGATGTGCATGAGACTACACCAACCTAACCTCCCCACAAATAATCTTTGTTGAGACAGTTTTCCCCCTTGGCCAGAATTTCAACCACCACTCATCTGACTCAAATACAGCAGCAGGAAAGACAAGATGATCTGAGGATGGCGTCTTTACTGTATGAGTCTTGACTGACAGTGCCGATGAGGTTTGAGTGACAGCTCAGTGTGAGGTCCAGCGGCTTTAGAGACATACTGACAGTATGTGACATGGACATGCACACAAACACACACACCCACTCAACAGCCTTTGCGTTAAATCAGTGATAGCACACTTTCCAGACATAACTGAGCTGCCAGCGCTACCGTATGTGTCTGAGTGTGACTGAATTCCTATTCTGCGTTTATCTTTATAACTCGGGCCAGTGTGTAATTGCTGTTTTGACACAGATGTTGTGGCATTGACGTCTGAATTTGTTCATCCAAACACTTTTGGTTCATATTTCCATATTTCAGCGCCCGCAGACATGATTAGGAACAGCAGTGAGTGTGGAGAAACACACTGTAGCATGACTAATGTGACCTTAACATCTTTTTGTGTACTGGTCCTCTGAAATTCAGTTACAGCAGCACATTGAACAGATTATATTGTCATGGAGTTGTATTGCATTGATAAACACATCAGGCACATTGTTTCAGTGTTTTCCATGTCTGTATCTGATTTGTGCTTTAGTGGAACGATGTGTCTATTGCTGATGTATAGTATTGACACATATCAGAGAATAGATTCATAAAAATAATATAGTTTATCCTCTTGGTTCCAGGAAGAACATTAACTTTCCATTAACCATTAACTTTCAGTGCCTTTTTTCCAGTATGCCAATATGGCATATACATGGTGTCTGTTGCTACTGGAGCAAATGAGCTGTTTGCAAGAAGAGTCAAACACACTGACGAATCGTCTTTCATTTGAGTTAGAAACAGTAATTTGATGCTCAACATCATACTATAATTCAATTTTTGCATACTAAATGCACATATATGAACAGGTGTGTGTGTGTGTGTGTGTGTGCGGGCATGTGTGCGTTTGCGTGTGTGTGTGTGTGTGTGTGTTTGTTCCACCTTCTCATCCACAGCTGCAGCGCCAGTTTTGTCCATCAAAGGAGCAGATGAAAGGGTGACCCAGAAAGCTCAATTCAGCTTTCCAATCTTAATGCTGACATATGCTGCTGTGGCTCCTGGCTGCAGCCACAGAGAAGGCCAAACAGATGGAGGACGGCCTGAAAAGGTAGGATCACCGGTTGTGTGTGTCCGCGCGTGTGTGTGTGATGGTGGGCGGGAAGCGCAGTCAGGGCTTGATCCTGAGGACTTCAGTGCGACTTAAACCTCTCTCTCTGTTTTATATGTGCATTTTCATTCACACCTGTCACACCGTGCTGGCTGAACTGCTGTGGGTTTCCAGATGTCCTGCTTTGCATGTGTATGACACTCTAATGAGGACCACCACTGTTTTCAACTGCATGTCAGTTAGAGAGTGGAGAGAAGAAATGAAGTGGTCGTTATGTTCCACAACTAGTCACAGGGCAAATTAAAAACCTGAGCAAAAGCAGAATTTGTTTAAATAATGAAATTATCTGAGAAGGAAAAGTACTGTGAATTGTCTTATTGATGACAAAATGTCTGAATCCCATTTTAATGGGCTTCAGTAGTTTGACTTAAATCTCTTGCTTTGGTGTCATCAGCAAGTCCTCAAATATGAATAAAAAAACTGTCAACACTTACTATAATTAGCACCTCTATTGGTGGGACATTTGTCAGTGTTGTTAGCTAGTTGTTGTTATAGACTGAAGTGTATATGTTGCTTTACTTTGTTGGTAAATGAGGAAAGTACAACTTGTTGGGAGCTGGCTGTTGATGCTGTGAAGTGATTTTACAGAAAGAAGTGTATAAAGGTAACAATATTTCTTATTTGGTAACACAGAGTTAATATAGTTTTGAAAGTTTCTTTCATTTTTTTCTTTCATTTCAGTTTAGTTTAAAGAGAGCATAATTAGTAGTAGTAAGAATTCAGAACTACCTATGTAGTAGAGAAGAGTAGAGTTAAGAGAGATTCACATTATGAGTAAAATGTCAATTTAAAGAAGCTAGAAATGACAGGATGAAAGACTGACATTAAATTTGATCTACAAAAATGTTGTTTATTTAAAGATTTGGTGTAACAAGAGCAGGAGAAAGAAGCAGTGTCAGCTTGTCCTCCATCACCTGCTGCTGCTTAATGTTTAGATACGATTGGTTTGGTCAAAACTCCTTTATCCTCTTCTGTTTCTCTGATGTAGACCGAGTAAAAGGATGCTTGTATAAACAAACTGGATTTTCTTTCTGCGTGGGCTCACTTTAATTAGCCATCTCCTGAAAGCCCAGCTCTGACAGCAGGAGTGAGTGAGAGCCGTAAATATGAAGGTTTGTTAAAAAAAAAAAAAACATGCTAATGAAAAGAAGCCTGGAAATCTTGGAAGCTGCCAATTAAAGGGCAGCCTCAGGTCATGTGTTGTGTCAAACTTTTCAGAGATACATACATACACACTCATTTGGGCTGTTGGGTCAACCACTGTGTTTTAGCCCGATCATCATCAGATTGTCTTTGATTGGTTGAAGGTTGGACTTCAGCGTGATAGTACTTTAGGCCGGTACTTAGAGGCAGGTGACAACTGGATTTACACACCATGTCCAGTTGTTATTTCTTCACGCATTTTAAACATATGGTTTACCTGAAACATTTCAACAAATAAGAAGATCCTCTGAAAGTTAAGTTTAAAGAGGTTGCTGAACTTTTTATGAAACTTTTGTGAAACCTGCATGAATATGAAATTTTAACGATCAAATCAGAGTCCGTCAGGCTGTAAAAAGTGATGTGATTTCTCAGATAATACACATTAATATGAATGATGGCTGGTCAGTGCCATTAAATGTCCATCTGACAGGAGAGGGTGGGAGGAAATGGAAGATGTGAGGAGATTAGATGGAGTGAAAAATGGGCCGTTATGAGCAATACTGTTATCATGTAAAGTAGCAAAATGACAAAGATGGATTTTCCAGAGTTCGCTGCTGTCTAATATATCAACCGTGTCTGGCTTTGTCCTTCACTGTAAACCCTAATAAGTACAGTCCACCCCAAAGAGTTGCCAAAAACAGTGCGAGAATGTCACTCAGTTCATTTTGTGAGCCGTGAAAAAATACCCATTCACTTAATTGGAAGACTTGAACTACTGGTTTACATGATTTATTGATGTTTTATATGTTTCTCTAGGTTTAGCTTTTTTTAATTTGAAGAAAACCGAACAAATAATATTTCAAATCAACATTATTTTCTTTTTGCTGGCTGGAGTGAGCTGGCACAGGAGTTACATTTATGTGGGATCTGGCTTTTTCTTTTGGTGGAAACCACAGTGTGTTTTTATTCTGTTTATTACCTACTTTTGGCTTCCTCAATGTCTTGGAGACACTTTTGCAAACATAATTTCCTGCGGTTAGTTTTTTTTTTTCTCTCTTTTTCTGTTTAACTCTGTGGGTTTCTTGTTGTTTTGCTTTGAGCAAGTTTTTCTCCTGAAATTATAGTTGTTTTTTTTTTTTTAATCAGGAAAAGCATTTAAGGTCATTATTTCCAATTTATAGTGATTTTTCAAATGTACTGAAACTGTTTTTTAAACGTACCCAGTAACATGTTAATGTTATCCCATCAAGTCGAGACAAAGCAGCCACTGGCTTCTCTCCAGCTGAATCTGACTTTGCTTCAGGCATATAAAGATTAAGGACATTAGATTACGACAGCTGAACACATTGAAGCAAAAAAAAAAAAAAAAAACTTCAGGACGAACAGACAAGGCTGTGATAATCACTTCTGTGGCTACCTCCATTTGCATAGCTATCCATCTCTGATAGCAGAACTGCAGCTTTGTTTTGACCAGAAGGAGTGGAAAAGCTTCTCTATCAAACACAACTGTTGCTCTCTAAACACAACCAATTAGGATGACGGATGACTTGTGCCTCGGCAAGCATCCCACGAGAGACATGAACATACAACTTGAATAACAACACAAACAAAGCAAAACAAAGAATGACATCGGAGAGCAAAGTGGAATATTTTTCATCCTGGGAATTTTGGGGCTGTGATTCCCTCCCCTTGGTCGATTGTTCTTCATCACACCTGACACTGTGTTCTATTTGAGGAGATTTGTAGCCAGGTTTTGATGCATAATGGATGGGGGCTGACTCGGAGCACTGCCTTGTGGGAAGATGGAGGAGAGCTGAGGAGGGCGTGCCGATGTTGCTGATTGCTTCTTATTGAGCTCAGGCGCCCTTGGGAGTGTCATTATGAAGCTCTCAGCCTGCAGAAGCATTGTACTGTGGCATGCCTCATGCTATGACCCATATGTGTTACATATACTAGGCCATATCAACACTTATTCTGTCCACAGGAGAGCACCTTCCCTTGATTTACAGTTTAGTAACCCACCATTATTGTCTTTAGTTCCACGCACTGCATGCGACAGTGAAAGTCTCCTTGAAGTTTCAAGTTGTAAACAATGCAAAGATGAGCTTCATGAAACTAACCCTGGTCTCACTGAAAGTGTTGTGCCTATAAGTTTAGAAAACTCATTAATGAGAAGTACTGAGAATTAATGTTGAGAAACCTGTTTCCTGAGCTTTGTTTACCCTGAGGACAGTGCGACAGAGAAACCTTTATTGTTTCTCTGTTTCTGTATTTAGAAATTAATATTCCAGCTGTCAGATGTTGCCTCAGGGCTATGGAGGATGTGCAGGGTTTGCAGTTATTTATCAACATTTTTTGTCGTACATTTTTATTGTAAATTGATAATGTGTAATGTTTACATACACCCAGGATGCATGTTTGAATTTAACCCCAGAATAAGGTTTAAACCACCAGTGACACATTGCTTTCCCTCCAGCTATTTCCTGTCTCATTTCTTTATCTTGCTCCTGTCTACTTTCATTTTCCTACATTGTGGTATCTTTGTCAGAGCTGCTGTAGCCTACACAAATACATCTGAGCCCTGGCTCTGCTGAAAAAGGGAGTTATATTCAGTGATGACAAGAATTGATTTCCAATTTCCTCTACAATGACTGCGTCATTTCCAGCAACTCGGGCAATTTGGCCTACATTACTGAAGCTGTTGGGAGCTGTAGATCAGGGTTGACAGCTGTCTTTACCTGAGGCCCTGCTGTCTGAGTGAGACGAAGAGAGGGGGAGAAATTTTCACTCATGCTATCTGTGCGAGGAGTTGCCCATGTTTTTAAGAGGACTGAGGATCTGCCACTTTTCCTCAACGTAAACACATTTTGATTTTGTGAGTTTATAGTGTTTATATTGGGGTGTATATATAATGAGATATATAGAGACAGAGAGACAGAAAAGATACAGGTTTTATTGCATATTAGGTGTTTATTTGTATGTGTGACAATGTCAGTCAGCAGTACAAGACATTGTTATAAAGGGTTTTAATACCGGTACTGATATATTGACTTAAATACCAGTGACAAGAATTTAATAGCATAAAAATCTTTGAGTTTATTTACAGTAATTAAGCATTGATTGAATAGTCAGTATACCTAACACAGTTTTAGTTCTTACACACCCTATTTTTAGGACTTTCTTATTTCAAATACAGGAGGTCATAGCTTTATAACATAAAATCTATAAGCTTAAATTAGCTACATGATATGAAAGGCGTCTTGGTCTGATGGACTTGTTGGACCTAAAGAAAGGCTCAGTTTATTTGTGTATTTGAGTGGTGTTACAGAGAGGAGGCTCTGTCCACACAAACTATCAATCAACAGCAGTGTTCAAGGAATCCTACAACAAACAAGTTTAGTTTAAGTCTGTCATTAAGGTACTGTCAGTAATTAGTGACTACTGATGTGACAAATCACCAGCGACGTTTGTGTTGAACCAAAAAAGGAAAGTGTCTTTTGGCACCAGCCACTCTGGGAAGCTGCAGATAATGCTTGTGATTATTAACACTAAACATTCACATCTTGGTTTTGAAATTTGGCATTCAGGCCTATTACCCAGTGGTATTTAATTAGACAGATTATTGAGTGGAACCTGGAATACCGGTGTCTACTGAGGGAGGAAACACCTCCAGACATGTAAAAACAGGCAGTGAAGCTGCAAACAGTGTTTGGTGACACCTTAGTGGAACAATGAATCTCCTGTAGATTTGCTAATGTTTGCACTGGTCTCATCCTCAGACCCAGAGACAAAAAATATTTGCACTTTGACAATGCAAACTCTTTCTAAATGGTATAAATTTGTACTGTGTAGATCTTTACATTTTCAGACACTTGTCAGACATTCAAAGTAGGAAATTAGAGCCAAGGTCTAAAAAACCTTTAACCTTGTACTAGAATGTGCATTAGACATTAGAAGTACAGTTGCAGCTTATCTTGTTTCAAATCCAAAACTACCCATAATCCACAGCCATAAAGGACCAGATGAAATATAGTTTGAACAGAAAGAAGACTGACGCCCCTTCACAGCTGAGGTGGACCAGAAAGAATAAATTCAAATAAACCCAAATTTTAAACACAAAGTTTTCAGTTGGTGCACTTTTTGGTCCACTTCAAGGGGATTGAGTTTGGTTTGTTTAAAAAAGATTATATCTAACGCCCTTAGACACTGGATGTGTTTAAAGTCATATCAGTAAGCTCATATCTAAAACGAAGCTCACTCACCTTTGCTTCAGAGGGCCCTTGGGTTTTGATAAAAGTTTTAGTACAGAATCTCTTATGCTGTATTGATTTGCTTCCCTTTTTTTTTTTCAAAACTATCCATTCCCCAAAGACAAGAAAATCCACAGTCAGCATCAGTTCTTCAACACTGAATTGGATTAACTAAAACCAGGGTTTTTAGCACATCGATCCGGCTTTCCACTGCTCTCCTCACCTACTTATACAGTTTAAACATAAAAAGGTTACAATAGTGAACCAGGATGTTGTGTATTTTGGGTCACACTCTGCGTCATCTGGACTCTGGTCCTTCAAAAGAAAGTGGAGGCTTTGCTGCTTTTAGAGGTTGTGATAGGTAAAGTGTTATTCAGTGAGTACTTCATGGTGAGCAGGAACAGGGTGATGAGCAGGTTTTGTGGCTGGTGGTGTGTGTGTGTTTGAGTGCATGTGCATGTATGTGCGTGGACATGTTGAGGATTGTAGTGACGGAGGCGTTGAACGATCAACCGCTCATCAACAATCAGCCTCCAGCTGGCAGCTCTCTACCGACCTCCTCCGCTTCTACAGGCAAATCTGCAAATGTCAAACTGTTACGACGAGGAGTTTTCAACACAGAAAAAAATGTCTGATATATTGTTTTCTTTTTATATTTTAAATCAGTGACACTTGGAAATAATATTTCCTGTCTGCAGTTACTCAAAAGTTAGTTTAAAGCATAAAAAAAAAAACCCATGGAAACAGCACACACAGTCCACACAGGCCAAGCTCAATGTTGGCCCATTACAGAGCCATCATCATTCAATTTACACCACATGATACATGTTAAATTGGGTCTCTATAAGGTGACAGTAGCTCCTATTAGGGGTGGTGTGAAGATGGAGCTTTATCATAGTGCTGGTGCAGGGGGATAAGTGGGAGGCCATTTGTCAGCTATAATGCATTGCTCACAGCAGTTTTAATCAAAGAGCACTTTGTCCTTTTGACAAATGGTCTGGTGGAGAGTTGTTCTGCATTGAAATGCCATGTGGTCGTGTTAGGTTGGTTGGATGGAGTCAGGCTTCAGTTACAGTAGATACACTATACACTGTGAGGGTTGTTTTTTTTTAGTCTTTATTTCATGAGGACATGAGAAAGTGTTGCACAGCATCACACATACTGCTACTTACTGGAGAAACACAAACTATAAGACTTCTAGTTAAAAATAATTCAGATATCACAATAATTATGTTAAATTCAGAGATTATGGAGACCTACAGTAATGAAACATGTTACTTCTGCTGTGTGTTATTGTGAGCAAGTGAATTAAAATGTCCAAAGCTACAGTCTCTACTGTGTTTGCTGTTTTTATCTTTTTTTTTTTAACACAACAAAGACATTGTTCTGTGTGTCTCTTTGGATCTTTGTTCTTCTAAAGGAATCGTTGCAGCTGATCTTTTTAAATTTTTTTGGAACATTTAAATACTTCACTCTGAATTATAATGGAATAAGATATTTAAAGTACTTCACTTCTAATGGATCACAAAGAGATTGTGACATAATTAATAAACTAATCCCATGATGACTGTGGCTGTTCTAGGAAAAATCATTACCACTTGTTCAAATGGCAACGGGTTTACATTTTAGGGGAGATTAGAGATGTTTTACACATTCAAGACATTTATTTCTTTAAGGAGGGAACACACAGACCTCAATATGAATACATGTGAGGTCAGAACCTCATTTCAGAGAAAAGAAACTATTAAACAGAAAGAGATGAATTTCCTTCTTCCTTCGTTTGCTTTTCACAGTTTTTTTAATCTCCTGTTTCATTAAAGACACGAGGTTCTTCATTAAATCCCCGCTCATCCGTTTAATTTTCCAAAAAGCCAAAAAAAATCTCTATTACAATTGACTAATGAGTTGGTTAATCCAAAGCATGTGGTGAATCAATGTAGAAACCAGTGTGTGGATGAATAAGAAGCACTGCTCAAAGCTTTCTGGTGGCCCAGCCTACGATTAGACTTAGAGAGCCGAGGGGAGAAAAAATCAATAGTTGAATTCATCTCCAAGATCACAGGAATGTGTTTAACAACACACTCCACTTAAGACAGCAAATGAGCGCTATTCAGACCATAAAATGAGCCATCGTTTAAACCATCTTCAAGAAGTGTGTCTCTACCAGCCATTAAACACTGCCAGACTGCCATTACGCTACGTTTCATTTCATGTCAAATGTTCATGTCGATGGCACTGATTTATAACCACAGATGTCTCAAAGGATCTCAGCTGATGGAAAAACACCAAAGGGTCACATCAATTTAAAACTCAGGCCCATTGACCTGAAGTCCCCGTATGAGAAGCTATCTTCCTCACAGACACACATCTGTCCTTATAAACCCTGATCATAGTCTGGAGCACATTTACCAAATGTGAAATGTTCTGTTCCACACAGAACATTTCAGGGGCTGTTTATTGTAACTGACGTTAAGGATAAGGATAAGATCTCATCTCCCATGTGACCTTAAACAGCGCAACAGTTGTTCTCTACCCTCTCTGACACCACTTACCTTCATGTGTGGAGCGAAAACCTGTCCTCGGCCACAGGGTGGTGATGTTTGCCTATGAATCATTTCTGTGATTACACATGATCACAGTATACTTTAAATGTCTACCTTAACAAGCGATGATGCTATGAACATATGGCTATAAACTGTTCGAGGGGCACAGGGCACAATATTATTGGTTCCCCAATGGGTCCTCACACCTGCTGCTCGCTCTACATTGTATATGTTGTTGTAATTATATAACATCATTTGCTGTACTTTTGATACTGATATAACTTCCCATTACTTCACATTTACAGTGTGATAGGTTGTGGCACTTTGATTAAACACAATATTTAACCACTCCACCAAATGCATCATGTGAGTTATAAAGCTGCATAATTCTCCTCAAAATGACAACTGTAGTTTTTTTTTTAATATTCAGCAGTAAGAGTGTGTTCTGTTTTTATTATGCAGACAAACATTAGCTGTAGGTAAAATATACACTGCTGTCCTCCTCTGTATTTTAAAACAATAATATATGTTGTAACTACACAGTTCACTCATAGCCAGATGTAGACTGTACTTTTTCAAGGCGGTTCTTTGTACAAAGGGAAACTTCTTTCACGATGTTTGACAAACTCTTTCCACCCACAGAATGTCTTAAAAGCTCTGTGTGATCCTCCAGCATCCTCACAGTCTGTAGGTGGTGAAGTCATTACCGATAATAGCAGACTGGTGCAGCTTCTTAGTGACTTTTTTTTTTTGACATTTCTACCTTTGCTGCCATCTGACACAGCATTAATGTATAAAATTAGAGCAGGTAGCACAACATGAATAACTGCTGCAAGAAGGGACTGAGTAGCATTAGTCCACTATTAGGCTACGTGGTATTTTTATCGCTCTGCTGGACGTTAAGTGGTCAGATAACAGTGATTTTCAGTGATTTAGCCTCCAGGTGTTTTTCATTTGATGTGGCTGGACTAATGTGTGGTGTTACTTGTACTTTTAAAGTAATATACGTTCTTCTTGACTCCTTTAGATATTACTTAGATGTTCTGAGATATTTAATACACAAAAAAACCCTTTTCTTAAAATGCATTTTTCTTCTGTCTCCTTCTCCCACTTCATACTTGTCATATGGACGTGCACATGCCATTTGTTGGTGCAGCCGTGGGTGAAATTAGCAGCATTTGTTTAGATGCGGTGGACCTTCCTGCTAAAACAAACTCAGCAGGATTCTCACATAAAACTGCTAAATCACAGCACTGTCTGTGTTGAGACGGCTAAATAATCATGTAGCCTTAGTGACAACGACAGCAGAAATGCATAAAAAATCTCAACATTTTGACAACTTAGGCCCCAACAACAGCAAGCTTTGGTTGTCATGAGTGGACAACATGAGATGTTTTCTGTTTTATTAAAGAAGATTTAAAGAAAGAAACCAAAGAGGCAGACAATATGAGATGTCTGTTATGCAGGGAAATTCAGTTTTATATCACAGCACTGTCTCAGTTGAGTCTTCAACCATATATTACTTCAGTATTATTAAATCCAGCTCAGCACAGCTTATAACAGACCTCTTGATGGAAGTCATATGGGAAATAGGACCATGGACCTTGTATCAGTCAAAAGAGGCTTTTTTTTCTTAGGAAATTTTTGAAAAATCTTTTGGTCCAGTAATTCACTGACTGACGGTATCTAAGTACTCCTCATTTCCCACATAGTCTCCCAGTATTGCTGTTACACTGGGTGCCAAACTGTGGTCTAACAGCCTCAACTGAGCATGGCGGTTCTGTGGCCAGCACCACCACTCGTGGGGATATGCCTTAATTGGCTCTTTATTTTTTTGTCTGATATCTCTGCTCATACGTCTTAAGTACAGTGAAGTGTTACCATTTGCTCATGCAAAAAAGGGTTTCTTAAAGCCTTTCCCACAGAAGTGCCACTGATCTTTTCCAGGGTTCAGTTCAAAGGGAATGTCAGTGTTGGCCAGATGAGTGAAAGAGACCACCAAGCCTGAAATAAGACGTGTCTAGTAGATACACCACTGTCATAACCTAAGGCGTCGTATTAAAATGTCAGGAAAAGACAGAATGTACTGTTATAGTCATTTATAAAGTTTCTGAAATTAGAGGAAGAGAAGTCTTAAATCAGTGAAATTGATTCTGTGAGGCATCACAACTCTACATCAACACTTCTGACTTCAGAATCATAATATAAGTGGTTCTGCTTTTGATTATTTGTATTGTAACTTTAATGAAATATTTTAAGTACCTTCACTACATTTGGCACATTTGGCACATGGTATTATCATTAAATATTATATATAACACTCTCACTTGGACTTAGGGATGATTGGAACTGGCACTGATTAGAATTCAGTGGTTAAAGGTCAAGCTTCCTTTGACCTCACAAGACATGTTTGGCTTCATGGAAACATCCTCTCTTTTTTTTCAAAATCTCTTGGCCTCAAAAATGAACTGAACATATTTTGTTAGTCAAAGGTCAAGGTCTCTGTGACCACATAAAACACAAGAATTCTAAACACTAATTAACTGCTGGTGGGTGGAAACATCCTGCACGATGGTAATTCTGACCAGAAATAATAAACTCTACACTTTATATCATTCGAAGTACATTTCTGAAAAAACATAACAGGTTGTTGTGCCCAGACATTAGGAAAAACAAATGTCTAAAAAACTATTCTCACTGATTAAGGTAGGAATATTAAATTAAGAGTCCTTAAATAATACATTATATTTGACACTGATAAGAGACGCAACACTTTCTCTGTGGATGTGATCACCAGTCAGACATTACTTTAACATGTTGATTCCTTACTTATTCTCATTCCACTGTCACAATCATTTTCTCTGATGGTACATTTTTTTCTCTGAGCTCATCACCTGTGGCAGCTGTATTTTCAGTCATCTAATAATTAATTTCTAATTTCCTTTGTGGCCGCAAAACATTTCACACCAGCCTTCATGAGCTACCGTAGCTTAAATTGGATAAATCAAACAATTGTAGCACTTGGTAAATTGTGAAAACTCTATATGGACCTGAAAATTAGCAACATATTGCAGTTACGTTCTGCTCCCTATCCCACATTTTTAATTCTTTTATTTGAGATGTCTTCATTTAGCTTTTGGCAAAGACAAGTTGTGTTTCTGAAATCAAAATTAACAATTTAGTACTTAGTAGTTTGCATTTTTTTCTAAAATGTTACAGACAGATTGACAGCAGGGCAGACGTGACACGAATGGAAGACGGGATGTTTGAAGGCTTTTCCAGTAACGAGAGTTTCAACATGATAATTAGAATCTACTGTTGGGCCTCCACTCATTAATATAGATTTTTTTCCTTTAAGGGATAACATTAACATTGCTTTTTCTCTCTCCTGGCCTCTTTAATCTCCTCCTTTCTGTCTCTGCCATGCTGCATCAGGAAAGTGTTGCGTAGGAAGATGTAGCAGCTGAGCGAGACATATAGCACAGGGAAAGGATGTTGACACAGTCGGTTATCAAAGGAAGTCATGTTGATTAGGCAGGAAACATACCTCACCTTGTGATGCATTACATTATTTATCTGTACAGTTAAAGCCTCTCTCTCTCTTTCTCTCTCTCTCTCCGTGACACTGTATCTCTTCATTTTGTGTCTTAACTGAATAGTTAATAGGCAGTATAGGATAAATATTGTGGAATTAATAAAGGGAGATTTGTTGAGATTTGACATTGATAACTGAAGACAGGGTACAACAATCTATACCATAATGTATGTATGTGTGTGTGTGTGTGTATGTATGTGTATGACAGACTTTAGCTAATTTGTGTAGAAGAGAACTACCAGTGTTGCCCTATGAATGCGTCTCTCTCTGCCTCTCGTACTTGCCTGTACTGTACATTTGGTGAGGCTGTCTCACTGAACTGCTGTGGCTCAGACACGTCGGTGTTCACATCACCAGCATGTCTAATGTAACGCTGCCCTGCCAGCACTGTCTTTTTAAATTGAGCGTGTCTTTGATAATGAGCATTATCAGATGTTATAGTTCTTTTTAATAACTATAATCATCCCTAGCTGATGAGTAATTTGTTCGGAAGCGCATGATTTTTTTTGTTAACCCTTGTTCAGAACAAGAGAGGAGGTCTTTACCCTAAACAGTAGACTTTTCTGATTTTGACTGACTTAAAACCTATACAGTGTGTTTATTCACCCAAATAAAATGTCCAGACAGTGTACATTAATCTTTTGATTAAAGGTGTGATGGCAAAAATTCTTAGCAGAATGTAAATATGACATGATGATACCATGAATATGCTAACTAGTGTTTTCTGGCAGATTCTCCCCATGTGACCATATGTGTAGTTATATCTTAGAATTTGGTGCAGTGTTAATAGACAGTGCTACAGACACTTTTTAGTCAATATTCAATACTCCAAGTGCTGTTCAGTATAATGTGGCACATGGGAATGTCAATTAACATGTCTTCATCTTAAACACGTTTAAAGCTAATTTCTGCCAGTGTTCTTGCTCATCGTCCTACAGCTGATGCTTCATATTCTCTCCTCTTCATTTTCGGAGTTGTGATTTGTGGAGACAGGGAGAAGACGTGGGCTGAAGTTCTCAGATATCACAGAGTTATAGTGATGACTGATGAGAGTAGCGCGCTGTTCCCGGCAGCCCCGTTCCTGTTCATGTCAGTACCAGACAGGAGACGGAGATGATGGATGCTGGGCTTCGGACCAGCTCGTTGCCTGAAGCCAGACAGAAATCACCTGGTTTTACAAAATCAGCTTTGGAGTATAGATATTTTTGTCCCACTTAGCTCGCCTGATGGAGGGTGAAGTTACAGGATGATGTGTGTGGTATTAGATTGTTACTGGACTGTGCAAAGTTGTATATAAATCAGGTGAAACCTGGTTCTGTGGCTTATCTGTAATACACAACAAGTCATGTAAAACCTTCACTTCATAGCTTTTCGTTCTTTTTTTTGATTAGCCTGTTACCGGTTTGAAGTAACATCCACCATTATGTTACACAATAAGCAACAATACAACAAGTCATGGGCATAATAGTATAATATATCATAATAATAATTACGTCTCTCATGTCTTGGGTGTCTATGGATACATTTAGGTGAACTTCCATTCTCATCAATTATATTAAGTTACTTAGTAATTTTACATTTTGCTTTTAATCAGATGTGATGATGCTCACAAGCTTCCAGAAGTTGGACAGTTGAAGGGGAAAGGGCTTTTGGGGGATCCTACAGCTAATATAATTGTCAGTCAGAGGTTTATCTGAGGTGTTGTATAATATCAATATGAAATAAATAAGGGTTTTTTTAAAAATTGAATTAGATAAAGTTACTTTAGTGCAGTCCTAGAATAAAAATATTGAGCTGGAGATTAGCATAACAGATCCCCTTTACCACGTTGGTATTAGTTTTTTAATTGTACAACGCTACAGCTGTTAGCATTAAATCCTATTTACCATATTTAGCATAAAAAACATTAAATATCTTCTACTAGATTAATGGTGTTATATTACTCTATAACAAGCCATTTTTGTATTGCAAGTGTTTGTAATCCACACATAGATTGTGGTTTCAAATCCAGTGCTCTTGATCTTATAACTTCACGTTTCAGACATTTCTGTCACTCTACAGGAAGACAACTAGTATGTAATGTGGATGTGTGTGAGGCTGAGAGAGAGAGAGAATAAAGGGAGAGTGGTGGGAAGCTGATGATCAAACTGTCAGTCACTGTTCAGCTCAGTGCCTGTCATCATCTTCAGCCTAATCACTTCCCCCTGGTGCCTGATTGCTTTTTATTACATACATCGCACAAATACTTCAGGACACACACACACACCCACACACAACTTTCTATAATTGTGAGGACATACATTGATTGACAGAATATTCCCCAGTCTCTTACTCTAATCTTCAGTATCAGTACTAAAATCCTTACTTCAACCCTTAATCTAAACCTCTAATCCTTTCCCTAACCCTCAAATCTGAAATTCTGTATCTTTGCAATTATGGTTTTAAACAAGAATTTGTCCACACAACCAAAGACAGACATACAGATGTGGGTGCGTGCGCACACACACACACACACACACACTCACACACACAAACAGCATATCAAAGAAAGATGTCTGCTGCTGATGACAGCTGTGTACGACTTGGGATCACTCCACCACGTTGACTTTCTGCCAGAGGAATCGCAGAGAAACCCTTTGATTTTTCATGCAGCGTTGGGAGGAAGGGAGCGTGGAGTAGGACGGTTGTGAAATTCATTAATCCCAGTGATTTGCCAGTCAAAGCTTCTTCTTTTTTTTTTTTTTTTTTTCTCAACCAGACCGAACATAAACAAACACAATCATGTGCAAATGAGTCCAAATGAGATGTGACAGTTCTATTGGGCTTAATTTATTACCAGTGATTATGCAGGCCCGCTTTCCACTGGCAGCCAGCAGAGACGGCTGAGCGTAAATAAAAGAAATCAGCAGCTTTATGAAAAGTGGATATTATTAATAGTGATGGCTAAAGCTGCTGGCATGATGAGTTTCATTTAAGCACTGATGTGAAAGCTCGGCTTTTATGAAAAGAATTGTATTTTTTGCTTCTTGAGCACTCAATCCAAACCAGAAATGAGCTTTTCATGCCTCGCCTCAGGCTCTATTGTCACAGTAGGGGTTAAACGGACACCATGAATTTTTAATGCAACATTTTGTGCTTTTATCAAATAGCACAAAGTGTGAAATAATGATGGCTAGTTGAAACAATCATGTAAGATTGTTTGTGCTTGACATTAATGACCTGAAGCTGATTATCTGCAAGCTAAAAAGCTTTATGACCACAGCTTGTTGACCTAAAGTAAACAGTCTGAAACGTGATTTGTCAAGTATTTGTGAAAACTGAAGGGAAGTGAAGATAGTAGTGTTAAAAGCTAAATATATAAACTAAAAGCTCATTTGTTCGTCATAATTCTACACATTTGTCCCGATGTTTATCTTTAGTAAATTAACACCTCTATAATCCAGTGTTGTGCTCTTTGGTTTACTGTAAGTTTAAGTCAAGACGTATAAAGAGGAAAAAAAAAGCAAAGAGATCTAAGACGATGATTTCATGCTGTGATTATTCTGGGCTGACATCTTGCTGTTAATCATCTCAGGGGACCTGTAGGAGCTGATGTCATTCAGCACAACCAGATGCCTCTCACCTTGTCACCTAACAAACCAAATTCAAGCAAACCGATGTCCTGCTGATCAATTATCTAGTCAGTCATGCAGCTGTGACACTGACAGCCACTGGGACTCATTCCATCAACATGTTGGCTGAAGCTGTACACGCTGCTCTGCTGGGAATCAGGTTGATTTCTCAAAGGAGTCTCTCTCTACTGCACAGGGGTCAAAGGTTACACAGCCTGTGGGGCTTGCAGTGATAGGTAGGGGAACATTTTCACTTTATCTACAGCGCAGTGCATAGATCAGTATTCACGCTACATTTGATTAGCGCATACTATTAACTACTGGGTGGTATCATGAGCCACAGAACAAAAAGTGTCTATTCACATAATCATTATTCCACAGTCATATAATCATCTAAAAGAATTGTATTTTATCTGTGCCATCAGTTTGACAAGGTGTTTAATTTGTTAGATTAGCATAATTTGCATGTTTGAGATGAAAACAAAAACAATAGACAGAAAACCGACTGAAGAGCCTTAATTAGGCTTGTGAAAATGCTCTGTAATTGCTGTAGCTTTTGGTGTTACTGTAAAAAGAGTGCGCTGCTGTGTTTGTTTGTGTACGCATCTGTTCCGACTGCACATTTTCAGATAGATTTTGGGATAATTGTAGAGGTTTAACAAGCTTGGATTAGGAACAGATCTGATCGTTAGCCCAGCCACCTGCATCTAAAACCCAAACCCTTTATGTATATGTGTTTGAAGGAGGTGGATCATGGATGCGAAGTTAATCATTTTAATTCAAATGTCAATTTAGATTTCTTCCACACAGATAAATACATGAGTCTTCATACATAGTATACACAATCACGCTGTACAGACAGGGTATGATTTCAAGAAGCACACCGCTAATTTAAACGAGACCAGTTTAAATTAGTGGTGACACAAGACATACTATCCAATATAGACCTGGAGAATATCTGCCAAGTGTATGGGAATTTCACATTCAATGTGATGAGCATTTCACATTACTGTACTCCACTAAAGAGTTAGGATTCACATGTAGTACAGTGCTGTGTGAAAGTTATAAGCACCCCCATGTGTATTGTTTTAGCAGTGCTGTAAAGACCCCTTGGTCACTGAAGCACTGCTGGTGCAATAATTCCGGGGGTGGCCAGAGTCTGAATTGAGAATCATTACATTTTATGTGTTCTTTAATACTTTGTACACCTTTCCTATATTTTCTTATTATATCTGCATAAAGAAAGTGGGAGATAAATATGTATGGTCTTTAAAGCACTGCTAAAACCAAACATGTGGGGTGCCTGTAACTTTTACACAGTACCGTACATCAGAGTGACCATCATGGAGAGGATGATGAATTATATCTCATTTATCACATGACATAAAAATATACTTATGAAAATTATTGTTTCACTCACACAAAGGTTCAGATGAATTCTTTTATGGGTAAAAATGTTCTTCTGGATGTTTCTGAGACAGCTGCAGAGCTGTGTTGTCATTAGTGACGACAGTCCCCTAGAGCAAACCAGACAAACTTCACGTTTCAAGTTACACTGTATCTACAGAAGCAGCTGAGTGAGAGCAAAGGAGTATTCGTCTAACTGTGAGCTAATAATGACCTTTTTTTGGAGTCAGTCACTGTTGTTAAGTGATGAGCCTGTAGCCAACGTCTTAAAACCTATTACATGTTCTGATTGTGTCAAACTAGCGCACTAATTGAATGCTATCCCTCAGCTACTTTTCATCAGTGAAGAGCCCATGCTGATGAACTGATTTGGATATAATTTGCTCAGCGAGAGCTTCAATCACAAGAGACAAACATTTTCCCTCTCATTAAAGAGCACATTAAAGATTATCTTCTCTAGTTGCCACAGTGACTCTATCTAATATGATTTGCTGGAAGTGTGCAGAGAACAATTTCCCTGTGTGATCCAGCGAGACTTGTATTTTCTCTACTCTCTTCTCTCGCCTCCTCTCTCTTCTGTGAGTCTAAAGAGACCTCTTTGATCTTGTCTCATTGCTCTCAATACTCCAGTCTGAATTTAAATCACAAGGCTGACTATTTTAGAAATAAAGCAGCCATCGTGCTGAACAAGGAAAAAAGAGGAGCTCACTTATTTTTCTCGGTATCCTGTTGGAATAAAATTTGCTCAACAGTAGAAGAACCAGCACTTATTAGTGAGCAATGTTTGAATCTGTCACATGATCTTTTGAAATATGTGATAATAAATGTTGATAGTTACCTCTGATGAATGTGTGTGTGAAGTGTGTGTATGTGTGTATGTGTTTTTTCTACATTGTGGGGACATTATGGAGACCTGTCTCCCTTAGCAGGTCCCCGTAATGTAAACACATGATTTAAGGTTTGGATCAGGTTTAGTTAAGGTTAGACAAGTGGTACCAACAACTGAGATCTCTAGTGTTTCTAGGAAATGAATGAAGTCAATGAAATGTCCCCTGAAGACATAAAAACGAGACTGTGTGTGTTTAAATAATTTCAAAGCTGGAAACAAATACTTTATCACAACTGTTGCCAGTTAAGACGAGAAGAATTTTTCAGTGTTTTTTTTTTAAATTAGAATATGGTTAATACAGTAGTACAACAGTAGTATAAGAGATAATCTCTACATGCTTCTGTCAGAATATGTTTAATGTCTGAATTTCTATACTTTATGCTCATTAATTAATCACAGAACACTGAATACATAGTGCATGTAGGCAGGCAGCTGTGTCTGAAGTGTTACCACTGCAGTTTATAATAAATGTATATATGTTTTTCTCGTGCTGGGCCAGGGTCAGACTTAAACTGTGATCCCACTGGCAACGTTAGCACTATTCTCTAACCAACGGCGCTACACTGAGCTTATTACTGCCAGGAGAAAAGCTTACTCTGAGAATTCTGTGTGAATGTTTTCACAAGCCCTCAGCATTTGCAGAATTCTCTCTCTAGATTTTTAAGGACATAATCGTAACTGTATGGAGATTAAAACTTTGTGAAAAGGTGGTGAAATATTAAAGACAGAACATCAGACTGCAACGGCAATAATACACCCCTTGCTTGTAGCAGCAACAACTCATAGAAACAGGAAGATAAAAACCTCACTTGGCACAGGCATGAGAGCATCTCTAACGTCCTCATATAAGAGTTATTCTGGCTTATGTGTGATACTTTTTATTGAGCAGTTCATTGCTGGAGTCATGCTGAGTCTGTGGTTTTTATATCCACCCTCTCTGCTGCTCTAGGTGGTCATAAACAGAGGGAAGTTTCTGCCATCTATATACTTTGAGTTGGCACAACCGCAGCCAAGATTACACTTTGTTTTCAACCCTTGTTAACATCATTAGTGAGTGACTGACTTTCTTTATTGTCCTGCTACAATACTGCTACAATACTGTGACTTAAGATGAAATTTCCTGGGTTTATCTGTATTAATTTAATATAATATAATAGAAAAAAATAAATTTTTATTTGTCCCTCAAGGGGAAACTTTTTTGTTTGACAGCATTAAAAATCATGAAAAATACATTAACAGAAAATTTAAAAAAAAATAACAGAAAATAAATAAATAGTTTATATGAAAAACTGCACAGAAAAGAAAAAGTGCAATTATCCAGAGATGAGGAGGGATTGTGGGTATGATGTTTTCAGCTGGGACATGACAGAGTTCACAGGTCGCTGTAGCATTGACTGACCGAGTTATCGCGATGACTTGCGAAAACTCCCTCAGGGTATAGTACGGCCAAACACTAACAGCAAAAAGTTCAATGTATCAATCTCAGTAACACTGATGTGCTTCGGGTCACTCCATCTCTCCTTAATAAACATCGCGATCTCCACGTCCTTCCTCTTGCTGGTTTCATTGGCCCCCTTGTCCACTGACAGGTCTCAGTGAAACACATGATGCTGGTCTCCCAGTAGCTACTCCCTCTATAGGCTGGTCAGCGCCGTGAATAATAACTATATTATATGAATATAAATGTCCCTTTTTGTGGATGATGTCACTAATCACTGAAATACTAGTTCACTAAGTGATCTTATTCGTCTCTGTAACGACTGCCTCACTGTGTTGTGTCAGTTTCAGAGTGTGATCAGCTCTGCATAACACTGTCAGCATTTCAAAGCTTACCCTGCTTTCTGCCTGGATGGAAAGACTCATTTCTGTTTTTCATGGTTGCCCTTTTCAAAACAATCTCTTGAAAAAGGTCAACAGGATCTGAATAATCTCAATAACAGGATCACAAGCTCTTTTCTGCTTTCTACTGGTAACTCTTAAGGTAGAAAAATGGTCTATTGACTGATACCACTGACAGACTGCTGGCACCTCAATTGCTTTTATTTTGCTGACTGACATTGAATTTACTGGCAGAGGGATCCTCACTGTAAACAAGGAGGGGATGTGTCAAAGGTTGGAAGAATGGGGATTTAAGCTTGACAAGGGATCAAGCCTGAAAGCCACACAAAGCCATACTCATAAAAGGGCATGACTCCCCATAGCAGGTGTCGAACAAGGAAGATGTATGTGATGGCTCTTTGCTGATAGACAGACACAAGCCTGCCAGGAGATAATATGAAAGGATAAGACTCAACATACATACAACATTCTAACCATCTAGATCTTCTCACATGGGGGCAGTGTTGCACCACCCGTCACACTCCCGTCACGTCCCTCCTCCTCCTCTTCCTCCTCCACTTGTTGATGTACTCGTCATCTACCTGTGCTGCAGAGGCATGCAGCAAGCATCCCCACAGCAGAGACAACCAAAACCCACAGCTGTCAACACTCTGAATATCAAGGGGAAAGTGGCACTGGGCCTTGTTCCTTGTACAAGGACTGCTGTTCCATTCACACTGGAGTGTTGATGGTTCTTCAAACTGTTGTTAGAGCAACACGGCCTTTTATAAAACTGGAGGAGGCACTGCATGTGGTATTCGATTTCCCTTTAAAATTGGAACTAGTCTTTTAAATGTCTAAAGTAATTAAATGATAAACTGTGGAGCTCTCCTCACTGGAAACTATTTATACGATACAAGTTGCTTTTTGAGAAATTTCAGTTTGCTTTAGTCTCCATTGCAGTTTTAGGATTCACCCATTCTCACCAAGTCTTTTCATGTCCATTGTCACATTTACTGGTAATATGTTTGTTTGCTATAGATGAAGGTGTGGAGAGGAGTATGTTGAATATTAATGGCTATGTTGATATTTATTAATTAGAAAAAGCTAATAGCTTATATTTTGTTCTTGTATTTTTATGTTTAAATGTGCCTTTAAAAAACAAATCATTAAAAAGTACAGGTTACAGTTTTTAAATTACAGTTACACTCAAGACTACAATGTGATGTACTAATAACTGCATATTCAAGGTAAGTTTATTATTCTAGTATTTGGTAAATCTATCTATAAACAGCCTCCTTTGGACAGAAAACCCTTGGAGAAATGAGCCTCTCTGTACTTCCTTTGACCTCTTTGCCCTTGTATCATCTCCCCTGTCCTCTTGCCTCACCTTCATCCCTCATTTTGAAGTGAGTTATGGCCTCGATCACATCAAGGCCAGGTTGTCTGATATTCCCCCCATTTGGAGCAGAAACACTCCATGCCGTCTCCCCTTACACGAGTCTGTTCCACAGGTGGGAGAAAGTGAGTGCAGTCTGGTTCAGTGTGTATCACAGCAGGCTACTTTTCTCCCTGGTTCACAATATCTATTGATTTGTGAGCTGGTGCTGTGCCGCTCCCTAGGCAGTCTGAGGCATCTCTCCACTTTCTTTCTTTCTGTGCTTACTCTCCCCCAGCCTGGCAGCAGTCATCTGAGGACAACTGCAGCGTGAGAAGACTGCAACACATTTGCGGTGGGAGGGGACTGTCATTTGTTTCATTAAACATGACCCTGGCGCACAGTGGAAGATGCAGTTCATATGGACAGCACATAGATTTATTTTGTTGGTGCTGGGGGGAAAGAGATGTAAACAAATTGATTTTGAAAAAGCTTTAATGGCTGTGCATCTGGATCCTAAGGAGAAATGGGATGTTTGCTAAATGAGCTCAGCAGGAAATATGTCTTATTAAATATTCCTTGTACATCTTATCTAGCTAGTGATGAATTAACTTTACGTCACGTCATCATAATTTACATTTAACACTTTGAAATATGTCTCCAACAGAGTTTCGCCTTCCAGGATTTTCTTTGATTCATGGTTTCTGTGTGTGATACTCAAAAGAGACAGCATGGGGTTGTACAGTATATAAATGAGTCTGAGCCAAGCCCTAGAGTTAACTTATGTCTGTTTGGACTGGAATACAATGACCTCTAACCTCTTTCTGAAGAAGAAAAGAGAGTTGGAACTGGCTACTTGCAGTTGCCTCATATGTAACTAACTGCACCTAAATCACATTGAAAAACTTTTGCCGAGCTGTGTACTTTTTCCCAAATGTGTGTTCCCTTCTATTGTTCATTGTTCCTCTCAGTCTTTCTGTCTGTCTGTGCAGCTCAGACCGTTGGATCTTTAGATTGGATGCAGGGATTTAAAGGAAGACAAGATTAGGGAGCCAGGGCTAAAATGAGGTTTTGGTTTAAAGGTGATATATCTGACAGATCTGTATCTGATGGAAAAGAAGTGAGAAACTGATAAGCCTTGTCCTCCTTTTCCTCCTCTTGCATCTCCCATGTTTTTCTGCCACCAGTTCTTAATTCTTCTCCTCGGGAACCCCAACATTCCTGTGGTGAAAAGTCACTGCTGGATCTCATTTCCTACCATTCTCTGCTCAGAGCACATAGAGACAAACACACATGGATATTGTTAACCATTCAAAAGGCCGTGTAATCCAACCAGTTTCCCCCAGGACACCCCCACACCCCACCCGCCCCGACCTTAAAGCCTGGTTTATTTCAGTCAAGGTATATTCTATCTGCTGCAATGATTTCTGTAAACAAGAATTATTATGTGTGTATTTAGAACCAACTAAGTGATCTTAACCTTTCTTCCCCTGAAACCAAAGGATATTATTTGTCCAGTTTTTCTCAGACTTTCAGAAAGAAAGTCTGACAGGTTTCCTCATGGGATGTACTGGACAATAATCATGGACGGATCGATGTTTTCCAGGGACTAAGATTCACATTCCATTAGAGCTCAGACTGAATGAGACCATAAGCTCTGCATCTAGATACCCTATAGTCTGTAACATAGTTAGTTTGGCATTATTGGAAATCTTGATTATCAAGGCAACGTCATACTCTCAAATCCATGGGACATTTTCTCACAATAGTGTGATTTTTTTCCTGTTTGCTCTGTCACTTCTGCACATGTGTCTCTGTGTGAAGTGAATACTTGTTTTGTTCTTTTAAATTATTTACGTTTTAGACTTTTTAGATTTTAGACTTTTTGAGTGAGTGACAGCCTTAAAGTGCTGTACTTTGCATCATAAGATAATATTGCCAGTGCTCCTACTGTTTTGAAAACTGCAACAATGTTTAAGAAAATGTAAAACAGCAATGTCAGCTATGGCTTTTAATTTTGGAAAAAAAAAAAAAAAAAAAAATCCTAATCTTCAAGTAGAGCTCATACAAAGAGCATTAAGATGCATTTTCTCCCATCCGCTTTGTCCTGTGTATAGTGTTTTATGGATTTAAAGAAACATTCTTTCATTCAAAAGATGTCACAGCTTGTCAAAGATATGTATGTAGACATACTCCACACACACACACAAAAAAAAAACACCCTCTACATTTATGGCCTCTGTCTCACGATCATGACCATTATTACCCTGTTCAGTGTTTGATCACCCGCCTGGGTCACTTACTGCTCACTTAATCCTCTCTAATTAAAGTATTAGAGGGTGGAATGAAAACTAACAGGCCTCTCACTCCTTCGGACAAGAAAAGTCTGTCTGTTCCATAAAACTCACCTCATATAAAACACAAAAAGTCCTTAGCGTCTCTGCAGCGCTGTAACACAGAGCCCATCATTATCCCTCTCCTTTCTCCTTGTAATGTTAAACAGCTGTTGTTTTGAAATCTCATATTTGATGTTGGGTTCTGCAATTAATAACATTGTTGTATTATACTCAGTTGTGCGTTAGTCCAAACAGTTAGTTGGCAGAGCATGAAGAGTGCGTACAGGTGTGAAACGTCGACTGCAGGTGTGTCTGCATGTGAATGGATGGTGTGTGGTGCAGGAGAGACGAGGCAGCTGATTGTACAGAGCTCGTACCGCTCCTTTCTTTTTCATCACAATATGTTTACGCTGCATAAAACCACTATCTTAAATAGTCATTTATTCTCATATTGGCTCTCTTAGATGATTTTTTTTTTAATGAGTGAACTGAAATGTGCTAATGGAGTGTGATAATTGTTCTTATTTCCACTGTAGTTTAAGTTGCCCTTGAAGTGAGGCTGTTTTCAGATTAATGTCACTTGACCCAAGAACATTCTTGAAAAGAGTTGATTTACTTTGGAATGAAGTGGAATTATCTCGCCCCCTGGCACTGCCCTACTTGTTTTATGAAAAATCAGACTTTAATATCCAACACTAGAGAAAATAATTTGGTTAGTAAGATGGACATTTTTTGTAGTGTGAACACACAGATGTGAATGTTTGTCTACATTTCTCTATCTTCCACTCAGGATGTTTCATTTCTTGAGTTTGTGCCTCCTATCACTCTTTGCACAGTGTTTTGACCAGACAGCCAATTTTCCCCAGGATATAGTGGCTTCAGGAGACCAAAGGAAATGTTTCCACAACCTAATCCCTCACACCTCCAGGGACCCTGAGTTTACATGTGGAAGCAGTGCGATCTAATAAACTCCCTGCAGGTTCTTGTTGCATCTCTTAACAAGTACAAAACACACTCATGGCACCACTCAGCTACACCTGCAAACCCCCCCTGAGTATTTCAAAGTGTCCCTGGTCTCTCCCCTGGTGATGTGAAGAGAGGAGATAAAGACAGTTTCCAGAGAAATTATTGAACAGTTTGTAACTGAATCATTGCTGTAAATCATTCTTCATGAAGATGTATAATAAGGTTACAAGAGGAGTTCCATTTACCAGCTGAATCATTGTTCTGCGTATGTGGATTTACCATGTGAGGAGATCATCTGTGTTTTAGTCTTTGCCTCCTTTGTCAGTGAACTGACCCCTCATGAATAAGCTCTTGTAAGTGTTGTTTGAGATAGCTATCGATGTTACAAAGCACACTTTCTCCTTCCCAACAGTTCCCATGGTCCTTTGACTGCATGACATTGGTACCTCATTGCCTCAATGTAACTAAAGGACACAAGATCCCAAGATAACGTCAGAGATTTGTTGTCACTGTGAAAATCCTTTAGACTTGTGAAACTTGTGAACACCTACAGTGCTGGATTTTTTCTGAAACATCAGTTTTGTCAGTTTTGAGACTGTGTAATACTTTGAACTTTTTCTTAGAATTATGTTTTTTTGTCCAAGTAAATCATAGCAGCATAAGTTGACTATCTTTGTTTACCATTTTTTCATTTGCATGGTACAATCACCACTTAAGACAAATTTAGTGCTGGCAGTGCTGAGGACTGAGGAATATCCTACTTCTAAGGGTGACCAAAGTTTTAACTATAAACAACTGAATCATTTGTGCTGATGCCACTAGACACAAGTCATATATAAATAGTTAGAACTGTGGCATTTAAGTTAATGACTTTGTTTGGGAGGAATGGAACAATATAAAGTCAATATAATAATATAAGAACAATGTCAGGCTTTGTTTCTCTAGAGCACATAAGTGATGTATGAGTCCTAAAGAAGATATATATTTGTTAAGTAGATATAGGTATGTCCTCTTACAGACTCCAACAAGAATGATGTTATTTTCTAGGTGATCTTTATGAGCGCCATAAAGCTCTTTATTTGCCCTCATTTGTTTGCAGAAAAAAAGTCATATGGAGTTGTTACAATAAACAGTATATGCCGTAGAGTTTATGAGTCTATGAAATGGACTGACCATGTGGACTTATTGACTTTACCTGTTAATGCTTCTTCAGTCAGTCAGAGTTGAAGTCGAGGATAAAGCTTAAAGAGGGATTTTAATCGAAGCCTTGAGCCAGCGAAGCCTGTAAACACTGGTTCACTCAGGTTGAGAAAAGTAGTTTTAATACAGCAAGAGAGAGACAAATTGCATTTCTTAACAAATATAGAAGGTAGCCAGTGTAACACAATTGGCTCTCCATTTGAACAGTGGGTAGTAAATCATCAGGAAAATTTTCCATGGCAACCATGCTGGGAAATGGTTGAGCTTCAACTTAATGACATGCCTGGTGAGAGACAGTGAGAGAGGGTGAGGAACGATAATAGGAAAGTCTTATGAATAATCATTAGATTAATGTCATCCACATCAGCTGCATGTCAATATGTGTGAAATTAAACTTGACATTTCTTTAAGCAGCCATTAACAGTCAATCCAATTAGCCAATTGGACAGGGAAATGTCTCATTCTTTAATTTGTTCGATTCAGAATCAATCTAATTCTAAGTTGAAGGATGAAGAATGTGTGAATCAGGCATTACATGCTGTTGTGTTACTACCATTGCGGGAGGCTAGAATGTACATATGTGAGCTTGGCTGTTACAGGTGTGTTACAGGTGTGAGGTGTTTCTATTCATATACAGACAGCGTCTCCTGATGTAGACTGTAGACAAATCAGAGTCTGCATCCTGATGCACTGATCTACTTGTCACAAACATGTTGCTGTCATAGAAATGGTCTCATGCTTTTTATTACTTCTACTCTCTGGCCATTTCTCTCCCTCATACCTACGCTCAGGTTTTCCATTTCTTTTCTTGCCTCACCTCCACTTCTCTAACACGCAGCAGAACACCCAGCGCTCAACAAGCCAGTTTGACGAACGTCATGTCTAATTAGTGTCACTGCTCAAATAAATGTCTTAAATTAAACCTCTTTAGTTCATTACACAGTGATTTGTGAATTTATTACATCTTTGTGTCACAGAATGTTTCAGTGTGTATGAGGCGATGTGCTGTACATTCTTAAGCACAGAGAATTAATACCGTATTTGCACACTGGAGTGACATTTATGCAGTTATACATGATGGTTAAACTGTTAGTCTAATCCAGGGATAATGCCTAGTCAATGTGTTCTATCAATAAGACAAAGCTGTGATAATTGAATGCATATCAATTTGATGGTGACAGTTCAATTTTTGTAGATGTCATTATTGTTGGAGATGTTTTCTTTACACGCTTTCTGTGTATGAATGCACATCCTGCAGATTCAAATGGCATTTCAGGAGTCATATAATGTAAAATTATTTGTAAATGGAACCACAAATCTACAAAACCCTGCCTGACATGGTTGTCTCTAAAGGCAACAGTGAGATTCATACACTGAGTCGATTCTGTCTAAATGGATATGAATTTTAGTCTGATCAGTCTGATCTGTTTAACATTTAATGAGACTGCTCGGGGTTGTTATGTCTGGCTTTTTGTGTTTTTACAAAAAAAGCCAGAAAAAGCTAAAGTTAAAGTATCATGATACGCAGCATTTATTTGCACTCTCTTAATTCATTCCAGCTCCTCCAATATGAAAAAATTCTGCTTTTCTTCATCTCATTTGATAGTAAATATCGTATTTTTTGGTTTTGGGCTGTTGGTCAATGGTTAATTTGAAGATTTATACTGGTCTTTGGGAATTGTGAGGGGAATGTGACATATAGTACTTTTGTGTATCAAACATCCATCCATCCATTGATTTTCTACCCCTTTATCCTGCACTCAGGGTTGGGGAGGGTGGGGGGCTGGAGCCTGTCCCAGCTGATTATGGGGGAAGGCAGGGTACATCCTGGACGGTCGCCAGCTTGTCGCCACATATACAAACAACCATTCACACTCACATCCACACCTATGGGCCATTTAGCATGCTCAATTCACCTATCCCCAATGGTGCATGTTTTAGCTGTGGGAGGAAACCAGAGCTCCCACAGGAAACCCACAGACACGGGGAGAACATGCAAACTCCACACAGAAAATCCCTGTGCACGACCCAGGAGTCAAACCTAGGACCTTCTTGCTGTCGAGGACAAAGTGCTAACCCCTGTGCTGCTGTGCTGCTGTGTGTCAAACAATGAAGCAATTGATAAATAAAATATTTATGGACATGCATTGAGCTGCATTGATATAGCACTTTGTAGTCTTTACACTCTCACACATTTTACACTCACACACTGATGGTATACCATCAGGGGAAATTTGGGCTTCAGTATCTTTTCTAAAGCTACTTTGATATGCAGACTCAAGGAGCTGGGCATCAAACCACAGAGCTTCTATGGTTGAGTGCCATAGAAGCTACATAGAAGCCACTACCTTCTCAGTCACAGTAGTTTCTGTATATGTGCAGTAAATGCACTGAAAGCAGAAGTACAAAAGTGCACATGTTGTATCCATCAACTATGTCACTGTCTTCATAAACAGTCACACCCATGCACTCACTTTTAAGTGTCTCAAGAGGAGGGGACACTCAGCGACCTTCATTTACACTCCTTCTCTCACTTGCTGAGTGGTGTCAGAGGTCAAACAACTTAAGTCAACAAGTGCTGCCATCTGCCTGTTCATTAGCACTGACCTTTCACTTGTTGAGTGGGGTCATGGAGGAACGGAATAAGAGCAATGTCTGTTTAGAGTAAATAGATGCGTCATGGTCTGCCCTCACTTGTGTGGGCAAGAACTTTACAAACTACAAATAATACATTTTTCTGTAGCTGTTTTCAGTTATAGTCATAATATTTAGTGTGAAGAAATTTTATGTAATTAATTAAGATTATTCAGATGTCATAGATTTGTTTTTTAGCTGTAAATGAATGAACGAACATTTGTTAATTATCTTTCAGACCATGCAGCTCGTCCAGACACATTGCTTTTTAATTTTATTATAATTAATTTAGTATTACAATTATTTAATAATAATAATTTATAATTTAAAAATCACAATTTTCATACAACAAACACAATATTACACAGACACTGTATATGGTAAATTATGGTTGTTATGTCACTGGCTACATTAACATGTATAGTTCTGCCCAATCACACACATGCACACAGAGAAAACAAACCTTTTGCATAGTCTCCCGATAGTGCACAGTCATACTTACAGTACCTAGTATCAGTCCTCCAACACCCACGGGTCATACCAGACACACAATATATATAACAACACTACCACACAGAATAGCTGCAACATGGGAAAAGAGAAGGTTTTGCCGATGAAATAGAGAGAGGAGGGAGGGCGGGCAGTTTGAGGAGTCAGTCTAGTGTAATGGCCTTCACCTCAACACCTGGCGTGATTTAACAGAGTCATGTGGAGGTGAGAGAGAAAGCAAGAGAGAGTGAGAGAGAGAGAGCAAGTGATATTTCCTAGGCTGGCCAGACATGAGCGATAGGAGATGAAGATAGTGCTGATAGAGGGTAATGATTGTGATCTCTTTTTTCTCTCTCTGGCTTGCTGAGCCTGTGTCTGGGTTAATGGGGGTCAGGTCAGTGGGGTCCAGGGCTTCAGTGCGATGGTCATCTGGTTATCTGGGCTGACTCATTGTGGAAGGAATGGATGCTGATGGAGTAGTCACTTGCATCACTGTGTGAGGTGCAGATGTCTAGTGAGGTGGATTATAGAGATACTGCAAGAGGACTACATGGGTAATGGGAAGTGTTGTGGTTTTATTAAAATCTGTACAACAGACAGTCCTGTAGGCCCAGTTCATAAATGGCTATGAGCAACTATTATCTCCTAGGAAACAGATAAGTGAAATAGTGAAATCAGCTAATAATACTAAGCATGGGCACCATTTTTATTTGTGTTAGTATTAACATTTTCTAATTAGCACTAAATAAAAAGTACCTGAGTCTGATGAGATTGTCATTAGTTTTGGTCATAAACTGACCTGATCTGATGTGGCATGGGGATCACCAAGGTCTTGGAACAATCTAGTAATTTTATGGCAATTTATCCATTACCTGTTATTTAACCTAATAATATCAGTTTGATGGTGGCAGTAGAGTATAAAATAGTAAATATTGAAAGGCTTCATATTCTCATCAGGCTTCAAATAGACTTCATCTCCTGGAGACTCTGAATGTTTGGTGAAAGTCTCATGTCAAATTATCCCAATGTTATTTTACAGTGTTGGACCAACTGACAACCTAACTTGCCTGTCACTGGAGCCATTTTTCTAAAATTACTTAAAAGAAAATTAACTCTTGTTATTTTTAGAGAATTTCAATATCAGTGAATAGAAATAAAAGTGAGCATTTTGACAACGTCAGTGTCAGAAACAGAGAAAGCATGGTGTGATGGCAGCTCCTGTGTATTCTAATATGAAAGATTACTTGTATAATGGCCGGCTCTCTCGTCTATTAACCACATCTTTGAGTGACCTGTTATTCATGACTCTTATGAGTAGGTGTTAAATGATTTGCACCATGAGCTTGAGGCATTATTAACTGGGGCATTCACAAAACAAAGCTTCACTTCTATCTGTAAGAGATGGTATTAACCTGAGCTACACATGAGGTGACTTGTTGAACCTTGGCACCGTGAAACTGTTGAGCTCTGTAGAGAGCAAAGATTGAATAAATATGGTAGAGAGAATGAATTAAATCACCTGCCATCTCCTATGTGTATAGATTTAGTTAGATAGCAGATGATGTTATACAATATAACAGAAGTTACACATCTATTGCAGTGAATTGGTATATATTTCTCTGTAATAGTATTGTCAGGAAATAAAATGTCTTCATAGGCTGTGGCAGCATAGGTGCAAATGCAGTTAGCTCTTGGTTACACTGGTACCCAACCAGAAAATCAGCTCTCATTCTCAGTGAATGACACCTTAACTCAGAGGCTGTGGTACTTCTACATTTTCTCCATGCCAGCATGTTGAACATTCGCCTCCTGTCTGATGTCATTAAGAAAACAATTACTCTATCCTCCATACGTCATCTGGGCCCTCGGGCGGCAGTTGCAGCCGCCATATGGTGTCACTGAATACTGTATACATTCAGTACATTGATGTAAGCCTGCAGCCACGTTATTCTCCACATTCTTCTGATTCGTGTTACCTCATCATAGAATAAGATAGCTGACTGTACATATATTGCAAGTGGCTGCAAGACCAGCCTTTGTAACTTTGTGACACAGAGATTAAACAAAAAAATGTGGCAATTGAGATGTCAAAGCATTACTGCTTGACATGCCAATTGTAGGTTGAGAGCAAAACAAGTAATAAAATAGAGAAAGCTGAAAGCTGAAGTCTTCCCCTGACAGTGCTGTGTTGTCGCCACTTTTCCTTTGTGTCAAGCCACTAAGCCCACTGATGTGATGTAGTCAGTGTTTACATTAGATGTATATAATGTTTGCGGTGATTGCTATCACCTGCTTAGTTATTAATTTTACTCAACCGTATTATTACAGATGAAAAACGATACAGGACCAACATTTTAATTTCCTGTTTTGCTGCTATTTACAAGCTGTGAAAACTGATTTGAAGCGTTTCCTTTTCAAACAACACACGACTAAGGCCAATGTTAATGCGGTGCAGACAGACCTAAAACATTTTTAAAATTGTGACACTTCAAAATCTGAAAATGAAATTATTCCTGTGAGCCTCAGTTCAAACAAGTTTTAGTACAGTAATTACTACTTTATGAACTTATTAAAAGAAAAACACATTGAACAATGTACCTACACATAGCAGTCATTTTGTATGTTTTGCTGATTTAATTTTATGGCTGTGCTCTGTAGTAACAGTGTTTCAGTATGTGTCCTTCATGTTTGCCAGAGCCTGACTCACACAGGTGTGATGCACCAAATTGAATCAAACCACCCACAGAGGAGGTGAGGAACTCTGCCTGCTGCTAGTGGGATCTTCAGGATTGTGTGAGGATGCAGGTGTTAAAAAGCATCTTGTCCACATCACCAGTAAAAAGTGTCACTAAAGCCTTTATCTGAGGCAGAGTGAGCCCTGAATAAGTGCCTAGTAAAACTCTGAATGGAGACTCAAAACACTGAAGTTTACTCTAATGATCAGTCGTAATGCTACAGGTTCTATTACAGAGCAGTCACATATTCAAAAGTGTCTTTTTCTATCTGTGCTCACTGTAGGAAACACTGGTTTTAAAAAGAGAGAAAAGGAACAATCCTGTAGTTTGGCACATGTGCCCTAGATAGTTTAATATATTGTACTAACTTCATATAAAAACCTCCTCTTTCAGCTCCCATACTTGAGACTTTCTCCTTGACATTGCTTTATCTCACTGTAAAATGTAGATGCCAGCCACCTCTCCCTTACTTGGAAAGGGCTCCTCTTAATATAATCCAGCCCTCTCACTGCTTGTGTCTGCAGAATAAGATGCATGACTTTACTGCCACGCATTGCTATGCCTTTATGACAGTTAGTGCATACAAAAGCTTTGGGTTTATCAAATCACCATAGCTCTCTGAAAAAAAGCAATCTCTTGTTTGTTTTCACATCATAGACATATCTCCTCAGTGTCATTTTATCAAGGGCCAGAATCACATCCATTTGTTTTAGATGTTTTGCTGTGTTACCACAAAACATTTGTCTGGCAACAGTGTTATTAGAAAGAAAGACTACATCTGTTTTGCTTGCTGCCTCTTTCCCAAGCCCTTTTGTTTTTTGATCAGCTGCTCCTCATTGTAGAGATGCATCTTTTTGCCAAGGCGATGCTGCAGGCGCACTCAGCAGACTGCCTTCAGACATCATCCCTTTCTTTTGAACACAAGACGAGCATGACTGATGGAGTTTAAACACATTATGTGTTACGTATGTTCAATGTTGCTGGTTTTGAGCTGTAACAGTAGTGTCTTGTATATGAATACATCTTTCACATGATTATATTTCATCAATATTGGCTTCACAGAAACCTCAATGTGGCTTTTATCACACAAATGATTAGCAATTACATTTACGTTAAACAAGAAACAGGTTTATGTAACAGGTTGTTACTGTTCTACGAATCATAACTGCTCTTGTTCTGTGTTTTACCAGTAACTCTAAGGTCAGATTAATGTAGCGATGGTTATCTGTTGCCATATAATAGCACAGTTACTAGTGTTTGTTTGTTTTAAGATACAATTATTCTGTCTGTCTCGCTTAAGTTAATGCTTTGCATAACTAACCTGTCTTATAGTCTAAAACCAAACTTTTTTGATTCCTGATCTCATTAACTTTTGCTTTGACAGCAGAAGACACGATTATTGATTGATACTGACTGTTACACATGGTGCATGGTAACAACAACTGGAACATGTTGGCCACTAGATTATTCACAACTTCAGTGACTTTGAACACTTAAATGAATACTGCTATTCCTTGTTCAGAAATATAGTATACTGGTTGGATGTATAAAAGTTGTACTGGGATTCTCTCATATTAAAATGTTCTCTGATGATTAAACTGAGATGATTACTGTGTTGATCAACAGAAAAACTTGTGTGAGATATTACAGAGTGGTGTGTTTTTTCAGTTTTTGGCAAAATAGTCATCAGCTTAGAAAGATCACCTCACTTATCCACTGACTGAGGTTTGTGTGGAGCTGTTACACAATTAACACAACTTTAAACAGTGAAAGTGACAATCAGTGCTGGCTGTAAATGAGAAGCTGCTCATTTTACCTGCCTGTTTTCAACTTTGGTCTTTGCTAATAAAAACTAACAATGAGATATAAAAGATTGAATCCAATATTAGTTAGTGTCTGTAAAATGTATTATTATTGTACTATGCAGACTAGGAACCTGATTCAAATGGAACTCAGCTGTATTGCTGCTCCATATCCATTCCTAACCCTTTACCAGATGGTCCATATACTTGACATTGGTTGGAGGTGCTTTGTTTGGAGCTGCTCGTCACGCACAGATTTGTATCAGGAGGAGGCTTATGTGAAATGATGAGGTGAGACAACAATGTCCACTGTGTTCATACTCAGTATTCACATTCACAAAATCTGCTCCACATTGTTGGCTGCCTGAAATCAGGCCTCTCAAATCACAGTATGAACAGTTATTTAGGTCACAGGATCTTCCACCCCCTTCTTCTTCATAAAGGAGGACTATATAGGCTGTTGGATGACGTCCATGTCCTTGAGATTATACCAGAGAGGATAGTCAATTTAAAGGGAGAGGGTGTTGACTATCCTACATCTAACATAAAGAGGTTTTGATTATCTGATGGATCGTAAAATTTGTTTTGAAACAGTAGTCTGTTGATGGTATCACATAATCTTTTTGAACGTGTGTACATAACACAGATGCAACAGTGTTTTTGGATGTAATTTGGTGTCAAATCTTTTAATTATTCAGAGTTTATTTTATTTTATTTGGGTAATTAGACATAATCTGGTTCATTGAACCTAAGAACTCACAGGAATGGTATAATCCTTGTATGTTTTTCTTGCATAATTAGTGAAGATGAGAATCCAGTATCTAAAAGAAAATGCATTAATCACCGAATTAGACTGATTCAATTAATAACATTATGAGAATGTTAAGTTCAACAGGATTTACACAGACAATGAAACGCATTTATGTTTGAAAATTTTTTTTCCTCACAAGTGAAAGAGTTGAAATAGAAGTTTCACTCTGGAACCACCAGTTTTTATCTCTGTTACTGTCTTCACAAAACTCAAAGATTAGACACACATCTTGAAAATGACACATTTTACCAGGATTTATTGACAAGAACATATGCACCAAAACCTAGAGGTTAGAGGCTGGTAAAAGAAAACATTAATGAAAAACTTTGTGATGATTTATGATTGTCAACAAGTGATTGTTGTCCATATACACTGAACTATCCTTCATTTAATTCCATTTGCAAAGTGAGTCAGTGAAACTAAGATGGTGAACATGATAGATTTTAACTTAAAAACCCATCTGCCTCTGGCTCGCCGTCATTGGCACAGCTGTTTAAAAGCAATAACAGCAGTGATGAGCAGCTGAAATTTTGTCTGACCTACAGACAAAATTAATGAATGATTCCCACACAGTCCACGTACCAAGGAACTACCACTCATCATTTGTGGTTTGGCTAGCGTAAAGATAGTGCTCCTTGAAATGTGTGATTCCTAAGCAAACAGCTACCGCTGTTATCTATAATTGTAATTTTGTCTTTTAACTTTGTATCTACATTGGCAGTTGAAACATGTTGCGTTGTGTAGGTTGACATCTGCTGCATGTGATCACCTTGCTCCTAAACAGATAATATCTGCTTTGTTTTGCAATAAAACACACTGGAAATGAATGACAGAGCAAGATGAAAATTTCTGTCATGGCAGTGTGACATTAACTACCGTTTATGTAGAGATAATAAGATTAGTCCTCCCCCACAGCTCTGGATCAGCTCATCATGTTGTTCAGACAGGACTCGTGGTAACTGGTCAGAATGTGTTTTATTATAAGAATCTCACATTAAGTATAATATTAATATAATGGCAGAATCAGAGTGGAGATTCATGTGGTTAGTTTCACCAACAAACATGGTCAATGTAAAAAGCTCATTATTCATAACTATATTGTTGATAAAATAGCAGTTATATATTTGAATTCATATTTTCAAATCAGTTTCCAGACCAACCAAGTAAATGTAAATCAGTTGTATGAACTTTTTATTTCATTGTATTAAGGTATTAAATGTAGCCTGCAATGTGGTATTGTGAAGTTAGATGGATCAACGGACAGACAGACAGATAAATTAAGCGTTTATCCGTCTTTTATTTATGTTAAATTAAACTGTTATTGTATGACTGGAAGACTGCATCGTTGAGATTCTAATAGCAAAGCCAGTTAGCGCTGGATCCTCAGGTCCCATCAGGTTTGTTCCAGTGGGAGACGATGGAAGGCAGTGTGAGTGAGAGCAGGAGAATGAAGAATGAGGAGTTTTCTAGTCATTGTTGGCCACATCCTCTCTCATCTTGGGGTCTAGAGAAATGTTTCTGATTAGCAGGGAACAGAGCTTGTTCTCTGTGTTGCAGCATGTGCACAGTATGAAAGGAAGGCTGTCGGCCCATTGAACTCATACTTACAGATGGCTGGCCCTGAGCTCACTGCTGGGTCCTGGAGCTTGTTTTAACTATGCCAGTTAATGAGCGATCCTGCTGCCCCTGGAATCGCTCTGACCCTCGAGCAAAGCTGATGGCTGACTGATTTGCTCGCACGCACAGTGAGACCTGATTCATAAATTTGCGTTTTGAAATTAACTGAACGTGAATTTTGTTTACAACGTTGCACAGATTCAGCCTAATGAAAGTTTCCTTGGTTTTGAAATGAACTTCATTTGTGAAATGGGTCCAGATGAGGTGGAGGCATAAAGCAAGTATCATTAGCGGTAATAAAAATGTACCAATCCCACTTAGCTTTTGCTGAGTTCCCAAGAATCCAATTCCCACAGCACAAATGAAAAATTCAGTAATGCTTTCAATTCAATTATGGTGAGCGTGCAACTGTATCCCACAAGATTTTGGCAGAGTGATTCCTTGCATACTTTAAGCTCTGCCTTCACCTCCACTGAAAAGAGCCATTCCGACTTGCTCTTGCCTCCACTTGACAGTAATGCCTGTCAGTGCTGGTGTCTGCCTGTCATAGGCGGTTGCCTGTGACTACCAAACTAAGAGGATGTCTCTCTACCATCTACTGTGGAGAGAGGGAGCCTCACTCTTATCCTCCAAAGGCTCATCAGATAAGAAGTGGGTAAAGCCACCAGAGAGACTCTCCCCAGAGGAAAGGGATTTCAGTTTCTTTGTGCCCCCCTTTTCTCTTTCTCATTTTTGCTCTCTTTTTCCACTGTTTGTCTTTCTTCAGCTGACTGAGGGAGAATCCTATCCTCCCAGGGGCCTATGATGGAAGGAAATCTCAGAAGTTCAGAGTATAAACAGTCATTGTTAACATTACAGACTGTGGTGGTTTGGAGCTTGAAGGAGTTCATTATGAACTGCACTGTATGTAAAGGAAATAGTTTCTTAGTTAAACACTGTTCTCAGTGTCCACTAATGAGAGTTCAGTCATATAAGTTTCATCAGAAACAATTGTAAAACACTTTACTGAGGGATTAGTTTCTGTGCATCAAACTGGTGCAGCTTAGAGTATCCCAACTGTGCTACTTTCTGAGACTTGCTGAGCATGTGTTAGAGTGTTTGTTGGTGTGTTTGGCAGCTGAGATGACAGAATATCGCAGATACTTCCTGTACAAGCTTTCACATAAAGTGTCGGCTCCAACATTTGAAGCTGTGACAGTGTTGCTGATCACACACCAATGCCATGCTAACATACCATGTTCCTTATTTTCAGTGTTTTGTATTTCTCTACCTTATGCAATACCTCGAGAGTTACATCAGATGCCAGATCTGCTGGTAAATTTATGATCCAAATTTGTCTGGTCATTTTCTTTTTTTTTTTTTTTTTTTTTTTCTTTTAAGGGTAACCGACAACTAGTGAGACACCATCTGACAGCTTGGAGAGATACAGCAAACATGGAGAAATTAACCCCACTGGGACACCAGGGGCTGACGACTGAAGACAGAAATATAAAAAGCAGATTTGCTACACCCTTACCGATACAAATGCACTGGGAAAAAGACTCGTCTTCGAAGCTGCAACAGCAGTGTTGAAAGATGACTCACAGCAAGAACGTGTTGAGCCAGACAACCACGTGGTCTTGATAACAAATGGGTATATAGTGGAGAGAAGAAACTCTGGTCCTCTTCTGGGGATGAAAGGAAAGGATGAATTTCTAAAGAGGATAAAAATACACCTGGTGAAAAGATGCATGGAGTTTGTATAAATTGTGGGGCTGTCTGCCTTAATGCATTAATCGTTAAAATTAATATGAAAGAGATTATACACAGTGAAATAATTTAACGCTGTTAATGCAAGTTTGTTTACTGCCGGTGTGCGTTGACCTCTGACGTGAAAGCCGGTAATAATCTGCGCAAAACTGTGACTGGCCTGCAGTCAGTCAGAGAGGTAAGATGGAGAGACGGTAGGTAAAGACAGAAAGACCGATTCTTCACCCTTATTCCCTTATTTGAATTGCTTCATTTAGTGTTTCCCATACATTGATAAGACTGTGGCACCCTGCTATAGTATAGTTTGTTCCGCCATAGTTTCAAAATTGGCCCGATGATGGTTGTCTTCCACGCATTACGGTGCTTGGTAGCTGTAATGCTAATGCTACTACAGGGCATGTACTCTTTCACGTAACATGTAATGACAGGTCTACATTATAAACACTGTAAACAAACACAAGAAAAAGGTTAAAGTAGAGAGCTTCAGAAAGTCTCAAGTCTGTGCATTTGAAACTTTAATATACAAGAAATTAAACGCTGACTTTGTCAGTTGTTTTCTTTTATCAATTGAGGATAACCTTAACAAAAAGGTAGACATATCATGTCTATATGGGGATATGCTGAAAAAGTTAGATAGGACTTGAAAAATCTGGATGTAAAAGGGGGCAAAGCAATAAACTTAAGCAGAGTGAAGGCGATAACACAAAAAGCAGACAAGTCTTCAGACAACAGAGAGAGGTAATGGATTTAAGATAGGACCGTACCTACAACATCACAAAAGGCAAAAAGGATTAAGATTCCATAAGAGAAAAACTGTTTGACTGTTATGTGTCTCCTTGAAGCAAGAAGAAAAGATTTTGCCTCTTGTGGTAGCAGACACCAAAAAGAATATAGTAGCTGTCATGTCTTTGCTGGATTTCTGAGGCTGTTTAGAGCACATAAATATGATTTCCAACCACATGTACTTTGTCACTCGTCAGAAAATATATTTTTATTTTCTGGGCCATTGAATTGTGCACTGGACATTTTTATTGTTGAGCATTTTTTTTTTACATTTCTGCAGACAGCTAGATATTTCCAGCCTTGCTTTCTGCAGAAAAAGGCTGTGTGCAACACCAGAGTTTACACCATTTTTTTTTTTTTTGGCAGCATGTAGAACCTCTCTATAAGCATTAGCTGTGCTTTCACTGAGATAGTAATTATTAAGAGATTAAATAATGTTAAACTGTTGTGGGTGGGCAAATGCTTCACTTTTTATCGCTAGTACAGAGTGGAAACTGCAAAAGCAGCCACCACAAAACAAACGCTTGCCAAGCAAAATAAATTAAAACTACCATGAAGGTGAAGTCATGCACTTTAGGAAAAGACATTCTTGTAACTAAGATGTCACTGGTTGAAGAAGAAAAACGAAGCATGTCAGCTCAAAGATTTTACATTTATGAGGAAGCAATTTCAGCAGTAACTGAGAAGTGTGTGAAAGGTTGAGGGATGTGGTGACAAGATGATATGAAACAACACAAAGTAAGTTTAGCACAAGACTCATCACAGTTTGCACAATGACTGTAGGAACAGTGTGCTCTAGTACTGTAAGTAAATGAAAACAAAACTCAGTGTAATTACAAGTCACAACAATCTTGACAGAAGTCATGTGACCAAACTCAACAGAGACACAAAATGTACATAAAAGTTTTGTGTTTGAGTCCAAAGCTGGAGCAAGTCTAAACAGATGAGTGGCCAACTAAAGAAGGCTGAGAGACTTGGTGTCAGAGCAACCTGGGAGTCTCTCCTCCATCTGTTCAGATCAGTCTCATTAAGTCAAACAAGCGGCCCACTGCTCCTCCACTCAGTGCACTCTCTTTATCTCTCATAGCCTACTGCTGTCCCGGGGCAATGATTACATGAAGCCTAACCTTGTAGAAAATGACATTAGAGAATGCAAAACTATGGTAATGGCTCGGCCGCACGGTCCACTAGCTGTCAGTTAACCCTGGCCAGTGTGAAAGCGAACGCAAAAGTGCTCATTTAATGATAGTCACTCGATTTTTTTTTTTTTTACACAATTTCAGCTTTGTCATTGGGTGATTGTGCATAAACTGCACAATGTTATGCTTGTGTTTCTATGGCTGCGTCGAAAGGAAATGGACAAACATGGCTGCTAAGGTAGTACTGCTACTACTAGATTTTTTCCAAATAATTTTTTGTGGAAAGAGTAGATGCTCCATTGGCTCCTTTGCCATTGTCATTTCATCGTTATGGCCTTTAAATTGATTACATTTGATACAATTGATACAATACATGATCTGAAAAATGTTCTAGCTGTTGGAAATTTGTTTAATACGTACGCAATTTCTGGGAGAGAGCTTTTGGTTTGTTTTGTTTTGTTGTGTGATAGATGGAGTTCTTCACAAAGCAGAAAAGCAGGACAACCCAGAGTAGGAACAGATGTTTGATTAAAGACTAAGTCAGGCATCAGATCATCTGTCTGTGTGTGATGGAGAGGTCAGCTGCTTGCAGTGTTGTGGATGACGTGACTCCCTTAGGAATAGAGTGGGGAGTAGAGGAGATATGGAAAATAGGGAATGGGACCGTTTTTTTTTTTTTTAACATGACCCCCTCCTTCAAGGACACTCCAGCAGGGTGGATACTTGCTGTCACAGAAGAGGGAACCCTTCCTCTCAGCATGTTTCCCCCCACTGCACTTTTTTGTAGTGCTTTGTGTTTGTAAATCATTGAAACTAAAGGCAGTGTGTTGCAGGAATGTCAATGAGAAAAGCTGACTTTCTTCACAGCAGAGTCAGAGGAACTATTCTGAGCTCAGGTGTCTTCTTTATTCAGCATCTAAATGGGGGTTCAGTCTAAAGGATGGACTGTTTTAGAATACTCAATTATAAAGTTGGTCAGTTACATAGCACACTTGAGTACAACTGCTCAAGCACAATTACTGATTTTTCTTGTATTTTATTTATGCTGTTACTATATAACCCTGAAATGTTTTTGTTTTTCATAGAAAAAGTGAAGAGTTTGTTTATTTATTTCATGTCACCCCTGATACATGTATAGGTCATGGTTTTATTAAGATTGTAACTTAATACTACTAATACTGAGATACTCACCACCACATATTAAGGTAAGAAGAAAGAGACTTCCATTATTCACATAATGTATGTATCATGTCTGAAGGGCCAAGATTGCCCTTGGAAGTGCAAGTTCTAAAAAATAAATAAATCAATAAATTCAAATAATGTGTAAATACACAGTTTATGTGCAAGGTTCCTTTCTGTCCACTACAAACATCTCAGAGTAATCAAACACATTCTTTCTGCTTTAAAGCCAGTCATTCAGCAGACTATGACTTTCTTAGTTTCTTTTTGTCTCAGCTCAAATCAGCTGCAACAGACCCATAGTTGCCATACACCATTATACACCCAAGTGCAGATATATTAACTGACTCATCTGCAAATTGTTCTGGTCTGTGAAGCTTTTATTAGTATCCCATCACCCTAAAACATTTGTGTTTACAAGTAATCGTAAAATGCAGCAATCGCACGCTATTTTCTGACAATACATAAAAGTTTTATTGAGGCTGCAGCATTGATAGTTTGAAACTTTCCACAGGTTTGTTTGCAGTGACTGTGCTGTGAAAGAGCCATTGATGGTTCTTGTGATTGGATGGTGCCCTTTAATTATTTATTGTGGAGTGCTTAATTAAGAAGACATGGATCCTTGCATATTTGTCCAAGTGCAACTGTGTTGGTGTGCTTTCATGGCCAGTGGTTATTGTGGAAACACCACCTGCACACCACAGGATAACTGCAGCCACCCCTCTGCCCTGCCTGACACTTCCGTCTCATGTCGTGTCTGTGGAAGAGCAATTTTCTAATCAAGCTTTAATTAGAGAGGGAAAGCTCGGCATCTCCCCTCTTAATGATCGAGAGAACAGCTAAATTGTCAAGCCTGTGGAGTCTGTAAAGGGAAAAGTTGAGGGGCTCTATGAGGAAATGCAGCCAATGAACCGACAGTACTGAAAGGAGGATCATGAATCTTCTCTGTGAAACAATTACAAAAGCTGCCGAATGGACTTTCTCTATCCATTCGTCCTCATAAAAGCAAAGCAAACTACCTAATTGTTATTCAATTTGACTCTGTGCTTCATAGCCATTCGAGGCTCACTGAAATGTGAAGTGAAAAATTCAGAGAGGACAGGTTATAGATAGGAAGGAAGGACTCAACCATCATTCACTTCTTGCTCAAGGAGCCACATGAAACAGCGTGACAGATGTGGCTGGAGTGGGGCTAATACCCGCTGAATGCCATTGCACTTTGGGTAATGCAAAGTAGCTTGACATTTAAGGAGCAGAGGCTGCGTGTAATTGGAGCTGTGGCCTTTCCGTGGCTCCTTTCCTCCCACTTTGTCAGGACAAAGCCAACAGGGCACCTTTGAAAAATACTTAGCCCACTAAATGAACAACTGAGAGTTAAGTCAGGGCAAACCGGTCACATCCACTACCTGTTTTTAATGAAAAGGATGAGCAGGAGATCCTGCTGCTGAGAATGATTTAAACTGACAGTTGTGTTTTGAGGCACACACTTTAAACATCTCTTTTGTAGAGATGGAGAATGTGTTCATGGAGGTTTAATGAATCGGAGCCAGGACAGATGTGGAGCAACAACTGATTCCTAATAGTTAACACTGCTGAGGACCTCTATATTAAGACTTGACTTAGCTCTGTTCTATTTAATTTGTCACCCTAAACAGTCAGAAAAGATGTCATTTCAATGGCTTCATAAAAGTGTAATAAAATTATATTAAATGGCATATTCACATGTGATCCCGCTCATAAAATAATGTAGATTAATTGCCCCTCTCTCTAGAGCATGAGGTAAGAGAGTTTATGGCTTTAATGACCAATACGACATAAAGCTGTCTGTCTGCAGGGTGCCACGGTGCATATGTCATCTCTGAAAAGATATACCATAGCAAGTGAGCAAATCAAGGACAGTGATTATGTAGATTATGAAAGTAATACTCTCACAGATGACATTATACACCAACATGGTGACTTCATATGGGCAAAGGCCAGAGGTCCATTAACCATTTCACTCTTAAGTTCATGCAAGGACTTAACATTAACCCACAATATGTGAGCATATTATGGGTTAATGTTAAGTCCTTACTTAAACTTATTTATCCTTCTATTCTTTTTTGTCTTGCAGTCACCTTAAAACTTAGACAGTGTGTAGTAAATAGTTTTATCTGATACCAAATCTAATGTTGTGACTTGAAGTAAGAACATCTTATAAAACAACTTAAAGCATAAAATATACCATGTAAAGACATCCTTTATTTTTTTTTTTTTTTTATGCAAAAGTGTCGACCAACAAGTTAAAATCTGTTCATATGCTTAATTGGCCTCTAAATGTCGAAACCTTCAGATAAAGAGATATACTGTATGTTTATTCTTGAGCAATGCTGTTTTCATAGCTCACCACCCAAAGAGACACAATGGAGGCCTTGTACCATATAAATAATTTAAAGTGTAAATCCATAGCCTGCACTGCACACACTTCATCAGAGTGCTTCAGTTCCCGTGAATGCACAGGAGTTGCCCTGCTCAGTGATGCTTTATGAAACCACTGTGTAAAATACACAGTCATTTCCTCCAACAGTTTGGGCTGAAGCCTGTTAGAGTCCATGACCTTGTAATCCCCCCCTCCCCACCCCCCCACTTCCCACCCTTGGAGCAGCCCACCCAATTACACTTTTAGAGACTGCTCCAGACTCCTGGTGCTTGGCTCAAGTCTTCGCAATTTCCCCATCTATCAATATGAATTGAGATGTTGTGCCTATGGCCCCATTGTGGCAGTCAAAATGATATATTATATTCAACGACTGTCATATCAAATTACTTGCAAGGAAACAGCTCATATAGCATGCCAATAAAACATAGATGGTGCCCAAAGGCTGTCATTGCAAAGGGAAGGTGGTGGGAACACAGAATACCTCAGAGGACCATAATGAGATGTTCTTTGTGTAGACTAGTGATCACTGCTCTGTGTAGCCCTCACATTGCTATACCTCCTCACTATCAAATCAAATTGCTGCTGGCTAATAAATTAAAACAACAGGAGGTGTAGCCCACTTCAACCCCATGACCAAATCAATAGTGTCCCCTCTTGGCTGACAGCTTAATCGCCTGTACTGCCTGAACCAACAAAATAAAAGCCCATTGTGCTGGCCAAGCACTTTTTATCCCTTCTCTCCCAGTCTGACCTTGCTAAAGCCAATAAACTCCACTCCTGTTACTCACTCTCCCCCAGTGGTGTCTCATTCAGAGGACGGACACCAGATAACACATGTAATAAGTGCATCCGTCCTCTCTATCGATGGGAGTACTGATCCAAAGTAGGTATTAATAAAGAGTAGGGGCTTGACTGAGGCAGGACAATGATTTTGTTTGATACAGATATTGATAAGAGATTTAACAGAGGCTGTTGTCAGTAAAAATCAGGCCCAATGTTGGTCCATTGTCTGCTTAAGACCCTTTGGTGAGCTTTGGCTGATAGTGAGTAAGAAGTGACCCCAGTGCAAAATCGATGTGGCTGCTGCATTCTGAGAACAATGCTGTTTTTTCACTTGACTGCCTTTTTGGAAAACACAATCCAATCTGTCTTCATTAGCTTCTCAGTAAGTATTAAGGAGATTGCTACTGATCTGAACTTTTGGTTAATGGAGCACAAACCGTAAAGCTGAATTCTATGATTTTCTTTAAACTACAGTAAAAATTATACACTTGAGAGCAAATCTGGGAAAATAAACATGATATAAATTTCATGTTGTAGTTCACAACCACCACGTCTCCAACAACCTTTCAGTCAGTAACAATACTGGCAGTTGAAACCAATATGATTCCTTTTATTACTCACCATAAGTCAGAGTATTTTGTTTTGGTTTGTTTTCTTATCCTCAGTTGGGAAGTGGATGCTTGTTTATATAGAAGGAAGTAAGAAAAACATTTTGAACTGACAAAGACACGGACAGAAAGACTGTAAAGCACAAGTAGTACAATTTTCTGTCAGGTCAAACTAAGTTTATTTAGTTCAAATCAACTCAGCATCAATGGGATCATTAGAAACAACAATGTAGATGATAAGACATAAGAGTATAGAAGCCATGAAAGGAAGTACTATATTCGGGTAATAATTAAAGCCAAATAGTGCCTTAAATCTCCTACTTTCATTAGAACTTAAAAGTTAATTGTGCTTGGTAGGTAAGGAAACACCCCAATAAATATTTATAAGAAAAAAAGTTAATTGAGCTACAAGATGTTACATATAAAATACAGTTAAAATATATGTGTTAAGAAGAAGTGAAATATGAAAATAAATGGTATACAATGAACACATCTCCCAAGTTAAGTATGGATGAGGTTGTGTTTCAGATGTATTTTAGTGTCATGGAACCATAATCAATCCTGGGGAGGAAAAAATGTAGCACAATTCGTTTTCTGACTTTGGACGGTAAAGCAAATAATAGGCTGATATAGTGCTATGAGATTGGCATTTATTCATTTACTAATGTATAATAAAATATAATAAAGAAATATGAGTTATTTAGTACTGTTAACTTTTAACTTTTATAAGTGGAGACCCATCAGTAAAATGAATAACCATCTCAGTAGATTAATACCTGAGTTTGTATCTAGTCTCACACAATTTCTAAGACCTCTACTATTTAAAACATTTTAATCAGGGTCAACTCTGATAGCCTAGAGCTAATGAGACGCACTAACAGCATCTTTATCAAGAGGGAGATGATGATGGTCATTCAACATGAATGGTTTAATTAATTGAATAACAACTGACCTTTACCCAAGGAGGATAATTTTCTTGTAAAAAAAAAAAAAAAAGCTCACCTGGAGGATGAGAATAGACTTAATAGTGAAATGTACATGTAGAAGGAGGCGTCCCCTGAAAGGAGGCACCGCTAGTCATTGACATCCTGCTGTGTTTGTGTAGACGTCCCATGAGGTACTTTGAAGTGTGATGGATTAACATGCATTGTGAATGCAGTTGGCACTCCTGAGTCCACAGATAAAAGTGCAGACTGATAAAGAATACTCTCCCACATCTGTCTGCCTGCCTCAGTTTCTTTCAACTTGTTCTGCTCCAATTAATACCCCACTAATTCTATAAATATAACAACAGCTTTAATTAGGCCTGCTTGTAATCTTAGCACCGTGAAACAGATTGCCACAGGTAAAGAAGCACTCCATAAAAATGACATTACATTCTGCTGGGGGAGGAGTTGAAGGTAGGAAATGAAAGAGAGCGATAAAATTGAAATGTGATCCCAGTGGAAATTAGCATGCTAAAATGGGTCTGGAAATATTTATGATCCCATCACAGCTGTTTGTTTGTTTGTTTGTTGATCTTCTTTAGCTTTTTAATTACTGCCACTGCCTATAACTCCTTAGTCAGAGGAGCCTTACATGTGTACTTCAGCACAGACACATTCACTCACCTTGTCAAATATACAGCAATAGTATAGCAAGGTGCACAGTAATAGGTTGTTGAGGTGTGAACAAATATATGTTTTTATTTACATTCATTCATTTAGTAGTATTAATCATGAGATACAGCATATGGACTAACAATCAAGTTTAATGCTGAACGGTGAAGCAATTTATCACTTTCACTTTGTCTCAATATAAATGCTGCTGTTAGTGCACTCCCATGTAGTACACTGTGTACATGATGTTCTTACTGGCACAGTGTGTGAACTTTTTTTGTTGGGTCCTTCTAGTGCACTACATGGTTACATTTGTGAATGTATCTGTTCAGTCAAAAAAGCAACGATAGTGTGGCTTTTTGTTCTGCATTGAATAAGAATTAAAGATTTTTAAATTTGTTATAGCAAAGATGTTACAAATGACATTGGTGATGATGTCGCTCTCCTCAGATGCTCTAGTAAGACACAACTGTGTGACAACTGCACAATACCAAGACCCTGAAACCAGGAAAGGTAGATGGAATTCAGCCAGCGTTCATTTATTATGTTTATTTGCACCTGTGTTCTCCCAAAGGCAAAAAAAATGAAGAATCATTTTGAAGTTCTTGGACTTTCCTCTGCATTCAGTGGTATTTATAGTAATTTCTGATATGTTTGCTTGTAGTTAGTTAGTTTTTTTTAGTTCAAAATAAATTGGCTGGCTTACAGGCCGTCAGGTTGTCTAACGGCTAACGGCAAAGTCAAGTGCAGAATATATGTGCAGTGGGTATTCATTCACAGTTCACCCCAGAAACACCCCCACAAAAAACCAATTAATATTAAGTTCACAATTTCCAGTGAGGCAGAGTGTGAAGAATTTACACTTTCAGGCTGTGAATGGCATCATTAGAAGAGATGACTATAATTAATATACTTGCTATCAACTATGTGAGATTGGGAAAATCCTGCTTGTCTTTATATAGATTATATATGAGTCATTTTATGTGTGTTTGTACTAACATTATGTGATGACTAGAGTTAACAGCAAATAAAGAATGGTTGTATAAATTTTATAATAATCTTGTCAAAAATGATTGATGGCTGTAGATCAAGCTGATTAATGCCATGTAATGTAATTACCCTTTATACCACCTGGACTTGCTTTAATTTGAACTTCAACTGCTATTATGCATAATGCCAATATTGATACTCATGTACAGTGTGCTGCCTGTATGTCCAAGTATTGAATATAATACTAATTTACTCCATCATCTAAACTGTAAACAAAGCAGGCTGTGCTTGAAGTAAGATTGCTTTAACAAATGTAAATGTCAATTCTTTATTATTATTATTATTTGTATCAATATACAAAATGCAAGTGAGCTACCAGAAGGTGTACTTGCACAAAGTCAGATTTACCTGGATTCTACCAAACAGGTGCTAATAATCATCATTTTTATATGTATTAGGTTAAAATACAGTCATTAAGTGAAACAAAAACCAGTTGTGTATGAAGTTTAGAACTGGATGAGGGACAGCCAGTTTCATACAGTTTCACAGTTTCAGAACCACAGATGCAGCAGTCATCCAAGAGAACTTAAAGAAGCCATCTCTCCGATGTGGAAACAAGGCCAAGTGACTCAACTATGCATGAAAACATAGGAACTTGGTGTAGAAAAATGGCAGCAGCAAAATTTGAAATAGTAGAAGGCAGTTTGCTCACTGAAGGGTTGGAGAACGGCACAATAATGAGTATCTGCAGGCAACAGTGAAGTGTGGTGGAGGTTCCTTGCAAGTATGTGGCTGCATATCTGCATATGGAGTTGGGGATTTGGTCAGGATTAATGATCCTCAATGCTGAGAAATACAAGCATATACTACTGTGCAGCACAACCACGGATGAATCTGATTGGTCACAAATTTATTCTGCAGCAGGGCAATGACCCCAAACATACAATCAATGTCATTAAGAGCTATCCTTAGTATAAATCTATTTGTGAAAAGCACCATTAGGTTACTGAACTTTCACACATGCCTAAAGCTTTTGCACAACACTGTATGAGTCAGGACTCATGATCCATTATCCATATGATCTTTATATTTATGTTTTAAGTACTTCCCATCGTTTGTTACATAGTATTTTATTTTCACTTTTGGCCTTTATAATGAATAAACATACACAGATATGATGACGACAGAATGTCATGGCAGTCTTGTTGGCAAGTTCAATATTCATGACATGATGTGTTGGTGGAGCCAAGAGTTTAGTAAGTGTGATTTCAGGTTTTGAATGGTTGCAGTGGAAAGCTCTAATTAAAGGACACGAGGATGCTGAGGCTGGAAGCTCAAACACAGAGGAGGTGTTGTCCCTTGAATTTATTTTAGCTTCTTGGCGAATATTCTGTAATGAACTATAGTTAAACAATCCTTGAAAAAATACTGCTTCCACATTTACAATTCTATAATGAGCCCAACAATACAGTATAGTTCAGTTTCTCTTAATAGATAGAACTGAATTCCCTTACCTGTTATTCCAGTCTTCATGTCAAAGTGCCTTTGGACAAGATACTGAACCCCAAACTGCCAGCTATTACATCTATGTAAGTATCTCACAGAAAATATATTTAATATTTAGATATTAACAGGGGAGGCATCTAAAAAAAAACACAAAATACTAAAACGTATAATCTTTGCATGTTAAAAGCCTGCAGCAAACCCATCTCTTTAGTGCTAAAAAACTGGGATATATGACATGAAATTAGTTACATGTTGCAAACTAAGCTATCAGTTCGCCTGTGCTGTGGTTTGACAGTTTTCTACCCTTCATATTACACTGCAAAACAAAATTCCCTCATGACTCAGATTTCTTTCCACCTTTCAGGGTCAACTTAACTGACTCCTGTTTCATAACAATTCATCTGTTAGACATACAGAATGCATGCTTTGTCGTTTCTCACAGATTCTCCCATGTGCCACTGCCTGAAGACCTTCCCATAAATTGCACATTGAATATTCATCAGTTAGAATTTGCCTTCATCTCTCAGGAATATCTTCTGAATAGAAAGCACTCTCTCCCTTTCTCCATCCAGCTGGGCTGCTCGCTTTTGCATTGGCTGAAAACACAAGAAGGATTTTCGTGTGCATAGCACAGTGCCCCCACTGCTCTCTCCATGTTAATTTGCCAAGGTCACAGAGAGTCTGAAGCTTGTACTATTTTGATCCCACAGTCCTCCAACAAGAATGGCCATTCTTATTAGAAAATCATGTCCTAATCATCATCATGTGGTGATTAATATTCATAAGAAGGGAGGCAAGTGAAAACCTCTGACTGCCTACCAGCTATTCTACCTGATCATACATGGGTTTTATGTAAATGGATTTGCAACTCTGTATACATTATTGAGATCAACTGGGAAAGTTAGAGGACATATGCTCACCCACAGATGTTGTTAAGGTGTAATGGAGATGGTGCTTAAGGTCTTTGCTGTCACATCAGTTTTGCCTGCATGTAACAAGCTTTTCATATCCTTTACTCCCCAGCACAATGGTCTTTAAGTGATATTTAACTTAAGGAGGAGCATTTTTATATCATGTGTGCTGCTATTAACTCTTTGTATCCCAACAGCCAGCACTGCTGTTGGTCGAAACAAAGTCGCGATTCTTTTTTTGACAAAAGGAAAAAAAAAAAACTTCCATCCAATCTTCCAAGGCATAGGTTGACTGTGTGTTGCAGATCATTTGGAGAGTATGTAGGGGGCAAACATGTATTCAGGTATTAACTCACTATAGTCTCAATCGCTGTCTTAACTGCATTGTAAGTCTCATGCTGGCTTCTAATAAGACATTCATATCTGAAAAGGATGGTATTGGCCCTTAAGCCACAGTGCTAAAAACCTTGGCCTGTCAACAACTCATGTGTACTAAATGTCATTATTCTTTCCCATGATTCATAGTCCTTTTCATTCTGTACCTTTTTTTTGTTGCAGAATACTTTTATTACTTTTTAGTTTACATGTATAGATCCATAACAAAACATACTGAACTGTGAAATAACTCACTGCATGTGTAGTATTTTGTCTATAAACATTCCCCCAGATGGCAGAGTGTGCAGTGGTATGATATGAATCTGAAACAACCCTGCTGTGTTTCCAGCCTGTCTCTGCACACTGAAAAAAAGCTCATTAAGTACAAGGGTCCTGGCAGCTCAACAGCTCAACAACACCCCAGGTTTGAATTCGGCAAATAACTTCTTCTGCACATCATTGCATTTTCCAAACCAAATTTTTCATTGCTCATTGTCTGCTGTCAGAATCTTTGAACTCTCAAGGTGGATCTGCGATGTATTAAGATTTTAAAGTGAAGTTGTGTTTTTCCTCTAATTACTAAAGAAACAAACAGGGTTTTTGCACCAGTAAAGTGTTAAAAAAGAAGACTATGCATTTGGTCTCATGCAACATGTAATTTAAGACATTTCTGTTGAGAGCTGTAAAGTGTGGGAGGATGGAATGGAAATTCATACTAATAAGCTCTGCACCAACTTTAAGCGTTAAAGACTCACCACTGTGGCAGCTTCTGGAGAAAGCAAGTGTAAAATCTGCAGACACACAGAGGTAGAGCCACTATGAAAATTGAAAATCTAAATTATAAGAACTATTATAAAGTTACTTCACTGGAACACAACTTTACCTTTGAGTCTGCAGCTGGTGCATACAGTTCTATTTATAAATAATTCTTGTGCTCTTTCATAACTGAGATGCCCAGATGAGAAAACTTTGTTTTTATACATTGGTGAGGTCTAAAGTTTGGGCTTAATTATTAATAGAAAAGGATAAGAAAGAGTTGGTATTCATGAAGATTTAATTTGTGTCCTGAATATCAACAGTGACTGAAAATGTTCAGATGGCACAAGTTGAATGGTCTCAAGTACTGGTACTACACGTGAAGGCTGAGGGATGTGAGAATAAACACCTTCATCCATGATGTAAAATAAAAAGTTGTCCAGAGCAGCAACAAAGCACTTACATCCAACATGATCAAGGGACATTACACAATCAGTTTTTTTTCAGTAGCTGAGTAGATAACATCAGTTATATGTTAAGTAGTGTCTACATAGGGGGCAGGGGCAGTATTTTCAAATGTGTGAGCAAGACCTTGGCTAGAGTTTTAGCATCTGTTTAAAAGGGAAAAATAATAGTCCGTGATAGTAATATAAACCTCAGCAAATGGTAGAGGAAGGAAATAATGCCTATAGGATTCAAACTTTTTTTTTTTTTAATTCTTAAGGGAAATCAGTTGCAATCGGGACACTCGACTGACTGCACTGAGGAAATAACTAAAACCATTTCTATCTGGGATATGGATTCTTCCAACCTCCTTCTCAAGTTTAATGAAAGTTTGGGACAAGTTGGACTCATTAAGAAGTTGAGAGTTACACTATGATTGGATTGAGACTACAAGGTGTAAACCCAGGTCTGAAATGTACTGAGAGTTGTAATAATTTGTGAATGATGTGTGAAATTAAGTGACCATTTGGAATTAAGACATGTGCTTTTGGGCTTTAAAGCCTGTAAGTTGATTGGCTATCGTGTTTATCTCAATGTTTAGTTGAAGGAGTTGCTAGCAGGCCCAATTTGGTTTTCGGTTTCGAATATTTTTAGAAAAGATCCCACTTTGAGTTTGAGTTTATGATTTTGTCAGTTGCTCTGATTTAGTGGGTCAGATGTGACTGCTCTTTAAGGGATTTCCATTTAATTTAAACTGTGTATGCCATGTTTTTAAGTGATGCCTCAATTATGAGAATCTCGTTCTCCAGAAGGTTCACAAAATTATCATCTGACAGTTGAGTTGAAATAAACCACCAGTGCCTTGCTCCTCTGTGGGAGACCAGGATCCCAGTAGAAATTTGGTCTGAAATGATGATACAAAGACAAATGAACATGTGGGACCAAGGCCTTCTGGACAGCTTAGGTGAAAGATTGTGGTTCACTCAAAGCACTGAGGTTAGTCTACAGAGCCAAAGAAAAATCTGCGTCAAAGAGGAAAAAACCCCAAAGTGTCTGGAAACAGTGAAAGCAAACCTACATTAAAAACCCTACATCATCTGAGTAAGGATCATATGTGCAAATATTCACAATACCAATGTACTATATAGCCGTAACATATTGACTTGACATGTCAGCAGCCATGATGTGAAGTTCAAAGGAAATATTTTGGCTGATAAAGGTTGAAACACTTGTGATTTAGGCTTGAAAAGAGGAGTGAAAACGCTGCTCCATCTCACCTGAAAGAGGGAGATCGCTGTCTGAACTGTGGGTACTTCTTGTAGGAAGTCTATATCTGTTTTAAGTTATTTGAGGTGTAAGGAGACCTTTTTTCTTTTTTAATGAGGTGGTTTAAACCTCTAACATTCCAGCTCAGTAATTTTAAGCGTCTGTCCAGACAGCTTGACAAATGGCAGCCTCAAGATAAAACTGCAGTAGGTCAGTGCAGACTGAGAGTGACTAGTGTACAGTAATAGATTTGTATAAGTTAGTGAGGTGTTACTGGCAGTGACATATCCACTTACCCTCCACCTCCCCACCCTACTTCCTGACCAAGACAACTGCTAGAAAAAGAAGCATCAAGCTTCAGATCTCCTTCCTGTCTTAACTAAATTATGTACCACTCTGGTGCCATGGACATGTTCAAAAGTAGATTGAAGCACCTCTAACACAATATTTTGTCTTAACAAGGTTATGATAGAGGAAGAAGAAACAATCAACCTTGCTACTGGACTTTGAAAAAAGGATACAAACTCTACACTGAGGCCACAGGCAGCAAACAGGGGCACACTACCTGCTACTATCAGGAGGATAATGTTTTTTTCTTATGAAAAAGGTTGTAGTGGATTCACTGGCACAGTATACGAGATAGTTCAAACACTTGGCAAATGTGCTAGGTGTTTGAACTTGTGCTGCAAACTTGAGGATAATTCACTTCACCTCCCTCTCATTCCCTCCTCCATCTCCCACCAAGTCACCTTATTAAAATGCTCAAAGAGCCACAGGAGCATGCTTCAACCCGGAATATGCTCTTGGTCAGATGCAGCCTTTGAATTCAATATGCACCAGTTGGGTCATCTCTTTTGTTGTGTTGCTTTGGGTAATGAGAAATAAAATACAAAGAGATAGCATTTGGCCTTCTCTCTTCGCAACAGCCTTTGCTTTTGATAGCAGAGCCTTTTATTTTCTCAGGGATTTGATTCATTGTTAGTGCACTGCTGTCTACTGCACACTGGGAATGCCTTTATACTGATTTGCTCTTGCAGAGTCATTTTCATGCTGAATTCTGTTTGTGTGAGTATTGATGCTCTGGGCAAGAGCTTATTGGTTTTTGAGTTTCTACTGAAAACTCTCTTGTAAGTGGAGGGAAGCATTCTTTTATAGATTTTATGATCTTGGTTCAACAGTACACAAAGAGGATTTACCGCTGCTAAAGTAGAGCCCTAGAATTAAGCTGTCAAACAATATTTTACCTTTTCACTCTGTTCACATTGTATCATCTCCTAATGTTTCACTCATCAAGTTTACCTAAATAATTGCACATACTGCATAGGACTTTATTTTACTTTACTTATATACTGCATCTCAAGATTTCTTTTAATAGATAGATACTTTATAAAGCCCATCAGGGAAATGATTTTATAAAATTTCAGTAGAACGGGATAACAGAATAAATTATATAAAAACTGTACAAGTACATGTTTACATATACACATACACCCACTCACACATATTCAAACACACCATATGTGTTCACAGATGGATGTGTGAAGGTACAGTGTGAACCTTTCACACAGAGTTGAGTTATTTTACAGCTGTTGTTGTAAGTCATTTCTTATGTATTTCTGTACAACAATGCAAATACAGAGTGTTTGTAATAAATAAGTAATGAATAACATCTACACTGACACTTGCAGAGACATAGACAGCAACAACAATAATCTCAGTCAGCTTTAGTAGAAATACTTCCCCCGTCTCCTCTGTGAGTGTTAGGACTTGATTCTGATGTGTGTGATGTGTTGCTGGTTAAAAAGAGTTTCTGTGAATAACAAAAAGACCAACAGTCTCTCTTCCTGCACCAAGTGGTTTTCCACAGGCAAACATTTGTTATCACAACAGTCTGGGTTGATGGTTTGATGGTGTTACATGTTGCTTTAACACTAGCTCCCCTATGTTTTCCCCAATTCAGTGTTTTTTCTTAACATTTGTATGATTTAAAAAATGTTCTCAGCATGTTCAAATCAATCAGAGTTCACAGCCACAGTTTTTAATGTGGAATAGAAAATGATATATATATATATATATATATATATATATATATATATCTTCCCCTTTGACAAATCCATTTTGTGCATTAACAAATTTCCCCATCATATCATAAAAAGAAATCAGTGTTACTCAGATCTAGTCACGGTAATGGGAGGCAGCTGGTCAGATGTTTGGTCCATATCAGGAGTTCTCTAGAAAGGTCTTTTCACTGTGCATCATTAGTTTCATTAGTTTAGATTGCAAAGCTCCATCAGGGGAAG